>CAJGYO010000008.1:69069347-69669347 GCA_904845875.1 Miscanthus lutarioriparius
AAAATCTATAACTATAAATCTAACTATGCAATGAAGTCTCAAATTTTACCAGAGCTCATATATGCTAAGACTAGTTTACTCACAAAAATTTCATAATTTTGGAGCACAGGAACCTAGATATAAATAAACAATTTGAATAAATTCAAAATTATTAATTCAAATCTTATTTAAATTTCCAAACTTTTACTGTAAATGTTAAACATATTTTTTTCAACACTATTCCTGAAGGAACACTACAAAAATTCTATTTCCACAAATTTATATACCAAACTGCAGATACAAAAACATACAAAACACATGAAACTTGTGGATTTAAATCTGAAAAAATTCGAACTAGCTTTCTTCTGTCAGGTCACGAAGTTGGACCCATCGTCGTCAGACACAAAGAGAGATACATGGCGGCTGTGCCGACCGACGTGATAGAACTGGACGGTGGCGAGTTCAACGCGTGATATCTTCCCATGCGACTCCATTTGGACTCTACGAATTCCATCGAAATACTTTGCCGGACTTATCATTGCCGACTTAGAGATGACGGTTGCGGCATGGCGTGAGCGGCGGGCTGACCACGGCGGCACGCCTATGGAGGCCACGCTGGCAAAAGGCACCTGACGAGTATCCCGGCCCAGCGTAATCCCACGCGCATGGCTACGCGGGTTCATGGTGGAGGGACACCGCAACGGCGGTGACGGCGCGCGCGGAAGCCCGCGAGCGCAGAAGCATTGCCGCTTACCAAGTCGGAACAGCGCAATGGGGACGCCTGAGTTGTCGGGGTGACGGTGAAGTTGCTGCAGCAGGAGGAGCAAGCAGGACGAAATGTCATTGCCGCAATGGCGCCGGCGGCTTGGTGCGGAAATGGCTGCGCAGGGCGAGGGAAGAAGGCCGAGGAAATGAAAAATGGAGCGCTGGAAGGGTCGCCGGCGCTGGCGGGTTAAGGTTGACGCCAGCGCCGGCGCGTGGCCTTCGCGCGATCGTGGCGTTATGGCGCGTCATGCCGCCATGGACATTACACGGCTGCTGGGCGTTCCCGCCGTGTCGCCATTGAAAGTTGCGATTCGGGCTATCTCCACCCGACATGCCGAAAGCGAGCCCCACGCATTTAGCGTTTGCAACCCAATAACTTCCTCGTAAAAGCGATTCATAGCTGAATTCTTTTAGAACAAAAAGTCATAGTCCAAGTACCATCTCCAAATGTTGTTCAATGATCTCTGTCGTAAGAATCAGAACATAAACCGGAGTTATATCGCATCAGCGGCTCGGGTCGACAAAGACCGGGCTGTGCGGCATGACTTAGAACAAAAACTACTAAGTGTTGCAAAGGTTGATTTTCTGATTTTTTGGGACCTATTCAAGCATGCTAGAGCTGAACTGAAGTCAATGACCTAAAAATAAAAGTTGTTCCTTAAGTCAAACCACATACAACTTTGTTTTTTTTTAGTGATCTCCTCCATGCAAGGTCCTTTAACACCTAGTTCAAACTTGGTCAAACAAGCTACATTCAAAAAGATGATACATACTCAAACTATGACATAATGACCAAATTAGCCCTAGCCCCTAAATACCAAAGTTGTTCATGATGATATCCTAAGCATGTTTAAGCAATTTTGCAAGGTCATTCAATCATTTCATGTAGTAGTCACTCATAGGGCCATTTAGTGTAATCATATGAAACATGACTTAAAGGCTTGGTTATGAAAAGTGACTTTCATGAACAATGCTCTAATTCACTAACCCAAGTGTGGTTACATGTTTTGTGACTACATCTACTAAGTACATGTTTTCATTCACATCATTTGCATATGTACAAAGAAACATGCTATAACAAGCAAATGTTGGCAAGACGCTTCAATCAAATGTTTCAATTGTAAATGCTTGTTTATGAATGCGTGATGATCATGCTTTATGTTATAAAGTCAAGTTATGCAAGGCTAACACCGAGGTGTTATAACATTGGCAAAGATTCCTTAAATGGCTAAAGCAAAAATAGTTGATCATCACCCAAGTTTAAGGAAAAGCATAAGTTCCTAGTCTCTCGAATCTCTAAAGAAACTCAAGGTCTGATTTGTTAGTCTTCCTCTTATAGTTGTGAGATCGGTGAATCTTCTTTCTCCAAATTTCAAGATAAAAAATATGTATGAAATTTCTTTCTAGGTCAGCCTCACTTGGTAATGGAGTTAACCTATGAATGATGAAAACCTAGTGAAGGATGGCCCTGACAGGACAAGGAGAACAAACAAACTCGGCGGGCATTCTCAACTGCTGCTTCACCCAATTGGCGTAAGATACCACGACCGACATGTTCTATCATGCTTGTACCGCCTTTGCCGTTGAACTTAGCTAACTCTAGGGAGCCTATAATTTATGGAAGAGTGACTAAATCATATCATTCTCGATATGTGTGTGTTTAACGAGAAGGTCAGCCTTTTTGGCTTCGCATCGAACTGATTCTTTATCATCTCGGTCACCCTCAAAGAACAACTCATCACTGTGGATTTGGATTTCTCTCACCCTACCGACCCATCTGTGGATTGAAATCCTGTGCCTTTGATACCGGATTTGGAATCATGTGAGCGTGTTATAATCTATGCCATAATGATACCCCTATGGATTCTCTATCTACTAGGTCCTCTCAAGTAGTTTGTCGCTTAAAGTCTCTCGATTATAGATATGAGGGATCTATATCTCTACTTGATCCTTTGAATTGATGGAGCTATTTTTGAGCCGACGATGGTATGTGGCTCTGATGTGCCAAATTGATCACTGGTTCGAATTTTCCCGCCGGGCTAGTTGCATTATGCCGTATCAAGGCTAGGACTATACTATATCCCATTCGTAGTAGTTCTTTGAGTTTGTTCGAGATGAACCTAAACTGCTGGACATCATTATTACCACCGATGCTGCCTCTTGATGGTCGTGGTACCGACTTGATTAGTCCCTTGGGTCGATAGATCCGGAATATTGTAATAAGTCGCCCAACTTGACTAACTGGAAACCTATGGATCGCTTCTTTCATGGCGCTGTGGAATGTGTCTAAGAAAGCTTCATTTTGGCTTGATATGGCATCACTCGAATGATTTGTCTCACAACTTCCATAAAGAAACATCTGCCTTTCGAAGCTTCAACTATATTTGTCTATCCGTAATAATGCAACTCTTGGTAGTGGGAAATTTCTAAACAATTGTGTTGTCACGTGTTTTGGGTGTAGGACAACAAACATTTGTTCAAATTCTTCAGAGTTTTGCCGATGACATCATTATCTCCATCGTAGATCTTCATAATATACTATAAGGATGTCGTTGTTGTTGTAAACCGCCATGACTATTATGGGGGTCCCACCAAGCGCATGTAAACATGTGTCGACATGGAATTTTCGCCCCGTTGGTTAAGGGCACACGAGCAAGCTTCGGAAGGGTCTCGCTCAATGGAGCCAGAGATCCGCCTAGCTTCAGCAGTAGGGGTGATCGATCTGCACACTCCTCCCGAGACGTGTCACCAATTTGACCCGCAATTGATAAGGAGAGAAAGTTTATCAAGAATTTAGGGGCGGAACATGCCGGTGTTGTTGACAATTCCGAATGTGCGTCCTCTCAGAGCCAATATGAAAGGAGATCGACTAAATAGTCGATTCCAAAGATATTCATAAGAATAAATCGGCTAAAGCTTATGAGGTTGTGTAAGGAGAATCGATTTATCGCTCGTGATGAATATCATTCTTTAGACAAATATTGGTCAATGACAATAAGATATTGACAATAATTAGTTTATACCGAGCCAATGACCGCAAGTAATGTAACCCCTTTATAAAAAGAAACAGCTTCATCATCATTCAACTATTTAATAGAGATAAATCTAGTGAACATATTAGATCTCATCTATCGCTATGACCGGGCATGAGGCGTAATCATGTAGGCCATAGAAACAATAATAGACCTCGACAACCCTAACTTATTACTAATATCATGCAAGCATGAGGCGTAATCATGCAAATTTCAGTAAGACAATAATAAGATCATGGGGCTAACACATCTTTCAACCTATCTCTACTTCAATAGTCTTGTGACGTGAACTCGCTCATGAAAGACTCGATATCGCTAAAATAGCTGTATTCGTGCATAGCGCATGCTTAAGATCATGCCTCCTCGTAAATAGATCTACCAAATAATGATCTCTACTCCACGGTGCTAATAAAGGTGTGAGGCGGTAATCACATAGGCCGTGATAATCGGGCCATGGAACGGTTTTCGCTTAGCCAATAGATCTACTCAAGATCGATACGCTTTAACAAGCACGCTATGCACAATTAAGATTGATGTAAAACACCGATAAAATATAACTCATCGTTTAAAGTGCAGATTAGATCAAATTTAAATTAACAAATGATGGGTTAAACAAGATATAAGGCCAATCTAGATCAATCCTAATCGGGCGAAGTGATATTGCTCTAATTAAATAAATAATGGAAGCAATAAGCAATATCGGTAACTTTAATGAATCTATCTCAAGGAACGCCACCTTTAGATAGAGCCGATGACTTGACCTAAATCTAGTTCGAAAAGGAGGTCGATCGATCGATGCAGCCGTATTTCTGAACTAGACAAGAGTCGATAACTAGCTTATACCGTAGTCACAAAGGAGGTCTAATCGGATTGATGCACGCAAGACGCAGAGGTAGGTATAAGCTTATGATGGTACTTATGACAAGCAAAGGAGGCTTCCAATTCGATCAATGCAAATTGCATTTTGTCAAGAACTCACCGAGATCTACTTACTCCTACTCCTAAGGGTGCCGAGCCAAAAAGTAAGTAACTTCAGATTTGATTGATTGTGTGTTTTATAATAGCCGGGTTTGATATTTATACTCTGAGCCTAAAAAATGAATCCTACCGAGTATGACTCAAAGACAATCTTTGGTATGAAGAAAACATTCTTATTTTAAGATAACTTGACTCTAATCTTTCCCTTTGTAGAGTTCGATATGTATCTTCTCGATGCCAATCATATCTCATTATCGCATTCCACGACGTCATTTAAAGAGAACCGATCCTAGTGTCGCATCCGAACCGCAGATATCAATCTTTTTACGCAATCGACTTTTGATTGGCACAATCTTGGAAGCCTACGAGTTCCCACGCTCTTCTCTCAAATTTTGGTGTAAACAACAGCTGGCATCAGAGCAAAATTCAACATTAATTGACACATGTGTATTTAAAACAAAGGTTTTTGTTTTCCAAAACCAATTTCTAGCAACTTATACCTAAATATATAGATGTTTTAAAACCTAGAGATTGAAATCTAAAGTGTGTTAGTGATCACTTCCTTTATGCCCCATTAAGGACTTCGTGTGGCTAATTGAGTACTAACTTGGGGTTTTCATTTCGCCGTCCATAATGACATGCTATTGTATGGATGCCATTCACTTGAGTGGTAATTTATGGATCAAATGCCTCTACGCCTCAAGGTAAGATGCCAATCATCATTATAGTGGCATGACCGCAAATTGTGAGCATGCGTCTAATGGCAAGAGTTAGCTTTGATAATCAAGTGTATATATGCCTCATATATATATGTATATTTAATTGAGGGTTAGCTTTGATACGACTATTTATGCATATTTATATGTATATATAGAACGCATTTACTTTTGGGTAGCTTTGATACGGAAGTATATATATGGGTATATATATGGAAGTATTTAAATTGCAACCTAGAGCCTAGATTTACATTCTGCATATATACTTGTGGGGTTGGCTAAAATGAAATCCTTGTGTAGGTACACTAATAGCTAAACATGTAGCCCTACTAGTTACACTATATATTAGAGAACGATGTATGCCACCGCGGTATGTCGTTAGAAATAATTTTTCCTAAGTTTAGTGAAGGATCGCATTTAACGCGGTATGCATCATGATAAATCATTATTCATACTTGCATTGTTCCTCCCCTTATAAATCTCTTACTCGGTTATGTAACTCTTATCCATTATGACTTTGTCTCACGAGAGTTGCACATGTTATTGGTACACATGGCAGCACTGGCTGGAAGTGAGAATTTCCTGTTGATGTTTGGAACTCCTGCCCTACTTTGGAGAGTCTTGCATAATGTGTTTATTATGAACCACCCCTCTATTACTGGAATGAAGTATACTGGAGGGACAACCATGGTATGAAGTACAGCTGACCATACCATCTCGTAACCAAGCACCCTCCGGGCAGAATGGAAGGCGAATCCAAGGGAGAACTCCTTGGGAGGCTACCCAAGTAGTAGCCTTTGAGGTATCGAGTCGATTTGTTAGCAAAGACGGGGATGAGCTTATCGGTAGGGCTACACGGTATTTTTCCTGGGTGGATCCATCCACAACAAAGATGGGCACAAAGACAATAAGTAATGCATTGATCCAAGATCGAGATGAGTGGGTAGATGCTTTCTAGTCCCGCTATGAGCGCCATGTTTGCAAAGAATGAAGATGTTCTACACTCTCGTCTCGACACAAGGGACTTCGGCAGAGTCCTATACAACTTGCATGGATAAGCTCATGAGGGTCAAAGCTGCATAGCATAAGCTAAAGAAGGCAAAGCGCAAGCACAAAAAGGCAAAGCAATGAGGCTCAATGGGAAACCGATCAAGCTTATGTAGCTTTGGGAAATCTCCACACCCAAATGGAGCAAGTTGATTAGTAGAGAGCTACCGCCCAAGAGGCAAGAGCAGATGATCAAGCAATGTTAGCAGGACTGTGAGAGCAGCTGGAGGTTGCCCGTGCTGAGGCATTCATAGCTACGCACCAGCGGATCCTAGCAAACAACCGTGCAGCTATGGCGAAGGCAATGAGATAGGACCCATGCCTTGAGCATGCAATAGGACTGTGGTCGAAAGGGACTTGCACCAAAGAAATTTTGTATAGACCTAGAATATGGTGGTTGATCTTCAGCATGAGGTGCATTTCCTAAATAATCAACTGCACCCGATCCTTAATGAGGAAGAAGAAGATCCAGAGATGTTGGTCGAGGATGATGGTTGGGAGGAAGAAGTAGAACTAGAGGATGAGGACGATCCTATCTCTGACCTCGACAGTGAGCACATGGAAGATTAGAGTCGCCTAGTGACTAGTTAAAGCGCTTAGATGTATCCTTGTTATTTATGTAATGGACTTGTAGTCAAGTTCTAGATTCGTGAATTGACTTCCATGTAATCGTGGCACTTTATATGTGGTTTTACAATGGATTCAACTTTAATGAAATTCTAGTTTTGTTTTACTGGTGATTATGACATGCATGTTAACGCATTGCGAGCACGATAAGTGATCAAATTGGTGATGTCATGTTGTGGGAATGAATTATTATGCTCTGCTTTTATTGTATGAATTTAAGATTCTCTCCAAGAATTTTAGTTTGGCATGATTATACAATTCATCCGCAATCTCTTGACATCACTCAATAATCACTTATTATTGCAACTTTATAGATGACTCGCACTCATGCTGGAGCCGGCAACAGCCAGGGTGGCAACGACGATGACTTACCACCACCGCCACCACCGTCTACGAATGAATTCTTTGCACAATTATTGGATAGTTAGAGAACTATGGAGGAAACACTATGCCTCATCACGTGAACACTACTCACGCCACAAGAACATCAAGGGCCCGAGCCAAATAAATACAGCCTCTTTCAAGGATTTCCTAGACACCAAGCCTCCTATCTTCAAGGTGGCCAAGAACCACTTAGGCGGATGAATGGCTAAACACAATTGAGAAAAAGTTCCATCTATTGAGGGTTACTAACATCGGGCGTAATATGCATCCCATCACCATGGTGGACCGGCCGAAATATGGTGGACCCATTTCGCCCTTCTTACCTCCGCCAACGCATGTGTCACAAGGAGCAATTTGTTAGCCTTTAGGGACATCACATTCCCCTGGGCTAATGCACATAAAGGCAAACGAGTTCATGCGACTCACACAAGGGACTAAGACCCTCATCGAGTATATGCATGCTTTCAACAATTTGTCCTGCATATGCCCTAGGTTTCGCTTGATACGTAAGAAAAGAAGATTGAAAGCTTCAAGAGAGGCCTTAGCACTAAGCTAATGAAAACTATGGCCAACCCAAGGTGCACCACCTACAATGAGTTCATAAGGACGCCTCCCGACTCAAGAGAACCGTAATCAATCAGCATGCGATAGCAAAGGGCTACAAGAGGGCAACAGGCAAGCACCTTAGGGTCTTCTTAGTCTAGAGCTCCAAAGGGTGGCTAGGCCACAGCTTCGGACTTAGCTAGCGCCCAAGTTTAGGCCTCCTCCACCAAAAGCCTAGGCCAACCGACCTTAGTAAGGTGTTTCATAAGGCATTCACCATTGCCTTACCCAAGGGGAACGAAGGGTAAGGAAGCCTCAAGAGACTCTAGGAGCAATCAACCGTGCTTAAATCAGAATCGCTTGGGCCATTGGTCTAAAGAGTGCCCCCATCCTAAGAAGAACAAAGAATCAAAGCCGTGAAATCGTAGATGTGAATCCTAAAGCACGCCCCGGATACGCGCATTACACCTCGCTATTGAAGAAGTTCCTCGCAGGAGAGGTTGTTACACCTAGTATGTTTCTTGTTAACAAACATCTCGCCATTGTTTTATTTTATTCTAGAGCTTCTCATTCATTTATGAGCCAAGCATTTGTATCTAAGTATGATTAGAAAGTAATTGAGGTAAATAAGGGTGGTTATAATATAAGTTCGGCTAGGGCTACTATCTCTACAAATAAGATAGTCAGAGATGTGCTCATCTCTATCCAAGAGAGGGAGTATACTATGGATCTCATTGTATTGCATGGATTAGCCATAGATGTGATCTTAGGCATGAGTTGGATGAGTGACCATGGCATTCTCATTGACACCTCCACTTGAACAATTATGTTGATAGAACCAAAGGGGGGTAATGCTTTTCTAGTACCACTTCTCCAAAGTTTTGATCTCCAAAACTTGTCTTGTGCTATCTAAGCCACTATCCTTTGTGATATTCTAGTGGTTTGTGAGTTTCCTAATGTATTTCTAGATGAGATACCAGGTTTACCACCTAATAGGGATGTGGAATTTAAGATTGAGTTAGTGCCAGGTACGGCACCTATCTCAAGAAGACCCTATAGGATGCCACCAAATGAGTTAGCTGAACTTAAAATCCAGTTACAAGAACTGTTGGACAAAGGTCTCATTCAACCTAGTTCGCTCCATGGGGATATCCAGCTTTTGTTTGTAAAGAAGAAGGACAAGTCTTTGAGAATGTGTGTGGATTATAGGCCACTTAATGTTGTGGACCATTAAGAACAAATATCCTTTGTCTCGTATTGATATATTGTTCGATCAACAAAAGCAAAGGTATTCTCCAAGATTGACTTGAGGTCAGGCTATCATCAGATTAAGGTTAGGCCAGAGAATATACCTAAAACAACTTTCTCCACTAGGTATGGCTTGTACGAGTATTTGGTCATATCTTTTGGACTGACGAATGCTCCTGCCTACTTCATGTACTTGATGAATTCGGTATTCATGCCTGAGCTCAACAAGTTCGTGGTTGTGTT
Source organism: Miscanthus lutarioriparius (assembly GCA_904845875.1). Lineage (NCBI taxonomy): Eukaryota > Viridiplantae > Streptophyta > Magnoliopsida > Poales > Poaceae > Miscanthus > Miscanthus lutarioriparius. The sequence goes on from CAJGYO010000008.1 coordinate 69,078,910, forward strand.
TATCGATGATATCTTGATTTATTCAGAGAATGAGGCAGATAATGCAGAGCATCTAAGAATTGTTTTGTCCAGATTAAGGGAACATAAGTTATATGCCAAGTTTAGCAAGTGTGAATTTTGACTGAGCAAAGTACCTTTTTTGGGTCACATCTTATCGAGAGATGGAATTTTGGTAGACCCATCTAAAGTACAAGAGGTCATGGATTGGAAGGCCCCGACTTCAGTTCATGAAGTTTGGAGTTTTCTAGGGTTAGCAGGCTACTATCATCATTTCATTCCTGATTTCTCCAAGATAGCTAAGCCCATGACCAGACTACTTTAGAAAGATGAAAAGTTTAGTTGGACGCCAGAGTGTGAAGCAATTTTTCACACCCTAAGGACCTTATTAACTACAGCTCCAGTTCTAGCACAACCCGACATTGAAAAGCCTTTTGATGTGTTCTGTGATGCATCGGGTATAGGTTTGGGGTGTGTGCTCATGCAAGAAGGAAGAGTTATTGCCTATGCTTCTCAGTAGTTGAGAAAGCATGAAGTCAATTACCCTACACATGATTTAGAGCTTGCAGCAGTTGTTCATGCGTTGAAGATATGGAGACATTATTTGTTGGGAAATGTATGTCACATATATACGAACCACAAAAGTCTCAAATATATCTTCACTCAACCTAAGCTGAATATGAGGCAGCGATGATGGTTAGAGCTGATCAAGGACTACAATTTAGAAGTGCACTACCATCCAGGAAAGGCCAATGTTGTAGCAGATGCACTTAGTCAGAAATCTCATTGCAACACTTTAGAAGCATTGTTGGAAGATGGATTTAATTTGTTACATCCTATTGTGCTGCACAATATTACTGTTAGTTGTTCACTTGAGGGCAAAATCATAGAACTGTAGAAGATAGTTGGTGTATTTCACATCAAGAGAAACATGAAAGAATAGGAAACCAAACATTTCAAAGTTAGACGAAAAGAGGTGTGCTATGGTTTGAGGACCGACTTGTGGTACCTAAAGACCATAAGCTTAGAAATCAAATTTTAGATGAAGCTCATTCATCCAAGTTGTTTATCCACCTGTAGTAGCAAAATGTATCAAGATTTGAAAACCCATTTTGGTGGACCAAGATGAAAAAGAAATCACCACCTATGTGGCTAGGTGTGATAATTACAAAGAGAGTAAAGGCCGCTCATCTAAAATCTGTTGATTACTTCAGCCATTGCCTATTCTAGGCCGGAAATGGGAGTAATAAGTATGGACTTTATTACAGCCTCCGATGACACAAAGAAGGTCACGATTCCATATGGGTCATTGAGATCGCCTCACCAAGTCGGCACATTTTATATTGGTGAACACAAGGTATCACGTGGGGAAGTACGCTTGAGCTATACATTTCTCGGATCGTGAGGCTACATGGAGTACCCAGAACATAATCTCGCATCGGGGACCATAGTTTATAGCTCGTTTCTAGGAGCACTTGCACCAGTGCCTTGGGAACTAAATTAATTAGAAGTTCAAAGATACCACCCACAAACTTCTGGACAGACTTGAGCGAAGTGAACTAGATCTTAGAGGATTTGTTGAGAGTTTGTGTTATATCTTAAAAGGGTTCATGGGGAAAATGGCTACCATTAGCCGAGCTCTCCTACAACAATAGTTATCAAGCGAGCATCAAGATGGCTCCTTTTGAAGCCTTATACGATCGGAAATGTAGAACTCCTTTGAATTGGATTGAGCCCGATGAAAGAAGATACTTTGGCATTGACTTTGTCACTGAAGCTGAAGAGCAGGTACGCATTATCCAATAGCATATGAAAGCAGCTCAGTTAAGACAAAAGAGTTATGCTGATAAAAGAAGAAGACCACTAACTTTTAAAGTGGGAGACTATGTATACTTAAAAGTGTCACCCATGAAAGAAGTGCAGAGATTTGGAGTAAAAAGAAAGCTTGTGCCTAGATATGTAGGGTCATACAAGATTATCGAACTAAAAGGAAATGTTGCTTACAAGTTACAACTTCCTCCCCGAGATGAGTGTGATATTCGATGTCTTCTATTTCTTAGTTGAAGAGATATCTTTGTATACCGAGGAAGCCATTGCACCCACCAACATTAAGCTCCAATCAGATTTGACGATGAAGAGAAACCGATCCGAGTGTTAGAAGAGATGGAAAGGGTAACACGGAAGCAAGGTCATTAAGTTCTACAAGGTGGTGGGAATAACCACAAAGGAACAAGATGCCACGCGGGAACGAGAAGATTATTTACATGAGGTTTATCCCGCCTTTTACGAAGAATGGTAGGTCTTGCAAATCTCGGGATGAGATTTCTATAAGGGGGAGGGGTTGTAACACCTCTGTGTTAACCATTACAATTTGCACTTGCATTTCATGATCACAAGCATCATCCAAGCATTCATGAACATAAGCATATGAAATGTCATCTCATTCTTATACTTTGTCACATGAAATGTTGATTCATATATATATGCTAATACTCACATATGCTAGGATTTACATGTGACCAATGTATAAAATGTTTATGGGACCTTAGGAGTACCTTAAACATATTTAGAATGTCGCATGGAACAACTTTGGTATTCATAACTTGGACCCATTTGGCCTCTAAGTCATGGTTATAGTGTAGGCTTTCATTTTCAAGTTGTATGTTTGACCTAAGTTGAACTATAGCATAGAGTGTTTGCATGGCAAGGCACCCTTAGCAAAGTTGTAGTACTTGACTAGAGTAACAACTTTTGTTTTTGGGTCAAGGTCTAATTCAGTGCATAGTATGCTCAAAAATAGCTCACAAGTAGCAAGAAAATATTGTTTTGGATTTGCAAAAAAAAATTCTAAGTCTAAAACGAGGATTTCAGTTTAAAGTATAGCACTTTAGGGCTTTGTAGATCTCAAACTATTGAGAATTTGGGAAATCTTTCTAAAGCAAATTTGTAGATCACATGTATCTCTACAACTTTCACTAATATGGTTTTCACTAACTCGCCATGGATTAGGAGTAACGATCGCCAAAGTTGCTCCATCAATCAAGGCTCATCCGGGCCCGATGCCGATCCGAACCTACGCTGCTGGCTCGACCGGGGCAGGTGTCAAAGGTGATGCATGGCGGTCAGATGTCGGCGCCGACCCAGCCAGCCAAAGCCAGAGCGGGGATAAGGCGTGACACCGGTGCCGCCTCACTTCGCCTCGCACCTTGCCCTCTCTTGCGCAAGCTAGGGCAAAGTAGAGCGCCAGCCGCCATCGCCATTGCAGCGGTGCTACCACATCCTCTCATGCTCCACCACCACACCTTCGCCACTACCGCACACCCACCTCTCTACCTTTGTCTCCTCCACCACCGACCCACTCGCACCAGCCGCTCAAGCCGAGGTAAGCTTTGTGGCGAAGTTCACCGTCATCGCGACCATCACCGAGCGCCGCCATGCTCACGCCATCGTGGTCGTGGCTCCACCGAGCCATCTCGCCGCTTCCTTTCTTGTGTTAAGGCTAGCCTAGAGTCATGTCTAGCTTCACGCCAATGACCACTGCCAATGCCGACACACCGCCGCAGACACGGCCTTCCGTCGTCGCAGGTTTTCGCCGCCGCGGGCACCATGCGCCATGCGCCAAGCTTCACCGCGCCACCCGCACTCCAAACCTACATCCTTTAGCTTTGCTAGGTCGCCGCGACAGATGTAGCGAGCCTTGCTCGAGCTTACCATGGCTGGAGCTCATCGGCGGCCGCCACATAGCTCCACCATCCGCTATGGCCGCCGCCGAGCCTACTTAGTGAGCCTCTAAGCCAACCAAGTGCACCCATCGATGCAGACGCCGAGGCAAAGCCGCTTGGTGGCGACCTCACCGCCGGTGACCTCACCGGTGACGAGCTATGGCCACCAACGCCGCAGGTTCTACTGTGTGTCTAATGGGTGGGTCCCTGCTGACCATGGGCCCGGCTGCCGCCAGGTAAAAATGGATTTTCTCGATTTATTTCACATATTTGAATGCATGTTTCAAAAATTCATATCTCAAGCTTGGAGTGTCCAATTTTGGTGAACCCAATTTTGTTAGTTTCATCTTGAAGTGTAGTATATGATACAAATATTAGATGCACTGTTTCTAGTATTTTCTGGGAGAATAAAATGTAGCTAGATAAATGTTTTTAAATGGTTTTTATCTTGTTAAATGCATAACTTGAGCTAGAAAGGTGATAAAATTGTGATTCTAATTTTGCTAGTCTTGTGTTGACATGCTCTAGCTAGGAAAATACTAAACTTGCAGTAGTCATACTTTGAATATGGTCTTCATATTTAATCCTAATTAATTGCTAGTTTCTAGTGAAATTAATTGGGGTAAAAATACATAACAAATGATCATGCAAATTTTTACACAGTATTCTTATGCTTTGAGGAATGTAAGAAAAATATTAAATCTATTGTTTAACACTTTTCACTATGCTAAACTATTTTTACTAAAATCAGCCTAGGTAACTTGTCATTTTAGTAGAGGTAGTTATACTTATCCAAATGGGATAAAATTTATACAAAGAGACTATTAAGGTCATATGTGAGATACTATAATTTTCTCGTAATGTATTGAGCTTTGGAAATATTTATCCCTTAAATCACCCTATTATCTAAGGAAATTAAGAAAGGGATATAAATAATTTAGTTAGGTTTAATCATGATGTTTTCTAGGTTCTTGTGATGCATATGATATGTTGATGTTATTAGTTAGGATTAAAAGTAATTGGTTATATGCAACTAGTTAATTATTGCTTCATAATCCAACTAGATGGCTGCATGTATAGTTTCGGTTGAGTTGATAATTTCATAATGATAATGGTCTTTTCTGTAAAACTTGTTAATAACAAAGTTGTATATAACTTACTTATCTACGTTGTGTTAAATTTTCATAGTCATAGGCCTTATGGTTTAAGAATTATGGCTGTTAGAAGTCTGCTGTCAGAAATGCTTGTTCTCTGGACAGATTTGAATGATTGAATTGTTTGACCTAGATAACTATTGAATCACACTAAGTGTATGAAAATAAAGTTGTAGGAAATTTCATAAGATTTTCAGAATATCCACAACCATATTATTTTGATGTGTATAACTCTAGTTATGGTCAAAACAAGTGGCTGTTGTCTAGTAGTCCAGAAAAGGATTTACATCAGTGTTTGTTTAGTTATTAGAAAAGAGATATGCACCTACTCAGTAAAATAAGTTGCAACTTGCTATTACTTTAATGCAAAGCTATTGAAAACACTTGGGAGGATTCATTCATCACATCATGTCATATTATACATACCGTCATATATGCATTCATAATATCTTAATTCATGCTCATGCATATAGGATCGTCTGAAGAAATAACTCTCCTAGAGTTCAGCGAGGAGCAGAGGAGGATCAGTAGGAGATGCCTCAGGCCGCAACTCTAGGAGAAGAGGAGCAGACTCTTGAAGATCTCCTTGAGTGCCTAGATCATTGGCCAACCTCTTTTCTCAAAGGCAAGCCCCAGAGCATTCTAAGTCTCCTATGTTTTACAAAACATTACTTGAGTCATTTATGTTTGATGCATTATGTTATAAGAGTTGATTGGAAACACTTGATGCATAGAACTACCTTGTCCAATTACATATACCTTTAACCCTATGTAGGTCCAGGATCGAATATATGCTTAGCCATGCTTAGACCGATAGAAGTCGGGTGATTTCCTGTCACCTGCGAGATATAGGTGGATACCGAAGCACAGTTCGCTATATTTGCTATCGTGGAAAAGAACCATGAGGTAATAAAAATGGAGGCTGGGTAGAGTCTATGTGTAGGTGGACTCATATGATTCCATCTACGCCGATTAAGGACCGTATCGCTGTTGGCACTTCGACAAGAGTGAACGATGCCTCTCACTTAGCCGGGCCGGATAACTCGCTCCCGATCGCTGGCCGAGTAGCTCAACTCAAAGCCGTGCCTCGCTCATTAGAGTGCACACTCTAGATGGTAGTAAGGATGTGCAGGAGCTAGCCATGAGCCCAAGGGCAAGGTAGTCCCGATCGTCCCGGCAGCTAGTTGTCCCTCGACAGCGACGTCAAGCTAACCCGCAATATGTACCTGAAGTTGTACCAAAGGTGACCTAAGGTGATAGCTTGATCCGGTCGGCCTGGGTTTGTGTTAGGAATAAATTCTCACCTGGTTGAAATCGATTCAACCGCCGCCTCCTGCATAAAGAGAAACTTGGCTAGCCCCAACATCGTAGTAATTGTGTTATGGAATGTGATGGTTCGGATGAACATAGAATTACTACACCGCTATGGTTACTATTGTATGCTACTAAATGATATAGTACATGTTTGGCACAAAAGTTAGTTGCTAATCTAGAGAGAAATAGCTATAATTAACTTGATGACCTGAATTATAATTATATAACTAAGTTAATCGCTTTTTATGCAAAATGTTGTCAAGCTACCTCCACTTATAAAGCCTTGCATAATCCTTGGAGTCACATTATTTTTGGTTTATGATGGGTAAGTCTAGCTAAGTACCTTCTCATACTTAGGGTTTTATTCCTCACCGTAATGTAATCCCACTAAATCATAAGAACGTAAGTACAAAAAACAATCACCGGGTTGCGATCAAATTCCTGCATTTAAGCTCCCATAATCCCGATAGTCCGGAAATCACGGCGATTTCAACCAACCCTCGACATACAACCAAGACCGTAGTGATTCAACACAACACATCATTCGTTACAACATTTCACAAGTAGCATTCAATTACATCCACCGTAGTTCAAATAACATATTACAAACTAAGTTTAAACGTATGGAAGCAACATAGTTTAGTACATAACTTCATAGTTCCAAATACATTGCCGATCTTAGTCATGTCCCACAAAAGCATCATTAGGTATGAGAACTAGTAGAGACCGCTACCAACGGTCTAGTCTTCATCCCCAACCGGAGAAGGCAATACTTGCAAAGAACCAAAGTAGAACTGGTCATCTGCAATGTGGAGATAAACCCCGAGTACGAGAAGGTACTCACCAGACTTACCCGATGAAACCGTAAATAAAAGACACCAAGGATCATGCAAGGCTTATGAGGTGGGCTAGCTTGACACATTTGCATAAAAGAGCTTATGAATATAGTGACCAAGTTAAACTTAGCATCAAGCTTATCATCATTTACCCGCCCACTAGATTAGCACCGTATTAGAGCACTCACTTATTAGGAGCAAACAATATTAACCATAGCAGTATAATAAGGCTGCCATCATCTTATCATCCTTTCTCGAACCATTATGTTATTTAGTGCGCCTACATTGGAGATAAGCCCGCAAGTTCTCACTAACCGGAGAGACGGGCGACTCAATCGAATTACAACTCAAATGAGGGTATTCCTAACTCTCACCCCGCATACTTAGCAAGGGTAGCCGTGGGTCACCTTTGGAACAACTCAGAACCAAATTCACGGTTCGATCAACAAAGACTCTCGTGGATTACCTTCCGCCAGACGATCAGACTTTTAAATCACCGCTTGACTCACGCCCACGGCTCCTTCCGATGCAAGACTTTTATACTTATCGACTCTCTACCGAGGTGAGCTACTCGGCTTCGTGGTCGGTCTTCTGACACGCCAACTAAGAGAGAGGCATGCGTCAACATGAACAGAAAGGCTCCAAGATTCAGTCCCTTAATCGACACAGACGGAGTCACTTCAAACCAAAGAAGCCTCCATCCGGGTCTTCATTTCAAATTAAGACCGGTTCTTTTCACGATAGCAAATATAGCCAACCATGCCATATGTATCTTCCTATATCTCGCAGTGATAGGAAATCACCGACTTCTACCGTGTTTAAGGTGGCTAAGCACTACACGAGCCCGAGCTACATAGGATTCGTGGTATCAATATCCGGACAAGGATTGATAACCAATGCAAAGAAGTGTTTGCACCCAACACCTAAACTTAATGCAACAATATATGTAACAATAATATCAGAATCGCATTTTAGAAATTAGAAGGCTTAATATGCTCCGGGGCTTGCCTTTCACAAAGTTGCACAAACGGTGATCCGGCACTCAACGGCGACCTCGTCTCGCACTTCTTCTCAAGGTCGCACCTCCTTTAACCTCCTCCGTCGTCATTGCCGCCGCCGCTTTGCCTCGAATTCCAGAGGGTCACCCTTCCGGGTACACCTATTGCATGCCGATGCACAAGATAAATATCATGGATGCATAAGGAATGACATGATGCTCATGATGAATGAATCACAAGTAGTGTTTAACGAAAACATTATCGGACACTCGCTTTACCGATTAAGAATAGCTCTATTCAAATTATTTTAAAATAGGTATCTAACTTAACTTGAAGAACAAGATCAACTTACCTAACTTACATAGCCTAAGATAAAGATGATTATCCTCAGCTTAAAGGCCTAACACCTAGGAACATTACCCCAACTTAGAAATAGTAAAGGCATACTTTAAACAATGCTTAAAGTTTCATATGCACACGGTAGTTCCTTAATTCAACCACAACAAGAGTTCTACAAATCCAAATGACTTATATGAGGACATTCTGAAAGCTTATGAAATTCTCTATAAATCATTTGTAAACATCAAAGCATGATTCTTACGTTAACCAAATTGAATTCCAAAGAAACATAGAATCTATCCGTAAATAACAGGTTACTAAATTAATTATTTAATGATGATGCAAAAGCATAATTGGACCAAACCAAGTTTACCAACATGTTTTTAATACCAAAGAAACATCAGAAAGTCTAGTGCCAACTTCTAAACAATTTATTTAATGCCCTTTTCTAATTTCTTTAGTTAATTAGGTGATTAAAGCAATATATAGTAAAACTATTCAGAAAAATCTACAAAAAATTACAGTAGCTATCTCAGGCTTCACATAGACTACCATAAAAATTTCAAAGCCATTGGGTAAGCAAAACTTGTTGTATCCAAAATAACAGGTGACATGTCTATTTCTAGCATAATTGGGAAACCCTATTAAAAAGTGTCAAGCAATAGATTTCTCATTTTTCCTAGCATCATTCTAGCATAAGAATAGTACTCACCAAATTTTACCTTTACTGGATCTATAGAAAAATTATGAAAATTCACACAAGATCCATCCATGCAAATAAGAGAATTTTCTATCTCCTACATACAGTGTCCAAAATATATAAAAATTTAACTACAAGCTATTCATGATATGAGCAGTACACCATAAAAATTTCATGCCATTTGGAGCTACATAGAAAAAGATATAATTACTCCTATTTCCTTCATGATTAAAAGAGATAATTAGCAACTCCATTTTTCATAATAGAACATGGCATAAATTATATTTTTAATATAAACTAGACATTATCATGAACTCAACAAAATTGGAACCACATCATTTGAAGCTACCAACTAGGAGATACATATTTTTGAAAATGTACACAAATCAGTGAAAAGAATAAAAACCAAAATGAATTTGAATCCTAACTCTACTTGTCAATGGCCGACCCGAACAGATCCGGTGGCCCACAACAAGATGCTAGAAGCGACGCCAAAGGCGGCCTAGAATGGCGCTGCCCAGCCAGTTCCCCACCTATGCGCGCCAACCGACCGACGAGCGGGGGCCCGACGGTCAAGTGAGACAAATAGGAGAGGAAGGAAAGATTTACGGCGCAACTCGTCACGGTGATGCCCGCCGCGAGGCCATCGGTGCTACGATTCGCCTCACCCATGCGCATCTATCGCTGCCATCTATTGCAGGGATTACAAGCAGCTAGAGGGGTGGCGACGGCCATGGCGGCAAGACGGCCACGGTTTGGCCCGGTTCGACGAGGTGACGGCGTCAGGCTCTAGTGGGTGACCCTACGAGCATCAAGAGCACTCACAGACCCAGCGCAAGGGAGAGAGGGGACGGTAAGAGGCTCGAGCAAAGATGGCCACGCGCGAAGCTCGGGCGGGCGGCGGTCATGGCGACCTTGGTGAGCCACGCCACGGGAGCTCTACCGAGGCGAAAATGGAATGACGGTGGGGTCATAGACGTGGAGGAGCTCACTATGTGGTGTTGTGGCTCTAATGAATCGGTCAATGGCGCTTGGTTGAGGTGGATTTTGGCTCGGTGGTCGCCATCGCTTCCCTTCGCCGCCGTGTCGCATGGAAGAGAACGGCAGAGGGGGAAATGGCGAGAGAAAGAGGGAGTGAGCGAGGCGCCTGGCTTGGCTTTCATCTCGAGCACCACGGACACGCCGACGTGGAGGCACCGATGGAGCATGCGCGCCACGCGGTGATCAGCCTCTAAATTGGTCGGCCACGACGCTCACCGAACGCTTTCAAAAACGATCGAATCGGGTCCGGTGGCATGACCGATAGCGCCATTTCATCGCCTCATAGCTCGTAATCTTGCCCGAAAGAAGCGAGGTAGTAACAGAGAAATTTGTAGATCTACAGTAGTACTACAACATTGTCAATTGGGGCTTGGACTAATTCAGTCTGGATTGGGAGATACAAGGTCGCAAAGAGGGGCTCATGAAACTGTAAGTCAGGACTTGACTGAAGAATTTTTCTAAGTCTGAAATCAGCAGGGAAACCTGACCTGTGGGCCCTATTTGAGCATGTTCTAGCCATTTTCATGAGTTGATCATAAAACAACTTTTGTTCCTTGATAAATTGGCTACAACTTTGGTAAAGGGTGCACAGCCATGCAAGGTCTCTAAGTTGGTCTTTTGAATCAGTCAAACAGTGGCACACTAAGGGTCAATTCAAGTCAAACCTCTCCAAAAGGGCAATTTGGTCATTTTGGTCCACATGAACAGTGTCCAAACAATTACCCTAAGTGTATTTAAGGTGTATTAGACCATAATCAACCACTTTACACAAGTGCTATACCCATGTCAAATGATCACATGTGATGAAACAACAAAACAAGCAATTCACCCAAATGTTGCAATGCAATGTTTCACATGTTTCATGACTTTGTTGTCATTTTATAATTGTCACATTACTACCATATTGCCATGTTTCAAAGTATGAGAATTTCATGTTACATTCACATGTTGCACTACTACCATTCTAAGCAATCAAGCATGAAACACATACAATTGAAAATGTTGCATATGCATGTTTCAGTAACAATGACATGCTGAGATAGATGATGCACATGTTTATGAAATGAAATGCAATTAGTGGAAGGCAAACACCTAGGGTGTTACACCCATTGTTGCAGATGGTACGGTTTATCACGGCTATTGCAAGAACTGCTTCTGTCCCACCGTGGATGAGGAGTGAGCCCTGGGTGGGCATCTCTTATTAATCCTTCTTATATGCTTTTATGGGAGTTTGATCATGAACTGGCACTATGTATTTGAACTATAATGGCAGATGTTAGTTTCAACTTTAAATTTGCTTCTGCTACTATTTACTGAACTTGGTTTGTAATAACCTTAATTCGTACTCTAATGAATGAACTGTATTTGTGAACTTTATGTAACATGTGACATGTATGTTGAATCATGTACGATCTTGGTTGTATGTTGATGGTTAATCGAGACCTATCGCGGTACTCGATGGACTACCAGGTTTATATGAGCTCAAGTATGATAGTACGACTGCTTGTGGCTGCCATTATACTTGTGCTCTTATAAATTGGTCGGTTCTCATGACATATGTGAGCAAGTTCACACTTGCTTCTAGATGAAGAGAAGGGAGTGCAAAGAATTATGAAAAGAGCTCAAAGCTCTCAAGCAATCCTTTGGGGAGCTCCAAGCCTCTCATGAGAGTCTAAAGGAAGACCATGAGGAGCTTGGTCTTGCTCACACTAAGCTTAAAAAAGCTTACTCTTCTCTACATGAGCAAGTCAAGAAGGAGGAAGCCAAGAAGTAGCAAGTGATTGTGTCTTGTGATGTAGGACTAACATGTGATATTATTGATGAATCTTTTTATAGGCCCATTGTTAATGCTCCCACTAACCCTTCTTTTTTTAGTACTTCCACTTTCACCTCATCTACTAGTGATGGTTTCACTTGTGATGCCTCACTAATGGTTGAGAATGATACCCTTAAGAAGGAGGTCAATGAGCTCACTTGCGCCTAGGCAAGGCCTATGGTGGTGAGGACCGCTTGCTTATGTGCTTGGGTAGTCAAAGAGCTTCTCTCTACAAAGAGGGGATTGGGGTATACCCCTAAGAAAGGCAAGGTGGTTTTTGCTCCTCACAAAACTAGTTTTGTGAAGAACAATGGTCGGTTTTGCACTAGTTGCAAGCAAGTTGATCATAAAGAGCATGAATGCAAGAACAAGAAATCACATGCTAATGTATCCTCAATTAAGCTTGATTCTTTCTATGTGCTTACTAAAGGTACTAATGGTGTGAAGGCTAAGTTCATTGGTGCACCATGGATGAGCTCAAAGAAGAAAGCTATTTGGGTGCCAAAGAGCTTAGTAACTAACCTTCAAGGACCTAAGCAAGTTTGGGTACCTAAAAGAATTGATCTTTTTGTAGGTCAATTATAAAGCCGGAGGAAGACATTGGGTGCTTGATAGTAGGTGCACACAACACATGATCAGTGATTCAAGAATGTTCAATTCAATCAAGTCAAATGATAGTGATGGTTTTCAAAGTATCACATTTGGTGACAATGGCAAAGGCAAGGTCAAGGGCTTGGTAAGATTGCAATATCCAATGATTTGAGCATTTCCAATATGCTACTAGTAGAGAGCTTGAACTTCAACCTATTGTCAGTAGCTTAACTTTGTGATCTTCATTTTAAGTGCATATTTGGTGTGGATGATGTAGAGATCATAAGTGTAGATGGCTCCAACTTGATCTTCAAAGGCTTTAGATATGAGAATCTATACTTGGTTGATTTCAATGCTAGAGAAACACAATTGTCAACATGTTTGTTCACCAAATCTAGCATGGGTTGGTTATGGCATAGAAGGCTTGGTTATGTTGGAATGAAACAATTGAACAAGTTATAGTGAAGCATGATCTAAGTTAGAGGTTGAAAGATTTCACATTTGAGAAAGATAAGCTATGTAGTGCATGTCAAGCTAGAAAGCAAGTTAGTAACACTCATCCTAAGAAGAGTATCATGAGCACATCTAAGGCATTTGAGTTATTGCATATAGATTTGTTTGGGCCAACAACATACACTAGCATTGGTGGCAACAAGTATGGCTTTGTGATTGTGGATGATTTCACTAGATACACATAGGTAGTATTTCTTATTGACAAGAGTGATGTATTTGCTACATTCAAGTCTTTCATCAAGAGATTTCACAATGAGTTTGAGACCACAATCAAGAAAGTGAGAAGTGACAATGGAAGTGAATTTAAGAATACAAGAATTGATGAGCTATGTGATGAGTTTGGTATTAGGCATCAATTATCGGCCAAGTACACACCACATCCAATGGGCTTGTTGAGAGGAAGAATAGAACTTTGATTGACATGGCAAGATTAATGCTAAGTGAATACAATGTTAGTCATTCATTTTGGTCCGAAGCAATCAACACAGCTTACTATTATAGCATCCGCCTCTATTGCCATCAATTGTTGGAGAAGACACCATATGAGATCTTGAATGATAGAAAGCCCAATATTGCTTATTTTTGGGTGTTTAGTTGCAAATGCTATATCTTAAAGAAATGCAATAGATTGAGCAAGTTTGAGAAGAAATGTGATAAAGGTTTCTTACTTGGTTACTCCACTACTAGCAAAGCTTATAGAGTTTGGAATTTGGCTAAAGTGGTATTCTTGAGGAGGTTCATGATGTAGAATTTGATGAAACCAATGGTTCCCAAGAGGAAGATGAGAATCTATATGATGTGAGAGGCACTCAATTGGCCAATGTAATGAAGAAGTTGGATATTGGTGACATAAGGCCTAGAAAAGTGATTGAAGTTAAATATGACAAAGATCAAGTGCTCTCTAACTCAAATGTGCAAGCTAGTGGTTCTCATGATCAAAATCAAGCTAGTATAAGTGAAGCTCAAGTACAAGATCAACAACAAGTGGCTAGTTCATCATCTCAACCAAATGACCAACCAAGTACAAGCAATCAAGTTCAAGTGCTCCAACCAACCAATGTTGCAAGAGATCATCCATTGGACTATAATTGGAGATATTTCTAGAGGTGTACAAACAAGATCAAGATTAACATCATTTTATGAGCATTTCTCATTTGTATCATTCATCGAGCCAAAGAAGATAGATGAAGCTTTAAAGGATGTTAATTGGGTCAATGCTATGCATGAAGAGCTAAACAACTTCAAGAGAAATCAAGTATGAGAGTTAGTTGAGAGGCCTAAGGGACACAATGTGATTAGAACCAAATGGGTCTTTTGTAACAAATAAGATCAAGATGGGATAGTTGTAAGGAACAAAACAAGATTGGTAGCTTAAGGTTACACTCAAGTTATAGGTTTTGACTTTGGTGAAACATATTCCCAGGTTGCAAGATTGGAAGCAATTAGAATCTTGTTAGCTTATGCTTGTGCCCACAACATCAAGCTATATCAAATGGATGTGAAGAGTGCATTTTTCAATGGTTACATCAATGAATAAGTCTATGTTGAGCAACCTCCTGGTTTTGAAGATTACAAGAAGCCCAGCCATGTGTACAAATTGAAGAAGGCTTTGTATGGCTTGAAGCAAGCACCTAGAGCATGGTATGAGAGATTGAGAGATTTCTTGCTCTCTAAAGGGTTCAAGATGGAAAAAGTTAACACCACTCTTTTCACCAAGAAGATTGGTAAGGACTTGTTTGTGTTGTAAATCTATGTTGATGACATCATATTTGGATCAACCAATCAAGAATATTGTGAAGAGTTTGGGAAGATGATGGCAAATGAGTTTAAGATGTCCATGATTGGAGAGCTTAGTTACTTCCTTGGTCTTCAAATCAAGCAAATGAAGAATGGTACATTTGTAAGTCAAGGCAAGTACATCAAAGACATGCTCAAAAAGTTTGGCATGGAAGATGCAAAGGCAATTAGTACACCAATGGGGACAAATGAAAGTTTGGATAGTGATGCAAGTGGCAATATGGTGGATCAAAAGATGTATCGATCTATGATTGGAAGTCTACTCTATGTGACCGCATCAAGGCCGGATGTGATGTTTAGTGTATGCATGTGTGCTAGATTTCAAGCCTCGCCTAGAGAGAGAGAGTCATTTGAAGGCAACAAAGAGAATATTGAGGTACTTGAAGCATACACAAAATGTTGGATTGTGGTATCCCAAGGGAGCAAAGTTTAAGCTAAATGGATATTCCAATTTGGATTATGCGAGATGCAAAGTTGAGAGAAGAAGCATTTCGGGCATATGTCAATTATTGGGAAGATCACTTATTTCTTGGTCAACAAAGAAGTAAAATAGTGCTGCACTTTCAACAAATAAGGTCAATACATAGCCACCAGTAGTTGTTGTGCACAAATACTTTGGATGAAGGCTACTTTGAATGATTTTGGAATCAAGTTCAAGTAAGTGCCATTGCTATGTGACAATGAAAGTGTCGTGAAGCCCACCAATAATCTGGTTCAACATGCTAGAACAAAGCACATTGATGTCCACCACCATTTCATTAGAGATCATCAACAAAAAAGGGACATTTCAATTGAGAATGTGGGCACCAAAGATCAACTTGCTGATATCTTCACCAAACCACTTGATGAGAAGAGGTTTTGCAAGCTAAGGAATGAATTGAACATACTTGACTTCTCAAATATGTGTTGATGCACCCTATTATATGACATGCCTCTTGAAAGCCCTAGTTTGGTTTTTAGTGAATTGATGAAATCCTAAATGCTAACCTATTTTATCAAAGTGATCATGAGATAGGTAGCACTATTCCAAGTGTGGAGCAAATGGTGAAGATCATGATGATGGTGTGACCATGGTGATGATCAAGCGCTTGGACATGGAAAAGAAGAGAAAAACAAAAGCTCAAGGCAAAGGTGAAACTTGATAGGAGCTTTTTGGTTTCGGTGGATCGAGACACTTAGCGAGTCCGATCATATTTAGGATCAATAGTCGTACTATTAAGAGAGGTGAAACTCGATCAAAATGCGGGTTATCAAAGTGCCACTAGATGCTCAAATCATTGCATATGCATTTAGATTCTAGTGAGTGCTAACACCCTTGAAAATGTTTGTGAAAATATGCTAACACACGCGCACAAAGTGATACACTTGGTGGTTGGCACATTTGAGCAAGGGTGGAGAAGTTGGTGAAGTGAAGGATGTGATTGTCACCGTGAAACAAAGGATCGGACATAGGTCATGAAGTGACCGAACGCCAAAGGGTGAGTTCGGTCCCTCACCGACGATATCGACACAACATGGAGGAGTTGACCAGAGAGGACCAGACGCTAAGCGCGATCAGTCACGTTGGACCGGATGCATCAGTCATGGTTTTGCCTCTCTAGAACCTCTCTAGAGTCGACCTGACGATGCATAGTGGTGGTGAGCCGCGTGTTCGGGTCGTAGGGTGAAGGCTTGGGCACTCGCGCTGGCTGAAGTGAGCACCGCATGTCCGGCCTTGGACTATGGCGCATCCGGTCATTCTTAACACATGCGAGGAAGCGAAAGGACTGCTGAAATTGTACACGTGAGGTTGAACATAGGGGATACGTGGACGGCGATCGGTGACCGGGACACAATGTGTGTGTCCTGGCCGATCCGACCAAAGACGTCCTGGCCGCCTCGAAGTTCGGTTGCAAGCAGTGAAAGCCTAGTGGCTCTATTTTGAGGGGGCCTCTATTTAAGCCCCATGGCCGGCTCAAGCTCACTCTATTGGCCATTTGTATTGATATAGCAATCTTGTGAGCTTAGCCAAAGCCCTCCTACTCATCTCTATCATTGATTCATCACCTTTGTGAGATTGAGAGTGAATCTAAGTGCATTGCTTGAGTTATTGCATCTAGAGGCACTTGGTGTTCGTGTGTTTCGCTACAGTGTTTTGCTTGTTACTCTTGGTGGTTGCCGCCACACCTAGACGGCTTGGTGCAATGAGGATCATCGAGCGGAGGAAGGTGGTTGTCTCCGCTCCGATCGTGGTGATTGTGAGGGTTCTTGACCTTTCCCGGTGGAGAGCCAAAAGGTACTCTAGTGGATTGCTCGTGGCTCATGTGATCCTCATCTTGTGTTGGTTAAAGCGGCACCCTATAGAGGGTTTGGCGTGTGATGCCAATTAGCGTGTGAACCTCTAAGTGAGTGTATCACCACAATGAGGACTAACTTGCCGACAAACAAGTGAACCTCGGTAAAAAATCTTGTGTTATCTTGTTCGAGGATTTCTTGGTATTCATTGTGATTGATTGGCTTCATCATTGTGATTGGCTTAATTCCTCTATACGGCGGTATAATCATCACATCCCCTACCTTGTATTTACATTTGTAGTGTTGCTTCGCTCTTTAGTGTAATTAGTTTTGAGAGCAAGCTTGTGTCGGATCTAGTGGTTAGTGTGGCTCTTTAGTTAGTCTTTGAGAGCACACTAACTTAGTGTAGTGACATAGCCATTGTGTGCTTAGATATCATAGACACTAGAATTGTGGTAGGTGGCTTGCTTTTATTAGGCTAGCGCAACACTCGCTTCATCATTTAATTGTCTAACATATTTGCTAAGTGTTATTATAGAAATTTTTTAATAGACTATTCACCTCGCCTCTAGCCATTAGGACCTTTCACCTCTCCTTCGAGCAAAGCAGGGTAAAGTTGATTGACATGTTATTCATCCTTTGCTAAGGACTTGTTTAGTGCATCTAGTCATTCCTTGCATCAAATAGGATCATTCATAAAAATCAAAAGAATTTGATGCTTGTATGTTACCACTATTGCTTCTATGTTTGAAATGATCTAGTGGTAGCATATGCCATGTTTGTGGGCTTGTGAACCTAGTGTTTGATCTAGAAAATGAGCAATAAGTGTTTAACTCAGCATGGTACAAGATAACCCTTATTTGGAGGTGTGAGATTGAACCAAAATTGAGAAAATGATCCTCACATAATGGTTTCACACAACCTATCTAAAATTTGAACTCACCTTTTGTGGTCATCGATGACAAAGGGGGAGAGAAATTTACAAAGTTGTAAGAGATAGGGGGAGAGAAAACCAAACGGGGAGAAACATGATAAAAGAAGGAGATCAATTAAAATTTGAAGCACACAAGTAGGGGGAGCAGGCTTATAAACTTGTATGTTGCATTTGGATGTACATTACATATGTTTGCTTGCATGGCACAAGTTCTTTTTCTCCTATACATGCTTGTGTGGTGTATGCTAGTTATATGATTGATTGATGAAATAAAAAACTAGCGTACATAGGATGATAGTTAGATATACCTTGAAATTGGTTTTCAAAAGTGGTACTAGAGCCTTGTTTATAATGTTGATCTCACGAGGTATCTAGTTTTTGCTTTTATGTAATTTCCCAAGTGAAATACTTTTTCAAGTGGTATCTAACAAGAGATGGTGCTAAGGATGGTGTATATTGGCAACTCCAATTGGTATCACGCTTCAAAGGTCCATTCTTTACACCTTAGCATCTTTTGGTAGACATTGCCTCATATATTTTCTATCTAAGCATATGCTTTCAAATCCAAACTCTTAGCACATATGTAGGGAGAGTTAATGCTACCAATTTGGGTTTATGAAACTTGTCCATATCCTTTACACATAGTAAAATGCTTGGGCAAGCAACATGAATCCAAAAAGATTTAATTGAATATCTTTTGTGAAAAGGTTGTTATCAATTACCAAAAAGGGGGAGATTGAAAGCTCTAGTTTGGTTTTGGATAATTGATAAAACCTAAGTACTAACCTATGTCATCTAAGTGTGATCATGAGCTAGGATGATACATCCAAGTGTGGAGCAATGTGGCACTGAAGTGATGGTGATGATCACATGAAATGATGAAGAAGGCCACATGAAATGATGATCAAGTGCTCAACTCAGAAAAGAAGAAAGAGAAAAACAAAACCCTATAGAGCTCAAGGCAAAGGTATAAATATGGATTTTGTTTTGGTGATCAAGACACTATAGAGAGTGTGATCACATTTAGGATAGATGGTCGTACTATCAAGAGGGGATCTATACTAGATAATTCGGAGAGCCTAGTGCGCACTAGGTGTGCCACTAGGTGTTGGACTTCATGCATTGCATTTAGGCCTAGTGCGCAATTCGGAGATCAAGCAAAAATATTTTATGAAAATAATTTTGAGAAATGCTAACTTGGCTCTAACATGTTTTGAGAAAACATCTTGAGAGTTAGCATCACTTGCGGGGAGTAGCTCGAGTTGTCGTGGATCGAATCGCGAAAAGGTTGCAACATTTCAAGCTAGTGGAGGTGCCTGGGTGGCACCGCCACCCCCTATCTGGTGGCACCGCTACCCCTAGGGCGGTGCCCACCTGGACCTGATAGAGAAGGACCGAGAGGGGCTGGTTTGGAGTGGTCACCGGACACACCGATGTACACCGCCTCGGGCGCGGCAGTGCATAGCCTGGTCACCGCCCCTGGGTGTCCGGTGACACCGCCATTTTTCTCCAAAGACGGGCGCAAGCGAGGGAGGTCACTGCCATGGTGACGGCAGTGCACCACCCTATTTTTCCAGAGAGGGTTAGTTTTGGGGACTTGGCTGGGATGGTCACCGCCACCCCTAGGGCGGTGCCACCGCAATGCCATGTCCGGTGACCAACGGCTAGCCCGTTGGAATGTGACTATTGGGGCACCGCCACCCTGTCCGGTGCCTGGCACCGCCCTGTTCGGTCCCCTCGCAGAAAGCAGCTCCAAGGGGTAACGACTCTATTTGCTTGTGTAGCTATAAATAGAGGTGGTGGCCGGCCATGGCCACTCTCTTGGAACCCCATACACTTGTGCACACCCTTTGGGAGCTAAGCAAATACAATCCACTCACTTGCACACTTGATTCATTATTTGAGTGAGATTGGTGAGCCTCTAGTGCATTGCATTAAGTTGCATCATCTTGTGACACTAGGTGGAAGCTTTGGGCTGGTCATGATCTTGTTACTCTTGGTGTTTACCGACACCTAAACGGCCCGGTGATTGGAAGATCGTTGAGCGGAGTTGGTGATTGTCTCCAGCTCCGATTGGTTGCTTGTGAGGGGTGTTGTGCCTTCTCGGCGGAGCGCCAAAGACAACTCTAGTACATTGTTCGTGGCATTGAGCTACCTCACTTGTGGGTAGGTTCTTGTGGTGTCCAATTGTGTGGATGAGGTTCGTAAACACCTTCTTAGCCGTCGAACCACCAAGTGTTGGTCGACACACGGGGACTAGCGTGCTGGTAAGCACGTAAACTCCGGGAGAAAAATCTTGGTGTTCATCTTGTGTGATTGGATTTCTTCCTATGATTGGTCATCTTCATATTGTGAATGGTTCACCCTCTATGTAACGGTATAATAACGTTGCTCTATCCTTTATATTCTTGCAAACTAGTTGTAACAAGTTTTTAGTGTAGCTAGTCGTGAGAGCTTGTTTTCTTTACTAAGTTTAGTTTCACCTATTGAAGCTTTTTTAGTGTAGCCTTGTTGAGAGCTCTAAGTGAGTAGCGACATAGCCTTTGTGTGCCTAGTGATCATAGCAACTAGAATTGTTGGGATATGTGGCTTGCAACCTTTGTATACAGCTAGAGCAAATTCACTTTATACCGCCTTGTTTACTAACCCATTTGCTCTAGTGAGTTTATAGATTTTTAAATAGGCTATTCACCCCCTCTAGCCATATTAGGACCTTTCAACCGTGTAATTCAGTATGCTCTCCGTGGTGAGTTGTGATACCAAAAATCAGGACTCGAGTTCAAATCCTGCGGTCCATGGCCTGATGTGTGGGAGAAAATTAAATCATGGCAATCACAACGCTGCTTGTACGATTGTCGATTCGCAAAACCGAGAATCCGCTTCTAAGTGGTTCAAATTGATATATTTTGTGGTAGCCACGGTTTGCTTAAGATTAGGCATAGCAAACTCTAGCGCCAAGCAACCTAAAATATCTCCGTGTCAAGATCCTTTACGAACTATAATGCAATTTAGCTTACTGTAGCACCGAATCAAGATGATCCACGATCATGGAGCACTTCAAGATTACTTAGACCTAATCATTTATAACATTTCATTTGTAATTATAGTATCCGTACTGGTCCACGGCTGAGGGGAAATAAAAAATGAAATCACTTTTTATGTATCAACGATTTTTTTTTCGGACTGCAGATAAACTGTCAAACCTAATAACCTAGCTAATCATGTATAATAGCCATCTGCAAACTGAAATATCCATACTGCTCCATTGCTACCAGCTCAAAGGCCAATCAGAAAGGAAATCTAAAGAAGAAATCATCTCACACTCTCATTAACCATATGTGGAAATAACGAAAATTTGATTTTTCATTACCTCTTGATCCCCAATCTAGGGAATATAGATGACGTGGCAGTTGTCCGACGCATGCACGGTCTATGATAAGATTCACATGTGTAATTATCTTACTTGTTTGACTTGTTTGACTAGGTAGCGTGTCCGTACGTTGCTACAGAATAACTAACAATTTATACTTAAAACACACGGATCGCACGATAAAATAACAATACTGTAAAAATTATATACCAACATTAAAGTGACATTTAATCTAAAAAGCAAACTTTATAAATTTAAGACAGTCACGGAGTGTGCGGCGTCGCAGGCTCACAAACTCTACTTTATAAACCTTTCCATGATGCGGCTAAGATAATATTTTATATTGGCAGGAAAAAATCTCCGATATCTATTTTTTTCATTGTAATCCATTTATCTGGACAATATTTGAGGTGAGGGCACGGTTACAGTTTCTAGTAGCTTTGTGATATTGTCCGAAGCTATGAGATGATTGATGTCTTGCAATGATCCTTTCGTTAATTTAGTTTTCTATCTATGTTTAATTGTTTATTTAGTCTATTTTATAGGCACGCCGGTAGATAATGGATGATAAAATTCAAGCATCCATAATTTATCTCTTTGATTTTGAGCATGAGTTTTGTTTTTATTTTTTAATTGATATATTGTCCTTTTATTTTTACCGTAGCGTTAGAACGGGCATGCATGAAAAATGAAGATGTCTTTACACTACAGAAATCTTTCAAGAAGATCATGCATAGATTATTCTTGTATTGAATATTATATATATACAATCACCTAAATATTCTAATTAAACTATAAAATTTTGAATTAGGATATGAGGTAAGACATGCAAACAGATATTTCAAAACTACCTGTAGAGTCCAAAGAACTTAATAAATAAATCCTTCTGGAGGCAATGCAAATTCTTTCTAATCTTTTATTTGATGTAGTTAGTGTTATCATAGTACCCGCATATATTCATGGGAAATAAATTATGGACAAAACGTTGACACTTTTTGGTGCGACATTCCAACATGAGTCCATCATCCTGTCAATATCCTTGAGGTAGATCACATAAAGAATGAGAGTCTCTCTATGAGATTGCTCACAAGAGACTTAAACTTATATCTGATCATGGTAATGTTGAATTGCTTTGCATCAAAAGCATCGGCAATGATAAACGGGGACATATGTTTTAGTATGCATAGTGGAGGAAGACTCAACCTTGGCCTTCTCAGCAGCTTTTCTGAGCCTTTATAGTGTTAACTTGTCCTTACTCAGATAGTCAAGAGGTGCAATCAAAATTATGCACCACTAAGAAAAATGTCATCATTGGTTGCCTTAACTCAAAAAATATGTCGAAATTAAGAATTACAACACCTAATTCAACGCCTTAGAATGTACACTCAAGTGGATACCTTATTCTACAATATATGTCTCAGTATGAAATAGTCCTAAAGCCACATATATTTATACGATGAGTATAACATACTTTGTTTTAAAATTTTATGAGAGATTTTTAAGACACACAATATTATCCATATGTCGTGCACTAATATTTATATATATACTCGAACCTCGTATATATATGATTATGTAGAGATGTAGCGGAACTTATTCACATATTTATTGACGATGAAAGAAATGGATATCAAGAATTCTTTCTCGCCGATATAAAATATTATCTTAGCCATATCACGAAAAAGTCTATACAAAAGAGAGTTTGTGAGCTCATGACGACACGCCAGCCTCCGTGATCGTGTTAATTTCACGAACTTTGCTTTTTGAATTAAATGTCACTTTAACGCCGGTATTTAATTTAACACTATTGTTATCTTATCATGCGATCCGTGTGTTTTTAGTACAAAAGATTTAGTTGTCTCATAGCAACGCACAAAAGCCGCTACCTAGTTTGAAAAAGAGTAAATGATTATTGTTTCCTTCCATGCATGATTATTGTTTTTTTTCCATGCATGTGACCTTAGGTGATCGATTTGTTTTCTTGAAAGCAAAGTGGAATCACAGGGATGATAGTTTCTTTTTTCTATCATACAAGACGTCCTAAGGGAGGAGCGACCCAAAAAAAATCGCACAAAAAATTATCTTACTTTTGTTCTTTTTAGCTATAAGAGATTTGATTATATATATATATGCTTAGTCATGGCTGCCTACGTGGTGTCCTTTTGGTTTTGATTTGGAGCCTTTTTTTATTCTATTAGTATGGACAAGGGATTGCCTAATTTCTATTCTTATTATTCTGCTAACGTGACCGAATTGAGTTAGAAATCTATTCAATCTATTAACATACCATAATCAACCTAAATGAACTTCCAGAAGTAGATATAGATAAATTATATATTTTTTAGCTTTTATAAGAAAAAATCAGAAAATACCAGAAAAGAAATAAACAATAGGAAACAAGGATGAAAACTGGGAAACCAGAAAATAATAAATGGCTGAGCTGCGGCTGCCACCCAAGAAAAACAGAAACGGACACCTAACAGCGGACGACGGAAAACATAAAAAAAAATACTTGTACGATCAGAGATTTTATTATTTAGATTAGGAATAGGAAAACATAAAAGGGAAAAAATACCCATACCGAGAGAGATTTTACATTTGGATTAGGTTAAGATACGAGGAATTGAATCTATTTAGATTTGGATTAGGATTCCTATACAGGATACCTAAAAGCTCGACCGGAGATGTCTATTTGTCCTTACTATTTAGGGTCATATAAGTCTAAACGGAAGAAACTCTCGACTAACGGTAGTTTTGGAGAGATGGACGAAAAAAATAGATGGATGAAAAAATGACCGAAAATTTTGCCTCTTTATTAGTAGGTATAGATACCAGACATCCAGAAAAATGTCTCGGTTTGTAGAAACAAGTTAGCTCAGAAAATTTTCTCTCAACAATTTTTAGTATATCCAAAGGGTCTGTTAGCCTCTCTCTGAGCATGGAGATACATGCAAGATAATGACTTTGAAATCCCTTAATAGTACAATATTTTCCTATACTCAAAATTCAGAATATAAAGAATTCAGATCTTCAATGAAACTTCATTTGCCACAACTCATCTCAAATAAATTTGGGGGTGGCCATTCATCAAATACTTCATTTCATATACTTAAAACCTGCTCAAATACTTTGTCAACATATTAGTCATTTTATTGTGTGTCATTAATCCACCCAAACCAATGATGGGGCTAGATAAAGTTTCAAGAACCAAACAACCCCTTAATTTTGCTGCCTAATCTACACTGTATAGTTTGTAAAATACTTTGGTTATGAAACAAGATGAAGTGTTTGGATGGAATAAACGTTATAGTTTTAAAAAACCATATAGTATATATTACTTTAAATTGTAGTTTATTAGTTTTTAAAACTCCACTCTAAATCTTTTCTAAACCATAGTTTTACACATCTTTTGCTTTTTTAAACTAATAAAGTTTCTTGAAAGCACGGCATCAAAGTTTCTTGAAAGCACGGCATCCAAACGCAAGTGATTTGTAGAATTTTGTCCTGGGTCAAGACTTCTAGTCAACTTCGTCCAGAGCCCAAACCCTCTCCGTGTCTCTAACCCGCACCGTCGCGCACGGCTCATATAAATGCCCCGAGCCGCCTGCGCGTTGGACTCGAACCGAACCTCGCCGCCGCCGCCTCCTCCGTCTCTCTCTCGTCTCCTTCCTCCTGCAATCCCACCTCGCCCTCTAAACCCGCACCCGCACCCGCAGCAGCGCCGCTAGGGTTTGCTCAGGCCCCGAACCCCACCTTCTGATTACTGCGAATCCGAGGTAATCCGCCTTCCCCCCGCGCCCTCTTCCAAGGCTCGAGCTAGGGTTTCTGCGTGCTTGCTAAGATTCCGTTGTTTCGATCTCAGGCGGCGGTTGCGCGGAAGTTTGCGGCATGGCGGGGTACCCGGAGGACAACCAGCACGCGTTGAACGGGTACGACGAGGAGGAGGTCGACGAGGAGGAGGGCACCCTGGGAGGCGGGGAGGCCGGGATGGGGCCTCTGGGTACGGCGATGCTGGCGGAGAGGATGGGCGGGGGCGGGCGGCGACTCGTCGGGGTGAGCGATCTGGGCCCTAGGGCTTCTGAATATTAAGGATGTGAGCCAGGAGGAGAGCTAATACTTTTGCCCTTTGCAGGAAGATTTTGTCGGAGGCGTCGCTTGGGGAGACAACTGAAGGTAAAATTTATATGTTATTTACTGGATTGGGTGCGCCTGGAATTTTATTTGTCTAGTTCTGTTCTTTAGATGTTTTGAATGCTAAAATAAAGGTGCTCCCCGAGTGCGATTTGTCTAGTTTGGTTCTATAGATGTTTTGAATGCTAAAATAAAAATGTGAAAACTCGAACTATCTGCACAGCAGGTTGTCATAAAGGGTTGATATGGCTTTTGTTGTTGCGGAAAGTAGTGTTTCTGTTATCATGTTTCCGTTACATGTCCGACAGGTTACTACGCCGAGGCTGTTTTCCCTGTTTGCCTGTGTTTTTTTTTTTGGCTATAATGGCTTAATGTTATTCATGTGAAAATGTGGAAACACGAACTATCTGCGCAGCAGGTTGTCATAAAGGGTTGATATGGCTTTTGTTGTTGTGGAAAGTAGTGTTTCTGTTAGCATGCTTCCGTTACATGTCCGACAGGTTACTACGCTGAGGCTGTTTTCCTTGTTTGCCTGTGTTTTCTTTGCTATAATGGTTTAATGTTATTCATGTGTTTTCTTGCATATTTTTCTTGCCCGTGGCATTATTTGTTATTTGATTGGTTGACTTGCTGCCGTTATTGTCTCATGGATTCAACTATGTTCCAATGTTTTTAATCAAGTTTGTGAATTTTTGTAACTTCTAACTGGAATAGGACTTATGAATGATATACCTGGGTGACTAGTCATAAAAAATTATGTGCATGATTGATGATGCACTTTATAGATACATGTTTCTTTGCATGTTCTGTGCTGCTGAGCATATTTTTGGTGCTTAGCCTTTAAACATTTTTTCAATATATAAGTGGGATACAGTAAAAATTGTGAATTCCTGCATCATGCCCATATTTGCTTTTACTGCCCATATTTGCTTTTACTCATTGTACTGCATTTGTAGTTTGTATTGATTTATAACACACTTGATATTTGAGTAAAGGATACACCAATAAGGAAAGCTGTTACATCTTTTCCAACGCCTGTTACTCGGTTTTTGTTCTTTTTAATGAGTCGTTTGTCCCACAGTGCATAGTAAATTGTAAAATTAATATTTCTGTTATGTATGTAGTTAAGTGCATAATGCTTAGATATGTTGCCTGAATTAACTAATCTAAGATACAAGTACTGACAAGTAATGAGATAGCTTGCACATAATCATGAGCTCCTTTCAAATTCATATGTTCTCTTGCCCCAATACATACAACAGTATGGGTTATGCAAGAAATTCCATAGGTTTCTGCTTAATAAAAGAAGGGCACGCCATCTGTGATGTAGTTTACCTTTAGATTTGCATTTGTTGATTGGTTTATCGAATGATGTTTCTAGGTTTGCTCTTATGTGAAATATTTTTTCATTCCATCTCCAATCTTGGTTTGCTACTTTTTGTGATTCTGTTCTTTTTCCAAATTGACAAATCTGTATGGTTTATTTGTTTGTATGTAGAATCATTCTCCAAGCATTTTGAGAAGTATGGGGCAATAACTGATTCTGTAATTATGAAGGACAAGCATACTAAGATGCCTCGTGGATTTGGATTTGTTACATTTTCTGATCCATCTGTTATAGACAAGGTTTTGGAGGATGATCACGTTATAGATGGCAGAACGGTAGGACATCTAATTTAGATCGGCCGTAATAGGGACCTCAGTTTGCAGCTCTGCAATTTAGTTGACATTGAGCTTCTCTTGACCCCTATCAACTTTGGTTTATGCAGGTTGAAGTCAAGAGGACAGTCCCGAGGGAAGAGATGACCACCAAAGACGGCCCTAAGACAAGAAAGATCTTCGTCGGTGGGCTACCACCATCTCTTACTGAAGGTAGGTGTTTGCTATCAACGAAGAAATCTTGGACTCAATTTGTTTATGTTACTGAGAAGGTACAAAATTTCAGATGAGTTGAAGGATCACTTTTCATCGTATGGTAAGGTGGTTGAACATCAGATAATGCTAGATCATAGCACTGGGCGTTCTAGAGGGTTTGGTTTTGTCACTTTTGAAAGTGAAGATTCTGTTGAAAGGGTCATATCAGAGGGGAGAATGCGTGATCTTGGTGGGAAGCAGGTTAGATTTTAAATTCATTTTGTTGTAAACTTATGTTTCACTCAATAGTGAAGTAGAACAAAAAAACTAAATAGACTTAGAAATGTTCATAATTTCATATGTGGGTATTGAAATTATAGACTAGAATACTTACTTAGGTCCTGATATGTGACCACTATTTCGCTATAATAGGTGCTTCGACATCCCGAGTAGAACCCTATAGCTCTTCTATAGGAAAAGGCATTGTTTTTCTTTCCTTCTAAATTCACATTTATTGGTATTGCTCACACCTTGTGATCTTAACCTCCTTATTTTTGGTTATTTAAGGTATGGTATTGCTCATTTTCTTGACGATTCATAGAGAATTGGAATTTGATCTAAGATGATTGTGCTGATTAACAGAGAAGAGTGTTTGCTGTTGTTTGATTTGAAATGGTTTTCCTGTTGTTTCAGTTAAATGTCTTAGTCATGTCAGTTAACTTTTTATGGTTTCTGTTTGCAGGTTGAGATAAAGAAGGCTGAACCAAAGAAACATGGATCTGATCACAGCAGTAATGGGAGATCAAGCCACGGAGGTGGAGGTTACCGCAATTCTTACCGTAGTGGTGGTGGAGCTGGTAATGCCAGCAGTGGCAGCAGTGGGGGTGGCGGCGGTTATGGGTATGGTGGTGCTTATCAATCTGCTGCAGCGGGTTATGGATATAATAGTGGCGCAGGAGCAGGATATGGCTATGGTAGAGGGTATGGCTATGGAGGCAATGCTGGCTTTGGGTCTGGTTTTGGCAGTGGTTATGGTGGATCCATGTATGGAGGTGCATATGGCGCATATGGTGCCTACGGTGGTGGCGCCTATGGAGGGGGCGCCTATGGAGGCGGTGCCTATGGAGGTGGCGCCTATGGTGGTGCCCCAGGTGGTTATGGCACTGGCGGGTATGGCAGTTATGGCGGAGCAGGTGGAGCTGCTGGTGGTACTGGTGGTGGGAGTACAGGTGCTCGGGGTTCTAGCAGGTATCATCCATATGGAAAATAAGCGACAAGTTTAATCAATTTTTCTGGGTCTCAGGAGTTCCTCTGGTCTCCTAGAAGTTCAGTTTTCATGCCTTGTCCACCTAAACAGCGGCATTGGAACATAGTTTGGTTGAACTCAGTCACCGTCAGAACAACTGTGTAATTGCATCTGCTTAGCCTGCCCGCCTGCCTTTGTTTGCTGTACAAGCTACACATGGAACCTGTGTTGTATTCTTTAGTTTGCTATGCAGAGAACAAGCATTTTATGGTAGGAACAGTACTTGGTGCAGTAGAACCTAAATTCTGTGCTGTAACATTGCCATTGCAAGATTTAACTGTTGCCACATGTGGTGATTATAACTAGGAACCCATTAAAGGATTTAGTTACATCTTATGACTGTTGATTTACTTTCTGCAAATGGAAATGAAAGAAAACTCAGGGATGCGACATGGACTGTGACGTATAAGTGTTGAAATGGCTGCATTCGTACTTCAGTTTTGTGCATGAGAATTCGTATTCTGTTGCAACTTGCAACAATTATTAGTTATGTTCTCTTTTTTATCACCTGAGTATTATTCTTAGTTTCTTTTTTGTCATCAGAAAATGTTATACTTATGTCTGGCTCACGTGTCGGTTCTCAATTGCTGTTTAGTATCCATGGTTTAGCCCTTAGCAGCCATGTTTTTCGTCCCCGTTCACAGAACAGGAATGAAAACTCGGGGTATCATTTCCTGGAATAGGAACAAAACTTGGGTTATTATTTTATAACGTGGAACGCGAACGTTAGTGTTTCCGGAACGTAGATGTTTTTGGAATGTGGAACATGGGAACGGAACGTGGGTCATGTCCTGGCGATTGAGACTGCCATACACGACATATTTGAGTGCCTATTTGAGTGCCGATTTACCTTGTCGACTCTTGGCATTGCCATATATAGTTTTTTGAAAGGACGATAAAAACTTTGGTGTGATTTTATATTAGAAAATAAGATTGTTACAATTTTTTTATAGAAAAAAATGGGACCAAAAACTTGCCACACCGAGGATGACTAAACACACGCTACTGCCTAATGGCCATTGGCACTACCATGTCATTTAGTCCACAGCCTTTGTAACAGCAACTCCAAGAGACTCTAAATCCTTCTTAATCACTAGGATAAGATTTTGATAAAAATATTCTCCAACAGGCCCTTTAATTGGTTATTTAAATATAGTCATCTTCTATTCCGGATTTTTTTCCCTAGTCAAATATATAAAAATGAGAATGGCTCTCTAGAGTACAAACAAGATATAGAAAAACCGTTGGAGAAGATATAAAAAATGATTTTTATGCAAATGACTTTCCAAATGATAATTTAGGGGGCGAGATTTAGAAAGACTCTTGGGATGCTCTAACACCCCCTTGCCCAGATCAAATTCCAAGTGATTATTTCAACAACCTACTAGTGATGTGTTATTGACAACTATGGAAGTGACTTGCAATCTTGTATTAGGGGTTGCTGTTGTAGTTGGAGAACGAAAATATAGGACTCAGAGATGTAAAGAAAGCCCTAAATCCAAACTAGGGGTCTGATTTTTAGGTAGGGTTTAAGGGGGGTGTTTGGTTCTTTAATCGCTCCCTAAAATTTATGTCACATCAACTGCTTAGAGAGACTAATAAAGAGCATTAAATATAAATTAATTACAAAATCAATTACATAGATGGAGGCTAATTTCCGAGACGAATTTTTAAGCCTAATTAATCTATCATTAGCACATGTTTACTGTAGCACCACGTTGTCAAATCATGGACTAATTAGGCTTAAAAGATTCGCCTCGCAAATAGTAGTCGCAAGTTGTGCAATTAGTTTCGTAATTAGTCTATATTTAATACTCCATGCATGTATCCAAACATTCGATGTGACAAGAATTTTAGGAGGAGGAAAGGAACCAAACAGGCCCTAAGTCTATCTAGCTTAATAAATATGAGGTTGGGTTTGGTTAGGGGCAATAGAGTCATCATCCCATAAGTAAATACTTGCTCCTGTCGATTTATAGATACACAAATATATTAAAGGTTAGACTTTACAATCTTGACCATTAGTTTAATCAATAATTTTTAATTATTTTAGTACAAACTTAATATTATTGTTAAATTCATATAAGTTATTTAATAATAATAAAATTATAATATAAATAAATAAGATAAGATAAGATAAAATAAATGAATCGTCATAAGTTAATTTAACAATAAACTCTGTCATATTAGACTATGGTTATATAAACTAGATCGGAGGGAGTATTCCCTTCAAATTTAAGATAAACTCGTCCCAAAAATCAGAGGAACACCTACATGGCCTCGTCCCTTGTCGATTTACGCTCATTTTCGTGTCCACATGCGAGGGGTGATCGTGTCAGGTGGAGCTAGCGGGTGCTTGGTGCTTGCCTCGATGGGCGGCAGCCCGAGGCCATAGGAAACTGGAATCGATCAATCACAATTTTTTCTCCATCCAAACCTAAAATATTTCAACCATTAGTTTTTTTTGAGTCACATTAGAAAAACAAACCTATAAGCTTGATCTCAAATAATGCAAAAGCCCACTAAATCCTCAAAAAAGCCCAGCTAGAAAGCCCAATTCTCAATCTTGCTAGGCACGCCTCGTCGCCTCCTACTTCAATCGAGAGCCTTTTCCCTCAGTAATGCCAATATGAAAGATGCTTCAGCGACAGCCCACTAAAAGTTCAAACACACCTTGGTGCCATGACACTTTACTTTTTTTTTTTTTGCCTCCCAAGCCATTCCGTCCACTTTTCCATCTAACGGTGTCAATCTGTGTTGGAAAAAGTCCCAAATGCCCTCACCTCACTTCTTCACCGTGCCCTTCTTCGTTTTCTCTGCCGGTCATCTTCCTCTCGTCCTTGTGCTCGAAGTCCATGGAGACAGCAGACAAGGGGAGAGGCATAGGATGGGGGCGCCGTCGCCTGGGGCTGGGAGCCTAGGATTCATCTCGTGCCAACACTATTGCGAACAATCAGTTGGCCATTGCATACTGCTTGTATGCACATTGCGCTCAGGAAGACAAACTTGATGGGGGAGGTAACTGCTTCAAATCCTAGCCATTTTAGTGTTCATATAAGCAATACCAGCACTCTCATGTCTATGTTTAGTGTAACATGGTTATGCTTTATCTAATTATGTTTAGTGTCATTATTGTTATTTTGCATAGGTAATATTTGATACTGTTGATAAAGCACTTAACTTATGGTTGGAGATGGAGACTTTTGATCATTCTTCTTCTGATATGGTCTTGCAACAGCCATAAAAAACTATTGTACCACTTATTTGTTTCCTGGTTGATTTGTTATCTATGAAGGTAGGGCCATGATATTTCTTTAGTTTATTGTTGAATTAGAAATTGCTTTCCTTTAGCAACATAATCATGTGTATTTATTCTTCCATCTCAGGGCTGTTTTGAGCTTCAGTTTAAGTTGTGCAAGGTTATGATAATGATATGGAAGCAAGAAAATTTACCCCTTGAAAAGCTCTTGTCCTTGCTGTTCACCAGTGGGCGCCTTAGTCATGCATGCTGTTATCTTCCACTGGATGAGCGATTTCTTTCTATTGCCACAGAGCATCTTGGTGTACGTTGCCACGATATTAAATTTTGGATAAACTGTTTCAAAGGAGACCATCCTTCTCTGTATGTTTCTTCAGAGGATGCTGCCAAGTGCCTTATTTATTCCTCAATCATGTAAGCATCCCTTTGGAAGGCAGTTCAGTTTTGAAACGAGTGTTGATGAAGTCAGCAAAGTTGCCTCATCTCTGGTATCTGAAGTAAGTTCTGTTGGTTGCATTACATCAAATTTGTTAACCATGATCTCTTATTCTCTCTCAGTTATTGTATTCTAGTTTGCAGGTTACATCAAATGACCAATCAACCTTTCTAGCTGGCTGTTTATACTATGACTTGTCAGAAAGAGTTTTTCACGTGGACAACTTTTCCAGGTAACTGCTCTCTTGCTTTCAACAATTTAACTTTGTTGTTTAATTTCTGCAAAACATTGGTGCAAAATCTTCAGTGGACATGAACTATCTCTAGATTTTGTAGTTTTTTATGTAACTAAACACATCTAATGTTTGTTCTTACAGGCCTTTTCATATGGAAAAGAAGCCCTCCATTTGCACAAAAAGCTCCTAAAAAAGAAGTTCAAACTCAATTCGGGCATATCTGGATATATGGAAAGACAACACTGTAGGCAGGACATTTCTCTTGAAGTGTGTGGCCCAACAGTAGTTGAGATTTGGCCAAATTCCATCAGATCAATCGACATGAGGGATTCTTTCCTTACTCCATGGAATGTCCTTAGGTGCTATCTTGAGAGCACTTTACAGGTATTGTGATAGTGTAGCATAACACAAACAAAGATTATAGAAGTATATGCTACTGGAACCAATTGAATGGGGGCTAGAGTTGTATCTCTTATTATCAAACCGGGGGACTTTGGCCGCCAACCAAGGTGGCCACGTCGCCCGAAATTCCCCTGGTCGTCCG
This sequence comes from Miscanthus lutarioriparius, assembly GCA_904845875.1. Lineage (NCBI taxonomy): Eukaryota > Viridiplantae > Streptophyta > Magnoliopsida > Poales > Poaceae > Miscanthus > Miscanthus lutarioriparius. The sequence goes on from CAJGYO010000008.1 coordinate 69,112,071, forward strand.
ATTCTTCGATCGACGGTCCAGATTAGCTCCGGCCATTACACACAGCACGTGCCGCCTGCCATGCACGAAGCCCTCGGCGCTCTCTCCCACCCCAACCCCGACTCCCTCCTCCTCCTCCTCCTCCTCCTCTCTCTCTCTCTCGCCTCTCTCGATCCATGATGCCATGGCGGCGCGACGGACAAGACGGGCGGGCAGCGCAGCTGCGCCACCGCCTCCTCCCTTCCCACCACCGCCGCCGCTCCTGGCGCTGGCGGCGCCAAGACCAGATCGCCGACACGGACCTCCGGCTGGCGGGCGCGACTGGCGCAGGTGGCGCCGGTCCGGCCCTAGCCCCGGCCTCGGCTCCGGTGGCGCACTGCCCAGCGGCACCGGGCCTAGGCGGCCGGCCCCCGCCGCCGCGGCCACGCCGACCTAGGGTTTCACGTTTCCATCGATGGCCGTCCCGGATCGGCCAGGCCTCGGGCCTCGGCGCGGGTGGTGCACCGTCGCAGAACTGGCACTGCCACGGGCGCCGGCCCTGGCGGTGGCCGCCCCCGTCGACGAGCGCCTCCTTGTGCCATCGCCCGAGCGTTGACCTACCTGTGCAGCGTGGAAAATTAGAAGTTGCAAAGGCACTGATTATATTGTCACTAATTTTGGTCTAATACCGTAGACTATATTTGAGGTATTGTATACTGCATTGCTGCAAAATTACTAACATATATTATAAGACCTCTCATGCCTATTTACTGCACAGACTATCGCCATAGAAGAAAAAAGTCAATCTAAATGGAAGCAGTTGGGCGAACTCGCCATGTCCACAGGCAAGGTTGGCTCTTAAACCTTATGAAAGTTTGTATTTGACATTTAAATAACTACATTGCTCAGAAACAAGTTTTCAAGAATGGAATGCCTCTTGTGTAGTTTGACGTTTTTTTTTATCAAATAGTTTTGGGTCCGGGCCTTTAATCTTCTCAATACTTCAATGGAACATGTTTTCCTTGCCAAAACTCTCCATGCGAATCAGAATGATGTCAATTGAGACATGACCTAAATTGAACATATCCTATCTGTATTAGCTCGTGAATGATAGCTTATTGGCATGGGCATGCCACAACTCTACATTGCAGCTAGAGTTGGCGGAGGAATGCCTTCTTCAAGCGAAGGATTTAAGTGGCTTGTTGCTACTGTACTCATCTCTTGGAGATGCTGAAGGAATTGAAAAGCTTGCTTCTTTGGCAACAGAACATGGAAGAAACAATGTTGCTTTCCTCTGCCTTTTTATGCTTGGTAAAGTGGAAGATTGCATACAGTTGCTTGTAGACAGGTAAATCTTGTTTGCTGTGATTAAATCCTTGTTTTGGTGCTCTTTCTTTGAGAGCTAAACATTATCTTGTGTATTCTGCAGTAACCGTATACCTGAAGCTGCATTAATGGCACGATCATATCTTCCTAGCAAAGTACCAGAGATAGTAGCAATTTGGAGAAACGACCTCAGTAAAGTAATTTCTTAATGCTCCCATCTTTGTCTTCTTACTGAAAAGTGTCGTGCCATTCGAAAAAAAAATTCATGCTATTATCTTATTCTTTTTTTCTGTACATTGTATGCAGATTAATCCAAAACTGCAGAGTCTCTGGCAGATCCTTCTGAATATCCAAATTTATTTGAAGACTGGCAGGTTGCTCTAACTGTAGGAAAAAACATTGCTTCTCAGAGGTACACATTATCACACAAACTACTATGTTCTGTTCTACCATATTGCTTACCAGAAGTTAAAAAAAAACATTGAATCACAGAAACTGCTTATTTGTTCCAAAGAGTAATGTCACCATTATTGCATCTGCTCTGAGTCTTGAGCCCTGACCACCTCACAGTTTTTGATTAAGTAAAAATTTTGCAATAACATAAATCTTTATGTGCAGGGGCCATTATCCTCCTGCTGACTAGTACTTGAATCATGCTGACAAGTCAGACATGATTCTTGTTGAAGCTTTCAAAAGGATGAGGTCATGGAGCATGAGGAACTTGAAGATGCAGCTGAGGAAAATGGAGAATCTGATCAACTGGTATCTCATGTGCATTCTGCTTCTTATTGTCCATTTTCAACATCATGTTTCAGTATGCCACGAGGGTTTTAACTCAGCTTCGAACATTGAAATTATTTCAGGTATGTTACAGCTGTCGTGTTTTTAGTAGTGTGGAAGTTCTTAATCACCAATGTTAGCTTACAAAGTTGCTTTGTGTGGCCTTGAGGTTTTAAGACGCTGTTCAAAATTTTATGTTGTAAATTAGTTATTACGACGCATAGAAAGTGCCATGATTTCAAAAGTATGAATAGTATCCGTGTCCGCACCATATTAAAAAGCTCCAGCCTTTCGGTTTTTGTGCATGACATATCTACATTAAACTCCTAATATTATTTCTATGCAAAGATTAAACATATTTTTTATCTGCGCCTTAACCAGGTGATTTGCCGGCGCGCGCGATGGCACGCGTAATGGACTAGTATTACATTATTACCACAGCCACGGGCAGTAATGATTTCCTTATGCATGAATTCTCACTACATTATGTTGGCAGGTTGCTATGATGCACGAATTGATTGGCAATGGTGCTGAAGCAGAAGCTCTCTTACGGACAGGAAAAGAGATATCAAATTTCCATGGTTTATCAGTTTTCTGTATTGTCTTTACATCATCTCTAGAGTATATATAATGGCATCGTATCGTGCAAACCAATCAACTTGTAAACTTAGAAACTACCAATCAGGACAACTAGATGCTGATCCAATGGATGGGGTGAGAGGTGTGATTTTTTTGCATAAGCCCCCACCCGCTCGGCCTTTTTTTTTGCTTTAAGCCCCTCACCCTATCCATTGGATCAAGATCTAGTGGTCCCGATTGGTAGTTTCCAAGTTTACACAGGTTGGTAGGTTTGCACCGATATGTTGCCACATATAATTCTATGAGTTAAATGCATGGGTGGTCCATCAACTTACGCCTAGTTTCACTTAGATCCATCAACTCAAAGTGGTTTTTGGGTCCATAATCTTTGTTAGTGGCGCATTCCTAGCCCATACCTCCTTTGTTTCAATTTTTAACCGGGCGTGGCACCTCCGGTCCAGGTGAACGCTGCAGACACATGCATGCATGTGCATGCATGATGCATTCACGCCGGCGTCTTGGCGAAAGACAACAGATCAGGCTGCTGCCGCCACGGCCGCCTTGCCGCCATCGCCGTCCCCGGCGTCGACGCCTCTGCTGCTTCCCCGCCGCTGCGCGTTCCTCCTATCGTGGACGGACGACGTACCGGTCGCCTCCATGAATGCCGAGGCCGAGGTCATGCGGTCGGACAGGCTTGGCAGAGCCGCGAGGCCGAGGAGCCGTCCGAGTGCAATGGCGGTGGCCGAGGCCGAGGCGGGCGGACGCCGTGGCTGCTGTGAAGGTGGAGGCGTTCGAGGAGCTGAAGGGCGTGGTCGGCGCGCTCCAGTGACGGCGCGGCGGAGGCGGCGAAGGTTGCATGTCCCGCTGCCGAGGTGGCCAAGGCCGTGCGAGAGGAAGGCCAAGGCGACGACGCCGGCGCCGTGGAGATGCTCGTGATGCTCGGCGCCATCCGCCCGCTTCGTCGCGATGCTCGACGAGGGAGGCGACGCGGCGAGGATATCACGACCGCTGCTACTGACGCTGCTACCGCTCAACTTGGGCATCGGCAATGACACGTGAGTTTTTCTCGCCGCCTTTGTGTTGTCTTCCTCTCGCTTCGTGATCGATCCGCCGTCTGGGTGGGGGGGTTTGGTTTCGATATGCGAGTTGCTTGCATGATTGCCATGAACAAGGCGGCGATCGTGGTAAGCCGGCGCGGTCCACAAGATGCTCCGCATTGCGGACGGCGGTGGCTCGTCCGACGCTACCGACCGAGGCCGTGGTCGCCAACTTCCTCTACCTCGGCAAGACTTCGAGGCTAACAAGCCCGCCATCGGTGTGTCCGATGCCGCGCCGCCTCGTCGGCGCTGGTTCCACCATCACAGCGTGCTCCTCCACCGAGCAAAGGCGCTATGGCAACGCTGCCAAGGCTGCCTCTCAACCTTCTCCATCGCGCCCGCCAACACGCCTCCCTGCCGGGCGGCGGGTTCACACAAAAAGTGCTAGTGGTGTTAGTTGATCTCCACCAATAGGCCCAATGGCCTATTGGGCCCTTTGTCTTTGCTCCCCGATCGGGGAGCCCAACCCTAATACCGCCAGGACCTCTCACAGACAACACATATAAAAGGTAAGGTGGGGATCGTGGCTCTCAAGCACGAGGTTCAACGGAGCCGCCGCCATCCCACCCACAAAAGAACCTAAACCGATCAAAGTAGTGTCCCAATGACGGAAGCCCATCCACCACACCACCGCTTCTCTACAGTGGTCACCATGGTCTTCACCAACGCCACTAGACTTCATGTCCACTGCAGACTGAGGCCTACTACACCGTGGCACCCCAAGGCTCTGTGAGGCTACAAAAAGGTGTGCAGAGGAACCCAAAGTAGAGGTCTACCCGATTCTACTGCACACACACATAGAGGTAATTTACGATCCTAACATTGGTACTAGAGACAGGTTGCCAGTGTGTAACCCTAACCCTAATCGGGTAAAAGAAATGGAAAAGGGACCCGGGGTTGCAGACGTCACTGGAACCCCAGTCACCACCGCCACCGTGCGGGGAAAAGTGTCGATGCGGTAAGAAAAGAAAAGAGTTCCTTATGGATCTGAACAGAGAAGAGGTTCACTAACCTTAAACCCGTAAAAGCCTTCAACGGAAGAGAAAGCAGAGAAAGAAGAAGAAGAGTGGGTTCGGTTTGGCGAACCCTAAGACCTAACTCTAATTTTAACCCCATCCCAAATCGGGTTGATCCCAAAAGAAGAAGGGAAGGAATCGGTCTCGGGAAGAACAAAGGAACCCTAGCATCTCGATCTCGAATCAAAACAAATCGGGTTCAACCGAACCCAAACCCTAACTCGCATGGAGAAAGGGAAAAGGGAAAACCATTCGGATGAACTCAAAAAAGAAAAAGAAATCAAAAGAAAATGAAACCTACCCTAATCGGTTGAATTTGTAGAAAGAAGCGATTCAAAAAGAAAAGAAAGAAGATTCAAAAGCAAATCGAGAGAAGGGAAGGTCGGATTCCAACCCTAACCCTAGAACAAACCCCAATCCTCATCACCGTTCGGATAAGAGAAAAGAAATCCAAATCGGAGAAGGGAAAAGAGGAACAGACCTACCTGCAAGGCCAGATGATGGCCTTCACGGCAAGGGAGAAGAAGAGCCGAGCCGGGGCAATACTGCCGCCAGCTCGGCCAAGGGGCGCCAGGGCTGTGCCAGCTTGACGGCGGCGTGCTCACCCATTGGGGAGCACGCGCGTCGGCGAGGGGGCCGGCGACGGCGCCATGGATGCCTCGCTCCACCGCCGTAGTTGCTCGGTCGCCGCTCGGTGCTCATTGCTACCGAGAGAGGAGAGAGCAAACAAGAGAGAGAGCAACGAAAGGAATGAAGTTAGGGTTTTCAAATGACGCGCCTTGGTCGGTCCTTTTGTTCGGGTGAGACGGCGGGCGATCATCGGATGCGATCCGACGACGGATCGTGATCGGGCCAATGAAACGGCCCGGTAGTAAGGCTGTGCATGGTCACGTTAGCTTTGGTGGCCCAGGCCCAGGTTGAGGCCTGGGAGCCCCAGCGCGCGCGTCAAGGGAGATGGGCCGGGCCATTTTGCCGGCTGGGCTGAATGCACAGTAAGAAATGATTCAGTTTTTTTTTTTCCTTTTCCAAAGAAATATTTATTTCGAAAATGAAAAATAGCTCAAAGAAAATAGAAAAAGTAAATTTTCCTATGGGTAAAATTCAAGAAATGAGTAAGAGTTTTTCCACGCCAAAGAAATTGTTTATCCTCCGCTTAATTTGTACCAACGTGATATTTAATTGGAGAAAAGAAAGTTTTTCCACTGCTAAAGAAAATATTTATTCTCCTGTTATTTGAACCAATATGATATTTAATTGGAGAAAAAGAGATTTGACATGATTATGATGTTGTTATTATCTGACCAACGTTGTTAATAACAATATCGTAATTTTAATGATTTATGCATTAATTCTATTTCTGCCCGACGGTGATGTAGAATTAGTGTGTAAGAACAGTTATAAATTTTAATGATTTATGCATTAATTCTCTTTCTGCCCAACGGTGATGTAGAATTAGTGTGTAAGAAAGTTGTGAAAGTTAATGTTTTATGCATTAATTCTATTTCTGCCTAACGGTGATGTAGAATTAGTGTATAAGAATAATTGTATATGTTGATTTTGACCAACGTTGGAATCAAGGCATGCAAATGGTGTTATTTATATGTTAAGAAAAGGTTTGACCTGGTTTTCATCTTGGCTAAGATGGATTGGGTAGTCACCTCACCGTGTCCCACTGATTCTGTGGCATCGATGAGGGAGACAAAAGAGAATGATGCCGATTAGGCAACTGAAGAAAGAGATTTTGAATCCCAAAAGATGTCCTATGAGTTTGAGCATAGGAAGTGGGTCACTGCCAACATAAAATTTTTGGCTGTGATAAAGAACATGATTGAGCCTGCAATTGTGGGCTCAATCCCAGAGTGTGACACGGTCATCGAATACCTCGATAGAATAAAGAGTCAGTTCACTGGCTCTTCAAAGACATATGCTACCTAGCTGATAAAGCAACTGGTGACAGAGAGTCACTCTGGAAATGGTGGCATAAGAGAGCTCACGATGCGTCGTCAAAATTATGACACTGTCGTTTAGGCCATATTTCGAGGGGGAGAATAGAAAGACAAGTTAAGAATGATATTCTTCCTCCATTAGAGCTCTCAGATTTAAAACAATGCAGAGAATGCATAAAAGGAAAGTATATAAAGAAAAGTAAGAAAGATGACAAACGAAGCGCATGAATTTTATAGATTATTCACACAGACATCTGTGGTCATTTTCCTGTAAAGAGTGTGAATGGTTATGATTCGTTTATAACATTCACAAATGATTACTCCCATTATGGCTATATTTATCCAATCAAAAAAAGAATAGAAGAATTGGATAAATTTAAGATATTAAATATTAAGATAGTCAAGTCTGACCGTGGGGGAGTATTACGGTCGGCATACCCTAAAAGAATGGCATAGTAGCCCAAATTCTACACCGGCGAACCTCAAAGATAATAGAATATCTAAAAGAATCAATCGTACCACTGATGGATATGGTGGGCAGTATGATAAGTTACTCCACCTTACAATTGAGCCTGTGGATGGAGGCATTAAAACCGCCATTTATATTCTCAATAGAGTATCAAGAAAGTCGGTGCCTAAAACACCGTATGAGTTGTGGACAGAAAGAGTACCCTCACTAAACCACTTGCGTGTGTGTGGGAGAGCCCTACTGAGGCTAAAGTATTTTAACCCAAATATTGGGAAGTTAGATCCCAAAATAGTAAGTTGCCATTTGTTTGGCTACCCAGAAAAATCAAAAGGTTTTCATTTTGTACTGTCCAGAGAGACATACAAAGTTTGTGGAAACGAGACACGCTGTCTTTCTAGAGGATGAATTGATGAGGGGGAGCATGGTAGCTCAAGAAATTGACCTTGAAGTGAAGCGGGTGTATGCGCCCACTCCAATCATTCATGGGCTATTTTTCTCACTACCTTCTGTCGCTGCACCGATAGTGCAAGACACTATGGTGCCAGCACCTGTTGTTATCCCACCTATGGCAACAATAAATGACGATGAGGAACATGTTCTTCAGGATCCTATAGAACCTATTGCCACACATGAGGGGGAGCAACAACAGCCTCAAACAGAACATGTGCCAAATGTGAAGGCCCCTAGAAGATCTCAAAGAGTTAGAAAATCAGCTATTTCTGCTGATTATGAAGTGTACAACACTGAGGAATTTCAAATGGAGGATGATCCCACCTCATTTGAAGAAGCCACAAAAAGTGATCATTCATCAAAGTGGCTTGAGGCCATGGAAGATGAAATGAAATCTATGAATGCCAATAAAGTTTGGGATTTGGAGATAATTCCTAAAGGAGCCAAAATAGTAGGCTGTAAATGGGTCTACAAAACAAAACTTGACTCTCAAGGGAATATATAGAGATATAAAGCGAGACTTGTGGCAAAAGGCTTTACGCAAAGAGAAGGGATTGATTACAATGAGACCTTTTCTCTAGTCTCATGTAAGGATTCCTTCAGAATCATAATGGCATTAGTGGCACATTACGATTTAGAGTTACATCAGATAAATGTAAAGACAGCATTTCTCAACGAGGACTTGGAGGAAAATGTTTACATGGCACAACCGAAATGTTTTGTCATGGAAGGAAAAGAACGAATGAGATACTGCCTAAAGAAATTTATTTATGGATTAAAACAAGCTTCAAGACACTGGTACTTAAAGTTTGATCAGACAATAAAGAATTTTGGGTTTAAAAAAAACGTAGAGGACAATTGTGTCTATACAAAGTTTAAGAATGGGAAGTTTATCTTCCTTGTCCTGTATGTGGATGATATCCTACTTGCTAGTAGTGATGTCAGTCTACTACTGGAGGCAAAAAAGTTTTGTCCTCAAAATTTGATATGAAAGATCTTGGCGAACCTTCGTTCGTTCTAGGGATCGAGATTCATCGAGATAGAAGTAAAGGGGTATTAGGAATGTCACAAAAGGCATAAATGGAAAAGATCTTAAAGAAATTCCGTATGCACAAATATAGTCCCTCACCTGCTCCTATAGTCAAGGGCGACAGATATGGGGATTTTAAATGCCCCAGGAACCAACATGAGATCGATCAAATGAAAAACAGTTCCATATGCTTCAGTTGTCGGAAGCTTGCAATATGCTCAAGTATGTATGCGTCCTGACTTGGCATTTGTTACCGGGTTACTTGGCAGATTCCAGAGCAATTCTGGAACAGAACACTGAAATTAGTAAAGAAAGTCTTGCGTTATTTGCAAGGAACGAAAGACCTCATGATGACATATAGAAGATCTGATTTACTCCACATAGTGGGATATTCAGATTCAGATTATGCGAGAGATGATAGAAAATTAAGAAAGGATATGTATTCACTCTCGCAAAGGGGGAGCTATTTCATGGAAAAGCTCAAAGCAAACCGTCACTACATCGTCCACAATGCGTGACAGTTTGTAGCGTGTTATGAGGCAGCGGGCAGGTGAACTGACTAAAGAAGTTCATACTCGGTTTGAAGGTGGTTGACGACATCTATAGACCACTTAAGTTATACTGAGATAATAATCCGGCAGTACAGTATGCTCACAATATAAGTCAAGTGGTGCTACCAAACACATTGACATAGAGTATTATGTTGTGAAAGATAAAGTTCGGGATCAAGTCATAAGTCTTGAGCATATAAGTACATAAAAGATGCTCGCGGATCCGCTTACAAAAGGCTTACCACCCAACGTGTTCAGAGAACATGGTGTTCAAAGAACATGTAGCTAGCATAGGTTTAAGGGAAATGCTAAAATTCCTGGACAAAAGAAGACCCAAAGATAAGTATCTATTTCAAAACAGAGTAGTGTGTTGTAGCTGTTAAGTCTATCGGCAATGGACCGTGACGATGAGACATGCTCTATGCGCTAATCTATAATGGAGTGAACAAAAGTAAATGATATGAAACTGACATATGATAATGAGATCAAGGAAGAATGTTAGTTGATCTCCACCAATAGGCCCAACGGCCTATTGGACCCTTGTCTTTGCTCCCTGATCGGGGGAGCCCAACTCTAATACGGTTGGTGGGCCCCTATCGCACAACACATATAAAAGGTAAGGTGGGGATCAGGGCTCGGGCTAGGAGGTTCAACGGAGCCGCCGCCATCCCACCCACAGTAAACCTAAACCGATCAAAGTAGTGCCGCCAAATGACGGGAAGCCCATCCACCACACCGCGCTTCTCTCTGCGCAGGTCACCACGGTCTTCACCAGTATGCCATCGACTTCATCTCCACCGTCTTTGAGAGGCCTACTACACCGCAAAGACCGGCGTCCATGAGGCTACTGATCAAGGTGTGCGAGAGGAACCCAAAGCGAGGTCTACCCGGTTCTCTGATTTACACGAGGGTAATTTACGATCCTAATAGGTGGCTGCCGTGGGGACGCCGCCCCATGACGGAACGCGCGCTTTCATCATGCTCGCAACCTCGTGGCGGCCTCGCCCCGAGGGCCGCCGCATGGTTAGCTGCGCCCCCGACGTCGTGCCGCCCCTCGTCGACGTGCTCAATCGGGCCGACGAGCCCAGTGCCGAGAGAAGGTGGCTTACGTGCTCATGGTCCCGGCGCACCGGAGCTACGGTGACCACGCTGGCCATGGCCGAGCCGCCCGCCGCCGTCCATGCTCCTGAGCTCACGCTCGTGGCACGGCACTTTCACAGAAGCGCGCGGCCCGTGATCTGGAGATCCTCCGCGCCGACAAGGGAAAGCAGAGTCACGGGCGACGGCTCGAGCGTCGTGGCGACGGTGTCGGCGCGCCGCAGAGCGCAGTACCGCGGGGAGGAGGAGTCGGTGGACGGGGAGTTCAAGACGCCGGCATGAGCATCGAGAAGTGCGCGTCACGGCACTGGTTCAGCAGAGCTGCAGAGCAACATGCGCGCACATCGTTCGGCGCATGCGGGCGCCGCAGACTTCGCCCGGCATCGACCGAGAACCTCAAGGCCTTCATCGCTTCCACCTCCAAGAGCTCGCCGTTCTAGGAGACCATGCTAGCATCACGACGAAGCGGCGGATGGCTCCGAGCATCGCGAGCATCTCCTTAGCGCCGGCGTCGTCCTTGGCCTTCCTCCACACGGCCTTGGCCGCCTCAACGCGGACATGCAACCTTCGCCGCCTCCGCCGCCATCTGGAGCGCCCGACCACACCTTTTCTCCTCGAACGCCTCCACCTTCCTGGCAGCCCACGACGTTTCGCCCGGCCTCGGCCTCAAAATTTCGTCACGCCAGACTTGGGCGGCGGCTCGGCCCGAAAGCAGCTCAAGCCTCGTCCGACCATGCGGCCTCGGCCTCGGCATCCACCGAGGCGACCGATGCGCCCGTCATCCCACGGCAGGAGAACCACATGGGCGGCGGGAGAGCAGCAGGGCGGCGGCGCGCCGGACGGCGATGCGATAAGAAGAAGAAGCAGCACAGCAGCGCAGCAGCAGCCCAATCCATTGTCTTTTCGCCAAGACGCCGACGCAGCATGCATCATGCATGCACATGCATGCGCAGATGCGGGCGGCGTCCACACTGACCCGGAGGCACCACGTCAGTTAAAAAATTAAAACAAAGAGGGTATGGGCTAGGAATGCGCCACTAACAAAGATTATTGACCTAAAAACCCACTTTCAGAGTTGATGGATCTAAGTGAAACTAGAACACAAGTTGATGGACCACCCATGCATTTGACTCTAATTCTATTTACATGGTTTATCAGTTTTTTTTTGTATTGTTTTTCATCATTGCTAGGTATACATAATTCTTTAATTGTGTTTCTGTTCTATTGACTTGCCTGAACCCGACTAGGGGCTCATGTTAGGATTCAATTCTAGCCTACCCCAACTTGCTTGCCTGTCCCTTCTGTCTCACATTCCTTGGTTTTTGTTCAGGTCAACTATACTGTAAGTGGCAGCTATGGGATGAAGCGGAGAGTGAGCTTAATTATGCCCGAGATCTTGTGGAAAATGATGCAACAATTTCATGTAAGCTCAACAATTTCATGTAAGCTCTGCAGTCTGACTTTGGGGATATCAGTTGACATGCAAGTTGGTGATCTGTCTTGGAGTCTATTTGGAGAAAAAAAATCCAGAAACAGATGACAACTGATTTGTCTAATGCTTTAGGCATGTACCAATCTGCAATAGACAAATTGAATAGCACTGACTTGGAATATTGTAACGGTTCCTTTGATAGACATAAAACCGGTTATCTTGTGTGCAGCAAAGACTGTATACCGAGCAAGTATGAAGCTTGTAATTTGGGGGAAGAACCCCTAACTTCAAAGGATGGATTGTTATCTCCACGTAGTGTTTGCACGGTAATACAAGTTCAAAGGAAAAACTCAGGGAATGCTGAAGCTGGTCCACGTCCACCGTTAGATGCTAAAGCTAGGAGGCCATCCAGAAATTCATCACGTTTAGCTAAGGGACAGAATGTAGATACTCTTGCACAGACTAGAACTCGCTCTAGTAAGCGAAATGCACTTATGAGAAGTGAAAAGGTTTTACCTGAGCTAAATAGTAAAAATAACATATCTTCGACTGATGAATTGACTGCAGATGCTTTAGGTTGCGGTGAAGCAGAGTGTTTTCCTGGTGGCATTGATCACAGCAAAGATGTCCTATGTAATATGTTTGGTTGCTGGGGCTGCCTTTTCATTAAATCCCTCAATTCGGGGTGCATTCAGAATATTTTGCAGCTGAGATTGGACTGTGTTCACCGGCACTACCTTGTGTCACTTCTATTAAAAAAGGTACTTTCTTCTTAGTTTATCTTTCTGTGTGCTTGAAGACGAGACGTACATGCAATCATTGGCTTGACATTAGTTATAAATGACAAATGTTTGCATAATAATTGTCATATTTAATGATTAGGTGTACCTTGAGACATTATTGTTGTTGTTGTTATGTCGGATACTTGCATGTGATGCTGGTTAAGAAGTTTGATCAAATTCCTGTAATCGAGCTATCTGTTGGTTCAGCTACGTTTTTACCTTTTTTGCAGCTAGAGCCTTGGGATCTCATAGCAATGGGGATCATGAAGTTCATAGTGTCTATTGGAAGTGCATATCACTGCTGTTCTTCAGGTCCCTTCCACAGGATTGCTATAGGACTTATGGGCCTTATTTAATTGGACTAATCATGGATAGGAGCATTGGTGTTTTTCTTCCTTTAGAGTGCGCATAAATTCTATGCAGTATGAGCTTCTTCTTGCTAAAAAGCCCCCTTTATGAACAGCCAAGGTTTGTTTCATCAAGTTCCTGTTATGCAATGCAACATATGCATATATGATATTCTGGTTGTAGCAATTCATGATACTTGCTTAATTTTATTTTGTTTCATCGTACTTTTCTGCAGGGACATCTGCTGTATCTTCTCTAGTGTAAAAATGGCTGATGTTGTTCACTGGTTGCTCAAAGCTTTTGTTCTATCCAGAGAGAGCCCCTCACTTGTTCAGGAGGTTTGTTATGTCATGTTATCTTGTGCAATTGTACTGTGGACTACTTATAATGCTTAGTGGATATTACTTAGTCTATTTTTTATAACAGTAAGGCTACCGTTTTCTTTAATCATTAGATATATTCTTGCTATACTGCTTGTGGCTTCTGTCTTAAAATCCGAATTGCCCATTGCATGTTTGCCAGTTACTTGTGTGCATATTCTTGCTATCAACTACAGATTCCTCAATTCAACTGCCTTTGGGTTCTCATAAAGTTCTCTTTCTTTGAATCACTGGGCCACATACTTCCATCAAGTTTCTGTGGGAACTTATCTCAATTGTCATTACTTTTCTAGCTTACAAGCATTGTCCGAGGAAAAGGTTCCGGAGGTTTGTATCTTAGCAAGTTAAGAGCTGGGTTAGAACAGTTCCGTATTCTGTATCTTTTATTCGTATCTCCTCACATTTTCAGGGCACCTATGAAGATTTCAGAAATGAGACGGATGACGATGTTTTGAAATTTCTCAGGTTTAGAATTTTATGTAGCAACTGAACTTGTGATCATATTGCATCTGCGAATGTGTAGTAAAATCTATATTTCTTTATCAGGTTGTCATCAAGGGACATAGAACATATTGAGAAACATATGACAGAATTCTTCCAAAAACTTCCTGACCTACCAATTCTGTGCATTAGTATGCTTGGAGGTGATTATGTTAATGCCCTTTTGAAATTCCTTTGCCATCCTCCGTTTTTTCCTGCTTGGATGTTGCTTTCAAGGTTTGATTCAACAAATGAACCTACTACGTTGCTTCTTCCAGTGGATGCTATTTCAGGTGTGTGGATTACATAGTGTGATTGCATGCAGCCATAACTAAATCTAATCTTGGATCTTTTTTTTTACTTATTATTGGTTAACAGAAATGCAGTTTGAAGATTCCTGCATCAAAGATTTGGTCAATCCAACGAGAGTTTTAGAGGAGAATTTTATGTCCCTCTTGATGGGATAAGTCTCTGTGGTCTTTATGGGGCTGCACCAGTCTTTGTGGGGCTGCAACAGCATGGTGGTCTTGCTGCCCAGCATCCTTGACTGGAGGACAACAGGGACTGGAGGACAGCAGCATCTTGACTGGACAACATCTTAGAGGCATCTTAGGACAGCATCTTAGAGGACAGCATATTAGCATCTTAGACTAGCATCTTAGACTAGCATCTTGGCATATGCTTGGCTAGCTAGCAGCTTATAAATATGTATCCCCAACCCCTTAGGTTGATATGGCATTTGTGCGAGTTTGTGTGAGAAATAAACCAGAAAAATTGCTCTAACTCCTAGTGTCATCCTCTCGATGAGAGAGTAAGAATTCTGCTACTACAAAGAGTGAGAATTCAGCGACTAACACCCTCAGGTTGGCATGGCATTTGTGTGAGTTTGTGTGAGAAATAAACCAGAAAATTGCCCCAACTCCTAGTGTCATCCTCTCTCGATGAGAGTAAGAATTCTGTTACTATCAAGAGTAAGAATTCAGCGACTAACAAATGGTATCAGAGCCGTACTATCCTGTAGCCTTGAGCATCTCCTGCTCATCTTCTTTCCCAGCCCAAGCTGTTGGCAGCAGCAGCTCCTCAGGCCACTCCTGCTCACTCCTCTCCCTCTGCGCTCGTCTGAAGCAGCCCTCTCCCCACGCAGCAGCCCCCGGTAGCACGTCATGTCCGCAGGGCAGTCTTAGCGCTCGGTCGCCTCGAACACGCGGCGTCAGCAGGAGGCCAAACTTGCCACGGCAGAAGAACGCGAGCGAGCGGCGGCAGAGACCGCTGCGGTGGCGGCAAGGGCGTCGAGGCGGCAATGGCGAGCCGGGCGGAGCAACGGCAGCGAAGGCGGAAGCGAAGCGGCGGCGGCGGATGCAAGGCGCTGCGGCGGCAAGCAGGGTCGAGCCCTATCTGGCAAATCGCCAGCTCCGTTCTGCTGACGATAGCGCCGACGCGGACCTCGAGCTGCTGGGAAGGAAGGCAGACGAGCGCGAAGCGGCGCAGCGCGCCGCAAGACGCCGCGAAGGCGTGGCGGCGAGCTAGACAGCGCGACGGCGGCGGTGGCGCTCCTGGAGGAGGCGCGCACGGCGGTGACATTCTTGGAGGAGGCGCGCATGGCGGCAGCACTCCTGGAGGCGCTCCTAGAGGAGGCGCGCACGGCAACGGTGGCGGACGAGTCGATAGAGAGCGCGGCCTTCACAGTCAACGTTGCTCTCTCTCCCTGGATCGGTACCGACGGGTCGATGGAGAGCGCGGCCTTCACAGGCAGCATGGCTCTCTCCCCGGATCGGTACCGTGGTTACCACGGGCTCCAGGCTGTTGTCAGGGACGTCGGTCCCGGCGGTGGGTGGCCTACCCTCACCAAGACCAACTATGTCGAGTGGGCTGCGGTGATGAGGGTAAAGCTCCAGGTGCGGCATATGTGGGAGGCAGTCCGATACGGCGACGTTGACTACGACCTAGATCGACGGGCGCTGGATGCCCTCATCGCTGCAGTCCTGCCTGAGATGCAGTTCTCGCTTACCAACAAGCGGACTGCCAAGGAGGCTTGGGACGCCATCGCTGCGGCACGCATCGGCAGCGACCGCGCCCGCAAGTCCACACTGCAGGCACTTCGCAAGGAGTGGGAGAACCTGGCCTTCAAGCCAGGTGAGGACGTTGATGACTTTGCTCTCCGTCTCAACACTCTATTGCAGAAGATGGTGCAGTTCGGCGATGACACCTACGGCGAGGAGAGAGCTGTCGAAAAGCTCTTCCGCTGCGTCCCTGAGAAGTACAAGCAGATGACTCGCTCAATCGAGTCTCTGCTGGATCTCTCCACGATGTCGATCGAGGAGGCGATAGGTCGCCTCAAGGTCATCGACAGCGATGAGCCACAGTCTCTCTCGGGGCCCATCACCACTGGCGGGAAGCTCCTTCTCACTCGGGAGTAGTGGCTTGCCAGCCAAGATAACCGGAAGAAGGGGGAGCCTTCTTCCGCGACAGGCGGCCGCAAGCGTGGCAAGCCATGCAAGCCGCGTAGAGACGCCCAGGCCAGGGTGCGAGGACGTGCCGAGGGTGATGCCCGTGGAGGCGTACAGGGTGGTGCCGCCGGCAGGCACAAGCCGGCACGAGACGACGCCTGCCGCAACTGTGGCCAGCTTTGCCATTGGGCCAAGGACTACCGACAACCACGACACGGTCAGGCTCACGTCACATAGGCAGAGGAGGAGGAGCCGGCTCTGTTCATGGCACATGCAAGCATCGAGCTACCTCCAGTGGCACCGGCCGCAGCGGCTCTCCTCCACCTTGATGAGCCAAAAGCACACGCCCACCTCGGCGACAGCTCCGGCAATGACAAGATTGACGGGTGGTGCCTCGACACCGGCGCCACCCATCACATGACCGGTCGACGGGAGTTCTTCACCGAGCTTGACTCTAGCGTCCGAGGCTCCATCAAGTTTGGGGATGCCTTCGGCGTGGAGATCAAGGGCGTCGGCTCCGTCATCTTCACATGCGTATCCGGTGAGCACAGTCGCTCACCGGAGTCTACTACATCCCCGTTGAGGAACTCTATCATCGACTTGGGGACAGTTGGATGAGAATGGTTCACGCAGCGTGGTGGTTGAGGATGGAGTCATGAGGATTTGGGATCGCCGTCGCTGCCTTCTTGCTAAGGTAACCGAAGCGCCGTCGACTCTCGTCCTCAACGTGCAGGTGGCACAACCCCTCTGTCTCGCTGCTCGTCGGGACGACGAGGCGTGGTAGTGGCACGAGCGTTTTGGGCACCTTCACTTCGAGGCCCTGAAGCGGCTCAGTGCCATGGAGATGGTGCGAGGCCTACCGTGCCTCGACCATGTGGAGCAGCTCTACGATGTCTGCGTGTTGACGAAGCAGAGGCGACTCCCCTTTCCCCAGCGGGCAAGCTTTCGAGCCAAGGAGAGGCTCGAGCTTGTGCACGGGGACTTGTGTGTCCCGATGACACCGGCCACACTGGGAGGACGACGCTACTTCCTGCTGCTCGTCGACGACCTCTCCCGCTACATGTGGGTGATGGTCCTCGGCAGCAAGGGAGAGGCTGCGGACGCTATTAGGCGCGCGCAGGCTACTGTGGAGGCGGAGTGCGGCCGCAAGCTGCGCGTGCTGCGCACCGACAACGGCGGCGAATTCATGGCGGCTGAATTCGCGTCGTACTGCGCTGATAAGGGCATTCAGCGTCACTACTCCGCACCGTACAACCCACAGCAAAATGGTGTCGTCGAGCGGCGCAACCAGACGGTTGTGGGGATGGCTCGGGCCCTTCTCAAGCAGAGGGGGATGCCGGCTGTCTTCTGGGAGAGGCGGTGGTGACGGCCGTCTACATCCTCAACCGCTCGCCTACTAAGGCACTCGACGGCAGGACGCCGTACGAGGCTTGGCATGGGCGCAAGCCGGTGGTCTCCCACTTGCGGGTCTTCGGCTGCCTCGCGTTTGCCAAGGAGCTTGGCCACATCAGCAAGCTCAACGACAGGAGCACTCCAGGAGTGTTCATCGGCTACGCGGAGGGCTCGAAGGCCTACCGCATCCTTGACTCGAAGACACAACGTGTGCGCATGGCGCGCGACGTTGTGTTCAACGAAGGGCGAGGATGGGCGTGCGACAAGGCGGTGGATGACGGCTCGGCTCTGATGTACGACGACTTCACTGTCGAGTACGTCCACTTCGAGGGAGCTGAGGGAGTAGGCAGCTCTTCTTCGACGAGCGCGTCTACCCCAGTCCCCGAGCCTCCACCGACTCCGGCGCCTGCTACTCCGACAGCACCACGCTCTCCAGCCAGGACCTCGGCTACGATGAGTTCTTTGCCGGCCCCACCACATCCGGCAACGCCACGCACTCCAGCACCGATAGGCACCACTCCAGGCACGTCTACCCCACCACCAGCTCGTGTTGAGCACAGCCCGGTTGAGCTCGCTACTCCGCTCTCTCACGACGAGGAGCGCATCGACACGTACCACGACGGCGAGCCATTGCGGTACCGTACGCTAGAGAACCTTCTCGGCGACCAGCTGGTGCCGGGACCAGTGCCTCATGACCTAGAGGCGCAGTTGCACCTTGCGTGTGATGACGGCGAGCCTCGGTCATTTGTAGAGGCCGAGAGACACGTGGCATGGCGCGCCGCGATGCAGTTGGAGATGGATGCGGTTGAGAACAACCGCACCTAGGAGCTTGCTGACCTTCCTCGTGGTCATCGCGCGATCACCCTTAAGTGGGTGTACAAGCTAAAGAAGGATGAAGCCGGCGCCATCGTCAAGCACAAGGCTCGCTTGGTGGCACGAGGTTTCGTGCAGCAAGAGGGGGTCGACTTTGATGACGCCTTTGCTCCCGTGGCAAGGATGGTGTCTGTGCAGCTCCTCCTTGCGCTAGCTGCCCAGGAGGGCTGGCGTGTTCATCACATGGACGTCAAGTCGGCGTTCCTTAACGGCGACTTGAAGGAGGAGGTCTACGTGTACCGGCCGTCAGGATTTGCGATCCCCGACAAGGAGGGCAAGGTGCTCCGCCTACGCAAAGCCCTCTATGGCTTGCGGCAGGCACCGAGGGCGTGGAATGCCAAGTTGGATTCCATGCTAAAGGGATGGGCTTGAGCAAAGCCCGCGCGAGGCGACCATCTATCAATGGGGCGATGGAGGAAATGCTCTCCGGTGGGTGTCTCGTCGACGACTTGGTGATCACCGCACCAAGGATGCGGAGGTGGCGGCATTCAAGGAAGAGATGAAGGCCACCTTCCGGATGAGTGACACAGGGCCTCTCTCCTTCTACACGGGAATCGAGGTGCACCAGATGACTCGGGATCATGCTCCGGCGCATCGCCCTCGCCAAAGCGCCGTCGTTGAGCTAGCTGGGCTCACCGATCGCAACCTAGCTCTCACTCCGATGGAAGAGAGGTCAAGTCGAGCCGCGATAGCACGATGGAGGAGGTGGACGCTACGCAGTACCGGCGTCTTGTGGGGAGCCTTCGCTACCTCGCCCACACACGCATCGACTTGGCATTCTCCGTCGGCTCGTTAGTTGGTTCATGCAATGATCGACGACGGAGCACCAAAGAAGTCGTGAAGAGGATCATCCGCTACGTTATGGGACTCTCGACCACGCCCTCTACCCCTAGGTGCCTGAGGCGGCACACTTCGTTGGGTACAACGACCACGCCCGGCGACATCGACACCAAAGAAGAGCACGAAGCGGGATCCTCTTCTTCCTCGGCAAGTGCCTCGTTAGCTGGTAGTCGGTCAAGCAGCAGGTGGTGGCCCTGTCCAGCTACGAGGCCGAGTACATATCGGCCTCCACCGCTTCGACTCAGGCGCTCTGGCTCGCTCGACTGCTTGGTGATCTCCTCGGCAGAGACACTAGAGCGGTGGAGCTCAGGATGGACATCAAGTCTGCTCTGACCCTGGCAAAGAACCCCGTCTTCCATGAACGTAGCAAGCACATCCGAGTGAGGTACCACTTCATCCGAGGCTGTTTGGAGGAAGAGAGCATCAAGGCGAGCTACATCAACACCAAGGACCAGCTTGCGGACCTGCTCACCAAGCCCCTTGGGAGGATCAAGTTCCTTGAGCTCTGCTCCAGGACTGGGATGGTTCAACTTTCCCACAAGACGACGCACAAGACTTAGGGGGAGAATGATGGGATAAGTCTCTGTGGTTATTGTGGGGCTGCAGCAGTCTTTGTGGGGCTGCAACAGCATGGTGGTCTTGCTGCCTAGGATCCTTGACTGGAGGACAGCAGGGACTGGAGGACAGCAGCATCTTGACTGGACAGCATCTTAGGACAGCATCTTAGAGGCATCTTATGACAGCATCTTAGAGGACAGCATATTAGCATCTTAGACTAGCATCTTGGCATATGCTTGGCTAGCTAGCAGCCTATAAATATGTATCCCCAACCCCTCAGGTTGGCATGGCATTTGTGTGAGTTTGTGTGAGAAATAAACCAGAAAATTATCCCAACTTCTAGTGTCATCCTCTCTCTATGAGAGTAAGAATTCTGCTACTACCAAGAGTGAGAATTCAGCGACTAACACCCTCAGGTTGGTATGGCATTTGTGTGAGTTTGTGTGAGAAATAAACCAGAAAATTGCCCCAACTCCTAGTGTCATCCTCTCTCGATGAGAGTAAGAATTCTGCTACTACTAAGAGTGAGAATTCAACGACTAACACCTCTCCAGTGCAACCCTTACTATTAATGATGTAAATGCAAATCATGTCAGGTGGTGGTCGCATAGAATGAGGCTCAACAATTACCTTGCTAACACACTGAAGTAAGATTACTGATTACCTATGCATATCAAAGTTTAAATTGGTTCAGTTGTTGGAATTTGGTGGTGTCAACACAAGACAATGTTTCTTTTGCTGATATCATTTTCATTCTTTCGAACAGAAACATTGAAGATTCTTGGTTTGGACCCTGGAAATGCCTTCTGTTGGGCCATCGATTATCTGATGAACACATTGAGTCTGCCTCATCAAGTATTATCACTGATCTGGATAAAAAATTCAAATTTGAAGTCAATCCAGTGCTCATCAAGGCTATCCTTGGTGGTTCTGTGTCAGTGGATGAAGTACAAGAATGTTTTCTCCAACTCATTTTGTATAAAGGTTACTTTGGAAGGGGAGGGTGCTGTGGGAAAGATAGACTTAGAGCTTTCTCTTCCTGCCAAATGGATGACAGAGCTATGGATCGAGACACTCAAACGTTTAATTCCACATGCAGTATATGAGTTGCCTCAGCCAGCTGACAGAGATCCAGTTATTTTAGTTCTTGATGTCAATGTTCAGGTGAGCAACAAAATAGCTTGTTAGTTATTTCCTATGTGATTTAATAATTTTACATGTTCTTGATACTTTTCATCTGCATTATAAGTCTAGAACTCTGGATGGAATTGTTATTTGACAGCATATTTTGCTGGTAAAGTGGTAAGGGTGAATATCATGAATGCTGTTATATATTATTTGTCGCTAGCCTCACTTTGTCCATTTCAGTTTCCTCTGGTGCTATCCGGTAGATAACTAGACAGTAGACCACTATTTGGATGTCTACATTTTGCACTGTAAATGTCCCAGTCAAATTGGCACCTTAGATTTCCCAGTCAAATTAGCACCTAGTGCTGCTAGGCAATTGCTAACTTATTGCTTTGCACTCTGGGATTTACTGCGCTGTTTATTTAGCACTGTTATGTCAGTAACATCCTTGAATGAAGCATAGTATAGCCTTACTACATCTCCAGTGACCTCACCTACTTGAATCAAGAAATTTATCGCATGCCATCAATGGGTAGCATCTTTTTAGCATTATCTCGAATCAATAATGATTACAAAGATGGCAGTTCTGAAGTTCCTCCTTTTCCTGTCATCGATCCTTTCAATACATATTATCTGTTGAATCCTAGCGGTGACCTGAGCAGCACACAAGAAGAATTTGTTCAGTTATTCAGAAACTACGAGTGGAAGGTAAACACATGGCTTGTCAAAACTTAATTGGTAATCATATTAGAAAATTGGCTTCGTTCTCCAAACTAATTATCTCTCTTGTCAAAATTTCCTTTACTGGATGCTCAGATGAGAGTTTGAAATGCAGAAGTTTTGTTCAAAATAAAAGTTTGAAATGTAATATAAGTTTCTTATAAAGTAAATATGTGTATGGTGTATAGAAGTGGTTAGTAGTACATCTCGAAAAAAAAGAAGTGGTTAGTAGTAACTTTTGTTAAGAATATGTTTACTCATAGTTTGAGGTGTATTTTCCACGTCACTGTATCATCAGTTCAACATCAATCAGAAGTGAATTTAATCATAGGAACTGTATCAGTGTATCCTACGAAATTTATTGCATGTCATTGTTAAGCTAATTATAGCCTTAATTGGAGGAATGATTCTGCACTCTACGTACAGAAAGTACATATTTGTATACTGATTGTTTCCATAGCTGTATATGCTGCTTGTACCTATATGTACCACTAGATCAATGAAGAATGCATTGGGTTTTCTCTCCAATCCTTTTGCCTTAAAGTGAGGTCATGAGGATAGTGATCCAAATCATTGCATGGGGATAAGTAATTTTTGGTGCCATTGGAAGCCACCCACGCTAGTAAAATGCCAATTAAAAGATGTAAAAGGAAAATACCGATTACCAATGGCAACATAGTAATAAGCTTTAATGTGTTTTCATTGTCCTTGTCAAGGATCCATTTTTCCTTTTCATTTGCATGTTAGAAGGTAAATTTACATTATGCTATCATAACTACAAACAATGTAATGATGTTGTGCAGGGATTGGCTGGAAATTCTCCAAAGGCTGACGAGCTGGTCTTGGCCTTGAAAAATCATGACCTTTTCCTGTACTTTGGGCATCGAAGTGGTATGTTTAAATTTTGTTGGGCATTTGCCTTGGTAATTGTTCCTAGTTGTTTGAAGTTTCATTCCCTTATTAGTTGTAAGTGTAGCTGATGGTTTATCTTAGTTGTTTAGAATTGATGTATAACCCTCCCTTTTGGCAGTTTGATGCATCACAACTAACTTTTTTAACTGTGTGATAGTGCAGGCTACATCACTAATCTACTAGCACCAGCATAGCCCTAGGTGAAGTTCTTTTAGGTTAAATGCCCTGAGCCCAGCTTTTTTTAAAAAAAAAAATCTTCCATCATCATGGACTAAACTTGATAAGGATTGAGATTGACTTAGGTAGATGGGATAGCAAGAAGAAACTGCTAGGTGCCATCCCTCTGGAGGTTCTGATTGCTTTAGGTTTCTTCTTCCTTAATCCTAGAGCTTGCCATATGCCTTTCTTTTATAGGCTGGCGCCTAAAAACATAGCTAACAGATTCAACTATATGATCTTATCTGACCAATCAATACTAATCTAATCTTCACATGTTTCCTTGCCTGGCACATCTAATCTGTTGCATTGATGTGCGGCTGTTGCTTTGCCTTGAGCTGCTGAACCCATGGCCCCAGGCCCAGTCCATAACAAAACTAGACTGTTTAGATTGCGGCTTTGGGTTATATGACAGGCTGGCTGCAACTAGCATACTGGCAGACATAACTGGGAACAATCTGCTATTCTGCTTGTGCTAGAGTCAAGAACTTCTTTTTAAGTGTCTAATGTCATTGAGGACCAGTCTTTTATGCAACTATTGATGAATATGGACCAGCACAAGTGATTCCTATGGCCTTGTTTGGCCTTGTTTGGGTTGGATTGAGGTGGAAAATTAACTAATTTCCACCACAATTCACTATAACACACATGGATTGAGATGGATACGAGTGCATCCAAACAAGCCCTAAGTGTGTATTGTTCATATACTCCTTATGCAATGCACGATGACAACAATGGCTGGTTGAATCAACATAACGACTCTGTGATCTAACTAACCTGTAAATTGATGCAGGAACTCAGTATATTTCTAGTAAGGAAATCGAGAAGATAGATAACTGTGCAGCTGCTCTTCTTATGGGATGTAGCAGTGGAACACTTCAATGCAAAGGGAGTTATGCTCCTCGAGGGGCTCCGTTATCATATTTATTTGCTGGTTCCCCTGCTATCGTTGCGAATCTCTGGGATGTTTCAGATAAGGATATTGATCGGTTTAGTAAAGCTTTGCTCAATTCGTGGTTGCATGACAATTCTCTAGATGGCAACAATTGTTCAAAATGTTGCCAGCTAACAAAGGAATTTGAGTCAATGAGTAGAGCTTCCGAGGAAAAAGGTAGAGCAAGACGACAAGGCACACAAGGAAAGAAGCAACAACAAATAAATGATAGTACCAAGTGCTGCAGCTGCAGGCAGAGGCGAATAGCTTCATATCTAAGTGACGCTAGGCGGGCTTGCAGAATTCCACTTCTGATACTTCTGATAGGTGCATCTCCTGTGTGTTATGGTGTGCCTACAATCATTAGGAAGAAAGTAATGACGGATTCTGCCATGAGATGAGAGATGACCTAAAGTGTGCCAGCAGGGAACAAGTGGATAAGAATTGCTGGAGAGAAATCTAATGATGAAGGGCCATCCCCAAAGAAGCCAAAACTGGGAAGAAAGTCACTGAAGCTGTGCAAGGAGTCAGAAATGATAATATGAAGGAAACAGTGCAAAAGAATATAAATGACACTGGAGATAGTGAAGATGAAGGCCTAAACATAGGGGATCTGTGTATGCCTGGGGCAGAAAGTCTATCTTTTGGAAGTTTTGACTCTTGAGATCAGGAAGTTGACATGCATGGCTTTCACTGAAGGGAAATCATTTGCAATCAATGAATATGGAACAAATATGTATGGGGGAACATTTGATTCTTTGGCTGCAATTGAAGCGAAAAGTGCTATCCAAAATCATGATTTTTGCCCCACTGGAACAGGGTTCAAATGTTGCGAATTGGGGCAATCTAGTAGCATAAAGGAGCTGTTGCCTGTGATTGAAGCTAATGAGAAAGAAATAGAGACAGAAAGAGCAGTCTCTCTGAGTCCAGCAACTGGTACTCAGGAACCACCAATTGCAGTTTCAAGCCAAGAAGAAGTTGAGGGTAAAAGCACCAATGAAGAACGGAATACTCAAATCAACTGGGATGAATTAACTCATGAAGAAGAAGCTACTGGGACTCAGAAGATTCAACATGAAGATGATGTTCGTCCCTAGCTGCCCTGCACAGGTAAGCAACTAGCTTACCAGCACACACACTCACTCACTATGGCTAGAGGTAGAAGAAGAGATTGAGAACAGCGCACACACACACTCAGCACAAGCACCAGCGTTGGTCGTCGCCCTGCCCTTTGGTTTGTGGCAACTGAGTATTCCATTGCCCTTTGGATGAAATATATACAACTCTAGTTGTACCTGTACCTCTACCAGGTATATAGTTGTTGGCCAACTACCTACTCCTGAGTACAAGAGTATACCAATTACTCCTAGCAGTACAAAGCTTACCTCAGCCCACTACCAAGACATGGCTGATGTAATAGCTATCGACTAATGTATTAGAGGTGGTCTATTGCTATACTGCTACAACTACAGGAACTGGTCGGCAGAGCCGATCAGTCCCCAACTCCCAATAGGGAGTGGTCGGCCGAGCCGACCAGTCTCCAACCAAGGAGAAATGGGGAGCAGCAGATTATGTCTAACAATTCTTCCCCTAATCCTGCTACTAGCCCGATGCCTTGACCTCATCCATGCCAATCATCTTCCTCAACTCCATGAACCGCAGACGTCTGAGTGACTTGGTGAGGATGTCAGCGAGCTGTCTGCCGGTCTCGACAAACTCGATGACGATCTGCCCTTCATCGATGCAGTCCCGGAGAAAGTGGAACTTGATGTCGATGCGCTTGCTCCGGTCATAGAGGACAGGGTTCTTAGCAAGGGCGATGGCGGGCTGGTTGTCCACCATCAGAGCTGGAGGGTGAGCTTCCTCGCCAGTCAGCTCGCCTAGCAGCCGACGCAACCAGACAGCCTGGCACGCCGCCGTGGATGCTGTGACGTACTCTGCCTCACACGTCGACAGCGCCACGATCTTTTACTTTAGCGACTGCCAAGCAATGGGGACCGCTCCAAAGAAGAAGAGCACGCCGGAGGTGCTCCGTCGCCCATCAATGTCACCCGCCATGTCCGCATCGCTGAAAACCGTGAGCTCCGGCTCATCTTCCTTTGCCTTGGGGGTGCCTCACTGAACACCGTGAGCCGCAACCCTCCCTTGCCGCCACTCTTGGGGAAGATGATCGCTTGATCGAGCGTTCCCTTGACGTAGCGCAGCAACCTTTTCACTGCCGACCAGTGATCTTCATGCGGATCCTCCATGAAATGACTGACGTACCCAACCGTGAACGCAATGTCCGGTCGGGTATGAGTGAGGTAGCGCAGCCCACCGACGATACTCCGGTAGCGCGTCGCGTCCACCTTCGCAGCAGTGTTGTGCTTGCTCAGCTTTAGTCGCTCCTCCATCGGAGTCGCGCACGGCTTGCACTCCGCCATGCCGCTGCGCTCCAGCAGCTTCTCTACGTAGGCGCACTGACCCAGGGAGATGTTCTGCTTTCCTTGCCTCACCTCGATGCCAAGGTAGTAAGAGAGCGCGCCGAGATCGCTCATCTTGAAACTAGCCGGCATCTCGCGCTTGAAATCATCGATGTCCTCTGCTCGCACTCCGGTGACGATTAAATCATCCACGTTCACGCCGACGATGAGCTCCTCCTTCTCCCGTCGCCGTGTGTAGAGTGCGTGCTCTGTAGCGCAGCGAGTGAACCCAAGCTCGCCCAATGTGGCATCGAGCTTGGTGTCCATGCCCGAGGGGCCTGCCACAGCCCATAGAGCGCCTTGCGTAGCTTGAGCACTATGTGCTCAGCGCCCTTGATGGCGAAGCCCGGAGCTTGCTTGACGAAGACTGTCTCTACGAGCTCGCCATTGAGGAACGCAGACTTGACGTCGAGGTGGTGGACGCATCAATCCTTCGCTGCTGCCATGGCCAACAGCAAGCGAGTGGACTCCATACGCGTCACTAGAGCAAAGACTTCCTCGAAGTCGATGCCCTCACGCTGCACGAAGCCGCGGGCGACGAGCCGAGCCTTGTACTTGACAATGGCGCCGCGCTCGTTCCGCTTCACCTTGTAGACCCACTTCAAGCCGATCGGCCTACAGCCCACCGGTGGATCTACCAGCTCCCATGTGCCATTGTCCTCGATGGCCTTCATCTCTTCCAACATTGCCCGTCGCTAATTGGCGTCGCGTTTAGCCACTGCGAACGTCGATGGATCCTCGGCACTAACAAGGAGCAGCTCTGGATCGTCGAGCAGCCGACTCGCCAGGCCTGTGGCCCCTACATTACCGACGATGTTGTCCAGCCTGTGGAACCAAACCTCCTCGCCATCGTGGAAGGCATCCACGAACTCGCTGATGTCGTTTAGAGGGGAGGTGAACTCGATCGGTGGTCCTCGGCTTCCCTGTTCTGTCGGAGTGGTCGGCATCGCTGCTGGACTGCCCGGCACCATTGCCGGAGTGGTTGGCATCGCTGCTAGAGTGCTCGACACCATTGCCGGAGTGGTCGGATCCACTGCTGGAGCGGTCGGCACCACTCCTGGAGTGGTTGACTCCACTGCTAGAGCACTCGGCACCCCCTCTACAGTGCTCGGCACCCCTCTCGGGGTGCTCGGCACTGCCCCAGAAGTGCTCAGCTCTGTTGCTGGAGTGATCGGCATCTCCTCTCCAGTGTCTCCACCACCGTGGATGACCATGCGCTCGACGAGGAAGGGGCTGGTGGAGCCGCCAGCTTCCCCCATGCCCAGACTGCCCTAGTCCCAGGCCGTCTTCTCATCGAACACCACATCCCTAGAGATCACCACCTTGCCTTCTTGAGATCATAAAGCCGATAGGCCTTGCTGCCCTCCTCGTAGCCCACACGTCCGAGGTGGACTTGGACGCGTGGTTCGTCGAGGTTGACAACCTTCAGGGCCTTCCTAGGTCCTTCCATCATCGTCGCCTCTTCCCTCTCCTCGGCCTTGACGTCGTGCAGTGCATAGAACATCGCCATCAGGATAGTGGCCTCATCATCATTATCAGCTTGCGCTAGATGAGCCTCAGCCTTCTTCTCCTGCTTGTGATTTGGGCACTCCCGTGCCCAATGGCCCATCTTCCCGTAGCGTCGGCAGGTGTTGGGGTCGACCTGCTTCTTCTTCTCCGAAGAAGCCTTGCCGCGGCGCTTGCCATCGCCACCGTGGCTGCCTTCCTAGAGTTCCTCCGAGCAGCCCACTCCTCTTCTGTCAGCAGCAGTTTGCAGCTTCCTTCATTACTGTCACCTGCTCCAAACGCTCGTCCACCGCCCGTAGATGGCCTGTCACATCCTTAATGGTGAGGGTGGACAAGTCTAGCATCGTCTCTATGGAGAGAGCGATCTGGATGTACTTTGCCAACACGGAGTGGAGGTACTTGGAGACCGCCTCTTCTTCATCGATGGTGACGCCATGGCTCTTCAGCTTGCTGATGAGAGTCTGCATGCGGAGGGAGAAATCCTCAACCGTTTCACCATCCTTGAACTTGAGGTTGGCGTACTCCTGCTTCAGAAGATGGGCCGTCGTCTTCTTTGCGCGGTCGGAACCAACGTGCATCGTCGCAATAGCCTCCCACGCCTCCTTAGCAGAGCTCTTCGCCCCCAACGGCTCCCTATATTCCGCCGGTACAGCAGCGAGGATAGCCTCCAACGCTGACATGTCATCTTCCTCAATATCGGTGCTCTTGTCAACAGCATTCCAGAGCCGTCGGGCTCTGAGCTTGACTTTCATGGTCACCGACCACTCTCCATAGTTGGTGCGAGTGAACGTCGGCTAATTGGTGCCGCTGACCTCCCGCATCATGCGAACAACGACCTCCGGTCGTGACTGGGCAGCCACAGCAGTGCCACTGCTGTCGCCCATTTCCGAACCGTTCGTCATCGCCAGCGGTTAGTCCGGCGACGGTGCTTGTACGACTCCGATACCACTTATTAGCCCACAGGATCACCGGCTCAGGTGAGTCGACCAGTCACCAGTCTTGCCGACCACAGCCGAACGCGACAGAGGCTATCTGGCCACACACACTATGGCTAGAGATAGAAGAAGAGGGAGAACAGAGCATACACACACAGTACAAGCACCAGCGTTGGCCGGAGTCCTGTATAGGAGATAACAAATCTGAACTCTCTTTACTGTGTTGTAGTGGCAAACTATTTATACAACTCTATCTTATCTAGTACTAGTACAGCTGTCATGCTGCTACAGTTACTAGATAACACAACAGGGCTGACTTCTGCGCCTGTCCCTGCATGTGGCTATAGTGCGGCAGGTGAGCCGTTCGGCGCCTGCCTCTACAGCGGCTACAGTACCACAGTAGGGGACCAGTTCAACGCTACCTTTCCTTCCTGTGTGTTCACATAAGGAAGCATTAGATTATCTATCAGTACCAACGCGAGACTTAATTTATGAGACTGAGAAAGTTATTGAAGTACTTGGTCAGTTCCATGGTGTTAAAGCTTGTACTGGAGGAACGAGTTTCCGCGTGAACCAGCAAACTATGTCAAGTAGAGTTCAGGTTGTCATTGGAACTCCTGGATGCATTGTGTAAAGAAGACCACATTAGAATGCTTGTTCTGGATGAAGCATATGAACTACTGACAGGAGGTTTCAAGGACCAGGTTAGTTTTAATTCATTTACCTACCAGCTCTGTTGTGGTAATCACGATGAAATGGCCGCTATAAAAAGAACCCATACTAACATAGAACACATCGTCCATATATGCTCTTGCTATGCTCATGCTACAATATGATGGCCCATATTCTTCATTAACTTACTTATGACTACCATCTTTTCTGCAGACATGTAACATTATCCAGTATCTCCCAGACAAAATCCAGATCGGGCTCTTCTCTGCTGCCTTTTCCAGTGAAGCTCTAGAAACTAGCCACTGGTTCATGGATAAGCATGTGACGATTAAAGTGCCGAGAGATGAAGAGCTGAAGGATATCGGAATCAAGCAGTTCTATCACAAAGTCAAGAAGGAAGAGAAGCTAGGAAAGCTGTATGCACTTTTCGATACTCTAACTCTAGAGTCCGCATGAATCGTCAACTTTGTGAACACAAAGCAGGGTGTCAAGTCGCTCATACAAGATGTCAGAGACAAGGGCTACACTGTCTCGGCAAGCCATGGCGGTATGAGCCAGCTTGGCAGGGACACTGCCATCCAGGAATTCTGGGCTGGATCATCCTGTATTCTCATCGCCACTGACCTTTGAGGAACCAATCTGGGCAGGTTCCCGTTGTCATCAATTATGATCTCCCAACACAACTGATGTAGTATATCAATCGTGTTCAGCAGCAAAGGAGATATTCTGAAACTGAAAGTGTGGCCATTAATTTTGTGAGTCCTGCCGATGAACGCATCGTCTTTTGATATCCAGAGGTTTTGCAACGGCCAGATGAGCAAGCTACCTTCCAATCCAACATTTGAACTCTTGGTGGGCTATGACGTTCAGAAATATTCCTAAAGGTCTACACAGGTTCTTCCCGGCTACAAGGAAGTTTGAACTTTGCCCTAGGACGCAATGTAACTGTTTCTTGTGATATGTGGTCACTTGTCAGCTAGACTTTTGCTGTTCTGTTTGGAAGACTATACCATGCAACATCTGCGTTTCTCCGAGTTAAAAGAAATCCATGGTAACTGTCATCTAAATCCGTACTTTGAGCTCCCCGGAATTATTTGAACTAGATGTGGTGGTTGAAATTTTTAATTATCGCTTCTCTGGTAGTAATCTTTTTTCTTGTCATAGTTATAATATTAATTATAAAGTGAAGTTACAGCATGTTAGGAATGATGTAATGCATTGCTGCTGATGAAAAAATATGAACATAAAACCATGCAAGGTACAAACCAATCCTAACATCAAGTTGCAGTAAAATGGATTTTGCACTCTGTTTTCAGTGTACCACGTCCCTCTGTCAAGTTGTAGGAAAATGATTTTGTCCTTTGTTTTTGTACTTAAAAAACTCGACCCACGGAGAAAATACCACCCTATCGTATTGCATTAATAAACTTCACGCGTGCAGTTAGAGAAACACCCTGGACCGCAGCTAGTCCATGGGCAATGATTTAAACCCGGGTCTGTTTAAATGTTTGACCTAGGCTGCTACTTAGCCCTGAGAAGGTAGGTCGTTCATTTTTTTTAACCCAAAAGAAATAGCTAACGGTACTACTTCCTCTGTCACAATTTAACTGCAGCTTTGTAGTTCAAAATTTGTGTTGAAACAAACGATACACGTAGACTTGAACGTGGCAGAGGCAGTGCAGCATTAGTCGGAATCCTTTTTAAAAAAAAAAAAACGAACCGGCAAGAGAGCTGTCCACTATGTTATAAAAAAGTGATTGCTTATATAGGCACGGTAGAACCTCACATAAATTGGCACTGTATACCCACGACAATAATGCTAGAGTGAAAGGAGTGGAGATGGTACATGGGAGCAGTGGCCTGGCTTGTGATGTGAGGAGCTTGGGAGTCCGATCGATTGGCTGCTTTTTTCGCCATGGTAGGTTAGAATCAGCAAAATACTAGAGAATACTTCACTACACGTTTAGAGTAAAATGCATTAGTGATCGTCAAACTTGTAAGAATGTGTCATTTATACGAACTTTAAAAATGTATTTTTGTGTCCTTAAACTTGAAAGGTGTGTAGCTGCAGCTATCAAATTTTTAAATAAGACGAGTGGTCAAACTTATTGTCAAAAAAGTCAAACGTCTTATAATTTAGGTGGACTGAGTAGTTCATTCTTTTTTTCCCTAAAAAAGAAGAAGAAAAAACTCTACTAGTTCGTTGCAGAGCTACAAGTCATATATAAGCGATGTGATCCAGCGAACAATCAAGATTCAAGAAGCAACACCTACGTTTGCTAGCTCATGATACAATCCCCAGCAGCATTGAGAAAATTAACCAGCGAAGGTACCTAGTACGTATTGCTCTCACTCGCAGCCTCGAGCACCTCATAAACAAAAGCATCCGGGTTTTTCTTCGACGGCAAGGGCGGTGGAGACCTCTCAGCTCGGTCGTCGTCGACGTCGGATCGGAGGACGGAGGACCGCATAGACCCAGGTGTACCGTCTCGCTGGCGACCTCGTTTTCTTACCAAGGACTGGGTTGGGCGGCTGGCACCTTGTCGATGCGACGCAGCTGAGGCTGAGCGCGAAGCAGGAAATTACGGCACTGAGCCACGCCCAGGGTCGCCGGAGTTGATGAAACGCTTTGCGCGCTTCCAGAAGGGAATTCCTTGACCCACGTCGACTACACCCAGCCTGGAAGCCCACACACCTCCAGCGGTCCAGCCCCCGCCGTGGCGGCTGCGATTGAATTGGCACTACTGGAGGAAGCATTAGCATGGATGGGAATATTTCATTTGAGGGAGTCAACTTGATCGTCTCTAGTAATGCAGTGGCGGAGCACAGGGTATGCCGGGCGGCATACCCAGCGAGACCGACGGCAACTAATTTAAGTAGTCGTATGTATATGCCGTATTCGTAAAAAACAATAAAAAATATCTCGATCGCATCACGCCATCACGGGAGGACGAGAGGCCCATGTGACGTGGCCCACACGGCAATAGATAAGTCCAGACGTCTACTAGGTACACAATGTTTCCGGTTCCTAATTAATTAATCTATAATCTGGACCTGAGGACAGAGGACACGCACGTCGCCTGACGGCTGACCCCTAACGCACAGACGCCCTGGTGCCCTGCTGCAGTGCCGCTGCCGCCCTGGATGCTGGATTGGATCGCTGTCCATGTCTCATCTCATCTGTAGTCTGCACGGCGACCACAATAGTAAGGCTTACCGTCTTGATTCGCTATTTCATTTAGGTAAAATTTAATCTTTGCTCTTATCGTCTTGATTCGCTATTTCATTTAGGTAAAATTTAATCTTTGCTCTTCGGTTTCTTCTACTCTTCATCTTTCTATAGAAAATTATCGTTTATTTTTCATAGCTATTTGCTATCATCACAAATAGCAAATTGTTTAATTATTTGGCAATGTGTTTTTTAATATTTATGCAATTATTATGAAAAGAAACTCGGATATTGCATCTCTTTATTTTAAGTGCTTTACCAACATATGTAGGGCAGTAAAAAATGGAATTTAACCCGTTCATGCTTACTATAACTAGTTATTTCAGTTTTCTATTAGTTGCTTTAACTACAACACTAGCTCTATTTATTGGCTTGCTTATTTGAAATGAATTGAATGAATAGAAGGATCTTTCTTTTGGATTGGATTCATGGTATTCTAGACTTTTAACTATCAGTATGACTTTTTAATTATTTATATTGTAAAGCGTTGAATAAAATAGCCAGAAAAATAGCATTATAAGTCAGTGGTACTCTTTTATGCATATATTTCAATTATTAGTATGACTTTTGAACTATTTATATTGTATTTAGTGGATGGTTTCAACTTAATCCATGAATTTAAGCCTTATCATATTACTTAGTGTATATATACCGAATCACGTTGTCAATTTTATAATTATTACTGAATTGCTATAATAGATTTACCGAATTGGATATAAAAATTTTTGGACGGCATACCCTAAACTAAAATCCTAGATTCGCCATTGAGTAAATGGTATGCTAATTAGCCATTTTCAGATTTCCAGATGATAGGGATGTCTCTATTAATAGATAAGATAGTCATCTCCCTTGATAGTATTAAGAGGGGACTTGCTAGCGTTCAGACATCCAATCCGGGAGGCTAGTGTCGGACGATGCCTGCACCGGCAAGCGGCCTTGACAACTTGCATCGGACTTATGACGCGAGTGCCCCAAAGAGTGGGCAAGATCGGCCCGGCGCGCCCACCATGACGCAAGACCGTGCACGCCTCCTCCTCCTCCCCGCGCACATCCCATGTGCAATTTACTTTTAAAACATTTAGATATAACACTTGCAACATAAAAAAAGACAGATAAAACACTCGAAACATGCGTCTGAAATAGTTAAAAAAACACCTGAAAAACACTTTGAAAACCATTACAAACATACACAGCATCTAGATAAAAAATTTGCAACATATATGTGTGAAGCATATGCAACATTTAAATAAACACTCTTGCAACAAATGTCTAAAAAACAGATGAAACATTAGGAATAGACGCTTGCAACATATGTGTACAACCATTGCAATATATGCAATATTCCGATCTACTTTTGCAACATCCGTATGAGACACTTGAAACATGCATCCGAAACAACTAAAATACTTAAAACATAAGCTTGCAACATGCCTAAAAACGCCTGAAACACTTGAACCTTAGCGTCGCCGATAGCCACGACCTACCTGGTGAGGAACTGCAGTGGCGCAAGCCTCCTCTTCGTGCCGACGGCGTGAGGTGGATGGGGGTGCAGGTGCATACGTATGCCTCCCCTTCCTACCAACAGCGCGAGGTGGATGGGTGCGCAACGCGGGCACGCGAAGCAGCGCAGGAAGGGACATGATGCGGCACCGCCGTGCTGGAGAAGGCCGCGGCAGGCAGCCCCTGCGATATAGAAGGCGTGCAACGCTGGTGTTTTAGAAACACTGAAGCACACGGAGCGGAGTGAGGAGAGTGGCGTCTGGGCGGCGGACGCCCGCTCCCCAGCATTACCATATTAAGAGAAGTGGTTTCTTCATGAAGCGCGTATCTATTAATCGTTAATCGTCTATTCTTAGTTATAAAGGTTACAAAAAAATATTTATGATTGACAATTATTTATGTGTGTACATAAATGTACATGGGCAAAAATAATCTAAGCATGTCAAAAAATAGGGAATTATGTAAGCAATAACTAATTATCAAAAACATCTATTCTTTCTCTCTCTTCCTACTATTTATGTACACACTAGGTACCATAAATTTTTTATCTTTTTTAGACTCTCACATACACATCTACTCTTCCTCTCTTCTCCCACCATTTAAATCTAAATCTAGACCACCGTGAAGTAGTAAAAGGCATAAAACAAACATAAGAGGACATCCTAACCTCTTACAGGCACCTTAAAAAAAACAAGATCAAAACCTCCTCAGTGAAACAATACACTTTTTTCTAAAGATCTAGAATTGTTCACTGAAACATCCTCAATTTTCCTTAAAGGGAAAATCCACAGAATGGATTTTAATATGATAAAACCAAGAACTGATTCCATCATATTATCATATTTCAGTCGATGTCACAGTCATACATCGTAAGATTACAAGAATACAAGATATTACATCACTGGGGAACACACCTATTACAAAGTTAATCTAGCGGAAGACTATCGAGAGAAGGCTCCTCCTTCACGGGTCATCATTAGAGTTGGCGTAGTGCAGCATAGATCCCATCTCCGAACCAAACTTGAGCGTAGGCACGAGACCTCCTAATCCTTCTAAAGTCAGCATCTCTGAGAAGCAGGAAACCTGCACACCGCTAGATGTGTGCAGGCCATGGTCAGCACCGATGAGCTTTAGAGGAAAAGATAAACAAGGGATCTGGCGATCCTAATATTTGGCTGTGGTTTGCATCCTTAGCGCATGAGAAGTAAATAACATTAGTAATATAGTAATAATATCTAGTTTTTAACACATTCACCACCACACCATCCATATCCATCCACCAACCATCCATCCCAAACCATCTCCACACCACCACACCATATCTCATCTCACACACTTAGGTCGACAGGCCAACTCTCTCTCGGCCTTGTCTCAACGGCCCGCAGCCCCCAAGGCTCACGACTGGAAAAATACCCCAACCCTGGAGGGAGGAAGGAAGGACCCATCTCCTATCTAGTTTAAGCAAAACCTAGGAAAGGTCCATAGCCGACAAGGCGGCATATGTATCGATCGATCAACCAAACACTCTGCAGAGGTTTTACATACCCACAAGATTAGCCATCCTCGGAGCCATGTATCTCCTAGGCAGAATTCCGGTCGCTTGCTAGCCTAGAACGATGCCACCCTACCTCTTAGCCCTGGAACATCCCAAGTCTAGTCTGGGATGGCTGATGCTGTGAGTCGTAGACAGAGCCGGGGCCCTCCAGATGTCAAGAGCCGGGTCCACAAGGCCTCCTAAAGTCTCAGAAGGGTGTGGGGGAAACCGCGCGCCCCGTACCTCCTTGCACATGTTCGCCTAGCAGTAGTGGCATCACTCTACCAAGTAGTCCGACCGTCCCGCACCATATAGGGCGAGTGGGATGTAAAGGATTCCCGGTGAATCTGAGTACTAGTAAGTCCTTAGGGATTGACCAAGCCAGAATGTCTTCATCAGGGTTTCCATTTTATGTGCCACCACAGCACCTCCACCCTAGGCTCTTCCCATCACAGGTTCACACCCAAGGCCACCTCCAATTACCATTTACCCACCATAGGTATTCCATATCCAAGTGCCCAGGTAGCACCACATGGCAAGACTCGTCCCAGGCTCGTCGTTATTCCAGCTCGGTCGACACAACCCTCACTCTCCACGCACCCAAGACACACGCAGCACGCTCACACACCACCAAGTCCGGCACCCATAGCCAAACCATTCCCAGGGGGTTCACCACCAGCATCACATCCCCGACATAATGCGAAGTGGAGTTAATAATAAGTATAGTGGTGTAATATGCAAGCAAGCAGGCAAGTAAGCATATATAAGCGAGCGAATGCGCAAGGCAGGGTGATGTGGTAGAGTGGGTTGCATCAGGGTAATAATGGCTCAGGTAGTAGCATGCATCAAAGTACTAGCAAAGAAATAATTTATAAAGCGCTAGCAGTTCTAGATATTATGCAATGTCTAATAGGATTCTCTAAAAGAGGGTGCTGCCATGACACCTGCGATGTAGAGGTAGTAGTGGTACAATTCTCCATTCGTTGGTGTTCCATTAGCGGGGTCACCTCCTCCTGCGTTGACTCCATTCCGCAGTCCTTGTCGTCGTCCATGTTCTCTTGGTCCAATCGTCAGCTACTCCGCGAAGCGACACGCAAGGCAAGAGAGCACTCCACACTCAAAAAGATGACAATACGTAGGAAAAATCCAATAACACCAGTGAGGCAATAAGAGATACACGGCTTAGCCCTCTCGGCAGTTGTCCGATTTCCTCGGGCCAAAGAATCACAAGTGGTGGTTTGCTAAGCACAAGCTTAAGTCATGGCCAAGCCAGTATGGCTTTAGGATAGATGGTTTAAGCCAAAGCTTAACCATAACAACACCACGGCTCATGATCTTTCGATCCGGTGTCATTGAATTGACGAGGATTGGAAGTCGGGCCCTAAGAAGAAGAACGACAGGGTTCGGCTCTTATAGCCTTATCCCACAAGTCACAATTGGACATGAGTAGCAAATAAGAACGATTAACACTATTGTAACTTGACTCCAACGTACTTTGGCTCGCCCGCTATGGTAGAAAGCGGTAGCGCAAAGAGATTGGACATCAACGGTTCCCCTCGATCCACACGACACAATAACATCGGGAGCCGAGAAGAGAGTCGCTCAACACAGCAAAAGATGCGGGGGTTAGCTAAGCACATCCATGTCATGTTCTCAGACACATCTTCGGGAATGATGGTTTTAGACGGTCGATCGGGTCGACACACATGGGTCCAAGGTACGACTTAGACCATAGCTTCGCTAACCCAAAGGGAATAGTCCAGTCTTTGATCCAATCGTCATGGGCAAGACGGAATCGAACAGAGCGGGCTAACGGTGCAACAAGAGCAAGAACAACAAGGGACAAGGTCTACTTCTTCCAACACTCGCGCCACGACGAAAGATGGGGTATTGGAAGGAAGCGACAATCACCAAGTGCGCAAACCACTCGTAGGGTACCCGACTTAGGTGCACTGGCACTAAGACATCTCTCTAATTCATAGCGGTGCGGTTGTCACCGCGGGAATCAAAGAAATGCGATGGTCATACAAGGTACAAGCATACGAGGGTTTGAGCACGAAAGAACCAAAAGAGAAGAACACGAGATTCGCCTTCCTTTGATCCACTCGCCCTAGAAGCCAACGAGAATCAAGGAATGGAATCAAGAGCGCAATAAACTCCAAACAAGCAAGGGGCTCAATCCACATCTTACTGGATTGACGAGGATTGAGAACCAAAGAGAGAGAAGAATGGAATCTGTAATCTTTCAACCAACTTGTCATGGAACGGACGAAGTTTGGAGAGAAGAGATACAGTCCCACGATCCAAACCAACTCATAGGGCATCACGGCCGTGCATCTATTGGCACATTGCTATTCCCTCAGTTCGCAGCAGTGCGGTTGTCACCGCTTAGATCCGAAGGAATGCTATGGTCAAGGTGGTGCAATCATATAAGGTAGCTAGGATAAACACAGGTGAAAAGAGGTAGAGCCCGATGGTCATGGTGAGGGGACTCGCGGCCATGAGCTTATCCTACACGAGTTGGCATCCGTCTTCTACAATCATCATATCCCGACTCGTCCACAAAGTTAGGCCACAAAGGGCTCATTGTGTGTGGGTGATATCCGCACCAATGTTCAGTCCACAATGGCTAGGTCCTAGGGCCGAATTGGATTACTGATGATTATAGTACGTTGGAGACAACTAAAAGAGAGGGAGCGAGTTACGCTCGGCACTACGGTCATGGTGGGACGAACCCACGACCGAAATGGCCGAACGAAGTACGATCCCTCGACCGGCTCGAAAGCACGGTCCTTAGACGACAACCAACACAAGCAAAAGAACCAGCTTGACATAAGAACCAGACCAACATTGTCACAGAACCGACCAATTTATAAGAGCACACGTACAAAAACAATCACCGGAACGATCAAATTCTCGAACTTGAGCCCATATAAACCCGATAGTCAACTGAAATCTCGAAGGATTTCAAACCAACTTGCATACAACCAAGATCACATTAATTCAACATAACATATCATACGTTACAATATTTCGTAGACGTTCGCAAATAGATTACATCATCACAGAGTCATCGTTATTACAAAACCAGTCTTGTAAAACATGCGGAAGCAAATAGTTTAACTTACACACCCGAGTTCAAATACACATACTGGTTCGCTGATCACAGCCCACAAAAGCATTCAGATAAGAGAACAGAGATCATGCCCATGATCTAGTCTTCATCACCCGCCGGGTGGAGACAATACTTACAGAATCCCTGATATAGAAGGTCATCTGCAACAAGAGGGAATAAACCCTGAGTACGGGAATGTACTCAGCTAGACTTACCCGTTGAAAACCAAACAAATGACACCAAGGATTATGCATAACTTAATGTAGTGGATCTGGCTGACACTTTTTTTTTTGCAGAAAAGCATAAGTAATAATGATCAACTCTTAGCCTGACTAGCAGTGACTTTTTAGCCATTAACCTGTCATCTATATTAGCACCTATACTAAGCAACCACTTGATTAATATGCAAACATTATTAACCATAGCAGGTATAAATCGTGACAACATTATCCATCATCATCTTCTTCCATTTAACCATATCGTTAAATTAAGTGAATCTACATTGCCGCTGCTCAGTCAAGTTCTCACTATCCGGGAGAGATGACGATTCGAATCGATTCCTATCCAGCTGGAGGGGTATTACTAAACACAAACCCTGCTTCCCCCGTCAGGGTCACAAACAAGTCACATTTGGTACGATTCAGGAGTCGCGAGTCCGAACAGATCGACATTCTCAGAGAACCACTCTGCCAAGGTTGTTCGGGACTCTAACCCGCCTTGGACTTATGCCAATGGCTCTCCGCACATCCTTACTACCTCCAGAATGCACGCCACTACTCGCGTCCCCGGCCTGAGTCGAGCTACTAAGCTTCGCGGTCGGAACGACTTATCCGGCCAGCTAAGTGTTAGGCTGCGTTCAACATGACATGAGGATGTATAGCGTATCGGTCCTTAAACGACTCAGACGGATTCACTATATTCAAACCTACACAAGACCCCGCCCGGTCTTAATTCATTATTCACATGGTTCTTTTCCACGATAGCAAATATAGCCAACCGTGATCCACCTCATCCTAAAGCTCGCAGGTGACAGGAAATCACCTGACTTCTACCGCACTAAGCATGGCTAAGCATTTAACCCGTTCCTGAACTTAAATAGGATTCCAGTGCGATATCTGGACAAGGAAGGATATATATAATGCAGCAATTGGTTCCAACCAATTCCTATACTTAATGCATCATCAACAATAAAAGGTACTCAATGTATTTGTGAAAGCATGGGAGGCTTAATATGCTCCAGGGCTTGCCTTTCAGGAACGAGGAAGGCTGGTGGTCAGGGCACTCGGGCAATTCCTCCGCGGCGACTGCTTCGTCGGCTTCCTGCACCTCGGGCTCCTCCTCCTAGTTGGCTCCCTCGAACTCCAGCAACGTCACTCCCTCGGGCACACCTATTGCATGAATGCGCAAGATAAATATCATGGATGCACATGAACGAATGTCAGGAATGCTCGGGGAATGCACATGTTTGCTGTAGTTTGCATATTCCAACTTAACCCCTATTCAAATCACTTTACTTACCAAGTTTATACAACCTAATGTATAATTGCTCATCTTCAGTTAATGACCTAGCACCTGCACCTAAGCATATCCTCAAGTTAGGCTAACCCCTAAACAATCAACGAGAACATTGCATCAAGCATACACTCAAGCATTTGTATTTCAGCAAAATGAAGACTATGTAACGGTACAGTAAACTAGCCATAACTGGAGATTTATAAATCCAATTGATATGCAACAAGACAATTTGGAAAGCTTATAAAATTGTCTACAATTCATTTTCAGACCTCAAAGCATGATTCAACACTTTACTAGGTCCAATTCTTTGATCAACAGAACTCTGTCCTCCCAAGACAGAGAGTAAGCAAAACTGGAAAGTAACTTTAAACAGCTGTAGTTTATAAACTACTGGGCCAAATGCCCTCAAATTTTGACAGGATCTAGATACATAAATTATCTACAACTCTTGTATTCATCACATTCACAGCAAATCAAAATATCATGGGGAACTTTCCAAAGTCCCCAGATCTGTCCAGAGGGACATGATGCAAACGAAATAATTATTAACTTATGATGTAAACAAATAATTGGACAAAACTAACTCTACTCACTTATTACACATATCACAAGAACACCAGAAAGTAGGGTGTTCATCACCCAAACATTTCTTTGCATACCTTTCTTAATCTATTTAATTAATTAGAGGAAATGGTAAACATATATGAAAACTACACCATTAAATCTACAAAAATTACAGTAGATACTACATGCTCTAAGTAGATTACCATAAAAATTTCACACCATTTGAGTAAGTATAACAGCCTACACAAAAATGATAAGGAATAATGGCTTAAAATGGCATAATTAGGAAACATTAGTGAAAAGTGTCAAGCGACAGATTTTATATTTTTCTTAGCATCCTTAAGGTACTAGGACATTATCCAACAAATTTCATGGTCATTGGATTCATAGATAATTTACAAAAATTCACCCAAGTATCAATCAGTGATAAAAGGAAAATCTATAACTCAAAAACCATACATGGAATGACTCTCAAATTTTAACTAGAGCTTCTACTAAGCAATACTAGCTTACCCACAAAATTTCATAATTTTTGGATCACAGAAACTCAAGATATGATTTAAACAAGTTTGCATGCATTCAAAAACACATTTCAAGTTTCAATTTAAATCTTCCAGAATTTCGACTACAAGTGTTCATGTTATATTTTTCCTAAATACTACACTTCACCAAGATCCTAACAAAATTGGAACCACCCAATTTGGATCTACCAAACTAGAGATATAAATTTTACAAAACAGCATTCAAATCAGAAATATTTGAACTATCTTCTGGATCTTGAGTCACAGACAACCGGGGTCCACTTGTCAGCGAAACAAGAATAGAGCACAGCGCGGGGCGGCGCGGGATCGGCGCTAGCTCGCCGGCGGCGGATATTCCGGCGACGAGGAGGGTACCTCCGTGTTCACCATGACCTCCCGAATCGATTGAACCCCCTAACCTAGACTCTAGCGGCCTCAAGGTGTGTTGGCCATGGCGCACGGCGGCGCTCCGGCGAACCCCGGCGCTAGGTGCCTGGACAAGGTGCACATCAGCTTCCAGTGACCAAGGCGGACCTGCTTACGCTACTGCTACTAGCTACGGTGAAGCTGTCAAGCGTATCCGCGTGAGATCACCGGCGACGACC
This sequence comes from Miscanthus lutarioriparius, assembly GCA_904845875.1. NCBI lineage: Eukaryota > Viridiplantae > Streptophyta > Magnoliopsida > Poales > Poaceae > Miscanthus > Miscanthus lutarioriparius. The sequence continues at coordinate 69,153,971 of CAJGYO010000008.1, forward strand.
AAGGCGGCCATGGCGTGGTGGTGCGCGGATTCGGCAATGCTGCTCACCTAAAGCTTGGATGGCTCAGCGAGGATGTCGACAAGGTCCGTGAGGCGATAGCGGAGCTATGGTTGGGACGGTGGTGGCTGTGGTGCAGCGGTGAGCAGGCGCGAGTGCGGCGGAGCCGGTGACAACGACGACAGCCCGCTGCGACTGCTGTGGTGAGCGGAGGAAATGAAGAAATGAAATGTGGCATAGGGGGGCTCTCGGTGGCGTGCTGGGGCTTCAATTGCCGAGCTCTGGCCCGACGTGGCCTGACTAGGCAGGCGGCCGGCAACGCGCGGCGCCACGCGGCGGTGAAGTCCTGCTGCTGGTCGGGTACTATAGCACGTCTGAAATCCGATTCAGTTATCAAATGAACCGACTGACAGGCGAACTTTGACGGTGATTAGCTCCTAATCCGTGATGATATAGTTCAAGGTATAATTGACAAAGTTGAACATCTACATGTGAACTACAACTTTTACAATTGGAGATCGAGCTGGTTCGGCTTGGTTTGGGAGATACACTGTGCTAAATATCAGTACATGGAACTGAAACTTGCTTTGTGACTTAGAAAATTTTCAGAGTTACAAAATAGATCTCAAAACTGACTTGTGGGCCATTTTTGAGCATGTTGTGCATATTTTCATGACTTGGCTTCTAAACAAAGTTTGTTCCTTATAAAATTTGCTACAACTTTGCTTTAGGTTGCTCAGACATGCAAACATTCTAAGCTACACTTTTTAAACAGTCAAACACAAGGGTTTAGGGGTCAAAACAAGTCAAACCCCTATTTGAAATCATATTTAGGCAACATGATCACTATGAACAATGTTCCAAATGACATTCTAGGTGTCACTAAGTTGTTTAAGAGAATTTTTAGTCACACCACACATTGGTCACACAAGAATCAAGCATTGTATGTACTGAAACAATGAAAAACACATGAAATATTACATTTGTTTCATAGTCATGTTTCACATGTTTCATGATCTTGTTGTATGGTACTAACTAAATTTGTTTCACTAAAGTGAGTGGCCCATGTTGCACTTAAGTGTTGCACACTTTTCATTTCATAATGGAAACAACACACATGAAACATAACGATACGTTGCAATGTTTCAAAAACCTGTTTCATGTGATATAAGCTTGTGAATGAATGAATGATGCTTATGTTCATGAAATGCAAGTGCAAATGTGGAAGCCAAACACCTAGGGTGTTACAAACATAACCATAACTCGTGGAGTAGCACGCTTCCATAGCAAAGGGAGTGATAAATAGACCTACACAAGGGTACGGTGCAGACATTTATAGATAGATAAAGATCATGTAATATAAGTGTAAGAACAAGAGTGTAAGAAAGAGCAAGGAAGGGCTTTCATCGGAAGACAGTTGTTGTTGCCAGACTCAGCTATGGTGGTGGCTCGGACACATGGCTTAGTGTAGGCCTACCTATGGGCACGCAAACGATGGAGGCGGTGTGGTTCCGAGGCTCGCGCAACGGCGTGCGGAGGCACGGCCACGCGTCACCACATGCAAGTGCACGTGCACAAGTCCACGGATCGTGGCGTGTGTCCACAAATGGTGGGGGCAAAGCAAGGCCGGTCTCTAGGGATGGTGTGCGGGCGTGAGTCCATGCGATAGCTATGGTCGCGAACGCGGTGGCAAGGTTAGAGATCACAATGGTGTAGGAAATAGTTAAAAAGGGCGTGGTGACGGACTCATCATGGCATCACGCCATGGTCCATGGCAGTGGGTCCGCTCTACTATGGCGCTCGTAATAGAGCTCCGACGAGGTCACCTTGGCGGCGGCGAGGGCTAGGTGGGACTACGGCCTTAGCCGACTAGGCGTCTGGACGAACGAGGTCATGGAGGGCATCATCGGCCACTCCCCACAGAGCGAGGTGGCCGGAATCAGTGAGGGCAGTTGCGCTGCAGCGACGCTCCGATGGACGGTCGTGCCGGTGAGCGACAGGTCTTGGTCGCGGTAAACTCGGTCAAGGCGGCGCCTTCTTCTCCATCTTCTTGGGCAGCTAGGTCCGCTAGGACAGGGCGGAGCTCGATGGCCAAGCCTCGTTAGGCGAGGCGGCCGGGGATGGGCAGGGCTACCGTGGCATGATGGCAGCAAGGGCATACGTTGGTCTGGTGAAGTGGTTGCGAGCGGCGATCCCAGGTCCTTCCTGCCTCCATCTTCTAGCGGGAGTGGTGTACTACATTCGAGGTGAAGCCCTCCGGCGTTCTCTTGATAGGCGAGACGGCTGGAGGTGGTGAGGGTGAGCTCGGCACGGTGGAGCTCTAGAGCGTGTCCACGCCGATGAGGTCAAGGTTCCGACGGAACAGGGCTCCTACGGTCAAAAGGGCAAGGGCTTCCATCATTCTATACCGAAGCGACCCTGTCTCACAGGCTTGCACTACCTCTATGTTTCTGCGATGGCCGGAACACGGGATGGTACGCGAAGGTCTTGGCCACAGTGGCAATGGCGGCCAGGGTAGTCGCGCATGGCGTTCCCGTGCGCTCGACGCTCAGGAAGGCCTTATCTTGGCTTGGTCAGCTGTGTACATGTGTACACGCGTGTCCGAGGGCTTGAAGCCGGCCTTGTGCTTCCCCAGGTTGGGGAAACATGATGGAGCTCATGGTGGGCTCTACGACGGCGAGCAAGGGGGAGTCGGGCGCTCACCGTAGGTGTTGAACAAAGGAGGCTATTGGCGCAGGGTGAGGTGAGTGCAGTGGTGAGTTGTGGCCGTGTAGGGAGAACTACAGTGCTGCTGTAGCCGATCGTGGAATCGTCTCCTGCTCCGGCGGCTTCGGAGGTGCTCCGATGGAGCCTCCTTCTTCCTCCTCCCTCTCCCTTCTCTGGCTCGGTGTGAAGTGGTTTGCCACTGGGTTGCGGCGCAAGGCTAGGAGAGGGCTAGGGCCTCGGTTCTAGGGGTTTTATAGTAGGGCTCATCCATGGGGCTCGGTGAACAGCGGATGGAGATCGAGGGGCGATCGGAGGGCCTCTAGCGAGGCTGGGCTAGGGTTCTGGGGCCGTGGTGCGATCATGGGCGCTTTGGTGCTCCCGAATTTCGCAGACCGTGGCTCGACAAGGAGGGAACAGGGGTGGCAGGTGGTGGCGTCATCCATGGCCGCGGCCGTTGCACGCTAGGCGAGCGTGAGGCTGGACGGGGTTCCAGGCGACGTGGCAGCCATCCAAGGGGGCGTCGGAGTCAGTTGGAGCAGGGATGGCTAGGTTCGAACGGGGTAGCCCTGGGATTCCATCCTAGCATCGCGGCTGCTCTGCCTTCGCGGAAAGCAGAGGGGGCGAAGGGGGGACCAAGGGAGGAAGGGGATGACAAGCGGGTCCCTCCTGTCGGCATCGCGGGGAAAAACGACGACGTTGAAGTTGGCGTCGTTGGGATGCGAGGGCGAGTGGGCCGAGATGTTGTTCTACTGGGTCGGCCTAGGTGCGAACATGCGGGGCTAGGCTAGGCAGTGGGGTAGGCTGCGGCTGTTGTGCAAGAGCGAGCCGCGAAGAGCTATGCTGGACCGGCTACGGGGATGAGCAGGCTGATCAGGCTGGGCCGCGCGGTTGCTCTTGGCCGAAATGGCCTTTTCCATTTTCTCCTCTTTTCTAAGTCTTTTCTATTTCTACTTTTCCATTCAAACTATACCTTGGGTCTCTATGAGTGTATACATGCGTTGCCAAGCATGAATACATCCTAATGGGGTCCACTAAGGGTCATTAGGGTTTAGGGAGTCCAATGCCAAGGGTTGGCAACTCACGGGCATTGAGTTGATGAAGATAGTTGGTTGATTATAGAAATTAGGTCAAGGGATTCATGAGAGATTCCAGAAGGAGTCAAAAGGATTTGCTACGAACTTGTGCTCTCCAACACAAAACCCTAAACCAAATAAGGAACTCCGGCAAGCTCCTACAAACAACACTATATGTATGCAACAATTTATTTATAAATTGTTCTTTGTTTGACCTAGCATCTACATGCTTCATACATTGTAGGAAAAATTTTAAAAAGTTCATATTTTTGGCTTCTCCAAAAACCTGGTTTGTTACATTCACCACGCATAAGGACTTGTCCAAGTAGGTGAGCTCACGAATGTAGAAGAGAAGTGGGTGACCACCTCGGTGAAAAAATAGACTTTTTTCTAAAGATCTACGGCCTGTTCACTGATTGGTTTCTAGGCTGATAAGCCCGGCTGGTGCTGGTTTGTTGATTGACAAAAACACGGTTGGCTGGCTGATAAACCCTGGCTAAAACCAACAAGCGAACAAGCTGCTAGAATTGTTCACCATGCACAACGACTTGTCCAAGTAGGTGAGCTCACGGATGTAGAAGAGAAGTGGGTGTGCTCTGCAGGCCAGTCTTAGTGAGGATTTCATGTTCTAGTTTCTAACACACTCATATCTTATAATATTATAGAAGAGTTTCATCCTCATCTCTCTACTTCCATGAAATTTTTATTATATCCCCTTCTACCAATGCAGTGTCAAGTTAGCATATTTAATGCTCATAAAATCCATCGATATTGACCTTATATAGGCCACTTATTAAATGGCTATGAAACAAAAGAAACAAGGCCGGTGTGAAACTAGTAGATTTTTGGGTACTAAGGTGCTAGATGTACTCCTCCATTTTTATTTCAACATCGTATTAGCTTTATCTTAAATTAAACATTTATTTTTTATTTAGAAAATTATAGAGATTCATAACATAAGATCTATGTTTTTAAACTTATTATAAGAAATACTTTTGTAATATGTACTCCCTCCATTATCTTTTGTAGGGCGTGTGAGGAGATTTCACAGAGACAAGGAAGTCTAGGGGAGATAGGCGTTAGTAAATAAAGTGCACTAATCTGCATGCATGCAGTAAATCATCCAGCGCCATACAAAACTTTTGATTGGACGCTACATGCAAAGTAGTGCTTCGTATTTAGAGGACGAGGAATTGCTGAAGCTTTTGATTGGACGCTGGTTGGACTCCACGAGCCCGGTACCAATGGTTACACCCTCGGTGTTATACTGTAAATCATTTACTAAAATATAGTAAATCATTTACTAAATATATCATGAGCATCATGTTTATGTGTTAATGCATGTAATAAAGAGTATAGGTCAATTTTCGTAACTCAAAATGATCAACGGAAGTGCCAAACGAAAGTTAAATTTAATAGTCATGTTGTATCACTTAGGGTTTAAAACCAATTTTTATTAAGCAAAAATGCTATAAAACATGTATGTGATACTTGAATAAAGTTTGAAGTACAAACTTTGTAGATGACGATAAAATACCTACGGTCGAAAAATGATAACACTTGCTAACATTTCTAATAGCTTGGAGATAGAAATTGAAGCAAATCCAACACAAGACTTGGTCAATTTCTTGAGTCTGAAAATAGATTGACAAAGCTATGTTTGGTAATTTTTGTTGAGAAATTGGGTTAAGGAGCGGTGTGGTATTATAGTTTGTTTTAGTAGCTTCTTATATCCTCTAAGGCATAGCAAATGTGGTTTGGGGATTAGATCAACGGTTTAGATTTTTCGAACGCTTTAAAAACCGTGCACAACACGTTCTCGGTCTGTTTCCTCGCGTGGGCGCGGTCACCGCGTCTCTAGGACGCGACGACGTTGCCTCGGCCGCCCCGCGCGTGCGCACTCTGCCGCACTCGGTCGGCCACCGTGGGCGGGTCGGCCTGGCCGCACGCTGCTGCTGCCACGTGGGCCCGGTGCCCTGGCCGCCGTGCCACCCTGACGCGCGAGCATCCCATCCCGCTGTTGCGCTGTTGCCGCTGTCTCATGTCGCAACGCGGCTGCTACTGCTGTCGTCTTGTCTTCTCGCACATCGCGCTGCGTCTCTGGTCGTGTTGATGCCGCCGCACATGGCCGTGCATGTCGTCGCCACGCCATTGATGGCACTGCGGCGCGCGGGCCACACCGGTCGCATGTGTGGATGTCTGTCGACTAGTGCCTGGCCGCGGGCTGCGCCGGTCACGCCAACCGTGTCCAGCCAAGCACACTCAGGCTGAGCCTGGACTGAGCCCCGCCGCCTCCCGTCCACCACCGCTGCGCCGCGACAATGCCTGGATGCGAGAGGTGCCTCTCATTAATTCCGCACGCCTGCACCTACGTTCTCTTGTCCTCTCATCGCCTGAGCCACCCACAACCTTAATGACGGTCGGCCAGGCGCCAATTTGGCGTTTCCGCCCCGGTGAGCTGTTAAGGCCACGCTTGGTCGTGGGCACGGTCAGCTCGCTCGCCATTCACCCACTGTCCAATTCGCTATACCACTACTTTCGCCTAGCTCTTTCCTTAGCCCCGTGCACCTCGGCCCAGTCGCTACCGGCTCGCCTTCATCGCTGACGCGACCGTGTCATCGTAGAGCGCCGCCACCAAGCTCGACCGCACGTGGCTGGCTTCCCTCAGCTGCTCTCTGCCCCAACCATCACTTCGGGCAGACTCGCAGTGTGTCACTAGTGCTTAGCCACCACCTCTACCAGCCTGTTAGTGCTGTAGCTCGTTGGGGTGGCTACGCCGCCGTCGTGGGCGGTCGTGCGTGGTGGCAGCTCGCTCCAGTTCACCCTGTATCTTTGTATCGCCACGTTGGGTGAGCGTTAGGGTTGTAGGTGGTTTCGGCTCGTTGGTGGGGTTGGCGCGGGTCTCGGGTGGTTGGCGCACCGCCTTGTATCACCGCCCGCCACGCTGACGCGTGCAGGGACGGCCGAGGACCTGGCCGTTGTAAAGATGAGTTGTTGCGAGGGCTATTTTGCTTAAGTGCCGACTGTAGGAATAGGCCGCATAGTAGTCGCGTGAATAGCAAATGGAGTGGGGGCATTTTCGCAAAAGTACCAGTGCACGGGGACTCCTCTGCTGCGGGCCACCTTTGCGTGTGTGTGGGCCGCACCGCTCGTTAGTGGGCCGCGCGGGTTGAATTTGTTTTTCATTTTTCTAGAAAATACAAATAGTTTTATATTTTACATTATAAGTTGAACTTTGGAAATTAATATCAATTCATATAAGTATCCAAAAATTGTGAAATAAATTCTGTTGAGTTTCTAAAAATGTTGTCTATCTAATAATATGGTTAGTTTATACATGTCTGTGTTGATGCTAAGGTCTATTAAATCATTTAAAGTGTTTAATGTTATTTAGATTAATAATTGTAGGAATTTTTGTGGTAAATTGGTAATAGCTTTGGCCATGAAATTTTTACAGTAGGTTCATTAGATTATTATGTGTTCACTGTAATTTTTGTAGCCTTAGAATAGGTTGAAAAATATGGTAGCTAAGTACTCTTTGTTTTAGTATATATATTAAATCGGTAATAAAAATAAGGATGCCTTTAGTTGCTAAGATAATGCTTGAAATGTTTCATACCTGTTGAGTGGGAATAATAGGTAACTTAGCATCTTAGTCATTAAAGTTAGCTTAGTAGCTTGGTAGATGTATTCTTATTTTAAGAGTTGTTGTTGTCGTATTATTAAGTGTTGCATCATTAATTCATGCATGTAGATAACGAGTTGGTAGAGTTTATGACCACGGACGAGCCAGAGTATGAGGAGATAATCAAGGAGTACGAGGAGGAGATCCTCATCTAGGAGGGAGCCCTAGAGCCACCAGCTGCTGACTTTGCTGACACCACGCCTGCCCAAGGCAAGCCCCGGTGCATAGCCCTTATTTTAAATGATCACTGGATATATATATATATAATGTGCATTTACGTTACATGCATTTTATGGAAACTACATGCATAGATAACCTACCTATGAGTCCTACTAGCATAGGTCGAGTAGCTGCTATGCTTAGGCTATCGGTAGCGAGTGTAACCTGTCGTTACTCACAATAGGTAATTATTATTATCACTCATGATAAAGTGGTGAAAGGAAATAGAGATCGGGCAGGGATATGGTACGAGTATTGGTGGGTGTAAGAGGTTGTCCCGCGGCCACCGAGGCATAGCTTGGTTACAATATTTTCCCTGTCCGTGTTGGTTAAGGACCGGTCGTTGCAATAGATTCTAGTTAGGTCACAGACTTATTATCCTGAGCACATACTTGTTTATAGGAGCAGGGAAGGCTCGTTGCTCTCTTATCGTGGGTTTTGGCTCTTTTTAAACTGACTGATTGAAGGTGGGGATGGTGGAGGTCTAAGCACCACACTGAGTCCAGGACTCAGGTGTGGGGGCTTGGAGTCCAAGTTTGGACGGCGACCTAGATCTCTTGATAGGAGAGTGATGGGTTGATCCTGCTTGTGCCTAGGGTACAAGTGGAGCGTGTGTTTTGGGGTACCCAGCTGGGTACATTGATTCGTGAATCGCTGGGTAATCCGATATGACTTGTCTACAATCTAGCACCGTAGTAAGAACCAGAAGAAGAAAGATGGTGAAATGGATCTGATTGCTCAACTCTTGCTTGAAAGTAGAACATGTGTTTACATAGAATGGTTAGCTAATGAACTAATTATGACTGCTAATAAAACACATACATAAGGATTTACTACTAATATTGCTTTTTGCAAAAAGTAAACCCAGCAACCCATGATGCTTATCATATCCTTTGGAGTCGAGAAAGTATTCCTACTAGTTGGGTAAGTCTTGTGAGTACATTGTGTACTCAGGATTTATTTACCCTGTTGTAGGTGCAGTTTGAAGGGTAGTTGTTGTGTGGAGGATTCTTCTGGTGGGCACAGATGGATCCTTGTATTCTACCGTTAGATGTTTATTATAATTCTGTTGTTTAAATTCCGTATTCTGAACTTGGTACTGTAATAAAGTATTTCTAAGAACTCTGATTGTATGAAATGGACTAAGTATTGTAAACTCGTTTTTATTATTGGATCCTAGAGGAAACATGAATTATTCGAGTTCTAATAATGTAGCTTGCTTTCGGGACGCTTAGTGTCTGGTGGAAGACGATCGCCTCCGGAGGTGTGTTATTTCGGGCGGTTCTGCCACACCTATTGACGTCCTACAATAGATTAAAAGTGAGAAATCTTCATACGCCCTACAAAAGATAACGGAGGGAGTAAAAAACTAGATTTCAAGATCTTTTAAATGATACTAATTATTTATTATAAATATTAATATTTTTAAATATATATTTAATCAAAATTGCTTTTCTAAAAACAAAAATGATAAATCTTTAGGGACAGAGGATACTATCTACGGAAGCGACAGCTACACTTTGCCCCCCTACGGTAAATCAGTAAATGTAATTTGCAATCCGAAGCTAGGCGGTGCCGGTGCGGCGGAGCAAGTCCCGGTCTCTGTATCGATGGATGGAGTCAAGGCGCTACAGCCAGAGCTGCTCCTAAAACTTCTAGATGAACTCATCCACGCGCACGTCCACCTCCACCACAGTCGTCTCCTCGCCGCCGAGGCCGTCCAGCTCCTTGGCCGCCGTCATCCACGCCCGAGGCAGCAGGCTGCTATTAGGCACCGATGTAGCCTCCGACCGGCTCCTCTCGACGTGAGACTCCTCATGCTGATGCTCGGCCTCCGCTGCAGGCTACTGCTGCAGAGAAGGCTTCGGCTCCACCAGGGCCACGTCATTGCTGGAGAGCGGCTGCACCACCTGCGCGTGGTTGGCGGCGAGGCTGAGGCGGGAGAAGCTGAATGACGAGCGGAGGCAGTCGACTGTGAGGAATGACGACGCGCATAGGAGGAGGCCCCTCGGCTCACCCGTGGCCTCGTTGTCGTCCCTAGTGCCTCGGGGCGCCGCCACCAACGACATCAGACTGGACGCGACGGCGATGGTGGCGACGACGAGGTTCATGGCCATGAACAGCACCGCAGGCGTGAGCCACACGCGCGTGGCACTCCAGGCTATACCCACCTCCCCTGCAGCCTCCATCATTATTACTCTCTACAACTCCGATGTGGTGCGGTCTGGTTTGGGTGCAAGGGTTTTAATGGCCTCTAGGCTAGGGGGCAGGCAGGCAGGGTTTTTTGTATTTATTTATTGCCTTGGGAGTTGGGCCGACCGGAGTGGGCGTGAGGAGAACTGGGGGCTGCTACGGTCCAATGACCGGACGGTACCCTGCGTCGAACAGGCAGCGCACGGGAGGATTTGGCGAGAGGACGGTACCCCGCGCCGAATAGGCAGCGCGCGCGGGAGGATCTTGTGGGAGGATCTGGCGCTGGTAATTAATTTGGGACCCATCTTATCTATAGCTCACGTATGACTTTCAACTAACTAAAAAAGGTATAACTGATAAACCAAACATCCAAATTAGATTTCGATTATACCATTAGATTTCTTACAATAAAGCCTTCAAAATAAGATCTCACATGAATATATTTGGATAAAATTTTATTAATGAATATTTATCTTATAAAGATAGAACATTTTATCTTTTATTGAGTAGAGACGATGTTCTAGGTTCAGAGAAAAATGTTCCGTCTTCATAAGAAAAATGTTCTCGATTTAGAACAACAGTATTCTAGTTTTAGGTTCACAATATCGATATTACAATATACATAAAAATAAATAAATACATAACATAAAAAATAAAATCTAGAGCAAAGCACAAGAAAAAATAAAAATACATAATAAAGAAAATTTAAAAGAACATCACACGGATACTTTTCAAACATTCTAAAATATACTGTAGAATAGCATATGGATACTAAGTGAACAACACTAAATACACCATAAAACATCAATAAATATATTATAAAACATTACATATATATTGCGTGAACATCACTAAATACACATAGAACATCACATGTATACTAAGTGAACTTCACAAAAATATCATAGAACGTCACATGTATAATACGTTAACAGTATTCTAGTTTTAGGTTCATGATATTGGTATTATAATGTACAAAAATAAATAAATAAATACAAAACATAAATAAAAAACAATTAAATCTAGAGCAAAGCATAAGAAAAAAAAATAAAAACACATATTAGAGAAAAATTAAAAAAACAACACATGGATTTTTTTCAAACATTCTAAAATATACTATAGAATATCACATGTATACTAAGAGAACATCACTAAATATATCATAGAACATGACTAAATACATTATAGAACATCGCATATATGCTACGTGAAAATCACAAAAATATAATAGAACATCACATGTATACTGCATGAAAATCACATAATACATCATAAAACATCACATATATACTATGCGAATATCATAAAATACATCTTAGAACATCACATATCTACCACGCGAGTATAAAAAAATCATAGAACATCACATGTATAACACGTGAACATAAAAAAAATCACAGACCATCACAAAAAAACATCACAGAACATGACATTATATACCACGTGAACATCACAAAAAACATCATATAACATCACATCTATACTACGTGAATAATAGCATCTCATGAAATATAAAAATAAAAAAATTTAACATAAAAAATAATTAAGTAAGGTAAACTTGAAAATAGAAAATAAAAAAATTATAGAAAACATAAAGATAAAAGAGAGAAAAAAACAAAGAAATACAAAAAAAGTATAAAATATAAAAATAAAACAAAAGAAAAAATAAAGTAATTAATTGTAGTAAAACCAAAAAAGCAATAAAATAAATAATAATACAAAAATGAAAAAGAATAATGAAAAATCACACGAAACGAAAAATAAACAAAAATAAAAAATAAATAGAAGAAAGGAAATAAAAAGAAAAAGAAAAGAAAAGAATAAAAGAAACATAAAAAATGAAAAAAAATCACATAGAAAAAAAAGAAATATAAATAAAAAATGAAGCACGAAAATAAAAAAATAAAAAGAGAAGAAAAGAAAAGAAAAAGAAGAAAAAAAAGAAAGAGGAAGAAAACATACGTACGATATATGGAAACATATGTACGTACCTGATCGAGTCGGAAAACCTACGCCAAAACCACGCTCCGTCGTACACGTGGGCCGCACAGCCATGCACACAGCACGTGCAGGACAGCAGCACGTAGGAAAAGTCACGATTCCCGTGTTACCACCGTTCGACACGTTATTTCCATCCAGCTGTTCGGACCGAATGAATTCTGAGAGAACTAGAGAAGACTGGGGCTAGGGCGAGGTATTCAATGGCGGTAAGGCTGTCTCCAACAGGAGACCCATTAAAGAACCCAAACATAAAATAGGTCTCCAACACAATACCTAGAGCCTCCAACAGAGTACCTATATGAAAGACCCATTTTAGGTGCCAGAAGAGGCATAACCCAAATATGAGTATCATCTATCCTACAGACCCATTTTGTAGAAAGAGTTATCTTTTGGATCTTATTGTTGGAGAGGACCAAAAATAGGTATTGAACCTTTATCTATAGCGCTACCCAAAGGACGAATAGGTCTTGTATTTTGGGTCGCGGTTGTTGAAGACAGTCTAAGAGAAAATGTGCATGTGGGCTGTGGCGTACATGGGGATGGAGGAGACCGTGGAGGGAGGAAGACGACATGGGGAACCAAACGAGAATGTGGCGCCATGGCAAACTGGTGTGTGGTCGGTCGCTGACAGGCTATACTGTGGTGGTCACCACTCGCGAGCGGCACACGTAGAGTAAGGCCTTTATTTAGTTTCTCCTTCTAAAGTTTAGTCCCTATCACATCGGATATTTAGACATATGCATGAAATATTAAATATAGACTAAAAATAACTAATTACACAGATTACGACTAATTTGTGAGATGAATTTTTTAAGCCTAATTAGTCCATGATTTGATAATGTGGTGCTACATTCAAGCTACAGTGACTATGTGCTAATGATGGATTAATTAGGCTTAATAAATTTGTCTCATAGATTACTAAAGACTTCTGTAATTTATTTTATTATTACTATCCGAACACTCTCATGTGATACTCTAGATGCAAACACTCAAGCAATGCACTTGGATTCATTCCCAATCTTACAAAGATGCTTAATCTATGATGAAGATGAGTGGGAGGGCTTTGACTAAGCTCACAAGGTTGCTATGTCAATGCAAATGGCCAAGCGAGTGAGCTTGAGCCGACCATGGGGCTTAAATAGAAGCCCCCACAAAATAGAGCCATTGTACCCCTTCACTGGACACAACGCGGGGTGACCGGGCGCTCAGGTCATATCGACCGGACGCTGGACCTCAGCGTCCGGTCACGTGATGTGTGACACATGTCCCCTCTCTTCAACCGCTGATCGCCCGATCTCAACGGTCAAGTGACGACCGGACGCAGCAGCTCAAAGTGACCAGACACTGAACCCCAGCGTCCGGTCGTTTCCAGTAAGCATCTAGAGACGACTTTTCCCAACCAGACGCGTCCGGTCATGCCAGACCGGACACACCCAGCGTCCGATCACTCAACGTCTCCTCTGTACGCCCTACGTCAGCACTGACCGAACGCACCCCTCTAGCGTCCGATCACCAAGTGACCCAGCGTCTGGTCGAAGACTGAAACGCACGCCCTTTGCTACCACTGACCGGACGCGCCGGTCCAACCAAGGCCAGCGTCCGATCACTTGCTGTGACCTCCGTATTTTCTATCTAAGGCGCCGGTGGCACCGTCGGACACTCCACCGGTGACGTTTCCTAACCCTTGCTCAAATGTGCCAACCACCAAGTATATCACCTTGTGCACATGTGTTAGCATATTTTCACAAACATTTTCAAGGGTGTTAGGACTCCACTAGATCCTAAATGCATATGCAATGAGTTAGAGCATCTAGTGGCACTTTGATAACCGCATTTCGATACGAGTTTCACCCCTCTTAATATTACGACTATCGATCCTAAATGTGATCACACTCACTAAGTGTCTCGATTACTAAAACAAAATGGCTCCTACAATTTATACCTTTGCCTTGAGCCTTTTGTTTTTCTCTTTCTTCTTTTCAAGTCCAAGCACTTGATCATCACCATGGCATCACCATCATCATGTCATGATCTTCATTTGCTTCACCACTTGGAATGTGCTACCTATCTCATGATCACTTGATAAACTAGGTTAGCACTTAGGGTTTCATCAATTCACCAAAACCAAACTAGAGCTTTTAATCTCCCCCTTTTTGGTAATTGATGACAATCTTTTCACAAAGATATGAATTGAAATTCAATTGAATCCATGTTGCTTGTCCAAGCATATTTACTATGTGTAAAAGGATATGGACAAGTTTCATGAACTCCATATGGTAGCAATTGCTCCCCCTACATATGTGCTATGAGTTTGGATTGAAGCTCGCACATATGCTTAGATAGGAGATATAGGAGACAATGTCTACCAAATAATGCTAAGGTATAAAAGATGGACCTTTGAAGCGTGATACCAATGAGAGTGCACTATTATACCATCCTTAGCACCATGGTTAGCTTGATACCATTTGGAAACACTTGGAAATGAAATCATTAGATATCCTATGAATGCTAGTTTTTTATTTTATCATTCAAACCTACAACTAGCATACACCACACAAGCATGGATATTGAAATTTAAAACATGTGCCATGCAAGCAAACATATGAAATGCATATTTAAATGCACCATACAAGTTTATGAGCTTGCTCCCCCTACTTATGTGCTCAACATTTTAATTGATCCATTTCCTTTGTCATATCTCTCCCCCTATGTCAAAGTCTCCCCCTTTGTTGTCTCTTTACTATAATTGTTTTTCTCCCTATAACACTAATATCTTTGGTTTTCTCCCTCTTTGTCATCAATGACCACAAAGGTTCAAAATGTAGATAGTTTGAGATTATCAATGTCAATCAATGGGGTGAGGATCATTTTTCCAAATTTGGTCCAATCTAGATTTTTTTTGCCAAAGATATTTAACTCGGTTTGATCCAAGGACAAGCTTCTTCACACCTCTAAATAAGGGTTATCTTGTACCATGTTGAGTTAAATACTTAGAGCTCATTTTCTAGATTAAACACTAGGTTTACAAGCCCACAAACATGTCATATGCTACCACTAGATCAAAATAAGCATAGAAGCAATAGTGGTACCATACAATCATCAAATACATTTAATTTTTATGAATGAGCCTATTAAATGTGAAAGATGTCTATATGCACTAAACATGTCCTTAGCAAGGATGTATGCCATGTCAATCAACTTTTACCTTGGATTGCTCGAAGGAGAGACATGTCATATAAGTGGGGGTGCATCAACACATATTTGAGAAATCCAATATGTTCAACTCATTCCTTAGCTTGCAAAACCTTTTCTCATCCAATGGCTTGGTGAATATATCGGCAAGTTAATCTTCGGTGCCTACACTCTCAATGCAAATGTCCCCTTTTTATTGGTGATCTCTTATGAAATGGTGGCGGACATCAATGTGCTTTGTTCTTGCATGTTGAACTAGATTGTTGGTTAACTTGATTGCACTCTCATTGTCACAAAGCAATGGCACTTTCTTGAACTTGATTCCAAAGTCACTCAAAGTGGCCTTCATCCAAAGTATTTGTGCACAACAACTACCGGCGGATATGTATTTGGCTTCGGTGGTTGATAATGCAACACTATTTTGCTTCTTTGATGACCATGAAACAAGTGATCTTCCCAACAATTGACATGTGCCCGAGGTGCTCTTCCTTTCAACCTTGCATCCCGCATAATCTGAGTCGGAGTAACCAACTAGCTCAAACTTTGCTCCTTTGGGATATCACAAACCAACATTTTGTGTATGCTTCAAGTACCTCAATATTCTCTATGTAGCCTTCAAATGACTTTCTCTTGGTGAGGCTTGAAATCTTGCACACATGCATACACTAAACATGACATTCGGCCTTGATGCGGTCACATAGAGTAGGCTTCCAATCATAGACCGATACAATTTTTGATCCACCATGTTGCCACTTGCATCACTATCCAAGTTTCCATTGGTGTACTAATGGCTTTACTATCACTCATGCCAAACTTCTTGATCATGTCCTTTATATACTTGCCTTGACTCACAAATGTACCATTCTTCATTTGTTTGATTTGAAGACCAAGGAAGTAACTTAACTCTCCAATCATGGACATCTCAAACTCTTTAGCCATCATCTTTCCAAACTCATCACAAAAGTCTTGATTGGTTGATCCAAATATGATGTCATCTACATAGATTTGCAACACAAACAAGTCTTTGCCAAATCTTCTTGATGAAAAGAGTGGTGTCAACCTTGCCCATCATGAACCCTTTAGAGAGTAGGAAGTCTCTCAATCTCTCAAACCATGCTCTAGGTGCTTGCTTCAAGCCATACAATGTCTTCTTTAACGTGTATACATGGTCGGGCTTCTTGTCATCTTCAAAACCGGGAGGTTGCTCAACATATACTTCTTCATTGATGTAACCATTGAGAAATGCACTTTTGACATCCATTTGATAGAGTTTGATGTTGTGGGCACAAGCATAGGCTAGCAAGATTCTAATTGCTTCTAATCTAGCAACCGGGGCATATGTTTCTCCAAAGTCAAGACCTTCAACTTATGTATAGCCTTGTGCTACCAATCTTGCTTTGTTCCTTACTACTATCCCATCTTGATCTTGCTTGTTTTTAAATACCCATTTGGTTCTAATTATATTGTGTCCCTTTGGTCTCTCTAATAATTCCCATACTTGATTTCTTATGAAGTTATTCAATTCTTTATGCATAGTATTCACCCAATCAACATCCTTCAATGCTTCATCTATCTTCTTTGGTTCAATGGATGACACGAATGAGAAGTGCTCACAAAATAAAGCCAATCTTGATCTTATTTGTACACCTCTAGAGATATCACCAATTATAGTGTCCAATGGATGATCTCTTGCAATATTGGTTGGTTGGAGCATTAGAACTTGATTGCTTGCATTTGCTTGATTATTGGATTGAGATGATATACTAGCCACATGATCTTGTTCTTTATCATGAGAGCCACTTGTACTAAATTGATTTGTATCATCTTGCACATTTGAGTTAGAGAGCACTTGTACTTGATCATCTTCATCATCATTCACTTGCCTAGGCCTCAATTCGCCAATATCCATGTTCTTCATGGCATTTGAAAGTTGAATACCTCTAACATCTTTCAAGTTATCATTCTCTACTTGTGAACCCTTGGTTTCATCAAATTCAACATCATGAACTTCTTCAAGAGTACCACTATCCAAATTCCAAACTCTATATGCTTTGCTTGTAGTGAAATAACCAAGTAGGAATTCTTCATCATATTTCTTGTCAAACTTGCCCAATCTAGTGCCTTTCTTCAAGATATAGCATTTGCAACCAAAGACCTAAAAATATGCAATGTTGGGCTTTCTACCATTCAAGAGCTCATATGATGTCTTCTCTTTCAATCGGTGATAATAGAGGCGGTTGCTACAATAGCAAGCCGTGTTGATAGCTTCGGCCCAAAAGGATTGACTCACATTGTACTCACTAAGCATAGACCTTGCCATATCAATGAGTGTTCTATTCTTTCTCTCAACAAGGTTATTTAATTGTGGAGTGTACTTGGCCGAGAATTGATGTCTAATTCCAAATTCATCACACAACTCATCAATTTTAGTGTTCTTGAACTCACTACCATTGTCACTTCTAACTCTCTTGATGGTTGTTTCAAACTCATTGTGAATGCATTTGACAAATGATTTGAAAGTTGCAAACACATCACTTTTGTCCACTAGAAAGAATACCCATGTGTATCTAGTGTAATCATCCACTATCACAAAGCCATATTTGTTACCACCAATGCTAGTGTATTGTGTTGGCCCAAACAAATCCATGTGCAATAACTCAAATGCTTTACTAGTGCTCATCATGCTTTTCTTAGGATGGGTGTTTCCAACTTTATTTCTGGCTTGACAAGAGCTACAAAGCTTATCCTTCTCAAACACAACATCTTTCAAGCCTCTAACCAAGTCATGCTTAACCAATCTATTCAATTGTTTCATTCCAACATGACCAAGCCTTCTATGCCATAACCAACCCATGCTAGACTTAGTGAACAAGCATGTAGATAATTTAGCTTCACTAGCATTGAAATCAACCAAGTATAGATTCTTATATCTAAAGCCTTTGAAGATCAAATTAGAGCCATCTACACTTATGATCTCTACATCATCTACTCTAAATATGCATTTGAATCCAAGATCATACAATTGAGCCACGGATGGCAAATTGAAGTTAAAGCTCTCTACTAGCAACACATTGGAAATGCTCATGTCATTGGATATTACAATCTTACCAAGCCCTTTGACCTTGCCTTTGCCATTGTCACCAAATGTGATACTATCATAACCATCATTGTCATTGGTATTGATGGAGTTGAACATTCTTGCATCATCGGTCATGTGTTGAGTGCACCCACTATCAAGAACCCAATGCCTTCCTCTGGCTTTGTAATTGACCTACAAAAGAAGATCAATTCTTTTTAGGCACCCAAACCTGCTTGGGTCCTTGAAGGTTAGTCACTAAGCTCTTTGGTACCCAAATGACTTTCTTCTTTAAGCCCATCTATGGTTTACCAATGAACTTAGCCTTCACACCATTTGTATCCTTAATAAGCATATAGCATGAATCAAGCTTAAGGGAGGATACATTAGCATTTTTGCTCTTGTTAGTGCATTCATGCTCTTTATGACCCACTTGCTTGCAACTAATACAAAACCGATCATTGTTCTTCATAAAACTAGTCTTGTGAGGAGCAAAGGCTGCCTTGCCTTTCTTGGGGGTATAGCCTAATCCCTCTTTGTAGAGAGAAGCTCTTTGGCTACCCAAGCACATAAGCAAGCGGTCCTCACCACCATAGGCCTTAGCCAAGGTGTGAGTGAGCTTGTTAACCTCCTTCTTGAGATTTTCATTCTCAACCACTAGTGAGGCATCACAAAGTGAAACCATCACTACTAGATGAGGTGGAAGTTGAGGTACTATAAGAAGGGTTAGTAGAAGGAACAATGATAGACATAGATAGTGATTCATCAATTATATCACAAGTTAAACCTACATTGCAAGTTTCAACATGCTTACTTTTATTTTGCTCATCAAGCAAAGAGGAATGAGCCTTTTCAAGCTTTTTGTGAGCTTTGGCAAGCTTCTCATTGGCTTCCTCTAGCCTCTCATGAGATGCATTGAGCTCATCAAAGGCTTGCTTAAGGGCTTTTAGTTCCTTACGCAAGCTTTTGCATTCCCTTCTCTTGATGTCAAAGTGTTCTCTACCATCTTCTAGCATATCAATTAATTCATCCTTAGTAGGTTCATCATCATCACTATCACTATTATTTTCATTTTTATTTTCATTATCATCATCATGTTCTTCATCACTTTTATCATCACAAGTTTGTACCTTAGTGGCTTTAGCCATGAAGCATGATGAAGAGTCGAAGAGAGAAGGCTTTTCATTGATGGCAATGCTTGCTAGAACCTTCTTCTTGGTGGTCTTGTGATCATCACTATCATCATCATCATCACTTGAGGAAGCATCACTATCCTAAGTGACCACATATAAACCACCCTTCTTCTTAAAGGCCATCTTGTCCTTCTTCGCTTTCTTTTCCTTCTTGTCCTTCTTCTTGTTCTTCTTGTTGTCATCATTATTGTCACTATTGTATGGACATTGAGCAACAAGATGATCTTTGCTTCCACACTTAAAGCATCTTCTTGACTCTTCCTTGTTCTTGGATAAAGACTTCTTTCTTCTAGCACGATAGCCCTTCTTCACCATGAACTTGCCAAATCTCTTAACAAAGAGAGCCATCTTCTCATCATCATCATCATCCCATGAATCATCCTCTCCACTTGATGTTTCTTGCTTGGCTTTGTCCTTGGATGATGTGGCCTTGAATGCCACGCTCTTCTTCTTGTCATCCTTCTTGTCATCTTTCTTCTCCCTCTTTTCTTCCTTCTCATCATCATCTCTATATGTATCATCGGTTATTATGTCTCTCAACACTTAGTTTGGTGTCATGGTGTCCAAACCACTCCTCACTAGAATAGTGACCAATGTACCAAATCTTGAAGGCAAACATCTCAAGAACTTGTGGGAGAAGTCCTTGTCCTTTACTTCTTCTCCAAGTGCTTTGAGATCATTGACAAGCACTTGAATCCTATGGAACATCTCTGGCACACTCTCATCCTCCTTCATCTTGAAGCTTGCAAACTTCTCTTTGAGAATGTATGCCTTTACACCCTTCACGGCTTGAGTACCCTCAAATGATTCTTCCAACTTCTTCCAAGCCTCATGAGCCATCTCAATATTCTTGATTTGCTCAAATGTTCTCTCATCAATTGCATCATGAATAGCACTTAGAGCAATGTCATTGTTTTAGAGAAGCACTTCTTCGGTCGCGGTGGGATTCTCTAGATCCTCAATCTTAATTTTGGTTTCTACCACCTTCCACACTCTTCTATTGATTGACTTGATATATGTGGTCATCTTTGATTTCCAATATGGATAATTTGTGCCATCAAATTGGGGTGGCTTCTTGGTGTTGTTGATTTGAGCCATTTTTACACCGTAGGTTGTTAAGCCTCAAATTACGGTGACCTCGGCTCCGATACCACTTGAAAGGTCCTAATGGCTAGAGGGGGGTGAATAGCCTAATAAAATTTCTACAACACTTAACAAAAGGATTAGACAATTATAAGGCGAAGCGAGTTTTGCGCTAGCCTACCAAAATGCAAGCCACCTACCACAATTCTAGTTTAGATGGAGTATATCCACACAATAGCTATATCACTACACTAAGTTAGTGTGCTCTCAAAAGCTAACTAAAGAGCCACACTAACCAAACTAACAAGCTCTCACAACTAGTTACACTAAAGAGCTTGACAACTAGTTTGCGGTAATGTAAAGAGTAGGCAAGAAGGTTATACCACCATGTAGATGTATGAACCAATCAATCACAAGTGTGGATAACAATGAAGACCAATCACCTCGGAATCAATGATGAACACAATAATTTTTACCGAGGTTCACTTGCTTGTCGGCAAGCTAGTCCTCGTTGTGGCGATTCACTCACTTAGAGGTTCACGCGCTAATTGGCTTCACACGCCAAACCCTCAATTGGGTCTCGCACAACCAACACAAGATGAGGATCACACAAGCCACGAGCAATTCACTAGAGTACCTTTTGGCTCTCCACCAGGGAAAGGTCAAGAACCCCTCACAATCACCACGATCGGAGCCGGAGACAATCACCACCCTCCGCTCGACGATCCTCGCTGCTCCAAGCCATCTAGGTGGTGGCAACCACCAAGAGTAACAAGCAAATCCTACAGTGAAACACGAACACCAAGTGCCTTTAGATGCAAACACTCAAGCAATGCACTTGGATTCACTCCCAATCTCACAAAGATGCTTAATCTATGATGAAGATGAGTGGGAGGGCTTTGGCTAAGCTCACAAGGTTGCTATGTCAATGCAAATGGCCAAGAGAGTGAGCTTGAGCCGGCCATGGGGCTTAAATAGAAGCCCCCATGAAATAGAGCCGTTGTACCCCTTCACTGGGCACAACGCGGGGTGACTGGACGTTTCGGTCATATTGACCGGACGCTGGACCTCAGCGTCCGGTCACGTGATGTGTGACACGTGTCCCCTCTCTTCAACCGCTGATCACCCGATCTCAACGGTCAAGTGACGACCGGACGTAGTAGCTCAAAGTGACTGGACGCTGAACCCCAGTGTCCTGTCGTTTCCAGTAAGCATACAAAGACGACTTTTCTCGACCAGACATGTCTGGTCATGCCAGACCGGACACACCCAGCGTCCGATCACTCAACGTCTCCTCTATACGCCCTACGTCAGCGTACGTCAGCACTGACCGGACACACCCCTCCAGCGTCCGGTCACCAAGTGACCCAGCGTCCGGTCGAAGACCGAAACGCACGCCCTCTGCTGCCACTGACTGGACGCGCCGGTCCAACCGAGGCCAGCGTCTGGTCACTTGCTATGACCTCTGTCTTTTCTATCTAGGGCGCCGGTGACATTTCCTAACCCTTGCTCAAATGTGCCAACCACCATGTGTATCACCTTGTGCACATGTGTTAGCATATTTTCATAAACATTTTCAAGGGTGTTAGCACTCCACTAGATCCTAAATGCATATGCAATGAGTTAGAGCATCTAGTGGTACTTTGATAACCGCATTTCGATACGAGTTTCACCCCTCTTAATAGTACGGCTATCGATCCTAAATATGATCACACTCACTAAGTGTCTCGATTACTAAAACAAAATGGCTCCTACAATTTATACCTTTGCCTTGAGCCTTTTGTTTTTCTCTTTCTTCTTTTCAAGTCCAAGCACTTGATCATCACCATGGCATCACCATCATCATGTCATGATCTTCATTTGCTTCACCACTTGGAATGTGCTACCTATCTCATGATCACTTGATAAACTAGGTTAGCACTTAGGGTTTCATCAATTCACCAAAACCAAACTAGAGCTTTCATACTCCCATGTGACACCCGATGTGACACCTCTAAATTTTAGCCCCTGGATTTAAACATCACCTAAAATACGTGCGTGTGGATAAGAACACCCAAGGTAGACTCGGTAGAGTAGAGCCAGATAGAGTTGATAGCTGACTCCTTGCTCATTTCATCCAGGAATTAAGTGGTATTTGGGACTGATCCGCTCCACGTTTTTCAGCTCTGTTCCACGTTTTTTAGCCAAATGGTTTCAGTTCCACGCACTCTCTTCGAGGAAAAAGGGTGGAGTTATGAAAGTAGTGCTCCATAAACTCTAGTTTTTTATGGAGCTGCTCCACGGTGGAGTTTGTGGAGTAATCCCAAATACCCCCTAAGAAGTTTAATTTAGAGAGACTAAGGTTCTGTTTGGATCCTATACTCTAATCTAAACCTTAAAGCACTAAAATTTAGAGCTAAAGCATCTAACTAGGTGGTCTAAAGTTACTGGCTATAAACTTTAGCCTACCTCACATTAGAGCTTTATACTCAAAAAGTGAGCTAAAGTACTCTAAAATTTTTAGAGCTCTAAAGTTCAGAGGAGGGGATCTAAACAGGCCCTAAAATCCCTTCCAATCCTCTCCAGCCCTTTTAGTTTGAAAAAGAAATGAACAAGACCTAACAGGACACGCCGGTGTGGATGGATAGCGACCCCCTTAATAGTTAATAGGCGTGCCCGCGTGTGGAAGGATAACGGCGCATGGTTTCCATCTAACTCATCGTCTTCCTCCTCTCTCCCCCCTCCATACCCATCTTACTCTTCCCTTCGCCACCGCGACCACTGCTTGGACCACTATGACCTCCCCACCCGCCGTCCACCCCTGCCCAACCATCTCGCCCTTCCCTAATCCTAGTCGGATAGTTCGTAGGTGACCCTTGCCCTTGCCGCCGACTCTGGCCAAGGATGTCTCCAGTAGCTCGCTCGATGGTGCCCCGCCACCTCGCTTGCCCGCCCACAACCCACCACCACTACCGGCCCGGCTGTCGCCCTGGAGCCCCTCCTTCTAAGCATGCCGACCATGGGATGGAGCGCAAAATCGAAAACCCTAACCCGCCGCTAGTGCCGCCGCCTCACACACTGCCCTAGCCATGGCGACCTCGCCGCTGGCCGTTCCACCCACCGCCCTCCTTAGTTTTGGCTGTGGCGCCCTCGTGTGCGTCGCTTCCGTGTTAGCAGCGCATGTGCGCCTGATAAGGATTGTGAGGAGATAGTACTCTGGCACGTCCGTCTAGCTCATAATGCTCGCGCCTACGATGTACTCCTTTGTCCTAAAATAATTATGTATTTTATTTTTAATAAAAAAGCTAATAATCAAAGAACACCAATAATAACAATAAACAAATGTCAGGAATAATTATCGATATTCAGCCCTCTCCACGTTTGCATATAACTCCAAACAATAGGGAGATACCCCAAAGAATGTCGGGTAATCAAATGTCACATATTTATTGATATTTAATCCTCATACGCGTAGAAAAGCATTGAACGTTCATAGCAATACTACGAACTTGCAACCTATCCATTCTCTATCCCTCATAGTAAAAAGGCAAAATTTCAGGGGTTTTTTTTTTTCGTCCAGAACATTCTAAGGTGGCCCAACCGTCCTGCCACTTGCTCGCTTTTAGCCCACCGGCGGCCCACTCGCTCACGTCGACTTCTCTCCTCACGACGCTCGTCTCCCTGGGTCGCCGCCGCTTCCGTTCCCGCACCGCCGCTCCTCCCGTCTGCGCGCAGGGCCGAGGCCGCCGCTCCTCTCGTTCGCATACAGGGCCGAGGAGCTCGAAGCAATGGCGCGAAGGCAGAACCACCGGTCGAAGCTGCCGGATGCGGACCTCCGTCCGGCGGCCACGGAGAAAGTATCGTCGTTTGGGGCTCCGATGCGGGCATCCGGCACCGGCACGGAAGTCAGTCGGCGTCGCGAAGAGGGAGGGAGACGCCGCGGGAAGCGACGGATAGTGCGCGTGCCACTTTGCTCGCGGAGTTGCTGGCGCGGGCGCTGGATTCCTACAGCAGCGTAGCGCGTAGGTGCTGCCACAAAGGAGCCAGCCAGCCAGGTCCCAGCGTAGCGAGGCGGAATAAGAATCCAATCGAACTAAGACACCAGCTTGGATCGGGACACCAACTCAGACCGGGGAAAAAAATCCATGGTAAATTCTACATGAACTCCAAGTTCGACACAAACTCCTTCACTTTTTTCGTATTTATATATTATCAGAGATCTCGGTTGAAAAAGGGCCCAATGGGATATTATGTTCCCTTGTGCTGTAGATTGGGAAGATCAGTGTGAATTGATATCTGAACTAGAATGCAATTTGTGAAGCTGGTTTTTACTCCATTTGGCTTGCAGGTGAAAAGGTCGTTAAGCCAGTTCGCTGCTGCACAATGCGATAAAGATCAGTGGTGTCCTTTCATGGAGCTGTTGTGGTTCACCAAGTCCTGTTCCTATGTGTTGTCTTCATGACCACAGAGCTCAACATATTCTTCCTCAAGTTCTGTATATGCATCCCTCCAAGGAATCCCTTGGTCGTATATAGATTGATCCTCTGGTTTTTGATTAGCTGATTGCTATTCCAACCATCCGTGAGTACAACTCCTACTTACAAGACAGGTTAGCCTAAGAATGCTATTCAGTTGTTCGCAACATCACACATGGAAAGAATTTTAACTTTAATTTTTAATGGATTACTTGTACCTGGGCTTGGTTTTTGGTCATCACAGCAAAACAGTGAAGAAGTTTGGAGCCTTTTGTTGGCTGTCTGTGGCTATATATATGCATATTATTAGAGCTTCTTATCTCATCATCTGCATGAAGCTCGGGCATGGTGAGCTTTCTCTTTTCAGCTTTCTTGTCAGGTGTATAGCACCGTTAATATGCAATATGATGTATGTTTGTGAGGAAAAAAAAGAAATATTCTGCAAATTGTTTGCCGACCATTTCGGATGGCCATGCTTTGATTTTCTTTGGTTGCTACTTCTGCAAGGACACTCAGTAAATGCTGGATGAATATAATGAAGTCATGAAGCAAGTTTATTTAGTGGATTATCATGTCGTCGATGCTTAGATTGCTCATATGTGTCTTAGAAAAGCTTCCTAATGAATTGAGACATACTTACGTCATAGGAATTTTATTTCTTATCAAGAAGTACTTTCCCAATTTGGCTCTTCAATTATACGTACATTAACTTAATACACCTGTCGTGCCAGCTGATACTTGTTGGAGTTTGCTGTTTGATATATTTTTCTTCTCCTGTTGCAACGGACGGGCATGTTTGCTAGTTTAAATAATCTGCCAAAAGTGCACTTCTTTCGTGATGTCGTAAACATCCATTTATATGCCTGAAAGGGGGAAGGTAACTAACAAAATGGCTCAATTACTAAATCAAACTAAAAAGGGGAGAGATATGGCACGAAGAATATGGCTTCTCATAATTAAGCATCCACGAAGACAAAGGAATATCATCCTTGAAATGGTAAACGTAAATCAACATATATGAATATTCATATCCAAAGCCTATGGATGATGCAACGCCCAAAAGCCTAACATAGATGTGCACAAATCTTAGACATTGAGCCATTGAGACAACCTAACTCTATTGTTGTAGAAAACATGGAGTTTAAAAGGGTTAATTTTTTTCTCATGCTATTTTGGTTACGTTGAATCAATCGTACAATGACTACAAAGTGTCAACACATATTCTTTCTCAAATTACTATAAACCTTCATCTGTATTCAGAACAAAAGTCCCAAGCAGAGTGTCCAATCACTCAAATCGAATCAAACCTAAGGTGGCTATTAATAAGAATTGGTCACGTTCAACAATAAGAAGCGATGCTTCTTTGTGAAAGCAAGGTGGTAAATAACGGGGGGCTTGTAGCATGAGACCAAGCCTTATGCACCTAGGCTATATATATTTGAAAATCAGTTCTCATATTTAATTATTGGCAGATAAAATGATTTAAAATTTCAGATAATTAAGTCTCAAATAGGCTTTGTGTTCTGAATCCAAATAAAATAGCAACATATGAAGTCATTACGTGACTTCTGTTAGTTAAAATTGATTGTGGTACAACTAACACAACAAGTGAATTATGCCTCTCTTGGTCCCTTGTTCTTTCTCGACTTATCGTTGACTCATCGTTCACTTGGGGTGTTTAGTTTTGTGGAATGAAGTTGTCTATCATCATCTCACTCTCTAGTTTTTTTGTTTGGTTTACAAAATAGAATAAGTTGATCTTTCACCACCTTGTTCCTCACAAACTAATAATTAGTACTAATACGAGGAATGGAGTCGTTCAACTAACAAATAGGGGCGTGGCTAGCGCCCGGACGTCCGGACGCCGCGTAGCCCGCCCCCGTCCGCCATCGTCCTGACCCACGCGCGCACTTCACCCCGTCTATGCGCCTGCCGGTCGCCCCCTAACCCCCTTATCTCTCTCCGTGTGGGCGACACACAAGAGCCGGGATGAGCAGCAGAGGACGAGCACGCCCCGACCTCAGCACCACCGTTCGCCGGCCCCAGCGCCCCGGTCTGGCCCCCCCACCCCCCGATGCGCCGCACGCCCAGTCCATTCGCCCTCGGCTCGTCCTGGACAAACAACATAAAACACTTGTAACATTAAAAACATTTGAATGCAACATACATCTAAAAATAGATGAAATATTTGGAACTTGCACTTGCAACATGTGTGTGAAACACATGAAACATCCAAAATTGCAACTTGCAACATGAAAACACTTGCTGCAACATAAGACTGAAACAACTAAAATATTTGGAACATACTGTTGCAACATATGTGTGAAACATATGCAACATCCAGATAAAAAAACGATTGCAACATATGTCTGGAAATAGATTTTGAACAAATGCTTGCAACATGCTTCTGAAACACTTGCAACATATGCAACATGTGCAACACCCCTGATCTACTTTTGCAACGTCAAGATGAAACAATTGCAATATACATCTGAAACATCTGAAACATTAGAAACATAGATATGTAACATAGGGAAGGGGAAGGCCAGGGCAACAACCAAGAAATCGGACTTCGAACAGCACCATGGCAAGCCTCGTGGATCTGCACCGGGATCCAGCAGCCGAAACATGCCCGGTGACTCACGAGAGTGGCAAACGAGTACCAATGCAAAGCTGCCCCGAACCTCGTGGAGCACGACCTTGTCGAGGTCGTTGATGCCCTTACAATGGCTGACGGGCGCTTGCTTCTCTCTCGCCGGCGGCAACGACTCCGAGGCCGACATGCTGTCCTTCCGCTAGACCCAGCCATAGCGAGCACTACACGCCTGTCACACCCCAAAAATTCTATTTTGGGTTGTGAATAGTTTTCACTGAATAAAATTAATGCTTTTATCATTTTCTAAAGTTTCCAAGATTTAATTAGGGTTTTTGCAATTTATAATGTGAAAAATGTTGATTTTTAAATAACTTTTGTAATATAATGTGAAGGGTGTTGCATTCATCCCGGTTGCATTTGGTGTTTATGAGTGCAAATGATTTTGAAATATGATAGAGCGACATTTCTTTCTCTCCGGAAAATTTTCTGACTTTTTCTGGAATTAAATTCCTTTTTCCTTGGGCTTAATATTTGTCCTTGATCTTTGCAACAATCTTTTCGTGAGCTCAAACAACTTTAGTTGAGTTCCTCATTCTTCAATCTATAACAAGGATTTTTCTGAGCTCCGGGCTATTTTTCATGGCTTAAAAAGCAATTCTGGATTTTCTGGAATTATTTTAATTCGCGAAATTAAAATAATCCCAAAATCTTAATTTTTCCACCGACCCAAATCTTGCCTATAAATACTTGCCGGTGTTCCTCTCGACGCAAGGGTTCTAGAAGTACATCCCGTTTCCGCAGCCGCCACCCGTAGCCTCCTAGATCGGACGTCGAAGTTCGGAAGAGGCTAGGTTTTTGGCGAACTTCCGGCGAGCTTTTCCGGGCAAACCGTCTCCTTTCGGCGACAACCACCATCACCCAGAGGTAGATCTCTTCGTTCTCTACACCGTGGTATATCCTATTGCACGAATCCATCACCGTTGGACCGTTTTCCCATCTATTATTCCTTCTCCGGCGAGATCCTCCATGGCCGCTGCTACTGTTGCCTGTTCCCTGGCCACCCCGGCCGCCGTTGGCCAGCCGTGCCTGCTCCCTGGCCGGCTGCTCTTCATCCCCGGCCAGCCCACCACGGCCGCCCCCCACCCCCCGGCCTCTCCTTCCCTCCCTTTTCATCTTCTCTGTTGGCTGCGCGCGAACAGTAACCCGTGACTACTGTAGCGCGATTCAATCAGAGGTGGAAGAAGGACCTACTTGAAAATGAAGTTTTCTCGTTTCGCAGATAAGTCCCTGGTTCATTTATTTTCCCTCATTTTCCATCCATTATTCCTTCAAATCTAATCCGAATTCCGTTGTTTCAGTTTCATCTCTCCAATATGTATTTCTATCATTGTTTAATCCCGTCAATACTAATTATTTTATTTATTTCAGCACTTTTCAAGTGAAATACTTGAAAACGCCCCTCTTACCGATAAATCTTCCAGAGTCCGTATCTTTTCCGTCCGATCTCCGTATTCAGCAGTTCTCGCGCTCACGTGATCGTAGAAATAAGACCTACTCGTAAGTAACCTTTTCATAAGTTGTTTATCATGTTTGGTGTACTACTTTTATTTATTTGTATATGCTTGCTTGTATGTCTATGCGCCCGAAGTTTTCCATGCTAGAAGAGAAGTCATCGGTGGATCCCGAAGACCCAGAGTTCGAGTTATTATGCGTTTCTAAGCCTAAGGCAAGTGTCCTTGACCATACTTGCTCCTACTTTTGTTTTGATTTGAGTTAGTTTAGTTAGACCATTAGTTGCATGCCGAGTCATAATTTGAATCCTATGTGTGGGGGTATTAACCCCTATACCCTTATGGCTAAGCTTGGGCCGGCCCGGATCGGTGGGTCCGATCCACCAAAAGACGACGTGCGGCCCGGTTAACCTGATCGGAGTCCCGCGCAAGGAGTCAAGGTGGATTTGGCGATCAATCAAGATCCTGGTCGGTTAGAATAGGAATCCTTATCCGGCCACATATGGCAATTGTAACTGGCTAGGATTAGTTTCCAGATCTGTAACCCTGCCCCCCCGAACTATATAAGGCGGGCAGGGGACCCCTCTAAAAAACATCTCTCATTGACATACAACAATACAAATCAGACGCAGGACGTAGGTATTACGCCTTCTTGGCGGCCGAACCTAGATAAAACCTTGTGTCTGTCTTGCGTCACCGTCTTGTTTGTGGCTTGCGCATCTGTCTGCCGACAATCTACTACCTTGGGTATACCCCTAGGTAGACTGCCGACCATATTTCGTCGACACTATGTTAGGGTTTACTAGAACTTGATGTTATCATCCTTGTAACCTGGGTTTGTTGGGTAGCTGTCTTGCTTAGCTTGCAGTCTTGGGTTGGAAAGGTTATCATTTAATATTGATTAATGATTTATGCAACTTGGGTTGGTAATGTTTATAGCAACATGGTGAATAGGAATCCGGCAGGATGGTTGGTTTTGGTGGAGGTGTGTGCCAGATTTTGGGTAAATGTTTTCTGGTGGATTGTTGTAATTGGTGGAATGGATTGTGCTCGTTCCTGCTTGGATTCTAAGGACCGGTTCATGGACAAGTAACCCGGCTGAACAGTGCAACCTCGAGGGCTATATGGCTCTGGCCCTGGCCAAGTAATTAGTTTCCTCCAAGTTATGCTACATCGGGTCGGTTTGTGTGGCACAAGAGAGGGCTTCTGCAATGGTGTTGGTACCCACTATTAGCGGTTAGAAACCTTAGTGAAGGTGTAAAACAGACTTGGAGGGACTTTGTAAAGGCCTTGTAGTGTGACCCCGCTGAGCACCTAGGTAGTGTGAAGCGTGATGGGGAAACATGACTCGTGGTGAAAGTGTGTAACCTCTGCAGAGTGTAAAACTGATATATCAGCCGTGCTCATGGTCAAGAGCAGTCTGGACTTCTTCTTGATTAGGTGGCTCTGGTTCAGTTGGGAGGCTTGGATGGAATCCAAGTGTTGGTTTGCTTGGATGGAATCCAGGTGTGGTGCTCGGATGGGATTCGAGTGTTGGTTACAGTGGTTCTCCGAGGTGAAGGAAGATCTCACCTAGTTAAATAGGCGCTTAAGGTTTAAGGTAATAGGTGTGTTGCTTAAGGGCTTGTGTTAAACCCTGTTAGCCTTTCCTTGTGTTGGCCCGCATGTCATACTTTCCTACACTTGCGGAGTACATTTCGATGTGCTCACCCTTCTCTTTGTCCCCTTTGCTACCCCACCTAGCGGTTCGGACTAGAAGATGGAGTTTCTAGAAGATGGTGTTCTCTGAAGACGGGGTCAGCTGCCTGAAGGGATGGAGACCTTGCTCTGCTGGAACTCTGATGTAATTTTGTGTTTAGACCCTCTGGTCATTTTTGATATATGTAATCGCTTTTGTAATAAACATTGCAATGTATCATTTTGTCGTCGCATGTATGAATAAACAGATCCTGACATACATGTGATGTGCACTCGATTTTATCCTTAAAATTGGGTGTGACAACGCCAAGGCCGAGCGGAGCGGTGGAGCTGGAGGGAGGGAGAGGAAGAGGAAGTGGAGAGAGGCAGGCAGCCAAATGGACTGGCTTGAGGTTGATTTGGGGAATTATCGGACAACGCCCTTGTGCGTGCGTGTTGTTTTTTTGAGAGAGAGTGAAAGAGTGGATAAGGATGAGCCGCATCCGAACGGGACGGATGGCCCACGCATCCGAACGGGATGGATGCCTGTGGGCCAGTACCAAACGCTCCATATTTGAGCTTCTGGCGTAGTAGCGTTCGGCATCGAACTCAGGCAAAGCTGTAGCGGTCAGGGCTTCAGGCATTAGGCATCAGCAGAGAACAGGTTTCAGTTGCACATTGCAGCCTTGCAGGTACCGGTACGTGGTACTGATGAGTGATGACTAATCCTGACTTGGCATATCAGGGCATATCAGGTATCTCGGTTGGTCATTTTGCACTTGCTCTAGTAGTAATTAGTGATTACCTAAATCCTCCATTGTAGATTTGTAGTACTACTCCAAAATTGGCCAGTCGATTATCCTTGCCTCTTGGACCAGAATTAGTACTTTTTTGACATTGATTCTACTACCCTTGCATCTCTGTATCAAGGTTGGATTACGAGCAAATTTTCTTAAATCATAAAATAAAGTAGTGTCTTATTTTTGTGTTTTGCATCAGGGCCTTTAAATTCTCGGATCGGATACGAGCCATCTACACAGATTGACTTGCAGCCTCGCGACTGTGAGTCCCACATACACAGATTGGGCTCGACCATGGACACCAAATGAAGCAGTCTCATCTATAAAGAGTTGTGAATCCTACATACACAAATTGGGCTCGACCATGGTCCAGGACACCAAATGAAGCAGTCTCATCTATAAATAGGGTCTGATTGCCTCCTTTGGTATTGCATATATACATTAAAAAAGTTATGCAAGACACCCTTAATCTAAAATAAGGCAATGCAAGTTATGCAAGACATCCTTAATCTATATAAGGCAATGCAAATTATACTTGTTTTGCCTGGATAAAAAGTTATATAGTATTATGTACAGTATTATATGTGTGATTTGTTTTCCACATAAGTAGCCAGATTGAACCCAGAGCTGCAGAGGAGGTTGAGTAAGGGTGCATAGAACTCAAGGTTTGGCCAAACTGTAGCTAGGCTTTGAAAAAAATGGCTAGATTGTAAGATGGCTGGGCAGCTAAACCTTAGCAGCCTGAGTTACAAACTTCATGTTTAACATTCCTCGGCGATCTGTTTCTTCAATAGGCTAGTTTGGCACTGCACACGCTCGTGTGTAAGCAGCCAGATAAAAAGAACTGCAGATGTCTAGGCGTTCCATGGCCTGCCAAATTGTGGTCGAGAACTTTGTCGCACACTTGTTTCAAAAAAAAAACTTTGTCGCACACGTGTAGCGAGCCGAGAGACCAGATACACTCAACTATATAGCCCACAATTTCCAATCTAGCAAGAGCTCTTATGGTGACTCAGGAGTGCAGGGAAGTGGTCTACAAAGTTATCATCGCAAATCTAGTCAGCAGTCTACCGAGAGTTATATCCACGATAATAGATGAATCGATGGAGGTGCGCGTGAGAAAACTAGATGGTGACACAGAACGCAAGAGACAGTGATTATGCAGGTTCAGACTGTTAGCTTGACGTAAACCTACGTCCTGTGTCTTTGGTAGATTGTATTATGAGGTGAGATGAAAACGAGGGGGTCCCTACCCGCCTTATATGACCCGGGGTAGGGTTTACAGGTCGGTTGTTTCTATCCTGATTAGTTTACATGATAGGAATTACAGAGATTACGAAATCTAGCATATCCGAACAGATATTCCTTGATCGCCAAGGCTCTTCTCGTAGCCTTGCGAGGCATGCCGACCTATGCCGTGCTCCGCGTGGCATAGTCTTATGGGCTGGGCTTCCTCTGGTGGCTCGGTCCATGAGCAGCTCTGTGAGTATCCGGGGTTATACCCCCACAGCTAGTCCCCGAGTGCCTTATATCCGCTGAGCAATACTGTCTTGAGCTTGTCTGAGCTGTTCAACTTGCTGCTGATCACCAGGAGCAGGCGTCCGACCAGTTTAACTGGGAGCCAAGCTGTAGAAACAAGCGTCCGAGTAGTTGAATAGGTGTCTGAGCAGTTGATCAGGTGTTCGAGCAGTTGTCCGAGCAATGGAACCGGTATCCGAGTAGTTCAACTGTGGGCGAACCCAGACTTACTCGAAGCTGAGGTTTGTCAGAAGGATGCAAGGAGCTCAAGTGAATTTTTTTTTGAAGCCTTCACCTTAGGTGAAGTGTGCCACTTAGGTTCCAGGCGGCGAAGTTGGACGCTTAGCGTCCCTGACTTAGTCAGCGCGGAGGAACTTAGTCCCTCGAGAACGAAAAGAGATGCTAAGAATCCGTTCCTTAGGCAGAATTGACTCCTAGAGCCAAACGGGGAGCTTGGACGATTACAGTCTACAACTTAGTCGTTTTGAAGAAGACCGAGTCCCAGAAATAAGCACATTCACCGCTAGATGAAGTGTGCCCACTTAGTCCCCGAGCCTGACAGTAGGTGAAGTTTTCACATGGTGCCAGGGTCCAAATCAATAGTCTTCAGGTGCTAACCTAGTCCCCAGCTTAGCTAAGAAAAAGCAGAGTAGAGAATAGTTCAGTCATCGCCAAATGACATGTACACACGTAGTCCTCGAGACTGGTAGAAGATTATGAAGAAATCTTGTAGTAGGATCAGAAAAAGAAATCTTGTTTAAATTTAGACAAAACAGTGCTGAGCACTTAAATCCATTTAGCGGCCTGTGTAAGACGCGGCTTCGGTTGTAAATCCACTAGGCCCAGTTAACGGCCCATGAAGGCAAGCAGAAAATTTGGGAGTGGAAGCGGCGTGGAGGGCATGGTTTCCCATAAACCCCGGAAGCCGAAGAATTGAGGTCTAACCGTTATAAAGGTGTCATGGCCCTGGCGCACACTCCCCACCATTTCTCCATCGCATTGTTTTCTTCCTCGCGCTCATGACTCTACGCCTTGCAACCGCTCCGCCATTAGGGCTACTCCAATCACAAAAACTGCCTTCACTCCTCAGATCTGCTAGATGGCACCGAAGAGAGGCCGCGGAAGTTCTAAGAAGGTGGTCCGCGAGCTCAATCGCACTGAAGAATGGGCGCGGTCCATCAGCAACGAGGCGGCGCTCAATAGTCTGGTGGTGCATGGCGTGTTGCCCGACAGGGCGACGGCGGGGTGGCATCCGGCGGCCGGTGAGAACTTTCCTACACCCGGCTTCGATGAGTTTGTTGTTTTTAAAGATTATTTCTTCCACGGATTTGGCGTTCACATCCATCCTTTTTCTCCGCCTCTGTGTAGTTTAAGTTGTGACCAAACACTAACCAGCGTCTGGTCAGCACTGATCGGACACTTTCGGACACAAAAATTGCCTTTTGGAACCTTACTGATGTTGACCGGACTCTGGTACCCAGCGTCCAGTCACTTTGCTGCTCAGCGTCCGGTCAGTAGCCGGAACCTGACCAGCGTCCGGTCAGCACTGACCGGACATGTCCGATCAGGATTCTCCCTCTTTAGAACCTTACTGGAGTTGACCGGACTCTGGCACCCAGCGTTCGGTCACTCACCTCTCAGCATTCGGTCGCATCCAAACAACTTCACCTTGATCAAATGAACTAACCGGACTCTACGCCAGCGTCCGGTCACATCGGAACCAGCGTCCGGTCAGCATTTGACCCTCCATTCACTTCCAACTCACAATCATATATGAATGAAGTTTGCTCCAATTGATCTAAGGGCTTTTTAGGAGCTACCTAGTGCTAGATTTGACAAGTGTGCAACACACCTAACCCACTAGACTCAGCTAGGTAAAGCTACCCATCTATACCCCCCTTAATAGTACGGCCAATGAAAAAAATAAAGTCCTAAACTACTCTAAAGTGTCTCTTCAACACCAAATGACACTTAGAACTAGTCTATCCTTAACCTTGTCGTCCATCCTTTGAAAACCAAAATGATTTCCATCGTAGGGGCATGACAACCATGATTGCCCAATCAATTGCCATTACCATGACCTAACTTAATTGGATCTGCAAAACACACATTAGTCACAGTAATCTCGCATTGTCATTAATCACCGAAACCCAACTAGGGGCCTAGATGCTTTCAGGCGAGTTCTTTGCCGATTAAGCCACGTCTCTGCCCTCTATGGCTGACAGGTGGGACACCTGCTCTGTAGGTGAAGGAAACTATGCTGCTGGCTATACCCGACTTTGAAGCCCACTAGGCTGTAAAGCTGGAGTCATAGAAGTGGTGGCAGGCTGACCGATTTAGGGTGAAAGATGTGGCGGTGGAGCCCCAATGGTAGTAACAACATGCTGCATAAACCCAAGGAGCTGCTACCGAATAAGAAGCTGCTGCTACATGGCCTGCTGCTGCTGCTGAATAGCCTGCTGTTGACGCTGAAACTCGTCCTGTCTAGCCTGAACCTGTGCTAGAGCAGCGGCTGTCTCCTGGGCCTGGCAAGCCTGATCCTGCCTCATCCGCTCAAGGATAGCAAGTAGAGTGGGATCTGTCTGTGGTGCAGGTGGAGCTGAACTGGAGATGTCGGCCTCATGGTCATGTCATCGTGGAGACATCTGAGGGACATCCTGATAGTCATCATCAGAACTGTCACTGGGGTCGCTCTCGACCATCCCCTCCTGCTGAGCATCAAGCTCCTCCTCCTCTGTAGCTGCAATGCCCCTGAAGTCTCATCCTACTAGGCTACAGTCTTAGGTACCTCTGGGCATCGGCGCGGCTGGCTAGGTGCACTCGGCCTGCTGTGACAGAGCATCTGGGTCAAGTTATATGCAGGGAACTCGGTAGTAGCACTAGAATACTCTACCAACATCTCTGGAGGCCTCACTGTAACTGCCCTGTGAATGAGAAAGGTAATCTAGTGTGCATAAGGTAGCTATCTGTGTCCTCTGAATCCCTTTGCAAGGGTATCCTCCATCTCAGAAAGTATGACATCCCAAACATCAAAGACAGTCTGCTGCATCAGGGCGTTCAGTAGCCACAACTGAATGCGAGTCAAGCCCTCGCGATATCCCATCCTCGGAAGCAGGGTCCTCCTCATGATTGCATCTAGCAATCTGGCTGTAGGAGTAAGACCCCTGGGAGTCCTGCTTGACCCCTCGTCGAATGGCTCTGTGAAGCACTAGCGGACTAGATCTGTAGGAGGCACAAGACCGCCGTGAGGGCGTCTAGGTGGCTCTATGTGTCCATAGCAAACCTCATGTATACGGATGGGTGAATCCTGTAGCCTGAGTATCTCCCTGACCCTAAAGCTATCAGCCTGTAATCCCGGCCTCTGAATGCAAAGTGAATAAATCTGTGACCCGGGTCAATCCAAAGTGTAGCATAGAACTCTCGGACCCAAGATAGAACATATCTGCCTATCCATCCAAGTAGATCTATCAGCCCTGGCAGGTAAGAAAGGTGAGGACGAATCTGCTCTCCTGCAGCTGCTACAATGGCCTCAATAGAACAGACCCTCTGAGACCTGAATGTAACCCCACTGTTAAGATATGCATTATAAAAATCTTCCTACAGTGGTGTGTAGAACCCCTTAGAAGCACGCTCATCTCTCCTAGGTGGGAACCAGTCCTCACACTAAACGAACCAGAGCTGCTGAACCTGCTTGGCCATGGTGGCCCTCAAATCCAAGTGAGTCACTGGAGGTGGACCCTGTGGTCTGGGAGACGGACAAGAACCCCTCCACTATGTCTCTGCCCTCGGTGTCACCTGGGTATGGGTACGACTAGAGCGGTGAAGCTGTGGTGCCAGCTTTGTCTCCTCTGCCTGCTCTCCCTCCTGAGCTTGCTCTGTCTGCTGCTGTGGCTCCCCTTGAAGCTGTGTCTCCTCCAAAGAAACACGGTGTCCCTCAAGCATGATAGTCCTAGCTGGACTACCATGACGATGCTCAACTTGCTCTATAGCTGCCCTCTGTGCTGGTGATAGCTGATCTGCAATCTGAACTCCACTCCTAGCACCTCCTCTCTCTGCAAGCTCTGCGGTAGCTGCAACTGTGGCTGCTCTTGCTGTATCAGCATCTGCATACTTTCGCTTCTTTGATGTGATCTTCTTTGTCACCTTGCCTTTCACATCAGAAGGCAAGCGAGGTGGAGGCCTCGGATCCTCATCACCTGGACCACCTCTGGCGTTCTTGACATGGGCCATCTAGAACGATCTGCTGCCTCGGACAAGAAACAACTATCACTGACACTTTTGAGGCTTGGCCTCGATCCTTACTCACGAGCTTGGGCCCAAGTTGACTGACAACAGCCAAGATGATCTCAGAAACACCGACTCGCTGCATGTTAGAATAGATCAGATATATGAATAATTACAATATGTCTAGAGATATGAAACCCTAAGAAGCAAGCATTGGATACGAAATTGGAAACAAGGGCTTGCTACCTGATGAACTGACAAACCAAAGAACAAGGAATAGATCACGGAGAACCACCGGGTCGGCACTGTGAAGCTAGGGTTAGGGTTCGAGGAGGTGGCCGATCAATGCAATGTAGGCGCTACGATGGTGGTGCTGGCAATGTCGGCTCTAGAGCAGGGGCGCGTGCTACTAAGACGTGGGCGGCGCTAGGGCGGCGGCACAGGCGAGCTGCGGCGGCGCACAGGCACGGGAAGGCGCGGCACGACGATGCTGGAGACGAGCGGTAGTGCGAAAACAGCGGGGAGGCGCAATGCGGCGTGGTGGCTTGGCTTGGGATGCGCGGCGGTGGTGGATTAGGTCAACGATGCGGGCAAGATGAGTATGGGTGGCGCGTATGCGGGAATATATGGTGGCCCCCGAGACATAAGAGAAAAGGAAACAGGAAAGAGTTCGGAACCCGCACATTTTCTACTGACCGAACGCTCTGGTGGCAACGACCGGATGTGTCTGATCACACCTAACCGAACGTAGGGAGAACACTGTTCCAGCGTCCGGTCACTCCTTCGCAGCAAAGGTTCACCACCTGTGAACTAATCGGACGCAGGGGAGCAGACTCTGGTCCAGCGTCCGATCACTCCTTTTCAGCAATTCTTCAAAGTCCTTCGTGCTGCCTGTTCCCAATCAAGTCCCAACTTCAATAAGATCCAAATAAGCATCAATTGAGACTGATGTGAGTGACCTCTCTCAAGCCCTCAAATTTTTTAAAATATTTTGCCTTAAGCTATAATTCTTTTTAGGAAAATAGGCAATAAAAGGGTGATTGAAGAGAAACGACAAAACAACATTCATGCATATGCAATGCAATACTTGAAAGTAAATCTAGTTGCTTGTCAAGTTTGATCCAAGGTTAAGCTTCTTCACACGCTTTTCGGCGGTTATCTTAACCATGTTAGACAAGCCCTATATGCATTACCAAAGATTAAACATGTTGTATATTACAATGCAATGCAAGGGACAACACAAGCTCATTTTCTAGTGAAGTTGCTAAAATCAAGAACATTGAGCTCATTTCTCAACCGACAAAATGTTGCCTCATCTAGCGGTTTAGTGAAGATATCCACCAATTGATCCTCGGTCCTTACACCTTCTAGTGAAATATCGTTCTTAGCAACATGATCTCTAAGAAAGTGATGTCGGATATCTATGTGCTTGGTGCGAGAGTGTTGAACCGGATTATTTGCAAGTTTTACCGCACTTTCATTGTCACACAAAAGAGGTACCTTTTCTAGAACTACACCATAGTCTAGCAAAGTTTGCTTCATGTAAAGTATTTGTGCACAACAAGCACCCACGGCAATGTATTTTGCTTCGGCGGTGGACAAAGCCACACTATTTTGCTTCTTGGAGGACCAAGACACAAGTGATCTACCAAGCAAATGGCACCCTCCAGATGGGCTTTTTCTATCAACTTTGCAACCAGCATAATCCGAATCGGAATAGCCAACTAATTCAAATATAGCTCCTTTGGGATACCAAAGGCCAATGCTTAGTGTGTGCTTAAGATACTTAAGGATTCTTTTAACGGCACTTAAATGAGTTTCCTTAGGATTAGCTTGAAATCTAGCACACATACACACACTAAACATGATGTCAGACCTAGATGCGGTTAAATATAACAATCTACCAATCATAGAGCGGTAGAGAGTTTGATCAACCATGTTACCTACCTCATCTAGGTTGAGATGTCCATTAGTTGGCATTGATGTCTTGATTGGCTTACATTCATCCATTTTGAACCTCTTGAGAAGATCCTTGGTGTACTTTTCTTGAGAGATAAAAATCCCTTCTCTCATTTGTTTGACTTGAAAACCAAGAAAGAATGTAAACTCTCCAATCATTGACATCTCGAACTCCTTCGACATCAATTCACCAAACTCTTTACAAGAGTCTTCATTTGATGATCCAAAGATGATATCATCAACATACACTTGACAAATGAAGATATATCCATCAAGCTTCTTGGTGAATAGTGTGGTGTTGACCTTCCCAATGGTGAAGCCCTTCTCAATGAGGAAGTCCCAAAGGCGCTCATACCGAGCTCTTGGGGCTTGCTTAAGCCCATATAACGTCTTGGACAACATATAAATATGATTAGGATATATAGGGTCTTCAAACCCGGGAGGTTGATCAACATAGACTAGTTCATTAATAAAGCCATTTAAAAATGCACTTTTTCACATCCATTTGATATAGTTTCATTTCATGATGTCATGCATATGCAAGGAGGATACGAATGGCTTCTAGTCTTGTAACCAGTGCAAAAGTCTCTCCAAAATCCAAGCCTTCAACTTGAGAGAACCCCTTTGCAACTAGTCTTGCCTTGTTCCTCACAACAACGCCTTGGTCATCTTGCTTATTGCGGAATACCCACTTTGTTCCAATGACTCTTGCACCTTGTGGTCGCTCTTCAAGAGTCCAAACTTTATTGCGGGTAAAGTTATTCAACTCTTCATGCATGACGTTTATCCAATCCGGATCTTGAAGAGC
Organism: Miscanthus lutarioriparius; assembly: GCA_904845875.1. Taxonomy (NCBI): domain Eukaryota; kingdom Viridiplantae; phylum Streptophyta; class Magnoliopsida; order Poales; family Poaceae; genus Miscanthus; species Miscanthus lutarioriparius. Next base: position 69,193,936 of record CAJGYO010000008.1, read on the forward strand.
TTCTTCTACCTTGGTAGGCTTAAAACAAGAGACAAAAGAGTGATGTTCAATAAATGATGCAAGTTTTTTAGATCGAGTCATTACACCCTTTGATGGACTCCCTATGATGAGATCTTGTGGATGAGCTTGTAGTAGAGGTGAATTTCTTCTATCAACCACTTGAGGGGGAGGTTGTGGAGCATCAACATCTTATGCTTGTATCACCATTTGCTCATGGGAGACATGAGTATCTTCATTTTCTACTCTTCTATCTTTTTCACCATCTTATGGCACATTTGATGAAGAAGGTGGATTGATCACTTGTACATCATCTTCATCATCTTGAGGCTTGATGTCTCCAACCAGAACATTCTTCATGGCCTCCCTCAATGGTTCATCACCTATATCATCAAGATTCTCATGTGCTCCTTGAGAGCCGTTAGATTCATCAAATTCCACATCATATGATTCTTCAACCAAGTCGGTGGCATGATTAAATACTCTATATGCTTTGGACTTTGATGAGTAACCAACAAGAAAACCAATATCACAACGTCTTTGAAACTTCCCTAGGTGTTGCCGCTTCTTGTAGATGTAGTATTTGCAACCAAACACCCTAAAGAAGGAGACGTCTGGCTTCTTCCCATTGAGCAACTCATAAGGTGTCTTGCCAAGAAACTTTTGAAGGAATAGGCGGTTGGATGCATAACATGCGGTGTTGATAGCTTCCACCCATAGAGCTTCGGGGGTGTTGTACTCATCTAGCATTGTTCTTGCAAGAGTGATCAATGTCCGGTTCTTTCTCTCAACTACACCATTTTGTTGAGGAGTATATGTTGCGGAGACCTCATGCTTGATCCCAACTTCATCACAATAGGCTTCAATGTTTGTGTTGTCAAATTCTTTCCCATTGTCACTTCTAATCTTCTTGAGCTTCACTTCAAACTCATTTTGTGCTCTCTTGGCAAAGTTCTTGAAGCATGATGCAACTTCGGATTTGTCATGAAGGAAGAACACCCATGTGTATCTTGAGTAGTCATCAACAATCACAAGACAATAAAGATTTTCTCCCAAACTCTTGTATGTTATTGGTCCAAATAAGTCCATGTGAAGGAGCTCTAGCACTCTTGTGGTTGACATGAAAGATTTTGTAGGATGAGTGTTTGCAACTTGTTTGCCGGCTTGACATGCACTACAAAGCTTGTCCTTCTCAAACTTCACATCCTTCAACCCTCTCACCAAATCATTCTTCATTAGCTTCTTGAGTGAGCTCATCCCAACATGAGCAAGTCTTCTATGCCAAAGCCACCCAAGTGTTGTTTTGGTAAATAAGCAAGTCTTCAAATTAGCATCTTCAGAGGTGAAGTCCACTAGATATAGGTTGTTGTATCTAAATCCCTTGAATATCACTTGATCATCATCTTTCTTGGATACAACCACTTCCTTCTCGGTAAATAGGCATTGAAAGCCAAGATCACACAATTGTCCAACGGATAGCAAGTTGAAGCTCAATGAAGCAACATATAGCACATTTGAGATTGAATGATCATTTGATATTGCCACTTTGCCCAATCCTTTAACCTTGCCTTTTGAATTATCTCCAAATGTGATTCTTTCTTGTCCATCTACTTCTTCATCTAGTGAGGTGAACATACGAGGATCACCGGTCATATGTTGTGTGCAACCACTATCAATTACCCAATGACTTCCATCGGTCTTGTAGTTCACCTACACACAAGAGATCAAGCTTTAGGAACCCAAACTTGTTGAGGGCCATTCACCTTCTCAATAAGTGACTTTGCTACCCAAATTTTCTTAGGCCTATTCTTGTTGGAAGGTCCTAAGAACATAAATTTCATCTTTCCACTAGAGTCTTTTCTAAGCATGTAATGAGCATTGAAAGCAAAGGGTCTAGCAAGCTTGGGCAAGGGTTGTGGTGGTGGAGTTTGACACTCATGGGCAAAGTGACCTTCTTGTCCACACTCAAAACATCTCTTTGGCTTTGGCTTTGGCTTTGGCTTTTGTTGTTGTTGTTGAGCTTGAGCCTTCTTCTCTTGATTTGCCAAATACCCAATGCCACTTCTATCCATCTTCGTGACGGTGTTCATTAGTAGCTCACTTTGAAGATGCTTGCCTCTTGTGAACTTGCTCAATCCAATCTTGAGATGTTCTTTCTCTAATTTGAGCTTCTTGTTCTCTTCCTTGAGTGCATCATTATTTTTCTCTTCCTTGAGTTTTTTGTTCTCTTCTTTGAGCTTCTCATTCTCAAGAATCAAATAACCATCATGATCAAGAGTTTCTAGCACTATAGTGTTGGTGGTTTTGAGCTCTTCAAGATCTTTCTTGAGTTTTTCATTATCATGCTTGAGCTTGACATACTCATCATAGTTGTCGGTTTCAACCACTTGCTTGCCTTTGCTACTAGATCCTTGCTCAATGCTCTCAACAATTAAATCATCACATGTGGCTCATTGGATAAAAATTCTTGAGCAATAACAAGATTGTCATGATTGATCTTGAGAGATGTGTATTCTTATTTTAGCATATTATGGCTAGTGATGAGCTCATTATGTATTCTCTCAAGTTTATCATGTTTATCTTTAAGCTCTTTCTTAGAAGATTTGAGCTCCTTGAGTTTGGATGACATAGCATAATTTGCTTCTCTATGCTCAACACTAGCCTTTTCGGCTATATCACATTTAGCTAAAAGAGAATCATTCTTAGCTTCTAGCTTGTCATTCTTAGCTCTAGTCTTTCTAATGATCTTAGTGTATTGATTTAGCAATTTAACAAGATCATCATAAGAAGGTGATTCATATTCATCATCATCACTATCACTATCACTATCATCATTGTTAGCATGATCATCACCACTACTATCATCATCATTTGATACCTTGCGTTCACCTTTGGCCATAAGGCATAGGTGTGTAGAGGATGATGGAGGTGGTGTCGGTGAAGATGATGAAGAGTCAATCACAATTGCGGCCACCTTCTCATTGTCACTATCATCATCGGATGAGCAACTTAATGAATCAATGTCCGTGAGCCAATCACCAATGATGTATGCCTTGCCATTCTTCTTTTTCTTGTGGAAGTCCTTCTTCTTGCCATCTTTCTTCTTGTATGGCTTATTCTTCTTCTTCTCATCTTCATCTTCATTGCTTGAGTCATCTTTCTTGCCCTTGTACTTGTTCTTGTACTTGTCTTTCTTGGGCTTGGTGCATTGATGTGCTAGATGACCAAGTTCTCCATAATTGTAGCAATCCATCTTAGAGAGTGGCTTCCTTCTTGTGCTAGTGAAGAAATTCTTTTTCTTCCCATCAAACTTGATGCCACTCTTGTTGAGCTTCTTTAGCATCTTGGTGGTTATTCTCACCATGAGAGCAAGACTTGCATCATCAACTTCATCATCACTTGAGCTCTCATACTCAAGTCTTGCTTTGCCCTTCTCTTGGCTAGCCTTGAAAGCCAAGTCTTTGTCTTTCTTCTTGTTAGAGGATGAGCCATCTTGTGGTGTGATGTGCATGTACATCTCATGAGCATTGATCTTTCCCAAGATTTGTGTTGGTGTAGCGGTGGAAAGATCACCTTGATGAAGCACGGTCATATTATGCCCATATTTGTCAATGGGGAGGACACTCAAGATTTTTCTTACAATGTCGGATGGTTGCATTTGAGTAAGTCCAAGCCCATTGACTTCCTCTACAAGAACATTCAAGCGTGAGTACATTTCATTAGCGCTCTCTTTAGGAAGCATCTCAAATGAATTTAGCTTTTTCATGACAAGATGATAGTGTTCCTCACGCTCGCTCTTTGTTCCCTCATGGAGCGCACAAATATCCGACCATAGTGCATCGGCGTCTTTGTGGTTCCTCACCCGATTAAACACATCTTTGCAAAGGCCTCTAAAGATGGTGTTTCTAGCCTTTGCATTCTATTTTTTGTAATTGACCTCATCGCCTTATAGGTGTGTGGCATCCTGAGGTTTTGGGAAACCTTGTGAGGCGGCTCTAAGTATTCCAACATCTAGAGCTTCTAAATACACCTCCATGCAGATTTCCCAATAAGGAAAATCATCCCCCTCAAAGATAGGATGAGGTCCATCCCCATGAGACATCTTTCTCTAGGCGGTTAAGCCTAAATACGTGAGCACGAGGCTCCGATACCAATTGAAAGGATCAAGATGCCCAAGAGGGGGGTGAATTGGGCTAATTCTAAAATTCTTTGCAATAATTAAACCCTACGGTTAGCCCACTTCACCCCTTGTGCCTAGAAAGTGTTTCTATTGTTCTACCGTACAAAAGTTTAGCAACCTAAGTTCCAATCCTACTCTAGCATGGCAATTCTATGAATGTAAAGATAAGAATTGAATTGCTCAAAGTAAATAGAGAAGGAGGAACGCGGCGATGTTTTACCAAGGTATCGGAGAGTCACCACTCCCCACTAGTCCTCATTGGAGCACCCGCGCAAGAGTGTAGCTCCCCCTTGATCCGTGCAAGGATCAAGTGCTCTCTATGGGTTGATTCTTCGACACTCCGTCGCGGTAAATCACCCACAACCGCTCACAAGTTGAGTTGGGTCATCCACAAGCTCCGCCGGATGATCACCAAGCTCCCAATCACCACCAAGCCATCTAGGTGATGGCGATCACCAAGATTAACAAGCATGAACTCTTACTTGACCACGACAAGCCTAATGAGAAGGGTGGATGCACACTTTACTACTCTTGCTTTCACTAATGAGGCCTCTCTCTTGGATTCTCGAATCTCAATCACCTCGCTAGGACCTTGCTCTTCTTAGCACTCTCAAGGGTGTTTCTCAGCTGTTGGAATGAGCAAAAGTGATCCCTTGAGTGAATAGAGGAAGTATTTATAACCCCTCATTCAAAACAAACCGTTATGTGCCTCTGCGGGGTGACCGGACGCTCCGGTTAGTTCACCCGCCTCTGTGCAGTTTAAGTTGTGACCAGACACTGACCAGCGTCTGGTCACAAAAACTGCCTTCTAGAACCTTACTGATGTTGACCAGACTCGGGTACCCAGCGTCCAGTCACTTTGCTGTTCAGCGTTCGGTTAGTAGCCAGAACCTGACCAGCGTTCGGTCAGCACTGACCGGGCACGTCTGATCAGGATTCTCCCTCTCTGGAACCTTACTGGAGTTAACCAGACTCTAGCACCCAGCGTCCCATCACTCACCTCTCAGTGTCCGGTCGCATCTAGATGACTTCACCTTGATCAAATGAACTGACCAGACTCTACGCAAGTGCCTGGTCACACTGGAACCAGCGTCCGGTCAGCATTTGACCCTCCATTCACTTCCAACTGGCAATCATATGTGAATGAAGTTTGCTCCAATTGATCTAAGGGCTTTTTAGGAGCTACCTAGTGCAGAGTTGACAAGTGTGCACCACACCTAACCCACTAGACTCACCTAGGTCAAGCTATCCGTCCATACCCCCCTTAATAGTATGGCCAAAGGAAAAAACAAAGTCCTAAACTACTCTAAGTATCTCTTCAACACCAAACGACACTTAGAACTACTCCATCTTTAACCTTGTCATCCATCCTTTGAAAACCAAAATGATTTCCATCGTAGGGGCATGACAACTATGATTTCCCAATCAATTGCCATTACCATGACCTAACTTAATTGCATCTACAAAACACACGTTAGTCACAGTAATCTCGCATTGTCATTAATCACCAAAACCCAACTAGGGGCCTAGATGCTTTCAGGCGAGTTCTTCACCGGTTAAGCAGCATTTCTGCCCTCTATGGCTGACGGGTGGGGTGACGCTGACCATGGGACCCAGCTGTTAGTGCCTCTGGATGCAGTGCGTCGGGTGCACTTAGCCAAGGCCAGAATTTTTTATGTTTTTATTTTTATTCTTTTATAGAATTTGATGCAAACTTGTAAAATTTATATCTAGAGGTAGGAGTGTCCAAATTGAGTGAACCAAATTTTGTTGGGTTCATCTTGATGAGTACTATCGGTTAAAAATATGAAACTTGGTATGTGCTACAGTTTTATACCTTGTTTAAATTATCTTGTTTATTACCTATTTAATCTTGTAAAATGCATAACTTGAGTTTGCAAGATGCTAAAAATATGATTCTAATTTTGTTGGTCTTGTTTTGACATGTTGTAGCTAGAAAAAATATTAAACCTACAGTAGGCATGCTTTGAGTATGTTTCTTGTACTCGAAAAGAGATATGCACCTACTCAGTAAAATTAAGTTAATCATATTATCACCTTGTCATCATGTTGTTAAGAATGTATATATATACATTGCACCATATCATTCATATCATCCCTTGTGCATTCTATATAATTATCTATGTGCTCATGCATATAGGATCAATAGAGGGAGTGACCTTGCTGGAGTTTGAGCTCAAAGGAGAGGAGACCCCGCAGGAAATCCCGCAGCAGGAGGTTGCCAAAGGAGAAGGACATGATCAGGAGGAGTTGCTCAAGTGCCCTGACCACCAACCCTCAGCCTACTTGAAAGGCAAGTCTCGAAGCATTTTAAGCCTCCTATGTTTTATAAATATCCACTTGAGTTCTTTATGTTTGATGCATTAAGTTGTAGGAGTTGTTTGGAAACACTTGATGCATATATTCTTCTTGTCTAGAAATATATTCCTTGAACGCTGTGTAGGTCCAGGATCGAATATATGCTTAGCCATGCTTAGCTTGATAGAAGTCGGGTGATTTCCTGTCTCCTACGAGATATAGGTGGATACCGGATCACAGTTGGCTATATTTGCTATCGTGGAAAAGAACCATGTGATGATGTAAATGGTGGCCGGACAGAGTCTATGTGGTAGGTTGATTCATGTGATTATGTCTGTGCCGATTAAGGACCACATCGTTAGAGGCCCTCTTATCATTTTGAATGTAGCCTCTCACTTAGCTGACCGGATAACTCATTCCGACCGTGAAGCCGAGTAGCTCAACTTAGGCTGAGAGTCGTTCTGTCCAAGTGCGCACACTGGGGGTAGTAAGGATATGCGGGGAGCCAAAAGTAAGCCCAAGGGCAGGCTAGGCCTAAGCATCCTAGCAGCTGGTCAGTCCCTGAGGGTGCGGCGCTGATCGAACCTACGAAGTTGTGTCTTTAGTTGAAACAAAGGTGACCCGACGCGACCCTGATGGGGGAAGTGTGGGTTTGTGTTAGGATTTTTGCCCAGCTGGTTGCAATCGATTCGAATCATCGTCTCTCCCGGATAATGAGAAACTTAACTGAGCTTCTTCATCGTAGTAACTTGATGAATGTGAAGATATTACACCGGATATGGTTACTATTGTTTGCTTCATCTTAAATCAAGTGATTGCTTTAGTACAGGTGCCAACCTAGACATGCTTAATTTTAATAGGTATAACTTGTTGCTAGAATAACTGAACAGATCAAGATATGAATTACTTCTACTTTTATGCAAAATGTCGTCAAGCCAGCTCTATCTTTCACGGCCTTGCATAATCCTTGGTGTCTCTTTATTTTTGGTTTATGATGGGTAAGTTTAGCTGAGTATATTCTAGTACTCAGGGTTTATTTCCCACTTATTGCAGATGGTACTGTGTATCATGGTTATTGCAAGCACTGCTTCCCTCCAGCTATGGACGAGGAGTGAGACCGTGGGCACGGTCCTTCTATATTAGTTGTTTAGGATGCTTTTGTTGGACTTGATCATGGAACTGGCATGTATTTGAACCGTGTGTGTTATGGTTTCAAAACTATGTTGCTTCCGCTACTAAATTTGAACCTTGGGTTGTAATAACTTTATTCAAACTCCGATGTATGTTGAATTACTTGTGAACTTTATGTAACATGTGACATGTATGTTGAATCATGTACGATCTTGGTTGTATGTTGGTTATGTTTCAAGGTCCTTCGCGACACTCGACGGACTATCCGGTTTATATGGGCTCAAGTATGACAGTGCGACCGCTCCGGTGGTTGACATTGTACTTGTGCTCTTGTAAATTGGTCGGTTCTGTTACACTGCACCTACAACTTCGCCCTGCCCATGTGCTCCTCACTAACCCGCTCGCTCCATCCCTAACCACCAGAATCAGACATGCGCCCGATTCCCATCGCGGCGTCCCGCCATGACCACCGCAAGTCGCTCTGCCATGGCCAGCCCTTGCCAATGCGCCTCCCGCTTGCTTTTCTTTTGTTTTGTACTCTATGTGGCCTCCTATAGCTCATTGGTTCGCTGGTTCCTTGAATCCTATGCAGGATGCACTGGAACGCCGCTGCGACACCGGCTTATGCTGCCGCGTTCGCCGTCACCGCCACCACCTCTCTCCACTACGTCCCTGCCTTGACCGGGTAGCCAAACGGTGTCGCGGTGAGCTCCTAACGCTAACCGTGCCCTCCATTTTATCTCTATCGCACCATAGCCATCGGAACATCATCGCCCCGCCATGCTCTGCCCCGCCGTCCACCATGGCCGCGGGCAAGCTCGTGCAAGGCCTTCATTTGATCAATCGATAGCGTCGATAGGCTCGCTAGGTCGAGGGGAAAACGATGGTGGCCTCGCCTTCACCGAAGGCCTCACCATTGGGCGCCTCCATCATGTTAGGGCGCCACCGTGCCACCATGGCTGGCGTCGAGCTCACCGGGGTACCCTTTTTCATTCAACCGGTAGTGTGGAGGGGTGCGGGGGTTGACAGGGATCATGTCAGGGCGGTCACCGTCGCCGAAGACCACATTGGTTACGAGCTATCGTTGGTCAACGGCGGTGTGCCCACGGTCACATACGGGAACACTATGCCGCTGACCAGGGCCCCACCTATCAGTGGCTCTGGCTAGCTAGGTGTGGGTACGAAATGTTTTTCAATCTTTTTCGGATTTTTGAATAATACTTAAATGTGCTGATTCTTGTTAATTTTTATAACTAATTATTTAGAGCTGCTAAAATTGTGAAATTTTTTGTGTAGCCTTGTTATCATGTACCATACCAAGAAAAAAATATGAAATCGCTATTTCCAGTAGTTTTGGTATGCTAAAAAAATTAGCTCTTTTAATTAATAAATGGACCTTCAATGATTTTTATAGGCTAAAATATTAATCATTTAATCATGAAAATTTGTGTGTATGCTTTACATGCTTAGACCTGCTTTCACAAAAAGTTTTGTACTGTTTTGATAAATGTAACTTAGTTAATTAATTTAAGTATGTTTGAATGCCTTTTATGAATTAATAAAAATACCAAAATGATTTCTATAAATCCTTAAATGGTTTTAATGTGATTTTGGAGTTGATTGTGGACCCTGGAACACAAAACCCTACTATTCCTTAGCAACTTAATTACATGATTGTTATGCTCATAATTAACTTGTTAGTTAATAAATAAAATAGTCTACTCAATGTTTAATTAGTAAGACATGTGATTAGGTCATGTAGTGATCCTTGCTTGTTCTCATGGTTGAACTTGATGCAATGTTAGTTAAATACCTTGCCTTGCTTGATTAGTTTAATATATTAAGTGTTGCTTTCATGGTAACAACTAATTAACTTCTTAGTTAAATAATGGAAATGCTTTTATAATAATAACCCTAGTTCTTTGGTGAAGGAAAGTTGTACTCAACTTTCTTAAGGTTGTTATACTCTGTTATGCACCTGTGTATCCATCATCATGCATCATGGCATGTAGTCCATCATATTAAGCAAGCATCATTTATTACGTGTAGTGTACGAGAGTGAGAAGTTTCGTGTTGATCAAGTTTCGGAGAAGGTCCATCCACATGTGGTGTAGATGCTAAGTCTGACTACTGGATCTTTCTCTAGAATCTAACCTTCTCTGCAACATAGGCAAGCCCCGATGCATACCACCCTTCTCTAGTATTTACAAATCTTTATCACACTTAACTCTTGTGAGATGTGCATTAAGTAATTAGGAGTTGGTCGAATACCATTGCTGCATGATTACCTTGATATATAGGTATGCTTAGTTGGACCATGCTAGTATGAATAGGTCAATACCTTTAATGCCTAGTAATGCTTGACTTCGATAGAAGTCGAATGATGGTTTGATCATTCGAGAGAATCAGGTTTACCTTGTTCTTCTCAACTCTGGTTATGGGTTGTGAAATACCATAGTTATGATAATGATAAATTGAGTCCAGGCGGGTAGCTTGCATCGAGAATGGAGTTTCCATGTAGTGCTCCACCTATGTCGATTAAGGACCGTTCATTGTAGGCCTATTGTGGTCGAGACCTTGCAGTACTAGCCACATACCCCGGTAAGCCTAATACCTCGGCTATTCCATTATGTGAAAGGCCAACCGCTCATTGGGAGTGGAGAGATGGCGAGAGTAGCGTGTACCCATCATGTGAATCCACCAGCAGTGGCGTAGGGAGGTGGAGTACCATGCTCTCGGGTAGCGCAAGACCCATTCATGTTTTGGAGGATCCGAGTGAGGGTTGATATATGTAGGTTTAGGTCTAGGCCTAGACCTGCATATGTCGTGTGGTAAGGAAATGCCAGCTGGGCCTAATCGATTTGAATCGTCATGCTCCTCGGTTATGGAGACTGGATCCTCTAACCACTCATCGTAGTTTAACAATGGAACATGGTGACTTCTGGATATGAGATGAGATGCCTAATGAAGTGCTGGATTTAGACCTGGTGCTAATAGGATACTAGTAATGACTTAATACATAATTAAAACATTGAAAGTAAGGATCCACTTATAGTAAGCTTTTCTGCAAAAGTTATTCTTGCTTCTACCTTACCTTTAAGCCTGTATACCCTTGGAGTATTTTCTTTTAGTCTTGTAAGACTTGTTGAGTACCCTCAAGTACTCAGGGTTTGTTAACCCCTATTGCAGGTGCTGCCTCGTGCTGCTAATTGAGGTCATGTCAGTGGGCTCGACATGATCTGGTACTCTCTTCTAGCTTAGATGCTTTACCTAAGTTGCTTTCGTATTCTACTCATCATTTGGAACTTCGTTAAGTTCTCATTTGAAACTGTTTTGTACGCTAATGTTATAATTCTTCTACACTCTAATGTAAGTTATTTTTGTACCAAATGTTGTAATATTGTGGCAACTCCATGTTGATCATGTATGAGTTATAAAATGTGGATGATTCGGGGTTCCCCAAGGACACCTGATAGACTACCAGAGTTATCTGGCTCTTGTGTGCAGTAGTTAGGTGGGCACATATGGGCCATATAATTTGGGTGGTTCTGCCATACCCTGAGAGTGCTCGGGCGACCCTGGCGGCAACAGCTAGGACAGCGACTGCAATCCCTAAGTCTACGCAGGTGATGCCAGTGATGGTGGCCGATACCGCCATCTCGAGGGGCGTGGAGACGCTAGCTGCATCTACTACAGGACAGGGTAAATTCGGATGGGCGTGCCGCTTTAGGACCGTGTGGCTATAATCCCAATTGTAAGTTTCCTTCGTTTGTAATATTTTATTGTTGCGAAATCTTTGTTTGACGAGCTATTTTCTTGTCGTAGTGTGGAGTCAACTGAAAAGTTGCGGCCATCAGCTGCTGATGATGATCAGCGTAGGACGGAGACTGTAGCACCCGCCACTGAGCAGGGCCAGGCAGGAGCAGACATAGTTGCCCACGCCATGAAATAGTCACCGGTTGCAGAGCTGGTTGCCCCCACCATGGAGGAAGCATCGGCGGTAGGACCGACTTCCCTAGGTGGTGGGGCGCACAACGAGGGTGACCTATAGAGATGCCTAGGCCATGGTAGGTGAGCTCGTCGACTCTGTTGGGACGGCGACGGAGGCCACGAGGGATGAGCCAGCTAGTGCGGCGTAGGATCCTCTTGCAGTGGCAGAGCAGACAGCACCTACGGTGACACGAGAGACGGAGGCAGGCCTTGGATGTCCTGTCCGAGCACAGCAGCATCCAAGGAGGTTGCCTCCGAGGATGGCTGCTGTGGAAATCAAGAAAATACTATGAGAGCCCACCTAGCCTCCCCAAGTCCTCCACACGGTTATCTGACGTGGCGATGAGTTCGACATGCTGGAGAAGGAGGTGGCAAGCACAGAGGCGAAGAGGCTGAGAGCCAATCTCACGGCAATGATTGGTTGGATTGAGGTAAGTTGAATTACTCTTGTTGACGTATTCTTCTTGAAGATTTAATCTTTGACCGTTCACTTTTGTAGAGCGTGATGAAGATGTCCAAGCAGCGCCGGCGGTAATTGGAGGAGATGGCCCCGGTGCTAGCGGAAAACAAAAAATTGCAGACATTGGTGAATGACCTCTAAGCAAGGCTGACCCAAGAACGCCACCGAAGGGAAGACATGGAGGTGAAGGTCCTGGCGCTGGAGAAGGAGCAACAACAACTGGAGGCAGAAAACCAGTCACTGACCGAGTGGCTTAGCCACAGTACCGACTAGCAAAAAGGTATGAACTTGGGTTTTGCTTTATTGATGCTTGTCATTGTAAGACAATCTGCCTGTCATGTGCATCCTAGGAGACAGAGCTTGGCCTTTCCCATGAGACCGTCGGCCAACTTCTTAAGGGGAAAGAAGAGGCAGAGGAAAAGGCCGAGAAGGCCAACACAAATCTTGAACGTAAGTGCAAACCTTGTTGATTCCACTTGTGCAGCATTAGAAGCATGCATAGCATACTACTACTTTGTTGCAAAGTACCATTACCAGGCCCACACGTAGTTCTAGGTGCTCAAAGAGCATGTGAAGGCTTAGGAGGAGAAGCTAGAGGCGGTGATTGTGGGGATCAAACCCATGCTTGACTGCGTCGGCTTCGAGCTTCCTAAGTGTCGAGATCCTAACATATGGGTATGTTAAGCCTCAGGTCCAATGGTTCCCAATCAAGGGAAGGCCCCTCGACCGAACCTTCTAGGATCGCCCGGGGGCTCAAGGGCTGTGCCCATCGGCCATGCTAGCACGTACCCTCTGGCAAAGAGATCCGGCCAAGCTTGACTCAACCGCAGCTTCCACTTGGGACTCAGGGGCTTCCTCAAGCCTTGGGCACCTGATCTATGGCATCTCCACACCTAGCCCTTGGCTCCTACCTAGCTAATGATGCCAGCCAAGGCCCAAGCACAAGAAGACAAGGCCCTAGGCTACTGATGCTTGGGGGCTCTCCAACGTCCCTCCCTAGGCATGGCCCTACCAGCTGCTCCTCCAACAGGGTCACGTCCGGTGCATGACACAAGAAGACAAAGCTTCCCATGGCCTCTAGGGGCTCGGGGGCTTCTGGGCCCATGCATCAGCCCCTGGAACCAACCTCATTCACCACCAAGAAGACTCTAAAAGGTCTCACCTAGGGGAGGCCAGTCCAAGCCGACACAGCCTGACACATAGAGTGTCAGAATAGAGCAGTTGGACAATGCCTAAGATTCTTTGACTCCAAGACACCTCAACGGTCCACGGCGCACCGCTGCAAGACCCTCCTGGACTCCGGCGCATGTAGACCATAGACTAGAACCCTCAAACCGCCTTGTACCTGACCTATCCAGTATATAAGGGATAAGGTCAGACCTAGGAGGTGGGAGCATCCCAGATTGATCATCGAACTCCATTCCATTCGCCATTCCATCGTCTCCTTCCTCTTCGACAAGGGGGAGACTCCATCGATGGCGAGGCAAACCTTAGGATTTGCACCGAGCTGACACCCTACCAATCCTCTTCTTCCTTTACACTCTATTATAACCCCTCAATTTTTGGGTGCTCTTCAGTATAAGGATCATCAGCTGCTGGACGTAGGGACCAAATTGGCCCAAACCAAGATAAACCGTTGTGTCTTCTCTATGTGATTCTTGTGTTCCTAAGTGTTGGATTGTTTAGCTTTGGCAATGCCTAGCAATGATATCATGTAGATTGATCTAGATGATTGCACAAGAGACACATAGATTTATACTAGTTTGGGGCTTGGTGCATGCTAAACCCTACTCCAGTGGTGCTTCTTCTTGTATTCGTATGCTCAGTTACAGGGGTTGTTGCTCCTAGCTACGGGGTAGATTGGAATGAGGTGATGGTGAACATGGTGATCATAGAGTCCTTACCCCTCTTTATATAGGCAGAGGGGTAGGGTTACATGAGGGCGATCGGCGCTACAGATTGGATTTTGGGTTTTGTTGCAACAAATCAATTCTATCCTACCATAGCTGTGATGGCGGCAGATATCCTTGATACATCATGATCTCCAAGTCAACGATTGCGCCTAGTCCTCGTAGGTTTCCTCCTCGGTCGTCCTTTGTTGTTGGGCCAGATATATGGTCGGTGAGGGTACCCCCAGCCCATATCTCTGATAGTAGCCCCTGTGGGATTTAATGACGGGCTCGTAGAGCTATAGTATCCTTCGAGTGCTTTAAGTCCCTACAACGCTTGGGTTTTGTAGGTCCCGATGAGCATTTCTCGGGTGCTGAGACGCTTGAATACAATCTAGAGGTCCTGAGTATCAGGATGACTATGCATTTTACACTTGCTGGCAGTAATGCCTTCCCGAGTCTCGAGATTCCTTCAGGTGGAAGTCTTTCGCCCATTTGAACGCATCACATGCGCATCATTAAATCCTATAAAAGAAAAGGATAGTGGTGCCTAGGAACTCGATCTGTTCCGTTTCCCATGCTTTTACTCTGTGCAGCCCTCTCGATGCCTGGGAGCATTTTAAATGCCAACCACCCACTCCCCCACCACCGTCCTCAGGGCGCTTATTTAAGCGGGGGATCAAGAGGCCAGTGAGTCTCACTTCTCCCTTCTTCCCTAGATCCCTTAGCCTTAGACTAAGTGTGAGAGTGGAAGCTTTGGCTGTGCACCATGGTTCACGGTGGTTTTCAGCGGTCGCGCCATCACTAGGAGAAGGCATTCAAGATTGGGTTCCATGGTGAACTGGCGGTGGTCGTTCTCCTTGGGTGTTAGGGGAAGTTCCATGAAGATGGGGAGGCACAATACCAATGGTAGACTGGGTTGTCGAGGGCACGACAACTAGGCTCGATGATGGTGGGCGCACGAAGACGCCCTGGGTCGGAGTATCTATGGGAAATCCTGGAGGGCGAAGGGTGGCTTGCTATTGCCAGGAAACCCTTCTTTCCCACAAATATTGACCTGGGTGCCCTCGTGTATTGATCTAGGGGCTTGACACCGCTGAGTCAACATCGTTCGCTCCTCCCCGACGGCGCAGAAGATGGTGCGGGCCATCCTCCTCTCGGGGCTCCTCCTCCTCTTTGATGCTAGAGGAAGCTCCATGAGGTGGGACTCCCAAAGGTGTCTTCCAAGCTTTGACCGTGCTCATGAAGGTTGGAGGTGAGGTCGCCCCTCGTCTGGCTTCTACGCTTCATGAGGTGTCCATCGCTTTAGCGGTGGAGTCGAACCTGTACTTAGAAGATTTATCATAACTGTAGCAGCTTCTAATAGATTTTGGTTATTGTAAACCAAGTAATGTAAAAATTAGCAGAGTTTAATCGAAAAAAGAATGACTTTTGTTGTTTTTGAACGCTACTACCTATGCCCCGATCAAATTGGGTTGTTTCGTCCAGTCGAATTTGACCTTACAATTTTGCAGGCCCCCTTCCTGACCTGATGGGTAGTTAGTATAACTACGGGTTATGCAAGTGACTCAAACTGAAATTCATCTCCAACCATGTGCGGTTGTTCGTGGCCCTGAGACCAGTAATCCCGAGGGGTTAGTGCTTACTTGGGCAGATAGCGAACACATGTAAGCCTCTAGGGCTATGGTGTATGCTAACCTATTGATGAGGACATGATACCCATGCATATGACCACGTTTGGTGCATGGTATGGAGGGGTGGGAGGCCAGAAAGGGTGTCCAAGTCAAGAAGGAGGCCCGAGGCTAATTCGGTTCGAGTCCCCGAGGTGGAGGCCCAAAGCAACTCAAGTTCGAGTCTGCCTCGGCCTCTAGGACCAGTCTACCTTAAACTGGTCAGCTAGGACGCATCCGGACTCCGTTTTCGACGATCCACATATGGTTGGAAAGCTAATTTGATAAGGAAGCCAATTCAAGTGGTCTCATGTCTAAATCCCTTCAGAATCAATGGGAATTGTCGAAACAAGTCAGCATCCAGAATCTACCAGGGCGCTGCGACACCGTCTTTTGGTCCGTTGGACCGTGTATCGTGTTTGGGCCCGTTAGGTGGCACATCTAGGATAGGCGACGACCCTAAGACCTTTATAATCATACGCCGCCGCCATCATTAGGTTTTGGGTTTTTCTTAGATTAATCTGTCAAGAACAGTTTCGTCGTTCATCGGTTTGTGAGACCCCAACTTCGTGAGATTAATCATTCATCTGTAATTTGGTTGTTTTCTTTCTTGTTCTTGCTTGTGTTCTTCGTTGCACAGGCAGGGATTAGCCTTCTTGGTGAGGTCAACCAGATTTGTGTCTCGGTTAATAACTAGAGGAATTGTGGTGCTAAGATTGCAGGGTTCGATCTTTCGATCTAAAGTCGGATCGGTGTATCATTCTCTGCCACAACGATAGTTACCTTTATCTAACGGAAGATCGAGATCCCCATCCCCATTAAGTGGTATCAGAGCTAAGGTATACCATTCGGTTCACTTTTATCCTCTAGTTTTGAGTGTTTCATATTCGTCCCATAGTCCAGTGCCATACTCGTTTTTTCCTGTCCTAGAACCTTTCGCGCCATAGCCTTTGCATATTTCAGTTTCAGAGTCGGTCGTGTTGAGTTTGTGTCCTGGTCGAGGTCTTGTTGCTGGTTAGGTCATGTTAGAGTTCAGTTCATGTGTTTTTTCCCAACGTTTCCATCAAATCCTGGCTGCCATGACCAATTTTGCGCGCATTGTTCCCGTTTTGTCCTCTAATTCGGAGTCAGTTCGTAAAACTGGTCTAGTTTTTTCATACGAACTCGGATTTCGACGTTCCATATATCAAAATCAATCAGAAAAAAATTTTGGATCCATTTGCCCTTAGCCTTGCTGGGTTCAGAAAATTTTATTTTGGCCAAAAACTGGTCACAAGATCCTCTTTTAGTGGTCAAAAGCTTTTTGTCAATTTTAAGCACGTCTTTTGAATTTTCCACAGGCCACGTCTTTTACTTGTTTAAGCTCATATTTTCTGTGGTTACTTCTTTTGTGCTCCTAAGTGAAGAAAAAATATCAAAAAAATAAAAAAAAGTCAAAGTTTCCCAAAAAACAACGACAGCCCAAAAAATAGAAAAAAGAGGGGCAAAAGAGAAACAATATCTAAAGGAGCACATAGCGAAGGCCAAAGTGAGTTGTGTTAGCGTGTGTTGTCTGGTTCCTTGTTTGTGTTGCTCTTGCTATCCACCATACTTGTTTTTCACACACCTGACACCTTGCTATCCACCATACTTGTTTGTCACACACCTGGCACTTGGAACATTTTAGACCAGCAACGAGAACAAGTACTTTGGACTATAATTCAGTATTACTTTCTGTTACTGACTTCTGTGCCAAATATACATATTATTCTTTGTGTGCCTTCCAAGCTCCGCAAACTCTTTAGATTAGTACAGAAAAAAGGGCCTTGCAATCTCGGTACCACTGCCTCACAGGTATCACGAACCAGCCGTCGGTTGTACCGCCCACTGCTTGTGTTGGTAAGAACTTTGTAAGAGCTTGGTAAGACGCTTCCACTTGCTATGAAAAGTGACACCACTGCAACCACGTAGTCATTTGGTAGGGATAACTTTCACCGTTTGTTCCTGTTTTTGTGTTTACAATGGCAGGAGGTGATCAGACGAGAGATAACAGTCCCAAGAATTTCAACGAGTGTATCAGCCAAGAGCAGTTGCAAGCTGCTGTAGAGAATGCCCAAAAAAGGATGAATGAGGCCATCAGGAAGGCCACCACTGACACACTCACTGAACTCAACATTGGCAACAGCATGGAGAGATTGGACAAATGAATTTCCACGCTAACCGACAAGGTTACTGAGTTGGAAACCTTGGTGGCGGTCAACAACGATGTCTCCGGTAGCAACACCGATGGTCTCTTGCCAGAAGACACGGTGCATGATGCCACTAGGAACATAGATCGAGCAGCCTTCCGACAAGCAAGATTACGACGACGTCTTCGCCGCAACACAACAGGTATGGGTGGTGTCCACCACCATCAAGGTAATAATCATCGTGTGCCCGATGATCCTTATGCTAAGATTAAGTTCACAATACCATCGTTTTCAGGTCATTATGATGCTGAGGGATATCTTGATTGGGAGATGATAGTAGAACAAAAGTTTAGTGCCCACCTTGTGCCTGAGCATCATAGAGTTTGACAAGCTACTAGTGAGTTTAAGGACTTTGCCATTATTTGGTGGAATGGGCTAGCTACATAGGATGCTTTACCTAGTATGTGGAAAGAACTTAAGATAGCTATGCGTGATCGTTTTGTACCTCCTTCTTATCATAGAGACTTGCGTAAGAAATTGATGTGTTTAGACCAAGGAGACAACTCTGTACAGGATTACAATGGTGAGCTCCAAAAGGAATTGATGCGTTGTAGTATAGTGGAGGGGAACGAAGATTCCATTTGTCGTTTCTATTCGGGTTTGAGGCGCGAGATTCAGGACATTGTTGATTATAAAGAATTTATCACTATCAACTAGTTGTTTTAGTTTGCTATGCTTGCAGAAAAGGAATTGCAGGGGCGTGAACAGCAGAGCAAGAGCAAGGTCAGCACCACATACACGCCATGCTCGACACCATCTTCAGGGCTGACCAAGCCAATCACTTTTCGGGCACCTCCACCAACGAGCAAGCGACCAGCAGCCTCTGGAGTTACCGCTACACCTAAGGCACCTCCCACACGACCTTCAGATTCAAGTAAAAATTCTTTGCAGGTGCCTACCAAGAGTGCCTCATCTGTTGCATCGATGGGATGCACTTCGGGCATTCAGTGCCACCGCTGCTATGGCATTGGCCATGTGCAGAAGGACTGCCCAAGTCAGCGGGCATACATTGCTACAGAAGATGGTTACATCAGCACCTCTAACATTGAGGATGAAGAAGACCAAGGTACAGATGAGGAGGATGGCAAAGTCCTTGGTGACGAGGATACGGCGGCCTATAGGAGCATCATTGTATAGCAGGTGCTCAGCTCACAAGTACAGCAACCTGAGAAGCTACAATGCCATAACTTGTTCTAGATTTTCTTTGTCATCGGCAACAGTCAAGCATGTGTCATTATTGATGGAGATAGCTGCAATAATTTGGTGAGTTCTGAATTGGTCAAGAAGCTTGGCTTGACCACATGCCCGCACCCACGTCCATACCATATTCAGTGGCTAAATGATTCTAGAAACGCAAAGGTAACACAAACTTGCAGAGTTTCATTTTCCATTGGTTCTTATGTTGATTCTGTTGATTGTGGTGTGGTACCTATGCAAGCCTACTCACTCTTATTGGGTCATCCTTGGGAACATGATAATGATGCTACACACCATGGTAGAAGTAATAAATACACTCTTGTGCATAAAGGAAAGAAAATTACTTTGGTACCTTTGACTCCTGCTCAAATTGTACAAGCTGATAAAGAACACGCTGCTAGTTTGCTTGATGTTCCTTGTGATAAAGAAGAATTGGTTGATGATGCTTCAGTTTTACATGTTTTCGAACCAGTCATTTGTGCTAAAAATACACATGTTATTCATATTGCTACTAAAACTAATGAGCTCAAACTTTTGTCTTCTTTACATACTTTGGGTTACATTGAATTTGATGTTTTGTGTAACCTAGATTGTTTCGAGGAGAGCCTTTTTAAATATGCTGATTTGCCTTGGTTTTCTAAACACACATATCATGTTATTGGTAAATATAACAACAAAGGACAATATATGATACATCGAGTATACATTCATAGTAATATAAATTCTCCTTTTGGTGTACAAGATTATGATCGTTTAGAGGGCAGCCATAATAATACAAACATTTTCTCATGCTCCTCAAAGAAATAAGTTCACTTCCAAGAAGGGGAGCATTGTTGGTTGCTACCTATGTCTGTTAGACCATCTATTCCTGCATTATCTTTGGTTAGTTCTAATCTTTTGCAGGATAGTGTTGACATACATCATGTGCAATTGGATCATGGAGTCTACATGCTTGCTGAAATTTTTATGCGAGATGACATGCTAGAAACTTGGAAACATGGTCACGTTCCTTCTCACAATTATTTTAGTTCCCTTTGTCTTCGCAACCCCATTCTCCTTTGTGTTGTGCAGGATCAGTTTCAAGCACAATCGACGCCGAGCACGGCTTTTCGTCAAGAAGGGGAGGATGATGAGGACATGACACCCATGCATATGACCATGTTTCACACATGGTATGGAGGGGTAAGAGGCCAACAAGGGTGTCCAAGTCAAGGAGGTCCGAGGCTAATTCGGTTTGAGTCCTCGAGGTGGAGGCCCAAAGCAACTCAAGTTCGAGTCTGCCGCGGCCTCTAGGACCAGTCTGCCTTAAACTGGTCACCCAGGACACATCCAGACTCCGTTTTCGACGATCCACATATGGTTGGAAAGCTAATTTGATAAGGAAGCAATCCAAGTGGTCTCACATCAAAGCCCTACAGAATCAACGGGAATCATCGAAACAAGTCAGCATCCAGAATCTGCTAGGGTGCTACGATATCGTCTTTTGGTACGTTGGACCATGTATCATGTTTGAGCCCGTTAGGGGGCGCGTCCAGGGTAGGCGATGACCCTAAGACCTTTATAATCATATGCCACCGCCGTCATTAGGTTTTGGGTTTTGCTTAGATTAATCTATCAAAAATAGTTTCGCCGTTCATCGGTTTGTGAGACCCCAACTTCGTGAGATTAATCATTCATCTGCAATGTGGTTGTTTTCTTTCTTGTTCTTGCTTGTGTTCTTCGTTGCGTAGGCAGGGATTAGCCTTCTTGGTGAGGTCAACCGGATCCATGTCTCGGTTGATAACTAGAGGAGTTGTGGTGCTAAGATTGCAGGATTCGATCTTTCGATCTGAAGCCAGATCGATGTGTCATTCTCCACCACAACGATAGTTACCTCTACCTGACAGAAGATCGGGATCCTACCCCCTAATGTGCCCAAACATGATACACGGTCAAACAGACCAAAAGACGATGTTGCAGCACCCTGGCAGATTCAGGACACTGACTTATTTCGACGATTCCGTTGATTCTGAAGGGCTTTTGACGTGAGACCACTTGGATTGGCTTCCTTATCAAATTAGCTTTTCAACCATATGTGGATCATAAAAAATGGAGTCTGAATGCGTCCCGGTGACCAGTTTAAGGCAGACTAGTCCTGGAGGCCGAGGCAGACTCGAACCTCGGGGACTCGAACCGAATTAGCCTCGGGCCTCCTTCTTGACTTGGACACCCTTGCTGGCCTCCTACCCCTCCATACCATGCGCAAACATGGTCATATGCATGGGTGTCATGTCCTCATCACCTGTCAAGCTGATAACGGGTAGAACAGGTGACGTTCGCTATCCAAAAGCGACAGACCCAGGCCTGACCAGCTGGAGCACATCATGAAACTCTTTTCTCAGATTTTAGGAGCTCGTACTCTGGTTGCAGCCATGGGCTGACTAGTTTTCTAGTTTCCCCCGGAGGGGCACACATCCATTGAAATAAGTTACTTAGAGCCCATTCAAACATCCAAGGGAATTACAAGCCTCGAGGCCAGAGGTTTTTGGATTAGCTGGCGCCCCCCCTGAACATCCCCCTCATTCTAAAAATGGCAGAGTTCGGCTTTTGTGATTCTGAGCCAAAATCACCGACTGCGCCTGCCGCTTTCGTGGGCTACGCCGGGTTTTGGTGGGGCCCAAATGTTGGTCCACCCAGTTTCACCAGCAATTTTGGGCCTCAAGCCCAGGGCCCGTAAGGGTTTTTGACTAGTATTAGCCGCCCTTATAAGTTAGCCAAGGGTGTAGATGGTCCATCCCTTTGCCACCACCGACAAAAGCAGTAGTGCTCACTCCTCTACTTACCTTGACCTAGCAGACGTTGTCACATCTAGATCCCGCTCTCTGTAGTCGCATTCATGGCGCCGAGAAAGACCCTAGCCAAGAAAACCAAAAGCATTAATTCAGTAGGTGAAGAAGATATGAGCTCAAAGAGCAAAGGGGATGGAGTCCTATCCTCGGTTCTCCATGGGAGGTGTCGACGACGATGGAGGACATCAAGAATCTTGTGGTTCAGGGGTTCCTGGTGCCAAGGGAGCTTTTTGGTTATCGGTGTGCCCTTGGCCAGGACATACCATGTGGTAGAACTGTCCAAAATAGCATGCTTTCAGAGGCGCTCGTCTTCCACTAGACACTAAGCACCCCGAAAGTTAGCTACACCAGACAGTTTCATCAAGCACACCCCACGGGAGAACTCGAATCAATCCATGTTTTACCGCTAGAATCCAATAATGTGTACGAGTTTACAATACTTAGTCTATTTCATACAACAAGAGTTCTTGGAAATTATTTATTACAATACCAGAGTTCAGAGTGTGATAATGAAATAGTGGAATAAAAAATAAACATCTAGCGGAAACGATACAAGGATCCGTCTATGCCCACTAGAAGAATCCTCCACACAAGAGCTACTCCAAAGGTGCACCTACAACAGGGATAAAATAAACACTTAGTACAAAATGTACTCGCAAGACTTACCCGACTAGTGAGAATAGTTTCTCGACTCCAAGGAGCATGGTAGGCAATATGGGTTTGCTATTTTCTTTTTGTTTGCGAAAAGCATTACTAGAAGTACATCCTTAAGATCAAGTTTTATTAGCAGTCATGATTACTTCATTCGCTAACCATTCTAAGTAAGCACCTGTTCTACTTTCAAGCAAGGGTTGAGCAATCAGAACCATTTTAACATCTTTCATCTTCTAGTTCTTACTATGCTAGACCATGGCCAGGTCGTACCATCTCACAGAAACGGTGATTCGCGAACCAATGTATCCTAGCTGGGTACCCCGAAACACACACCCCATTTGTACCCTAGGCACAAACAAGACCAAACCATTCCACTCCTATCAAGGGGTCTAGATCCCCATCCAAACTTGGACTCCAAGCCCCCACACTTGAGACCCGGTCTCAGTATGGTGCTTAGACCGCCACCTTTCCCCGCCTCCAATCAGTCGGTCCGGAAGGAGCCGGAACCCACTACAAGATCATAATGAGCCTTCCCGCTCTCATAAGCAAGTATGTGCTCAGGATAATAAGTCTATGACTTGACTACCATCCACAGCAATGGACGGTCCTTAATCGACATGGACAAGGAAAACAGTGTAACCAAGCTAAGCCCCATTGGCCATGGGACCCAACTCGTCACACCCACCAATACCCATACCATATCCCTGCCTGGTCTCCATTTTCCTTTCACCATTTTATTATGATAGTAATAATAATCCACTATTGTGAGCAACGGTAGGTTACTCAATCTACCGATGACCTAAGCATAGCATCTACTCGAACCTGCACTAGTAAGACTCTTAGGATAGGTATATCTATGCATGCGGTTTCCACGAAGATGCCTTCAGATGTTAGAACATGTCCCAAAAACTGCACTCGATCCAACCAAAACTCACACTTGCTGAATTTGGCATACAGCTTGTGTTCCCACAATCGAGTTAGGACTATGCGAAGATGTTGTGCATGCTCTTCATTGTTCTTAGAATATATATCAATATGTCATCAATGAACACCACTACAAACTTGTCTAACTCCAGCAGGAAGACTGAATTCATGAGATACATGAAGAATGTAGGAGCATTGGCGAGACCAAAAGACATGACTAGGTATTCATATAGGCCATACCTAGTAGAGAAAGCTATCTTTGGTATATCTTATGGCCGAATCTTAATTTGGTAATACCTAGAACGAAGATCAATCTTTGAAAACACCTTGGCACCAGCCAATTGATCGAACAAAGTACCAATATGAGGTAAAGGATACTTGTTCTTAATGGTTACCGCATTAAGAGGGCGATAATCCACACACATCTGAAGAGTGTCGTCCTTCTTCTTCACGAAAATAGCTAGGCAACCCCATGGTGAAGAACTTGGATGGATGAATCCCTTTTCCAACAATTCCTCTAACTATTTCTTCATCTTGGCCAATTCTTTTGGAGCCATGCAGTAAGGACGCCGCGAAATAGGAGCAGTTCTAGGTTCTAACTCAATGGAAAACTCCACATCCCTATCCAGTGGTAACCTAGGTAGATCTTCAGGGAAGACATCCGGAAACTCACAAATCACAAGAATAGACGCAAGATCAGGAGAAGCTTCAGTATAAGCAATAACTGGTAGGGTAGAAATTGAAGGCATAAGGAGAGACATTCTATCCTCAGAAGAAGGAAGATTCAACTCAATAATTATTTGCCTAAGGTTCAAGACTACCCCATAGTTTCTCAACCACTTCATTCCTAGAATTACATCTATGCCTTGAGCAGGCAGCACCATAAACTGGAGACAATAAGAGTGAGTGGCTAGCACAAGCCTCACTGTGTCCGCCCGAGTTTTGACACACAACTGCACACATAGGGTTCTGATTCTATAGGCAATAGGAATAGCCATAGCAGATATATTATGCCTTTGTGCAAACCCCATACTCATGAATGAATGTGATGCACTAGAATCAAATAATACATATGCTGGGTGGGAATCAATGGTGAACATACCAGCCATCACAGGCTCTCCCTGCATGATCTCCTCAGCCTCAGTGAAGTTAACATGTCCTGAGCGGCTCACGGGCACCTTCTTCCTGATGATAGTCCTCTTGACCAAATGAGAGTTGGCTGAAGGCTAAGAAGACGGAGTAAGCTGGTTCTAGGGGCACTCACGAGCATAGTAGCCTTCCTTGCCACACTTGAAACAAGCACCTAGCTTGTTCCCCTATCCCTGACGAGGTGGAACCTACTGTCCTTGAGGCTGCTGCACCTGCTGAGTAGGTGCATGGTACTGGGTGGGAGGTGCTTGGTAAGTCTACTGAGTCTGACGAGATGACTGTCCATCCGGAGAGTGATAGGACACCCTCCTCACAACCTGTACCTTCTATGACTGTGGGTGACTAGAAGACCCAGTGATCACCCTCTTACATTTCCACTCAGCCTGAGAGTCATGCTAGAGTCCCTCCATAGCAATGGCAGCATTCATCAAAGCACCAAAGGTCTGATAGCCCCCGGTATACAACTTCTCTTGCAAGATGCAAGAAAGACCGCGATTGAAATGGTCCATCTTCTCATCAGTATCCACATGAGTCCCAGTATACGGTGCAAGGTGGTTGAACTTGTTCACATATTCCATCACAGTCATGTTTCCTTGCTTCAGCTCTAGAAACTCGGACAGCTTCCTGTTCAACAAACCAACATAAATATAGTACTGATGGAAAGCAGTGGTAAACTCCTACCAAGTCACATGGTGGTCCATAGGCTGCATGGCATTGAAAGTGTCCCACCAAGTACTAGCAGATCCTAGAAGCTGCTGTGCGGCAAAGCGCACCTAATGCTCATCCGTCATATTGAGCAGCTGAAACTTTTGCTCTAGAATACTAAGCCAATGCTCCACGTCTAGAGGCTCAGCAGTCGGCGTGATTGTGGGCAGGTGTGTCCCCAAGAAGTCCTAATAGGAACAGGGCCTCTTGGGACCATGAGCACCACCCCCGTTCCCGCCATTGCCACCGGAGCCTCCACGGGCGAAGCCACCAATAGCATGTGCCAGCATCTCCAAGGCACGAGCCGACTCACGGTGAGCAGCCATCATCTCAGCATGGGTCATCAGAGGCGGTGGTGGTGGCAGAGGAGGAGGACCAAGGCATGGGGCCTCGTGGCTCTTCTCGTTGGCATTGCTATGATCATCGCAACGACCATTTTCGCCCTAGTCTTCACCAAGACCACGGCCCATCCCAGCACCTGTCAATACCCATACCATATCCCTATCCGGTCTCCATTTTCCTTTCACCATTTTATTCTGATAGTAATAATAATCCACTATTATGAGCAACGACAGGTTACTCACTCTACCAATGACCTAAGCATAACATCTACTCGAACCTGTACTAGTAAGACTCTTAGGACAGGTATATCTATGCATGTGGTTTCCATAAAATTCTTGTAACGTAAATACACATCACATATATATATTTAGTGATTATCAAAAATAAGGGTTATGCAGTCATCGATGGCTTCGAGACTTCCTCCCACATGAGGATATCCTTCTCGTACTCCTCGACGATCTCCTCAAACTCGCGATCGTCGGTGGTCACTATCTCCACCAACTCGTTCTCTATATGCATGCAATGATGATGCAACACTTAGCATTTAGGCAACAACAACTCTTAAAATAAGAATACGCATACTAAGCTAGTACGCTAGCTCTAATGACTAAGATACTAAGCTAACTATCATCTTCATCAAGCAGAGTGTTGAATTCAACTAACAAACCCTTAGCTTGGCAAATTAAGGATATATCTTTATTTCTACTAGTGATTTAATGTATATAGAAACAAAAGAGCATTTAACTACCCTAATGCTTAGTCTACCCTAAGGCTACAAAAATTACAGTGAGCACATAATAATACCATGAAGCTACTATAAAAATTTCAGGACCAAGGCTAGCACCAATTTACCACAAAAATTCCTACAATAATTAATTTAATAATATGAAGCATTCTCAAACGATTTAATAGCTCCTGGTATCAGCATGTATATATATGAAATAAATAAACCAACAGATAGAGCACAATTTTATGAACCTAACAAAATTTGTTTCATAATTTTTGGACACCTACATGATTTTATTTTAATTGCCAAAGATCAGCTCTGAAATTAAATTAGAAAACTATTTCTAATTCCTTATGAAAAAAATGAATTCTCTCGTACGGCCCACGCGACGCAGAGCGCGCGCGAGCGTGCGGTGGCATGTGGTGCGGCCCACGCGAGGTCGGCCTATAGCGCGAGACAGCCCGCGGCCAGGGGAATCCCCGCGCGCTGGTGATTTTGGCAAAAGAGACCTCGAACTTCTCTCGAATTACAACTAATTACTAGCACTATTTTCTCCTCTCTAAAACCTTTTCACTTAACCCCCTGGCTTTCCTAGAATTCCCCTGCGCACACCCCCGGCGACTTAGCGCACGGCGGCGCGACGGCCGATGACACAGCGTGGCTGCGCCGACCACCTGGGACCTACGGTAGACCACCTAACGGGCCAGTCACCATCTTCAACCCGAGCGACTACGCTAAGCGGCGGTGCGGGGAGACATGACTTGCCGGTGAGCTGGAGCATCAGGAGGCTACCATGGATCAGGCCAAGGTGACGGTTGGGGCGGAGGATGATGGAGGAGGGCTGGCCAAGTGCGGTCGAGCTGTGCGACAGCGCACCACGGCAGCATGGTCGTGTCAGCGATGATGGGGAGGCGGTAGCGGTTCCACTATAGTGCGCAAGGTGGAGATGGAGGCAAGCCAAAGATAGTGGTGCAGGCAAATTAGTCGGAATGACGGTAGGAGGGGTTAGGT
The DNA here is from genome assembly GCA_904845875.1 of Miscanthus lutarioriparius. Classification (NCBI taxonomy): domain Eukaryota; kingdom Viridiplantae; phylum Streptophyta; class Magnoliopsida; order Poales; family Poaceae; genus Miscanthus; species Miscanthus lutarioriparius. Next base: position 69,221,337 of record CAJGYO010000008.1, read on the forward strand.
GGCTTAATGGAGAAGCCAGGGACGTGATGCATCGGGCGATGGTGACTCAACCATGCCGAATTAAGCGAGCGGGGTCGGCCGATCGCGGTGGTAGAGAGAGAGGAGCAGGTCTGGCTCGGCTCGTCCTCGCCTTAGCGGCAAGCGGTCTGCCGGACCTGAGGCAGTGTCTGCACACCCGCTACGCGACAACGCGACTAGACCACCTGCGCGCGTGGAGACAGGTAGGGGCGCGGCATGCGCGGCCGCAGCGCAATTATGGAGAAGACAGGGACGTGATGCATCGGGCGATGGTGACTCAACCATGCTAAATTAAGCGAGCGGGGTCGGTCGATCGTGGTGGTAGAGAGAGAGGAGCAGGTCTGGCATGGCTCGTCCTCGCCTTAGCGTCAAGCGGTCGGCCGGACCCGAGGCAGCGTCTGTGCACCCCACTACGCGACAACATGGCCAGACCACCTACGTGTGCACGGAGATAGGTGGGGGCGTGGCATGCGCGGCTGCAGCGCCATTATGGTGAGGCGACGGCGTGAGGCAGCCGGGACAGCCCACGTGCGTGCGGGGACAAGGCGAGCAGCAGCACAACACAACGTCACAGTGGCATCGGTAGCGACAATGCGAGGCAGGGCAGTAGTGCGAACGCAACGACGAGGTGATGGCGCCGGTAGTGACTCTGTCGTGGCGCGAGGCAGAGTAGGTGGCAACAGCAGTTGCTCCGTGTGGCGGGGCCAGCGGCGGCGGGACCATAGCCAGGCCAGAGCCAGCCATGGCCGACCACGCGCGGCAGCGCGTGCATGCACGACCAGCACGGTGACGCCGAGCGCCTGAGGTTGGTGACCGCATCCACCCGACGAGCCAGCCCGAGAATGTGCTGTGCATGAATTTTAAAGCGTCGATAGCGACTAAACGGTTGAGGTTGACACTAAACCGCCTTCACTACGCTAAAGAGGGTCTATTAGGCTACCAATCCGATCTAAAACACGACACCACGTCCCTGGCTTTGTCTATTAGGCAAATCCCCAAACCTGGCATTGTCTAGCTGTCAATAAACTTAAAGAATCTTCTAAGTCTCGGCAGAATTCAATTCCAAGTTCCATTTCTAAGCTACTAGAAGTACTAGCTAGCAATGTTATTTTTCTACAGCAAAAGCTGCATTGTCATCTACAAAGTTTGTACTTCAAACTTTATTTAAGTATCACACATGTTCTATAGTATTTTTGGTTAATAAAAATTGGTTTTCAACACTACTTGATATACACGAGCTATTGAATCAACTTTCATTCAACATTTTTATTGATCATTTTAAGTTACAAGAAATTTATCTACATATTCTATCACATGTATTATCACATAAACATGATGCTCATGACATGTTTTAGTAGTTGGTTTAGGGTGTAACACCGAGGGTGTTACATACCCGCCCCCAACTCCGGTGAGATTGTGGTCTTCGTTGACTTCTTTCGCCGTAGATTTGGGGTGCCCATCCACTGGTTCATTCGAGATCTCCTCTGGTAACACGACGTGCAGGTACACCACCTGACCCCGAACGAGATTGTGCTTCTGGCGATGTTTATTTCCTATTGTGAGGACTTTGCGGGGATAGAACCCCACTAGGCGTTGTTCTGTTGTTGCTTCGACATTCTTCCCTAGTCTGAACGGAAGGTCACCGGCAGCCTTTGGATCAAGGCGGCCGACAAATCTCCATTCTTTCACATCGATCTCCCCTCCAACGTCCCGAATTAGGTGAAGAAGTGGTTTTATGTTTACGACTGCTCGGCTCTGGCTTTTTCCCACAAACTCCCAAGTCGGAGCAGGAAGAGGCGGACGAACTCGAGAGCGACCTGCAGGATTATCACCAGAAGAGAGGGGTTACCGGTCAGGCTTGCCTGGCAGCTTTCTTTCGGAGGTGGATCCAGCCCTTGAGGGAACATGCGTCCCTGATGTTCGACTCTCCCAACGCCGTGAGTCCATCAGGGGAGCCCATCGAACCGATGACCGTGCTTCAGGTGCTGGTCCTCACCAACAAGGTGCTGGGTCCGAAATCCTAGCTTATAGGCAAAGATCGTCTGGTGGAGCCCCTGAGCTCGAAGCCGAGGGACAGCGAAAACTCAGTAAGGCATCAGTGGTTCAGTAACCAGTTGACGACTTGTGCTGATTTCTTCGTATAACTTGCTCCGTCTTGTAGGATCATCGAAAGTACCACTCCAGAGCCTCGTTGGACAAGGTCCAGGAGTGGAGACGTCCACCAATAATGGTGAGATGTCCGCACTTCGAGAGGAGTTGAGTGCCATTGTCCCTGTTCCTCGCCCAAGCCGCGCCAGTCGCAGCGCGTTGGGTTCGGGTGTGCAAACGAGGAGATGGAGGGCCGCAGCAGAGTCTGCAAGCACCAACGAGGGGGATGAAGCCCCCGAGAGGAAGAAGAAGAGGCAACGCAGAGCACAGGCATCAATAGTGCTAGGTACGTCGGTTGCTTTTTGGCTAGTCATGGCTTTGATGTATATAAACTTGGCTTTACCACAAGGTGCTTGTAGTGCCAATGGTGAGCCGCTGGCTGGGACGGTCTCGGTCGTTAGCAGTTTTGGCCCGAAGGTGGAGTATGTCCCCTTTGAGGAAGGTTCTGGGAGCTCGCGCAGGCGATTAAAGAAGTCCGCACTGTTGGATGTTCCCAGTGTTGAAAACATGTAAGCTCAATTCCTTTATCTCGTGATTCATCGGGTGACGAGTTCCTAATGTTTGCTGGTTGGGTGTAGTTCTCGGCCGAAGAGTCTGTCGATTGAGAGGTTGCCCAAAGCAATCGCACTAGACAATGCTAGTGAGATCATGACTCTAGGAATTCGCCCGAACGAGAGTGAGGACTTGAGTATTTCAGAGAACATTTGGGTTGCTCACACCCTTAATGACTTCACAGATGGTTTCGACACAGGCACGCCGCCTCTAGAGGATGCTCGGAATGATGTCCCTCCGATGATCTAGGTGGGGCCTGTGCAGGGTGAACCTGCTCGGGTTCCCAGTGTGAGTGCCCAAGGGAAAGATCCTGTCATCGAGCAGGTTTGCGAGCCCGGCCCGTCGGTGCCTCCCCCAGAAGTGATCCCAGAGGATGGCCTCGATAGGGTGTTGCTTCAGATTGACTCTCCCCCGCAGGTGGACGACGTCCGCCTAGTTCCTCTCAGGTTTCGTGCCAAACGAGGAGGGGAAGGTCCATCGCTACAAGCTTTCGACGCTGGAGGTGAGAGCTTGTCCGATGATGTCGAGGAGCGGCGTCATTTTGTCTCCGGCTTCGGAGAGCTGGACAGGATGGCGAAACACGCGGACAGACTGTCCGCTGTGTTGCAAGCCCTGGCCGCCGACGTGAAGGCAAAAAGTAAAACGATAAAATCAAAGGTAAAAATGGTGAACAGTACATTTGATCTGTATGTGATCCATGTCCATGAGTAAAAAGAAAGAGAACAAATCCAATTTTGCGGTAACAAAGAAGATGGTTCCTACTTTGCCGGGACTTAAGTTCGCCTTCTCTGTAAGGCCAGTGTCACAGTGTGCTTTGCACTTTGGAGTTTGGAGATGTGTACATGAATATATATTTCTCTAAAAACATGTGTTCCTTAATAAGCATAAAACGTACATATGAATTCAGGAAGCTCTTGTAAGAACACATTCCTTTAAAAAGTCAAGATTACAATTTAAATCTTTGTTCTTCAAGTCCTCTAGCTCCAGTGACGACAAAAAAATTGTGAAGGCGCTCTCGTCATAGCCACAGAACGTTGTCGTGTTCAGTCTGGCGACCTGTGCATTACTGCAGAGTGCTTCCAGCAACTTGGTGAAGACACCAGCCTTATTGCATAAGATCTCGAGGAACCAGCTCGATCTGACACTGCGAAGATGTATGGAACAGTGAGTCTGTGAGGATCAACGGACACCAAAAATTCTGCTGCAGAGTAGAGATGGACCAGTAGTTAATAGTCTCAGGTTTTCTGTTCTCGTTCGTTCTAAGAAACTTCAGAGCTTAACCTTAGGTTTTCTGCCCTTAGGTTGTTTTGGAGGCCCCATCTGAACATAAAAAGTTCACAAAAATCGCATTTCTGTACTGGGCAAGCAAAATGTCGTTCGCATCTATCAAAATCATATATTAGCAAACATTTTTTTTCGGCTCTTTAGCAAATCAAGCCAACACACCAAAGAAACAAGCAGGACAGGGCAGTAAGAATAAGATGTCACCCTTCAACTGATTACAGCTAAGGTCCCTGAAAAACAAATAAGACAAAGATGACTACACGAGAAAACTTGTCCAAACTACAACCTAAGCCATTCTTAACTTACATCAGACCAATGATTCTATACAGACCATAGAAGTCCACTTATGGTGGCATAAGACAAGCATGTTACATAAAAGCAGGAATTACTAAACACTGACAGCCAAATCCTATATCAACTATTGCATAAATGATTCTAGTCAGACTATAGAAACAGTTTTTCAGCTCTTTACCAAATCAAGCCAACGCACCGAAGAAAGCAGGAGAGGGCAAGCAAGCAGGACGAGGCAGTAAGACTGAGATGTCACCCTTCAACTGGTTCCGGCAAAGATCCTTAAAAAACAATAAGACCAAGAGTAGTACATGAGAAATCTTGCCCAAACTATTACATAGAATACTGAATTACTGAACACTGACGGCCAAATACCAGGTGTAATTGATGTTTCAAAATTATCAAAGTGCTAATCCACCTATATCAAAATTACTCATGCAAGCAGTAATTATTCATGGTGTTTGAAGTGTAGCTGGCAAGACAGACCTCACTATTTGGAAGACCAAATATTATTCCACAAAGGACAGCTCTAACAACTGATTCAGCACTCCACGAAAGAGTACTTAAACCAAAGAAAATATCAAATCTTTCAGTTGCTCAATATGGAAAAAGCCTAAATGTTAAACTTCGGATCACATGACTGTATAAAATGCACTGAATTTAGTAGTATCAAATTAGAAATATGTTCCACAACTTGCGCAAGAGACAGGTCACTTTCAATGCATTGGTAACAAAGGAATCCCACGACGGCATCGCCAAGAAGCCTCGGCGTGGTTTGCTCCATGTAGCTCAGTAGCTGTGCAGGATTCGAGCACACTGCATAAACCTGAACTTGTGTTGTACGTCGCACTTTATTGTGCAATCTTACCAAAATGCAAAGTCTGCTCCAGAGGGTGCGCCGACATAAACAGCATGGGACATAATAGATATCCGACAAAACAAATGTCTTAACTTAAACCTTCGGCATCATCTAGATAAAAGAATGAATGCTGAATGTTGTAGCCTTTAACTAATATGATGAAGCCTCAGTAAAAAAAGATATATAGTCACCTTTCTAAGTTTCTATAACAATCAACTATTGTCTAACTACGGTTCTATACTGAAAACTGAAAAGGCATAAACATAACCGTTCAAATATAATCCATTGAAAACTGAAAAGGTAAAAACATAGCCATTCAAAAATATATTCCAATGAAAACTGATCACAGAGCACATAACTTCATCAAAATATAACCATACTGAGCAACGTCTAACTAAGCTGATTTCAAATATAACCATACTGATTCATTAACTCTTACAGGCCAGTTAGATAAAACAAAATTATATAAACCCAACATAGAATAGATGATATTATAACAATGGCGGCGGCGGCGGCGGCGCTCGGAGGCGAAGAGCGAGGGGCGAGTCGCATTTTTCTTTTTTGGGAACAGATGAGGGAGCGGGTACGCTGGTGGGTAAAGATGGGCATGCAACCCGCAGCCCGACGGCACGGCACGAAGCACATTTTTTTTTGACCCGATCCAAGCCTGGCCCGGCACGGCCTCCACCGGGCCCGTGCCAGGCACGGCCCGAAGCACAGGCCGTGCTTGGGCCGCTACCCAGCCCGGCGGGCGGCACGGGCATGGCCCGGTATTTATTGAAAGGCCCGGTGGCGGCCTGTTAGCTGGTGCGGCCTGCTAAACAATTCCCGCTTCCCCAGCAGCCCAGCCCAGCGCGCTAACAACCCTAACCCTAGCTTCACCCGGCCCCTGCTCGCAACCCCCTCCCCCACGCTCGCAGGCGCGGCCGCGCCGCACTCGCAGGCGAAGGCGAGTCACGGTCTGCTCGCCCCTGCACCGGGGATATTTAACTTTTTACCATTATAACGGATGTCACCTCTTCAGATAGCACTCTTAAAATTGCTTCTACATATTTACCATCGAGAGAGAGCATTTGATACATTCTTGCCATTTTCACTGACGTGACACGCCAACTCGACCTGACAGCATAGACCGGCCACGGGAAATGACATTTTTGCCCATCATCTATTTCTTCTATCTCTATCCCTTCCTCGCTCGATGGGGTCCATGGCGGCGGCTGATAGGACATAGGGGAAGTTGGGGGCAAGGCAGTCGGGGCCACGGCCTATAGGTCCACGGCCGCCCCCGACGCCGGCGACGAACATGGCAGCAGCCGGCAGGGGAAGGCTCGGTCGCAGCGCCGAGGAATGGCGACCAAGCCGGTCGCCGTCAACGACCTCATCCACTGCGTCGCCTCCTCTTGCCTCTCCAACCGCCTACCCTGCAACTACACCCTCCACGACTCCGTCTCCGGGGTGTTCGACGCGTTGATGGCGGAGGTGTTCGACGCCGTCTCCGGGGTGCGCCGTGCCTATGCCGCGCTCCAGGGCGCGCACTGCCCCTGGGACCCCGACAAGATGCGCGTCGCGGACGAGGCTGTTGTCGCCGAGCTCTGCCACCTCGCGCGCCTCCGCGGCCGCTTCCGCCACTCAGCTGCCACGGGCCACATCCCACGCCTGAACCCTTCTGCGCTGCCCCTCCACGAGGCCGTGGCGCCGTACGAGGCGGCGCTCGACGACCTCCAGCGCCAGCTCCAATCCAAGCAGGGCGAGGTGGATGGGCTCAAGGAGAAGCTCGCGGCGGCCACCAGCCGCCGTAACGGGCGCCACCACCACCACCCGGTCTCCAAGCAAAATGGCCCCGACAGCGCGGCGACGGCGGAGCTGTTCACCTCTAGTGCCGAGCAGGCCCGCACGGCGACGTGGGCGTTCGCGGGGCACCTCGCGCACCTGATGCGCGCAGCGGGGCTGGAGCTCGCGGCGGCCATTCGATCGCTCACCAAGATCCCGGTGTCCTCCCCGTAGTTGGCCAAGCACGCGCGGGAGCCGCACGTCACGCGCGCCCTCCTTGGCGGCTTCGAGCATGAGTCCTACCTGGACGGCTCCCTCTCGTCGCTGCTGGACCCCGCCGCGTTCCGACAAGAGGTCGAGCGAGGAAGGGATAGAGATAGAATAAATAGATGAGGGGCAAAATGTTATTTTCCGTGGCCGATCTATGCTGTCAGGTCGAGTTGGTGTGTCACGTCAGCGAAAATGGCAAGAATATATCAAATGCTCTCTCTCGATGGTAAATATGTAGGAGCAATTTTAAGAGTGCTTTCTAAAGAGGTGACATCCGTTATCTCTACAACTAAAACATTCATAATTATTTCGTCCAAAGGTGCGACACCAAAGCCGCTCCATGCGATCAAATCAGGAAGGCAATGCGCACTCGCTCTATGCGATCAAATCAGGAAGGCAACACGCACTCACTCCATGCGATCAGCTCAATCCCCATAACAACCGCAGCAAATCAGGAAAGCAAAAATCAATTCCCCGCGATAGACATTTTTTGTGCCACAATCACCGCTTTGGGTCGTCGGTCTGCCCCTGCGATCCCCGCCTGCTTTCATCGCGCTTCCCCCGCGCGATATAAAAGGAAACCGCCATCCGCGTCGCTCCCCCGCGATTCGTCCGCCACCATCTGCGTCGCTATGTACTTGAATTATGTGAATTTTTTGTTCCAGTATCCTTGTTACGTAAAATTGATGCTCATCTTTAAGCTATTGGTTCAAAACAATATTTTGCTAAGATAAAGTAGATTTTAGTGCCCGGTGACAAAACGTCAATTTCTTGATGCTCTTCGTGTTGAAATTTCTTCGGCTCAAAATATAAAATTGATGCTTATCTTATTACGGTTTTCATGTAACAACGATGATTGGCTAAATAAAATGTTACTGAAATTATATCGTTTTTCTACAGCAATGAATTATCATTGTATTATTTTTTGCACTCCAAAGCGTATAGTCGACGGCTGTCGATCTGTGTGTGAGTGTCTGCCGGGTATTATTTTGTTTTCGTTGCGGCGCACGGGCATGGGCACGATCCCAGACATGGTAAAAAAGTTAAATATCCCCCTGCACCGCCCCGACCTCATCCTCCTGCTTCCCCTGCTTCCCGCCCCGACCTCGTCCTCCTGCTCGCCCCCTGCACTGCCGGCGCACCTCCCCCGCGCGGCCTCCAGCGCAGCGTCCGCGCCGGCGTCGAGCGCGCGGCCGGCTTCGAGCGCAGCGGCCTCGAGCGGCGGTCGCCGCCTCCTCTTCCCTTTTCAATCTCGCAGACACGACTGACGACCCCGCAAACCGCAAAACCCTCGGTCGCGGCTATGGCCGCCTCCGCCTCCCCGCCACGCCGCCGCCACAGCCACCGCGATGACGTCTCCCCGAGCCGCCGCAAGCGCCGCGCGTCCCCGTCCCCGTCCCCACCCTGCTCGCCATCCCCCGGCGTCGACGCGGACCGCCGTCGCAGATCTAGGGCTTCGCCGCCCGATTCCGACCGCCGCGGCCGCCGCCGCGACGCCAAGCCCTCAGAGGAGAAGGAGAATGGCCACACCGAGCCCGGAAGGGATGAGGACGGCGACAACCGCCCTCCCCGGCGCGACAGGGTTTCAGATGGGGAGGATGGTGTCGAACGCCGGAGGATGCGCGATAGGGTTTCCGACGATGAGAAGGAGGAAGGCCGTCGGCGCAGGCGGGCTAGGGATGCGGATGACGAGCCGGACGACCGCCGTGGCAAGCGAGACCGGGAGAGGGAGAGGGACAGCCGGCGCCACCGCCGCCGGAGCCCTAGCTCGGAGTCAGGGTCCTCACCCGACGACCGTCGCCACCGCCGCCGGCGCCGATACGAGGGCTCCAGGCGGCGGGATGACCGCAGGCGAAGGGAGGACGACGAAGACGAGCGCCGGAGAAGCCCTGTGAAGAGGGAGCCGACCCCGCCACTGCCTCCACCACCACCGCTGCTTCCGGAGATGATCCCTGGCCGCACGGGTGGGATCTACATCCCGCCTTTCCGCATGGCGCAGATGATGCGTGATGTGGAGGACAAGTCAAGCCCTGAGTATCAGCGCCTCACCTGGGATGCTCTCAAGAAGAGCATCAATGGGCTGGTGAATAAGGTGAATGCGACCAATATCAAGAATATAGTGCCAGAGCTCTTCGCAGAGAACCTTGTTCGTGGGCGGGGGCTCTTCTGTCAGTCTTGCATCAAGTCACAGATGGCCTCACCTGGGTTCACCGATGTATTAGCTGCGCTAGTTGCGGTTGTGAATACCAAGTTCCCTGAGATTGGGCGGTTGCTTCTTGTTCGTGTTGTGCTCCAGCTCAAGAGGGCATATAAGCGAAATGACAAGGTGAGCTTGTCTTCATTATCCTTAGCTCAAGAAGTATTAATACTTTTTTACCTTTTGGTTTAAGAATGACTCATTTATTTAGTATTTTACAAATGCTGGGGTCTAGTGGTTGCATTCCAAGGTGATTTCATAGAACTAATTTAGCTTAATGTAAGGTTGCTTACCTAATCCTCATCAAGATCTTTGCAATTGTTTCAACTCGCTCATTTACAAAATTGGCTATGCCATTTATATTAGTCTGGAAAACAAAATTGGCTACTTAAGTCTGCAGCGAAGCAGAACTATTTGTACCAATAGGTCTGCTGTTCTGTTGTTACAAAGGGTTGTAGTTAGGCTCATGAAAATTTTTGCACAACACTTTACATTGCTTTCCATTTGTATTAGAACGCATGAACTGGATCGATGCAGGTTTGGAAAGTTACATAGGGTATACCTTCTACTTGGATTCTGGTTTCAAATCAAATAAAAGAACGGAAGTTGCTGTTTATACCTGGGTCCTATATACACTGGCGTCTGCTGTTTATGTATATAGGATGAATTGTTGCTTACATTCAGGATGCTTAATATTTGAGTATGAAGAATTACATACTTTACTGTTAGTTTCTGCATATATTTCTTACTAAAGTTCTCCTTTACTTGCAGCCTCAATTGCTTGCGGCAACCAAATTCATTGCGCACTTGGTAAATCAGGTGGTGGCACATGAGCTTGTGGCGCTGGAGCTTCTTACTGTACTCCTGGAAAATCCAACTGATGATAGTGTTGAGGTACATAGCTTGGACCTTAAGTACTTTTTGACTTTTTTTTTATCTTGTTAACAATTAACAACTTACTCATTTCTGGAATATGTGTATGTTTGTCAATGATAGGTCGCTGTGGGGTTTGTCAAAGAGTGTGGGGCAATGCTGCAGGACTTGTCTCCTCAAGGGCTTCATGGTAAGCTATTTCAAACAGTGGTCTGAGTATGGCTTGCTAAACTTGTTAGCTTTTGGTGATGCAGAATGGTTTTCTCAACACACATTTTATACCATCGACATTCATTTATGGATTTTCTAATGTAGTATGGTCTCGTGGTTAATTCTAAAATACTTGGATACCATGATGATGGTTAGGTCAATCATGTGATTATCTGGGTTTTGGCAGAATGTAGAAACCTCGTTTTAACTTTGTATAAGATGCATTATTGTGGGCCAATGGTGAACGACTAGATGTTCAGCCTTAGTTTTGGATGCTCTGGAGAAGAAAAGTTTTGATGCGTAAGTACAATTATTTAATTTATGCTGCTATATGAATTGAATTGAATCTGGCAACATTATCCACTGTGCTAGTTGCCTAATTAAGTAAGATGGAAACTTGTGTACATAGGTTAGCTATGTGACATGAAGGTTGCTTTCAAAGGTACAAACTACTGTTAGCCACCATAAGTTAACGGTCAAAAATTTTCTGAATTGTTCTATACATCTCGATTGTGTAATACTCCCTCCGGTCCAGTTTATAAGGCACAGTCAGACATGACATGGTCTCCCAAATTACAATTTGGTCATTCATTTTTTTTATGGTTATAAAGTTATGATCATTGGCAGTTATAATCTAACTATATCAAGTTTGTATTACAATTACTGGCCAAATTATTGGTTCAAGATTGTGAAGTTTGAATCTTGATATGCATGTGTAAACTGGACCGGAGGGTGTATTCCTTCGAGCCGATGCATATAATCTTTCCATTAACTATATGCATATATTATTTTAGTGTGTGTACAGTCAACTATTTATGTTCTGGCTAATATATTTCTCCATTAAAAACTGGATGAGACATACAAAAGATGATATAGTGGACTTGTTTGGGTTGTACTTGAAGATTGTCATTTTTTCTTTATATTTGTCACTCATTATAAGACGGATTGATGTTTAGTTTTCTGTTCTCTTTTGAATACTGTGTCCAAAAATATTTATTTTTTATTCGAGGGTGAATGCTATGTTTGGCATTAAATGTGATTAGTGATTATTTATTTATAAATGCTGAAACACTTACTCAGCCTTAATTTGACCATTGTGGATAAGCCTTTATTGATCCCACGCTGTTAGTTTTGTTCTCTCTCCTATTTCTTGTTCCATTCACAAAGTATTTACCTGTTGATCAATTCATGCAGCTATTTTTGAAAGATTTCGAGGCATTCTTCATGAAGGAGAAATAGACAAGAGAGTGCAGTTTCTTATTGAAGGCCTTTTTGCAATTAGAAAGGCTAAATTCCAGGTAAAGTTACACTTGTGGTCATGGTTTTTGAGGTGCTGTGGTGTCCTGTTGTGCTGGGGATACGGCTGTACGCCTAGGCTCCTTCTAGGCGACACCTAGGTGATATGGCGTAACTAAAACCTTGTGGCGTCCTGTGGCACCTGGGGTATGCCTCAATGCCTAGGCGACGCCTCAAAAACCATGCTCCTGATTTAGAAAAGGCTCAAAGTTGAGAAGCCTGGTGTTTTTTGTGTTGCATGTTCAATTGAATGTTCTGACATGATTTTTGTTCCATTTATGTAGGGTTTCCCAGCCATCCGTCCAGAGCTGGATCTAGTGGAGCAGGAGGACCAGTTTACACATGAGATATCCCTTGAAGATGACCTAGACCCTGAGACCAATCTAAGTAAGGTTTTGCTGCATGGATATTCCTCTATGCTACATTGATAATATGAACTTTCTGACTGGAGATCCAGTTGTGTGTAATGTAATGCTGACCTCTCTTTAATTGCAGATGTTTTCCGGGCAAACCCCAATTTTGTTGAAGATGAGAAGGCATATGAGAATCTAAAGAGAAGCATCCTGGGAGCAGAGTCTTCTGAAGATGAAGAAGGATCAGATGCTGCTTCTGATGATGATGAAGATGAGGAAGAATCCGATGAAGAGGATGAGGAACAAATGGAGATAAGGGATAGAACAGAGACGAATCTTGTGAATCTTAGAAGAACAATATATTTGACTATTATGTCCAGTGTTGATTTTGAAGAAGCTGGGCACAAGCTTATGAAAATTAAGCTTGAGCCTGGTCAAGAGGTAACCATCAGAAGCCCTTCTTGATTTCATGTTATTCTGATTTCTGATATTGATTTTGATATCTAATATTGATTTATGTTTGTTTGTTGAGGTGTTTCTTGCTTGCTTGTTTGTCTTTGGTTCCCTTTTCCTTTTTGATAGTAAGCTGCCACAGTTTAGAAACTTACATTCTGTATTTGCTTCTAGTACCACTATTCTTTTTTACACTGATTTAAACTTTCATAAACGTTTTAAGTTTTATTGATTATCTTTTTATTGGACTAATTTATCTTGACAAATTTTTCCCATAGCTATTGTTTGAGTAAAGCTTGCTTTAGATTAAACCTAATACTTCAATACTCACCATTTTATAGAGGTTAGATATGTTGTGAAAAGTGACCACTCGTTTGGTCACCGCCTACAGCCTCAATGGCTGATTCAATGGTAATTAGAAAGATAACTATCCATTACATGCAAAGTGCTCTTGAATGGTTGAGCATGATAGAGGAATCCTGTTGCGATTGCCTCCAGGACATACGCTGAATTTATTGCTGTATATTTGTGTCAAAGGTGCTAACAGGAGTACAAGTTATCATTGGCTGGTTAATCCTTTAACATATATAATAAATTGCATTGTTACAACTTTTCACCTTCATGGACTCATTTTTATCATTGGTTTAGCCGAGCTAGTTTTGGTAATTTCACAAGATACCGTTTTCTGATAAATTGGTCTGCAGTCTTTACTTCTGAGCATTTCATTACATGCTATGCACTTTGTAACCTCAAGAGATTCGATTAATTGTAGTAACTGATCTGTCCAGAAGAGCAGAAAACTAGTTTTGAAAATTCTGAGGATACATGTGAAATGTATTCATGACTTGACATTAATTGTTAGTTGATGCATTGCTAGTAACAGACGTATTGTAACAAATACTAATATTGTGTGCAGCAGTGCAGTGCGTAACCTACATTAAGACTATCTTTCTGGTTTTGATCTGGTTTTTGTTGTTCCACCTGTCACAAAATATTTCAACTAGTTGTGGCCTGAAAGAAAAAATTTGAATAAAGCAAACATCCATTGTTTTCGTTATTGTCACTAAGCTTGAAAAAATAATGTGCACAGAAACAAATAATGCTTTAGGTTAAGTAACTTTATAGTTATAAATGTAATGAATCTTTTGTTGGGTTTAGTGTCTTTTCATATGGGGGTGTCGAATATGGGGCTTTTAATTGCTTTGTCTTTTGTTGTTGACTTTGATGCAAAATCTGCAATCTTTACTTGTTTGAGGAGAATTCTGCAATGGCTTGATGCGGAATCTGCAATCTTTACTTTTTTGAGGAGAAATCTGAGTATTGTTCCCTGACGAAAATTGTTTGTTTTGTGGCAGATGGAGCTGTGCATTATGCTTCTTGAGTGTTGCAGTCAGGAGAGAACATACCTTCGTTATTATGGGCTGCTAGGACAGCGATTTTGCATGATCAATAAAGTGTACCAAGAGAACTTTGAAACATGCTTTGTGCAACAATATTCGATGATTCATCGTCTTGAAACAAACAAGTTGAGGAATGTTGCCAAGTTCTTTGCACATTTGTTGGGGACTGATGCTCTCCCTTGGCATGTTTTGGCTTACATCAGGTTGACAGAGGAAGACACGACATCATCTTCTCGAATTTTTATAAAAATTCTATTCCAAGTATGTTTGCAAAGATTCTGCTTTCAAGTCATAGCTATTTATCATTATTTGTATTGTATTAGAATGCTGATATGCCTTTTTCCTGATGCAGGAATTATCGGAGCACCTGGGCATACGCCTACTCAATGAGAGGCTGAATGATCCTAACATGCAAGGTTCCTTCGAGTCTATCTTCCCAAAGGATCATCCGAAGAATACAAGGTTCTCGATCAATTTCTTCACGTCCATTGGTCTTGGTGGTATAACGGAAAGCCTGAGGGAGTACTTGAAGAACATGCCGCGCCTAATAATGCAGCAGCAGAAGCCGAAATCATCGGAGTCAGAATCAAGTGGATCTGAATCTGGTTCGGAAAGCTCTAGCGCAGGGTCTAGTTCTGAGTCTGAGTCAGAATCAAGCTCTGATGAGAGTGACAGGAGGCGGAGTAAGAAGAGGAAGAGGACTTGAGAGCACTTCCAAATGTGCTTATTGGAATCACGTATTTGGTTTTGTTCAAATTCAAATGTGCTGCTTCAGTATGCATGTGCAGTATGTGATCTAGCTCTTGATGTGTTCCGTTGTAATCAGAAAGCTGTAACATGTAAGATACTATACTATCCAAACTTGTACGGGGCAGGTTGGTAGTCCAGCAACAAAGGGCTAACAGAAATCTTAGTTTTTTCCCCCACGTTTTTCAATGCAGAACAAGTTTTGTACGCGGGGGATTTGTACCATTCCGACATCACACTGCGAGTTTACATGTTCTGGATCCTGTAGTGTGGTAACTGGTAAGCATCAACTATGTGAGTTTTTGGTTTTGATTTTTTTTTCTGCTATCTTTTTTCCCTAGCTGTATATAATCAAAGCTATCTAGACTCGTGACCTTCCCAAAAAATTTTGTTCGTACTGGTACATTCTTTCTTTGAGGTGATTCGGCATTCATTAAATACATACACGTGGCATGTAAATGCTCCAAAATATGGCATTTGCATATTCTCTGTTGTGAATTTAGAGATGTCATATAAGCACATTACAGAAATTGTACAGCCTAAACCTGCCGAAAGTTCTATAGGGCCATTTGCACTTTGGTGAGTATGAGAGGTCGTTGACGTGGGCGTGTTCGACGTGGTCGATGAAGAGGTGGTGGACAGCGTTCTGGTATATGGATCCCGCACCCTCCAGCCCGAAAGGATAGGGCCTTGCATGTTCTCCATTGGGGACTCGTAATCGGCCAGGGGCAGATCGGTAGCAGGGAGTGGTCGGTGTCGCACTGTGTGCCCCTCCGGAGTAGTCGTGATCACCAGATCTGAATCTGGCCACCTCGGACGATGTGGCCGAGTAGATTGCTTGGTCATAGCGGCTTGGCGATCTTGGAGTGCAGGAACTTCGTCGCTCGCTGTAGACCGATCTAAGATCGACTCCATGAGAGACAGGCGTTCGGCTAAGCCGTTGGTGACCCTATCGATAGGTGCGATCAGATCGTCATTGTCGATGGATTTCCTAACCCAGCGATGAGGCGCCGAGATCAGAGAAGTTGCAAATGTTGGCACGATTGACGCAGGGTGATTCTGCGCCGCCTCCACAATCTCCCCGACGTCGTTGGCGCCGATGACCCAGGTCATGGATCCAACCGTGAAAGTCTGGCCTGGCTCAGGAAGAACCATGGAGCTCGAAAAGCGAACCATCTGGCTCGCCATGGAATCAGCGTGCACACCCCTTACCTGGCGCGCTACTGTCGATGAAATCTAGTCGGTAGTCTACCGAGGGGTATACCCATGGTAGTAGATGAATCAGTGGAGGTGCACGTGAGGGAACTAGATGGTGACACAGAACGCAAGAGACAACAATTAGGCAGGTTCAGACCGTCAGCTTGACGTAATACCCTACGTCGTGTGTCTTTGGTGGATTGTATTATGAGGTGAGATAAAAACGAGGGTGGTCCCTACCCGCCTTATATGGCCTGGGGGTAGTGTCGACGAAATATGGTCGGTAGTCTACCCAGGGGTATGCCCAAGGTAGTAGATTATCGGTAGACAGATGCGCAAGCTACAAACAAGATGGTGACGCAAGACAGACACGAGGTTTTATCCAGGTTCGACCGTCGTGAAGGCGTAATACCTATGTCCTGTGTCTGATTGTATTGTTGTATGTCAATGAGAGATGTTTTGAGAGGGGTCCCCTGCCCGCCTTATATAGTCTGGGGAGCAGGGTTACAGATCTGGAAACTAATCCTAACCAGTTATAATTGACATAGGTGGCCGGATGAGGATTCCTATTGTAACCGACCAGGATCTTGCTTGATCTCCAAGTCTGCCTTGATTCCTTGCGCGGGACTCCAAGCAAATTGGCCGGGCCGCGCGTCATCTTCTAGTGGGCCAGACCCTCTGGTCCGGGCCGGCCCAATCCTAGCCGTAAGGGTATAGGGGTTAATACCCCCACAGCTAGTCCCCGAGCTCCATGTATTATGCTGCGACACGTCGTTCAATCTCCTTCGTCTAATGCGATTCGTCTTAATGTCATCTCCAACTAGTTGAAACATTGACCAAGCGAATGTGCCGGTATTCTGATCAGAACAGAGAGCAGTAGACCACGATTATAGCCGAAGACTCCGGTTGTCCAAAGAATGCATGGTGCTCTAAAAAAAGAAAAAGATTTCTTTCCTAATAAAGTGTGCCCACTTGTATTTCTAAAAAGAAATGTAAGTGACCCTTGTACAATAGCAGTTATGGCCAATAGTCAGAGCGTAGGGGTCGATAAAATAAACACATTCACCGTAAGGTGAAGTGTGCCCACTTAGTCCCCGAGCCTGGTAGTAGGTGACGCAGGCACGTGGTGCCAGGGTCTAAAAAGAATTCCCAATTAAGTTGAAAATCTAATCGTCGAACAAGCGATACGAGATACACCGGCAGGTGCATCGTACCGATGTAGTCCCCGAGCTTGCTGGAAGGCGAGATATCAGCCTTGTAGCAAGGTCAAATGAAGAAAAAATATCCCAACTGTATGCGAGTCGCCAGTCGCATGTAGTCGAGACGCGAAGTCCCCGAGCTGTGATCGAAGAGTGGTCGAGGCAGTCCCCGAGCACAAGTCAAGGAGCGAGCGATGAAGTCCCCGAGCTGTAGTCAGAGAGTGGTTGAGGCAGTCCCTGAGCACGAGAGTGGTCTGGACAGTTCCCGAGCACGATGGTGGTCTGGACATTCCCCGAGCACAAGAATAGTCACGACAGTCCCCGAGCACAAGGATAGTCACGACAGTCCCCGAGCACAAGGATAGTCGCGATAGTCCCTGAGCACGGGGGTGGTCGGGACAATCCCCAAGCACAAAAAGTGTGGCAAAAAACCATGTCACTTGTACTATTATTTTATATATTTATTTATTTACTTGTTCTGTCAAGTCCAATCTGACATGTCTAGTCTAAAAAGTAGATGGGTATAACACATCATACTGCCTTTTTGTCTTGTCAAGCAAACAGTTGTGTGACACCTGTCAGTAGGTGCGTCAGCATGGGCCCTCCCACACTGGCAACGAAGAGGTGCATATATTGGCGTAGATCTCGAGGCTGTGAAAACAACCGTCTACGGCACGTGCGCACGTCTCCCAAGAATCCCGGGCAGACGAAATAGCATAACTCTTGGGTTAAATACAGTATAGGATAGGTAAGTTACTATTTACTGAACCCCATTGCCATTCGCAACCGCAGTTTTCTTCTTCCTCTCGCCAACCCTAATACATCCGAAATCGCCACCAATCAATCCGCTGCCATTTTCCCGTTCACCAGCAAGGCCAGAGTCATGGCAAAAAGTGATGCGCAGAAGAAAGCAGGGGTCATAGCGAAGGAATGGTGGAAATCGAAAAGCAATGAGCAAACCATTGAAGACCTCATCACCATGGGGGTACTCCACAACAAGGAGCTCGCAGGATGGCGTGCGCCAGAGTGCGAGGGGTACCCCGATCCACAACCAGGTGAGATCGTGGTGTTCGAAGACTTCTTTAAACGGGGATTTGGGGTTCCGGTACATCCTTTTCTTCAGGGGCTCTGTCTTTACTATGAGATTGGGATTTGCAATCTGCATCCCAACTCGATCCTCCTTGTCGCCACTTTCATACATCTTTGTGAAGCATATGGCGGCTTCCAGCCCCATTTCGATTTTTCCGCCATCTTTTCTGTCTGTGGAAGAAAGGAAGCGGCGGTTCAAAGATAGCCAGGGGTGTGTACCTCAACCTCCGTGACGGCATGAAAGCCCAGTACCTACACTGCCCATGGAATACGTCGCTTGACGACTGGTACAAGAAATGGTTCTACATTCGCGAAGAGCCGAACACGATCACACTGTGCGACGTGGGGTACATTCCAGAGAAGAGGACAAGCTGGTCAGAGAAGCCCGAGCACCTGGAACAGATTCCAAAAATATTTGGAATGATCCCGTGGAAAAAACTGGATGGTCCGAGCGTGGTCGGGAGTTTCATCAGCCGACGGATCCAGCCCTGCCAGAGGAGAGTACATCCTGGCTATGAATATCAAGGTAGCGTGGACCCGACGAGGACGAGGCAGGGGGCGCTTGACAAAATCGAAGTCAAAGCCAGAATTGAAGAGCTATTTAACTTAGCTGATCCAAATTATGCCAGATTGAGCGACATCGAGCACGCTTTCAAGCTTGCCCGACCTCCCCCAAAGGTAACTCGTCTTTCCCTGTCTGTACCCGTAGTTTTATATTGTGGTAGGAAAAACTGAAACTTACTGTGTGCACTCAATTTTGTTACCCAGGTCAATGGTCGGGATAGAGCGACAGTGTTTGTGTCGCCACCCCCTGGAGTGGAGTGGCCACAAGGACGTGGTCCCACCACCCAGACCAGCGTCGATATCGAGGACGAGGACGTCGACTGGGCGGTGCTCGGGGCTGGAGAGGAGGCAGCGGCCCTAGCCGCTGGTAAGCGGTCGGCTACCCCCCAAATAGTCGAAGAAAAGATCAGCAGCCTCCCTGCTCACCGGGGGGCGCTAAATATTAACGAGCCCAAGGGAGGCCCGGAGGAGAGACCGGCGAGCAAACATCGATAGACGATTTTTGCCTGGTCGGACGATGATGCAGAGGAGGGAGAGGATGCAGACACATTTCGACTTGTCTCTCGAAAGAGGAGGAAACAACTGGAGTCGATGGGGGCAAGGTGTCTCATCCGCACCTATGGGACCCACATCGTCGACGTCGGTGAAGGATGCAGCCGAGTCAACCTCGGGAGTACCTGGTCAAGGAACGTGACCGGCGACGGAAACGACAACCCGACTGAGCACACCACCGACCACTGCAGCGTGAAGGACAAGCGGTGGAGGGGTCGAGCACCAAGGCCCAGCGACAGTGCTGGATGTAGAGGGAGACCAGGAGTCACCCGCACAGCACATGGAGCAAGTACGGCCGAAGAGACGCGCCTTTGCCACATCATTCCGTGCTTATAACATGTAAGTATTTGTAACCTTATTATAAGTTAGCAATTTGCATTGAATATGGTTGCCTTCTGAACTTTTCTCGGATGTACTAGTTCAGCGTCCACAGAAAGTCCGGACCAGCTAGCCGGAAGTTGCGTGGCCACCGATGAAGCCATAGCAGAAGATCCGTCGGGGCCTCAGGAAGGGAGCAGTCAGACAACAATCCCCGAGCAGGTGGTCGAGGGACCAACTGAGCCGAGCACGAGTGCTCCGAGCGCTAGACCTGCTGAGGGCAACACCTCAGCGTCGAGGGTGACGGAGCAGACCGAGGAGCAACAACCGAAGGTGAGAGCATAGCCCATATTCACCGACGCCGAAACCCGTGGGAAGGCTTTGGTGATCGTAGAAGCTGCTGACGCCGGACCAGCACCGAGACCCGAAGAAGAGCCCGAAGAGGAGGAAGTGGAGGAGGTCCTGGGCCATCCGCAGGACAAGCAACAACATGTGTATGTGTCGCGTTGGCGGAACGACCAATGGGTTGTCCATGAGGAAATCCCCAAGGTCGAAGAAACCAAGAAAGTTGAACGGGCGGTGAAACGGCTGGTTACGGAGGTGCAGGTAAGCTTCGCTTCACCCCCTAATCTTGCTGTCTAGTCGCAGTTGTCTTACTTAGGTATATGCACACATGACTTAATGAAGACCGCAAGGTACCGCAAGAAATGCTTCAACCAGATTGAGGGGATCGCTGCAAACAACAAGGAGCTGACGGCAGAGGTGGAACGCTTGCGCCAGCGACTTGAAGCCGCCAATCATGAAAAAATGGCGCAAGAGTCCCAGAACCAGAACCTGGTCATCCAGCTCAGTAATAAAGAGCGGGAAAGAACAAGTAAGTAGCCATTTTATCACAACGACTATTGACAAGTGATGTTGCGTTGTTGGTAGTAACAGCTGTAGTGCAGGCTTAGAAGCCGAAGTGGTCCGTCTCCGAGAGGAGAACAGTCGTGCGGTTGTGAAGTGTGATCGCCTGAAAGAGGACAACAGAAAACTGGCACAAGACCAGTCGTAGTTCTGGGACCACATGACCAAGATGACAGAGGAGCTGAAAGGTAAGTTTTCCAAACCCCTTTGCTCATTTTTGTTGCCTACCGTAGTTTGGCGTAATATAGCGTCTTAACAGCATGTGCGGTTTGCAGTTATAAAAATCAATGCGAAGAAGCATCTAGAGGCCGTGATAAAAGACCATGATGACTGGAAGGTGCAATGCCAAGAGATCACCAAGGATCGTGACACCTAGAAAAATTGGTGCCAGGAGGTGACAATGGGCATTTTGCCAGTCCTTAACCTCATCGATCCAGCGCTAGCAGAGGACGTGCCAAGGACGCCGCAGCTGGGATTGATCGAGAGATGCCAAAGAGCATGGGGATGGTTCCAGGAGTTCGTGAAGGAGGCAGGAGAGTACACAGGCGCACATGCGCTGAGCATGGTACGTGCTCACTACCCCCTGATCGATCTCAAGCGCCTAGAGGCTGGATACCCGAAGGAGGTAGATCTAGACAAGGCCGAGGAGCTACGGATGACCCAGCTGGACTTGTCGGCGAAAATAATTGGTGATATTAACCTGTGTGGAAGTGCGACACCACCTGTACAGGGAACACCATCAACAAGTCAGCTAGGAGCGCCATCATTTTCAAGCCAACCGGCGAAGCCTGCGGTCTCGACCAGCCAGGCATCGATGGGGCCATCTTCTTCAGCTTGGTCAATGCCAGAGTCCTCGAGACCCTTGCACGATATCAGGCCCAGCGAGCAACATGTGCCGCGTGCCCCGACCAGCTAATAGTATAGGCTATAGCTGTAGAAGAAGATGTAGTTGTGTTATTGTAAACTTGGACCTTTTCAGGCAAGCTTGTAATAACGTAACTGTATATCACCATAAGCTTGTTTGTTTTGTAGAAAACGTGTTTAAGCTCGGATATCGTGTTGGTGTAACTAAGTTAGAACGTGTTAGCGTTCTGTTTAGTTGTACCAGTTTAGTCGACACGTCATCCTGAAAGGTTTGTATGGCCCTGGCTTGTCTTGTGGTCGGGGTGTGAGGTGCGTAGCTTGTGCACACGTAGAAACACACAAGTCAAACTAGAGAGCACCTGCCGATCACCCGTAGCGTAGAGAGCGGATCCCATGCACGTGTTGGGAGGAATCAGAGACAGGGCCTACTCCAAAAACCCGAGAAGGAATGGTGGTCGGTTTTAACTGGTTGAGTTAGAATAACCATAGACTTCGAAATGACACATTAGAGTGGCCGGAGAAATCATAATAGCTTTATTGAATTAAATCAATAGTACAAGAGGGGAACATATCTTAGTAGCTAAGCATATAAACGCCTAAGCTTGTCGATGTGCCAGGAATTGGGTACGTCTGTGTAACACCCCGGTGTTATGCCTACATTTAGGCACTGCAAATCATGCATATCATGCATCATCAAGCATCCTAATCATACATGCATAATCTTGCATATAATAACTGAAACATTCCTTCGAAACATACGAAACATGTTTGTGAAAAGTAAATGATGCATACACTTATTAGAGTTGTTTTGCTCTGATTCTTGCTTGCTAGCTGAATAGAAACTGTTGGTTATGCTTGAAAATCATCTAGAATTGTTTATCACAATTTTTGGAGCAAGGTTTGTATTCAAATTAATTCAAAATTTTGCTTCCAAAGTGATTTCCCAAAATTAGGGTTTTGAGTTAAAATTTAACTTTGATTCTATAATCTAAAATCTAGATAGAATTGGACTTTGGTCATAAAAGCAAAGTTGTAGGGAATTTAATTCTAAGCAACTTTCATTTTTGGTACATTTTCAAAGAGGTCATTTCCTTGCTCAAAATAATGTTTGAAAGATGGCAATTTAAAATTTTCTTGAAAATCAATTGAAAATTCCATTTTCTATTTACGGGCCGCCGCCGCCTCTTCTCAGCCTGCTTTGCCAGAGCCTTGGCCCAGCCTGACTCACAGCAGCCTTGCGCCTCGCTTCGCTCGGCCCAGCCAAAGACCCGCCCGGCCTGCCTCCTCCACCAGCGCGCATTCTTCTCCAGCGTGCGTGCCGTCGCCAGCGCCACGTCCCGCCTCGTCGGCGACGCCCGCCGCGTGTCCGCCACGCGCCCGGCTAGCTCTGACCACGCAGTGCACTGGCGGGCTTGAAGAGGAGCGCGCCCTGCTGCCAGTCGCACGCGCTCTGCCTTCACTCCTCCCGCCCCTTCACTCCGCCCTCGCCCGCGAGCCCCGAAACTCAGCCCTCGCCCGCGCTTCGAGCTCTCATGACGCCAAGCTCTCACACACCGCATCATTTTCCGATTGCTCGCGCCTGACAGCGCGCCTCGCCTTCCTTTGGCTCACGCTTTCGCGCCGCCGCCTTCCGAACCACAGGTAAGCTTTCCCAGCCTGCGCCACCGGCGTCCATGGCGCCGCCATGCCGTGCGGCCGTGGGGCGCCTCTTCCTCCCCTTCCCAAACGTGCGTGGCTGCACCTTGCTTTTCGCCATGGCCTCGCACACCTATTATTTCGCTCATTGGCTTACCCATGGCCGGAGGAGGCCATTGCCCGCTGGAAATGTTGCAGCCGTCGCGCCATAGCCCGGCGATCATCAGTCAGGTGCCTCGGTGACCGAAGAGCAGAAGCCATGGTGGACATACTGATTGGGCTGTCTTCCCCTCTCTCCTTCAAGGGCAGCGCAGCGCGATGATGATGGCCATGGGCCAGCTGTGTTCTCTTCGGCCGGCCCAACATTTACGAAATGAATTGATTTCCATTTATTATTTGTTATTTGAAATTAAAATGGTTTGAAAAATGTTTGGATGGTCAAACTTGCTCCAAATTTGTTGAAACAAAATTTGCTAGGTTCCTTATCACCAGATCTACTTGGGAAAAATAGTGCATGTCATTTTTGATATACTTTTCTATAGGATTTTATTTAATCTTGAATATTGCTGATAACTTGAAAATATGTAGAAAAATATCTAGGCTTCAGAAAAATATGATTCCAAGTTTGTTAATCTTCTTATGTCATGTACTTCCTAGGAAAAATATATTTCATGCATGTGCTGTGGAAAACTTTAGAGGTGTAGTTCAAGTACCTTAAATGGCTGATTTTTGTTATTTTTGCTAGAGAGCAAACTTTGTATAAAACATGCATGTGATAATTTTTGTACAGTCATTATATGCTATGAAGAACCCAGGAAAAATATTAATTCTATTGTTTGACACTTTTCATAGTACAAAGTAATTTCATGCTCATTTTTATGCAATAACTTGTCATTTTTGTGTAGGATAGTTTACTTATCCAAATGCCATGAAATTTTATGGTAGTCTGTTTAGGGTAGTATTATGCTACTGTAATTTTCTCAGATTTTAGGAGCATCAGAAATATAGGTTGCTATTCAAACCTATTATTAATTAAGGTTTAAGCAAGTGTTGCCTTAAGTGTGATTAAGAAATTAGTAAAGCTTTGGTGTATCTTTGAAGCATTTCACAAGATAGGTTAACTTAACATATTAGTAGTAGAAGAGAATGCAGTAGATGACATGTGCTTGTAGCCTAGTTTCTTGGATGATGTTGTCTACCTTGCCTTTCAACATATTCATTGCATTCATCTCTTGATGCACCGATTGCATAGGCACTTACACGCATTGCATCATACAGGGATCGCATAAACCGAGAACCCAGCCGTCATTCCCGAGGAGCTCGAGGAGCGATTCGAGTGCAGCGGCGAGAAGTGCCGAAGCCGTGAGGAGGGCGTTGAGGAACTTCCGGAGTGCCCGATCACCGCCTCGAGCTCCTTGAGAGAGGCAAGCCCCGAGCATCTTTCTCCCGGTTTGCAATGATTTCGTTAAATGCTTTATTTTAAATTGATGCATTACGTTCAGGAGTTGTTTGCAACCGTTCTTGCATTATACCTTGTTTACCTTTGTTATACTATATCCTTGTTACCACAGGTATTCGCAATCGAGTCAATGCTTAGCTGGCTTAGACCGGTAGAAGTCGGGTGATTTCTGTCACCGCGAGCTATAGGTGGTTACTGGATCTGTTTGGATGGCTATGAAGTCATGGTATAACTAAGTGTTAAATGAAGTTGAGACCGGGCGAGAGACTTGCGGGGTTTTGGACTGTAGTGTTTCCGTCAGTATGGATTAAGAACCGACCGTTGTTGGGCCTCGAGTCATGTTGAACGCATGCCTTACATTTAGGCTGGCGGATAAAGTACCTTCCGACCCTGGAAGCTGGAGAGATTTTTCGGGCCGAGTAGATTGCCCGCATGCGCCTTGTCTGTGCGGCGTGTGGTAGGACACGGGCGGGATGATAAGACCAAAGTGCGATCGGTCGGCCCCGGGTACATGTGGTTCTGGCAAACTCGAGATACTGGAAAGTTGACTCGGTGATCAATATCTCACTTTAGCGGGTGAGTGAGATTTGTGTAAGGAATAAATCACCAATTGGTTAGGAATCGATTCGATCGCCATCGCTCTGGATAGTGAGCACTTGACTTGAGTGACTTCATCGTAGTAAATGTTTATGGAACACTTGGGCAGTTTATAGTGAATATGACAAGATGGAAGTTGTTTAATGATCAGTGGTTATCATTAATTGCTTAATCACATGTTTACTCTAGTATAGGTGCAAATCTAGTCGACAGGTTAATAATAATTAACTTGACAATAATGCTTTTAGAAAGGTTCTTGAAATGCTAAAAATGCTTCTTTCGCAAATGAGTCAGCTACCCTACTATAATGCCTGCATAATCCTTGGTGTCATTTATTTTCGGTTATGTCGGGTAAGTCTGGCTGAGTACCTTCTCGTACTCAGGGTTTTATTCCCACTTGTTGCAGATGGGCAGATGTACTATGGTTATTGTATCAACTGCCTGTATCCTGCGATGGGTGATGCTTAGGACCATGGGCATGGTCATTCCTTACGTCTCGTCTAATGCTTTTGTTGGAGATGATCATTCGCTGGCACTATATTTGAACTCCGTGTGAGTGTGTGTGTGGTTTTAAACAAATGACTTCCGCTACTTTTATTCGAACTTGTTTTGTAATAACTATGTGTAAACTCTGATGTATCTGTTATGCAAACTTTTATGTAATATGTGATTGGTGACCGCTAAACTTATTACGATCATGGCATTTGAGACACGAGTTGGTTTGAAATCCGTCGTGATTTCACGGACTACCGGGTTATCTGGGCTTAAGTTTGCTCAATCGTCTGCTTCGGTGGATGATTTTCTTACTTAATTTCGTTATAATTGGTCGGTTCTGTTATAGGCTGGCATCGAGCATGGTTTAGCGTATTCTTTGTTCACAAGTGTATTTAAAAAAAAGCATTTGGAAAACGTGATTTTAAACCTATAAAGTGTGCTTTGATCATATCCTTTATGCCCGATTAAGGACTTTAGGTGGCTTAATTAAGTCTTGGTTGGGGTTCTTGCATCATATTTCTCTTTAAATAAGCTCATCACAGCGTGCTATTGTATGAGTGCCACTTGGTTGAGTGGTAATGAATGGATCAATTGCCTCTACGCCTCGGTAAGTGTGAGTTGTGAGAGCATGATCGGATACACCACTGATCTAGGGTGAATGCTTATATGATGCTGGAGTAATTACATGTTCTACGCATGTTTTACAAAGGTATCTCATGTATGGGTCTTCCGTCTGTGGAGGCGATGCCGTCAATAGGACGATGGTTCGGGTAGTTGCTACCGTTGTACACGTGTCTGGGGATTACGTGTAGGCGCGTAGATAAAACTTCTTTGCTTTTATGCATTCATTGGGAATTGGGCTGAAATGAATCTTCTGCAGGTACATAACAACGCTATCGTGTAGAACGTATTAGCTACGTATTGAGAGATCGTTGTATGCCACCGAATTCGTCGTTAGAAATTATTTATTTCCTAAGTTTGGGAGAACGTACGGTACGTACATACATCATGTTACTTGTGCATCTCATTCATCTCATGCATTCCTCCCTTATAAATTGATTATCTCATTTTGATAAAAGGCGTATCACCAAAAGTATGTTTCCCGAAGTAATAAGAGAACTTTTACTTACTGAGATGGCCCGCACGAAAGCGGAGACCGCCCAGTAAGTCCACGGAGGAAGAGCACCCCGCGCCCATTGGCACCGAGGAGCACCGCACCACGGACACCTTCTTGAGCGAGTTTGGCATGCCAACTTTGCTTTGGAGAGTGCTCCATGATGTGGGGTACCCAGATGGTCAAGAGCGGTGTACTCTTGGAATGAGAGCCGATTGGCGGATGATGGACTTGCGATGGTGGAGATCACGGTTCTGCTCTCGGTGATGCTCCAGTTGGGATGGTTGGCATTTGGAGTTTGAGGGTCGCACTCCAGTGAGGGTGCGAGGGGAGCACCTTCCGTGTCATCGGGGACATTATGAGCAGATTTCCCGGTGAGCTTGCAGCAGCTCTAGTGGTACTTTTCCTAGGGATGATCCTCGTGATGCCATTTGGGTTCACCTCGGGGGTGCATTGGTCGAGGAGGTCGGTGAGGGACAAAGCTAGCGACAACCGAGCAATGAGTGCTATGTTCGCCGCCATTAGAGCGTATGAGGGTCTCGAGAGTACCCTCTTGGACTTTGGTAGCTTGCGTAGTGAGGATAAGCTCAAAGGGAAGAAGCGTAAGAAGAGACAAGCACGAGCCATAGCTAGCTTGCGGGAGCAGGTTAGGCGATATGAACTTCAAATGAGATCGAGCGGTTGAGAGAGGTGATAGAGCTATGCAGCGAGTGCATCGTTGACTCAAGCCAACAACAATGCGCACCGCATGATTGGACAATTGGTTCAAGAAAGGAATGAAGCACAGGAGCATAAGAAACCTTCTGCTGCGGAGAGTCGATGAGCTAGAGGAATACAACGGCAACTTTGCACGAGGAGTTTCACGCGCTCTACAATGGGGTTGGCCCATATGCTCCGACAAAGCGCCCGCCGGCATGGACATCGACAGGCGACAACGAGCGAGCACATGTAGTTTCACCAGGAGGCGATGGTGGCGTCTCCGATCCCGACGATGGCCCCGAGGAATAGGCTAGTTGCCTTGCGCTAGTATCTAGGTCTGTCGCGAAGACCTTTCTTTTGTTGGCATGTAACCTATCGTATGTTGTTTGAGCGTATGAGACTTGGCATGTGGTTGGAACTTGATGTTCAAATGCGAGATCCGAAGCGCATAAAAAGTCCGATGTATGTATCTTTGGCAATGTGACCGTGTATGGATGCGATGTTGGCCATTGAAGTAATTCGATTAAGTGTTGTTGTCTTAATTGGGATGAGATTGTTGTGCCTCTATTTTATTGCATGAATTTATTCTCTCCGATAAAATCGATGCGGCATAATTTTTCTTCACTTTCGCAATCATTACGACTTCACTCAATCGTTACTTATTGCTGAAATATGCGGATGACAAACACTCGCGAACCACGTATGAAGCCGGCGAGACCGGTGCTAACGGTGCGGGGGACGGTGGTGGTGGTGATGGTGGAAACCACGGCAACAACAATGAACCTCCCCATGAACCACATTTGCCACCTCCTCCCCGTTTACCCCGAGATGTTTCTCGCCACGGTTGCTTTCGAGTCGGTAGCGACGGAACAATCCCGAGAAGAACATGGAGGATTTTCTGCGCACCATCGCCAACAACGTTCAACGTGGTAACAATCAAGGTGGTGGCATGGGGTGAACCAATATAGTAGCTTCAAGGATTTCATGGACACCAGGCCACCCGTATTCAAAGAAGCCACAGAGCCACTTGATCTTTGAGGAATGGATCAACACAATGGAAGATAAATTCCGTGTGTTGAGAATGACCGAGGTTCTAAAAACGGATATATCTTGCACTTCAATTGCGGGGACCGGCGGGAATGTGGTGGAAGCACCATCGCACCACCTTCCTCAAATGCTCAGATTTCTTGGAGAGAGTTTCTTTGAGGCTTTTAAGTGGAGTCTATATTCCACCAGGGGCTGACCGAAATGAAGTTGGGAGAGTTTCTGGCGTTGAACCAGGGCACCAAAACCGTGACGCAATACCTGCATGCCTTCAACAACTTGTGTCGCTATGCTCCCGACATGGTTGACACAGATGCTAAAAGAATAGCCAGTTTCAAGAGAGGACTCAATCCAAAAATGATGAAGCATGTCGGTACCAACAACCGTGTCAGATTCAATGACTTCATCAGCGACTGTCTGAAGCAGGAGAAGAATAACAACGCCAACCTTGCAGAGCCAAAGACACGCAAGAGAGCCTTTGAAGGTGGGCCGTCTCAAGCTAGAGCACCTATGGGAGGTCGTCCTCCATATCGCCCATCGGCACTGGCGCTAGATTCAGGCCACCTCAGCCAAGAAGTCAAAATTTCCGTGGACCTCAAAAGCCGTACAAGATGGCAGTCAGCCCAACAAAGCGGCCGCAAAACTGCGGTACAAAAGCGATTCAAAGGAAGCGTGGGATCTCTTAAGAGACGATGAGAGACCTGCTATAAGCTTGTGATCAACCCGGTCATTTCTCGAGGTTTTGTCCGTACCCACCCAAGAAGAAGCGGCGGACTTATAATGCTAGAGTGCACATACACAACATGGATGAAATTCGGAGGAGAGCCCGTCACTGCTTTGGTAAGTTTCACATCAGCGAAAACCCTGCAGTTGTTCTATTTGATTCGGATCATCGCATTCTTTTATGAGTCAAGCATTTGCACGTAAACATGGACAACTATGCACGGAATTGGGATATGGGTACAGTATAAGTTCAAAGAGGGGCTGATGTTTTGACTAACCGGATGGTTCGAGGGCAACCCTTGAATTAGGTAGCGGGAAGTTCGAGTGAACTTGATAGTTATGCTGGATTAGTCTTGGATGTCATTATAGGGATGAATTGGATGAAAGATTGGGGAGCGGTCATAGATCTTTGGAAGTCGAGTACTTACCCTTAAGGATCCCACGGGTGAGGGTACTTTCCAAGTACCATTGCCTCGGAGAAACAGACCTTATAAGTGTTACATGTGCTTTCTGGCGATCATTCCTATTCATCAGATTCCGGTAGTGTGTGAATTTCCGGATGTATTCCCGGATGAGCTACCTGGTCTTCCGCCAGATAGGGAGATTGAGTTTGGAATTGAGTTAATCCCCGGAACAGCTCCGATTTCAAGGAGACCATATCGGATGCCTCCAGATGAGTTAGCAGAGCTGAAGAAGCAATTAGAAGATTTGTCAAAAAAGGGGTTTATTCGGCCAAGCAAGTCTGAGTGGGGATGTCCCGCTTTGTTTGTGAAAAAGAAGAAAGAGGGCACGTTGAGAATGTGCGTAGATTACAGGCCACTTAATGCTGTGACCGTCAAGAATAAATATCCCTTGCCACATATTGATGTTCTGTTTGACCAATTATCCAAGGCCAAGGTGTTCTCAAAAATAGATTTGAGATCCGGTTATCATCAGATTAAGATTAGGCCACAGGATATACCAAAAACTGCATTTTCCACCAGATATGGGTTGTATGAGTATCTTGTCATGTCTTTTGGCTTGACAAATGCTCCTGCATACTTTATGTTCTTAATGAATACAGTTTTCATGCCAGAATTAGATAAGTTTGTGGTAGTATTCATCGATGACATTCTGGTGTACTCTGAGAACGAGAAAGATCACGAAGAGCATCTGAGAACTGTCTTGACCAGACTTAGAGATCATCAATTGTATGCTAAGTTTAGCAAATGCGAATTCTGGTTGAAGGAAGTTCCTTTCCTTGGTCACATTCTGTCAGAGAATGGAGTTTCAGTCGATCCAAGTAAGGTGCAAGAAGTTATGAATTGGAAAGCACCGACCTCAGTTCCTGAGATTAGAAGTTTCTTAGGACTAGCGGGTTATTACCGTCGCTTTATACCAGATTTCTCGAAGATTGCCAAGCCGATGACAAGTCTCCTTCAGAAGGATCATAAATTTGTGTGGACAGAAGAGTGTGAAGCAGCTTTCCACACTTTGCGGAAACTGTTAACCACTGCTCCTGTTCTAGCACAACCAGATATTGAGAAACCATTTGATGTGTTTTGCGACGCATCAAAGACTGGATTAGGATGTGTTCTTATGCAAGAAAGGAGAGTCATTGCTTATGCATCACGTCAATTGAGGAAGCACGAGGTCAACTATCCAACCCATGATCTTGAACTTGCTGCCGTTGTGCACGCCCTAAAAATTTGGAGACATTATCTTCTGGGTAATGTGTGCAATATTTTCACGGATCACAAGAGTCTTAAGTATATCTTTACCCAACCAGAGCTAAACATGAGACAGTCAGTAGATGGTTGGAATTGATCAAGGATTATAACTTGAATGTGCAATATCATCTGGTAAAGCCAATGTAGTGGCGAGATGCTTTGAGCGAAAAGTCACATTACTTGAATGTGCAGCCATTACTTGAAGATGGGTTCGATCTAATGCATCCTGGCTTTGTGTTACATAGTATTGATTAGTTGCTCGTTGGAGAGTAAGATAATAGAAGGTCGAAAAGCGACAAGGGATATTCCACATCAAAGAGAAAATAAAAGAAAAGCCGTCTCAACACTTTAAAATAGATGAACAGGCGTGTTGTGGTTTGACAACCGTCTTGTGGTTCCCAAGGATCGAGAGCTTAGAAATAAACTCATGGATGAAGCTCACCTTTCTAAGCTATCTATCCATCCCGAAAGTAGTAAGATGTATCAAGAACTAAGATCTCATTATTGGTGGACCAAAATGAAGAAAGAAATTACAGCA
Source organism: Miscanthus lutarioriparius (assembly GCA_904845875.1). NCBI lineage: Eukaryota > Viridiplantae > Streptophyta > Magnoliopsida > Poales > Poaceae > Miscanthus > Miscanthus lutarioriparius. The sequence goes on from CAJGYO010000008.1 coordinate 69,252,760, forward strand.
TATGTTGTCAGATGTGACACATGTTGTCGAGTGAAAGCAATTCACATGAAACCTGCCGGTATGTTGCAACCCTTATCAGTCCCGAGTTGGAAGTGGGACGATATCAGTATGGATTTTATCACGGGTTTGCCCACTACTCAAAAGGACATGATTCGATTTGGGTGATTGTGGATCGTCTTACCAAGACCGCTCATTTCCTACAGCAAAACCACTTATCGACCACCTCAATATCTTTGAGAAGTATATCGCGAAAATTGTGAGGTTGCATGGTATACCAAAGACAATAGTGTCTGATAGAGGCTCACAGTTCACGGCTCATTTTTGGGAACATTTACACAAAGGTTTAGGAACTAGTTTGATTCGTAGTACCGCTTATCATCCTCAGACGGATGGTCGACCGAGCAGTGAATGCTTTGTTTTGGAAGATATGTTAAGAGCACATGTATTGTCTTCTAAGGGATCATGGGAGTCATGGTTACCGTTAGCTGAGTTTTCTTATAATAATAGCTATCAAGAAAGCATCAAGATGGCCCCATTCGAAGCTTTATATGGCGAAAAATGTAGAACACCATTGAATTGGGTCGAACACGGAGATAGAAGGTATTATGGCATTGACTTTGTAGAAGAAGCCGAGAAGAAAGTTCATATTATTCAAAAAATATGAAAGCTGCCCAATCACGTCGGAAAAGCTATGCGAGACAAAGAAGGAGACCCTTAGTTTTGAAGTTGGTGACTATGTTTATCTGAAAGTCACGCCAATGAAGAAGAAAAGGTTTGGAGTCCAAGAAAGCTTGCCGCGAGATTCAGTAGGACCATACAAGATCTTGGAACAAAGAGGTCCGGTAGCCTACAAGTTAGAGTTACGAGACAATGAGTACAGATTTTCCCGATTTTCCATGTATCACATCTCAAGAAATGTTTGCGTGTTCCGGAGGAAAGAATAGAACCTCGAGGTATTCAACTCAAATCAGATTTGGTGTATCGTGAACAACCAGTCCGGGTGTTAGACACTAAGGAACGTGCTACTCGGAATAGTGTGGTAAAAACATACAAGATACAGTGGGATCATCATGATGAGGGAGATGCAACTTGGGAAACAGGAGAGTATCTACAAAAAGCTTATGAAGATTTTTATAACAAATGGTTCGTAACCCAAATCTCGGGACGAGATTTTTATAAGGGGGGAGGGCTGTAACACCCCGGTGTTATGCCTACATTTAGGCACTGCAAATCATGCATATCATGCATCATCAAGCATCCTAATCATACATGCATAATCTTGCATATAATAACTGAAACATTCCTTCGAAACATACGAAACATGTTTGTGAAAAGTAAATGATGCATACACTTATTAGAGTTGTTTTGCTCTGATTCTTGCTTGCTAGCTGAATAGAAACTGTTGGTTATGCTTGAAAATCATCTAGAATTGTTTATCACAATTTTTGGAGCAAGGTTTGTATTCAAATTAATTCAAAATTTTGCTTCCAAAGTGATTTCCCAAAATTAGGGTTTTGAGTTAAAAATTTAACTTTGATTCTATAATCTAAAATCTAGATAGAATTGGACTTTGGTCATAAAAGCAAAGTTGTAGGGAATTTAATTCTAAGCAACTTTCATTTTTGGTACATTTTCAAAAGAGGTCATTTCCTTGCTCAAAATAATGTTTGAAAGATGGCAATTTAAAATTTTCTTGAAAATCAATTGAAAAATTCCATTTTCTATTTCTGGGCCGCCGCCTGCTTCTGGCCTGCCAGCCAAGCCGGCCCAATGACTCCTTGCACATTGCCTCCGCCTCGCTTCGGCCCAGCCACCGCGCCCGGCCCAGCCACCTGCCTCCAGCGCGCGCCTTCTTCTCCAGCAGCAGTGCCGTCGCCACGCGCCGTCCCGGCCTCGTCGGGCGGCGCCCGCCGCGTGTCCGCCCGCGCCCGGCTAGCTCGACCACGCAGTGTGCTGGCGGGCTTGAAGAGGAGCGCCTGCTGCCCAGGCCGCCGCGCTCTGCCTTCACTCCTCCCATGCGCCCTTCACTCGCGCCCTGCCCGCGAGCCCGAAGCTCGCCTCTCGCCAGCGCTCGAGCTCACCGGCGTAAGCTCTCACACCGCCGCATCATTTTCCGATTGCTCGCGCCCACGCCCGCGCCTCACCTTCCTTTGGCTCACGCTTTCGCGCTTGCGCCTTGAAACCACAGGTAAGCTTTCCCAGCGCCTGCCATCAAGGCGTCCATGGCGCCGCCGCCGTACCGGCCGTGGTGGGCCCCTCTTCCCCTTCGGTACCGTGCGTAGCTGCACCTGCTTTTCGCCATGGCCTCGCACACCTATTAAGCTCGGCTTATTGTTGCCATGGCGGAGACGGCACGCCCGGCGAGCCAAACCGCAGCAGCGTCGTCGCGCCGGTAGCAGCCCCGGCGTCATCATCAGTGCCTCGGTGACCAGTAGAGAAGCAGACCATGGGCTGGCATACTGATTGGGCCGTCTTCCCCTCTCGCTTCGGGCACAGCGCAGGCGGTGATGGCCATGGGCCAGCTGTTCTCTTTCGGGCCGGCCCGACATTTCTGAAATGAATTGATTTCCATTTATTATTTGTTATTTGAAATCAAAAATGGTTTGAAAAATGTTTGGATGGTCAAACTTGCTCCAAATTTGTTGAAACAAAATTTGCTAGGTTCCTTATCACCAGATCTACTTGGGAAAAATAGTGCATGTCATTTTTGATATACTTTTCTATAGGATTTTATTTAATCTTGAATATTGCTGATAACTTGAAAAATATGTAGAAAAATATCTAGGCTTCAGAAAAATATGATTCCAAGTTTGTTAATCTTCTTATGTCATGTACTTCCTAGGAAAAATATATTTCATGCATGTGCTGTGGAAAACTTTAGAGGTGTAGTTCAAGTACCTTAAATGGCTGATTTTTGTTATTTTTTTGCTAGAGAGCAAACTTTGTATAAAACATGCATGTGATAATTTTTGTACAGTCATTATATGCTATGAAGAACCCAGGAAAAATATTAATTCTATTGTTTGACACTTTTCATAGTACAAAGTAATTTCATGCTCATTTTTATGCAATAACTTGTCATTTTTGTGTAGGATAGTTTACTTATCCAAATGCCATGAAATTTTTATGGTAGTCTGTTTAGGGTAGTATTATGCTACTGTAATTTTCTCAGATTTTTAGGAGCATCAGAAATATAGGTTGCTATTCAAACCTATTATTAATTAAGGTTTAAGCAAGTGTTGCCTTAAGTGTGATTAAGAAATTAGTAAAGCTTTGGTGTATCTTTGAAGCATTTCACAAGATAGGTTAACTTAACATATTAGTAGTAGAAGAGAATGCAGTAGATGACATGTGCTTGTAGCCTAGTTTCTTGGATGATGTTGTCTACCTTGCCTTTCAACATATTCATTGCATTCATCTCCTTCGATGCACCGATTGCATAGGCACTTACGCATTGCATCATACAGGATCGCAAACCGAGAACCCAGCCGTCATTCCCGAGGAGCCCGAGGAGCGATTCGAGTGCAGCGAGCGAAGTGCCGAAGCCGACGAGGAGGACGTTGAGGAACTTCCGTGCCCGATCACCGCCTGAGCTCCTTCGAGAGAGGCAAGCCCGAACATCTTTCTCCGGTTTGCAATGATTTCGTTAAATGCTTTATTTTAAATTGATGCATTACGTTCAGGAGTTGTTTGCAACCGTTGCTTTGCATTATACCTTGTTTACCTTTGTTATACTATATCCTTGTTACCACAGTATCCGCAATCGAGTCAATGCTTAGTTGGCTTAGACCGGTAGAAGTCGGGTGATTTCTGTCACTGCGAGCTATAGGTGGTTACACGGATCTGTTTGGATGGCTATGAAGTCATGGTATAACTAAGTGTTAAATGAAGTTGAGACCGGGGAGAGACTTGCGGGGTTTTGGACTGTAGTGTTTCCGTGCAGTGTCGATTAAGAACCGACCGTTGTTGGGCCTCGAGTCATGTTGAACGCATGCCTTACATTTAGGCGGCGGATAAAGTACCTTCCGACCCCGAAGCTGGGGAGATTTTTCGGGCCGAGTAGATTGCCCATGACCCTTGTGCGGCAGGCGGTGTGGTAGGACACGGGGCGGGATGATAAGACCAAAGTGCGTCGGTCGGCCCCGGGTACATGTGGTTCTGGCAAACTCGAGATACACGGAAAGTTGACTCGGTGATCAATATCTCACTTTAGCGGGTGAGTGAGATTTGTGTGAAGGAATAAATCACCAATTGGTTAGGAATCGATTCGAATCGCCATCGCTCTGGGATAGTGAGCACTTGACTTGAGTGACTTCATCGTAGTAAATGTTTATGGAACACTTGGACAGTTATAGTGAATATGACAAGTATGGAAGTTGTTTAATGATCAGTGGTTATCATTAATTGCTTAATCACATGTTTACTCTAGTATAGGTGCAAATCTAGTCGACGAGTTAATAATAATTAACTTGACAATAATGCTTTTAGAAAGGTTCTTGAAATGCTAAAAATGCTTCTTTACATAAATGAGTCAGCTACCCTACTATAATGCCCATAATCCTTGGTGTCATTTATTTTCGGTTATGTCGGGTAAAGTCAGGTGAGTACCTTCTCGTACTCGGGGTTTTATTCCCACTTATTGCGAGATGGGCGGATGTACTATGGTTATTGTATCAACCGCACTGTATCCTGCGATGGGTGATGCTAGGACCATGGGCATGGTCATTCCTTACGTCTCGTCTAATGCTTTTGTTGGAGATGATCATTCGCTGGCACTATATTTGAACTCCGTGTGAGTGTGTGTGTGGTTTTAAACAAATGACTTCCGCTACTTTTATTCGAACTTGTTTTGTAATAACTATGTGTAAACTCTGATGTATCTGTTATGCAAACTTTTATGTAATATGTGATTGGTGACCGCTAAACTTATTACGATCATGGCTGGGACACGAGTTGGTTTGAAATCCGTCGTGATTTCACGGACTACCGGGTTATACGGGCTTAAGTTTGCTCAATCGTCTGCTCTGGTGGATGATTTTCTTACTTAATTTCGTATAATTGGTCGGTTCTGTTACAGTCTGTGCCATCTAGGCGAGCTAACCTGTAAGATGTTGGGCGTGTAACCTCCTTGATCATGAAGGGCCCTTCCCATGGGGTTGCGAGTTTGTGGACGCCAGCCTGATTCGTCTTCCACTTCAAGACCAGGTCCCCGACCATGAAGAACCGCTCCTTGACGTTCTTGTTGTAGTACCTGCGCAAAACAGCAAGGTATTTGGCTATACGTACGCAAGAGTCGAGCCGCTTTTCTTCTGCACTATTCACTTCTAGCTCCCGCACTTTGGTGGCCTTGTCTTCGTCGAAGTTCTCTACCCGTGCTGATCTGAAGGCTATATCTGCTGGAAGTACTGCCTCAACGCCATAAACTATAAAGTATGGTGATACGCCGGTATTGCGACTGGGCTAGGTTCTGAGACCCTAGACCACGGCTGGTAACTCTTTGAGCCATCTTCTAGGAGCTTTGTCATTCTCTCTGTACATCCTCTTCTTAAGTGCGTCCAGGATCATACCGTTTGCCCGCTCGACCTATCCATTAGCTCTAGGGTGCGCCACCGAGACGTATTTTACTACTATGCTCCTTTCATCACAGAAGTCCCAAAAAACGTTCCCAGTGAACTGAGTACCCAGATCGGTGATGATGTTGTTGGGTATGCCAAAGCGGTGGATGACCTGGTCGAGTTACGCGACAGCCTTTTCTGAAGATGCCGTGACCAGGGGCATGTACTCTATCCACTTGGAGAATTTGTCGATCAGCACAAAGACGCATGTAAATTTCCTAGGGGCCAGTTTGAAAGGCCCGATCATATCCAGTCCCCAGCATGCGAAGGGCCAAGAGGCTAGTATAGTCTGAATCTCGTGTGCTGGTACGTGGATTCTCTTGGCGAAGAACTGACAACCTTCACAATAGCGGACTAGCTTCTCTGCATTGGCTACAGCTGACGGCCAATAAAACCCTGCTCGGAAAGCCTTGCCAACCAGCGTTCTCAAGGTCGTGTGGTTGCCACAGGAGCCAGAGTGGATTTTGTCTAGGAGACGTTCACCATCCTCCTGGGTTATACACTTCATCAAGATTTCCTCCTTCGCGTTCTTGCACCACAATTTGCCATCGACGAGCAGATACTGCTTACTGTGATGCATCAGGCGTTCATTTTCTGTCCGATCGGTGTAACCGCTACCATCTGTCAGGTACATGATGAAAGGTACTCTCCAGTCAGGCTCCTTAGTGGTCGGAGGTGGTTTGGTGGTGTTTGACGCCGGAACTATGGCCACCAATAGCTGGTCTGGAAGCTTGTCGACCGCGGGATCTTCTTCTTTGATGGAGGGCGTGAGCAGATCTTGAACAAATACGCCATGTGGGACTTTGGCTCGGGATGATCCTAACTTTGACAGCGCATCTGCTGCTTGATTTTTGTCCCGGACCACATGTGTGTACTCGATGCCATAGAACTTACCTTCCAGCTTTCTGATCGCTTTGCAATATGCGTCCATCTTTTCGTTGGTCGTATCCCAGTCCTTGTTGAGTTGGTTGATGACCAGAGCCGAGTCTCCGTAGACATAGAGACGTTTGACACCGAGCTCGGCCGCGATGCGCAGACCATGTAGGCATGCTTCGTACTCGGCGGCGTTATTAGACGCCGAGAAGTAAATCCTGAGGACATATCGGAGCTGCTCCTTAGATGGTGATACGAAAAGGACTCCTGCTCCTGCGCCGTCGATGTTGAGAGAGCTATCGAAGTACATATTCCAATACTCCACGGGCCCCTAAGAGGCAGGCGTGCTTAAGTCTGTCCACTCGACGATAAAATCGACAAGTGCCTAAGACTTGATTGTAGTACGGCTTGCAAATTCCAAGGAGAAAGAGCATGACTCCATTGCCCATTTGAGGATGCGCCCGTTCGCATCCTTGTTGCGAATGATGTCTCCCAGAGGGTACTCGGTCATGACCACCACACGATATCCGTCGAAGTAGTGTTTCAACTTTCGGGATGTAATCAGTATGGCGTAGATCAGCTTCTGAATCTATGGGTACCTGGTCTTGGATTCATTGAGTACCTCACTGATGAAATAGATTGGTCGTTGTACCTTGTATACGTGGCCGGGCTCGTCGCGCTCGACCACCATGGCAGTGGAGACCACTCAATTAGTTGCCACAATGTAGAGCAGGAGGGTTTCGTCTTCTCTGGGAGCAGTGAGGACAGGAGGTGATGTAAGGAATTGTTTCAGCTGTGTAAAGGCAACGTCTGTTTCCTCCGACCACTCAAACTTCTCGGATGCTTTGAGTAGCTTAAAAAACGGTAGTCCTTTTTCGCCTAATCTTGATATAAAATGACTGAGGGCAGCCATGCATCCGGTAAGCTTCTGAACATCCTTCACCTTTTTGGGCGGCTTCATGTCCAAGACAGCTTTTACCTTCTCTGGGTTAGGGCATATGCCATCGTGACTGACGACGTTGCTGAGCAGTATACCAGATGGGACACCAAAGATGCACTTCTTTGGGTTTAATTTTCATTGGAATGTGTTAAGGGCTGCAAAGGTACGCTCTAGGTTGTCAACAAGGGTGTATGCTTCCTTGGTTTTAACGACTACATTGTCAACATAAGCCTCGACAAGGTCGTCTTTTATCTCGTCTTTGAGGCAGGCCTGTATGGCGCGTTGGTAGGTAGCCCCAGCGTTCTTGAGCCCGAATGACATGGTCATGTAGCAGTAGGCGCCGAAGGGCGTGATGAAGGATGTCTTGATCTAGTCATCCTTTTTGAGAGCGATATGGTGATAACCAGAGTAGCAATCGAGAAAGGAAAGCAGCTCGCAACCGGCGGTTGAATCTACTACCTCGTCTATGCGAGGTAAGCCGAAGGGGTCTTTAGGGCAGTGTTTGTTGAGATCAGTATAATCAACGCACATTCTCCATTCATTATTCTTTTTGCGTACAAGAACTGGGTTGGCTAACCACTCTGGATGATATACTTCTTTGCTAAATCTGGCTGCTAAAAGTCGTGTAACTTCTACCCTAATAGCCTCCTTTTTGTTGCAAGCGAAACGTCGTAGCTTCTGTTTGATGGGTTTGGCCTTGTCATTGACTTTTAAGGAGTGCTCGATCAAGTTCCGAGGTACACCGGGCATGTCAGCGGGTTTCCATGCGAACACACTCACGTTGCTTCTCAAGAACCTGACGAGTGTGTCTTCCTATTTAGGATCCAGGTTGGCCCCGATAAGGGCCGTTTTGCTGGGATCACCATCAACCAGCTGGATCGCTTTGTGCTCTTTGGACTTGATGTTCTTGCGTGGGGCCTCGAGCTCTGGAATCTCCAGGTGATCGGCTGGGGTCTTCTTGGCATCAAGCGTGGTCTTGGCCATGCGAATAGAGAGGTCGTGAGCCTCTGCTATTTTGAAGCTGTCCTCCTCGCAGGTGTAAGCTGCGTATACGGTGCCCCTGAGAGTTAGAACCCCCTTCTTAGTAGGCATCTTGAGCACCAAATACCTGTAGTGAGGTATGGCCATAAACTTGGTGAGCGCTGGTCGACCAAGGATTGGTAGGTGCCTTCGAAGTCAGCGACCACGAAGTTGACGTAGTCGGTGCGGAAGTGGTCTAGAGTACCAAATTGCACAGGTAGCGTGATCTACCCGAGATGTGTGGAGCTCTGTCCGGGGAGAACACCCCAGAACTGTGCCTCGTATGGCTTGAGATCAGCCTGGGTTATCTTCAGGGCCGGCAAACTGTTCTTGAACAGTATATCGATGGAACTGCCGCCGTCAATCAGCACTCTATCGAACTGAACCTTGTTGATACAAGGATCGAGAACCAGAGGAAAACGCCCTGGCTCAGGTATTGCAACCCATTGGTCCTTTCTGCTGAAGGAGATCTCGCGGTGAGACCAAGGAGGGAGCCGCAGATCGGCGATGAGGTTGTCGGCATTGGCCACGTTCAGGCAGGCACGAGCGAGCAGCTTGCGCTCTCGTTTGGTCTCGATGGACACTCTGCCCCCAATGATGGTATGGACGCGGTCGGTTGGGTTGACGTACTTGTGACGGGGATCTGCATCTTCATCATCGTTGTCCTAGTCAAGCTGCACCCCTGTGTCGCTAGGCTTGTCGGATTTATCCGGAGCCTGTTGGCGCGTATAGATGGATTTGAGAACACGGCAATCCTCCATGGTATGGTTTGACTTGGGATGGAGCTGGCAGGGTCCTTTCAATGCTTTGGCATAGTCTTCTTCATAATTGTGGCGTCCGCCACCTTTTTTAACGATGTTGACTTCGCTGTCGTCTTCCCGAGCACGCTTGCCCCTGTAATCGTCACGACGATTACGCCGCTGATTACGCTGGTCGCGGTGGTCGCGGGAATCGTTGCGCTGGTTGCGGCGATCAAAATTGTCGTTCCGACCACGGTTGCCGCGGTAGTCGTCGCGGTGTGGGGGGTGGTCGGAGCGTGGAACCCTTACTGCTTCTTCAACGATTATCTTTTTAGCATCATCGGCAACCGCATATTTTTTAGCAGTGGCTAGGAGTGCTGTGACCGATTTAGGTCTTTTGCGGAGGAGCTTGTCCCTTAGGGCATCGTGGAAGTGGAGACCAGTGATGAAAGCCTCGATTGCCTCGTTGTCGGAGATTGACGGGACCTTGATGCGCATCTCCGAGAAGCGTCGGACGTACTCGCGCAGTGGCTCATCTTTGCGATCTCGAATCCGCTGTAGATCATATTTGTTGCCGGGTTGCTCGCAAGTAGCAATGAAGTTGTCGATGAATGCTTGCTTGAGCTCTTGCCAAGAATCAAAGTAGTTTAGTTCGCCGACAAGCTGACCAGCCATTGGTGGCCTGCATGGCCGACGACGACTGGGAAGTAATTAGACATGACGTGCTCGTCAGCCATGGCTGATCTGTATGCGGTTTTGTAGAGCATGACCCATAATTCGGGGTTCTCCTTGTCGTCGTACTTCTGAAGTTTTTCGAGCTTGAAGTTCTTGGGCCATATGACTTGGCGAAGGTGTGGAGTAAACTGCTTCAAACCCGGAGGGCCGTGGGTAGTATCATATTCCATATGGCGATAGCTTTCGTGGGATGCACGATCGTTGGCTCTTCGGTTAATGCGATCGCGCAGATCGTGTTCTTCGAGGGAATTGCAGAGATCGTTGTTGCCATCACGGCGACCCCGATTGCCACCCTGGTTAACCCTGCGACCGTGGTTATCATGGTGATTGTCGCGGTTGTCTCGGTGGTTGTCATCCCGGTAGTCGCGGCGGTTGTCGTCCTGACCACCATCATGACCACCGTTTCCGCCTTGACGGTTGTCTGATGGGTCATTGTTGCACGAGCCACGTTGGTTGGGTGGCTGTGAGCGACTTGAGTACTGGCGGCTGTGGCCTGATTCGACTGAGACGGATGGAGCCCGGGCTTGATTTACAATCTCTGTGGTCTGGGCCATAGCAGCCGTCAGGTAAGCTTGTATATCATCACGAACTGCATGGATTTCCAGTGTATTGGGTAGTCGTTGCATTGTCGCCATAGCAACAACTACATTGGCGCTTGGAGTCCTGAAGACCTGCTTGTCCCCCACCCTATCAAAGGCATTGTTAAGGTCGCGTGGCTGGACCCTTATGCGTCGTGCCTCCTCTTCTACCTCGGCTTCGACTTGTCGGCGATTAAACTGATCAATATTGCGTGCTTCGCGTGCCAGCCTTTCTTGTTCTGTTTCACCGACTGCCGGTGGTTCGTCATTACTGACAACATTGATCAAGTCTCCTCGCCTTGGTGGGAAGGATGGGAATCGTGGGAAACCCGGGGCGTGGTCTGAGATATCCAGATCGTATTCAACGCCTTCATTGTCATGATGCTGGAGCTCGGTGTGGACGGAAACATTAGATGCGACGCCAGACGGGGAGCTTGAGCCACCCTCTTGAACTGTGTGGACCGATCCTTCTTGATACTCCTCAATCTGGACCATGTTGACGAAGTTGCGCAGGCCGTGGGGCTGAGCCTGGTAGTTCTCCATCGAGGCTTCGTACTCGGAGAGCTGGAGACCCGTCGTGGGGGCTGGCTGGCGACGAACGGAGCGCCCTTCAGGAGTAGATGTGACCATGAGATCCGTACCGAGTCATGCAGGACGACTGGCCCGAGCTGGTCGGGTAGATCTGTTGTGGGTAGTGGTTACCTGCTCATTAGGTTGACTTTGAATCGAACTTACCAGAGCTAGGGTTTCGGTAAGTTTGGTGCCGACCCGATCGATGGAGTCGAGCAGGTCGGTGTTGTCGATCTGCCTCCCTTTGTAGCGAGGAAGCGGACGACGGGTTATCGACGTAGCTGAAGACGATGCTGGCATGGCCGGAGCCAGATCCACCGTGGTCGGAGCCATAGCCGATGCAGATGAAGCAGTGGTCGACGCAGATTGAATCCGCGCCTCCTCCGTGGTCATGGCGATGAAGTCGTCGGAGCCAGTGGTCCAGGTGATCTGGCCGATGGTGAATGTGACGCCGTTCGGCGTAGCCATGGAACCGGGGATGATGACCATCTTGTTCGTCTGGAGAGCAGTACGCACACCCCCTACCTGGCGCGCCACTGTTGACGAAATATGGTCGGCAGTCTACCCAGGGGTATGCCCAAGGTAGTAGATTATCGGCAGACAGATGCACAAGCTACAAACAAGATGGTGACGCAAGACAGACACGATGTTTTATCCAGGTTCGGCCGCCGTGAAGGCGTAATACCTACGTCCTGCGTCTGATTGTATTGCTGTATGTAAATGAGAGATGTTTTGAGAGAGGTCCCCTGCCCGCCTTATATAGTCTGGGGAGTAGGGTTACAGATCTAGAAACTAATCCTAACTAGTTACAATTGCTATAGGTGGCCGGATAAGGATTCCTATTCTAACCGACCAGGATCTTGCTTGATCTCCAAGTCTGCCTTGATTCCTTGCGCGGGACTCCAAGCAAATTGGCCGGGCCGCGCGTCATCTTCTAGTGGGCTAGACCCTCTGGTCCGGGCCGGCCCAATCCTAGCCGTAAGGGTATAGGGGTATACCCATGGTAGTAGATGAATCAGTGGAGGTGCGCATGAGGGAACTAGATGGTGACACAGAACGCAAGAGACAACAATTAGGCAGGTTCAGACCGCCAACTTGACGTAATACCCTACGTCCTGTGTCTTTGGTGGATTGTATTATGAGGTGAGATAAAAACGAGGGTGGTCCCTACCCGCCTTATATGGCCTGGGGGTAGGATTTACAGGTCGGTTGTTTCTAACCTGATTGGTTTACATTATAGGAATTATAGAGATTGCGGAATCTAGTATATCCGAATAGATTTGCCTTGATCGTCAAGGATCTTCTCGTAGCCTTGCGAGGCACGTTGACCTGTGCCATGCTCCGCGTGGTGTAGTCTTGTGGGCTGGGCCCCCTTGGCGGCTCGGCCCATGTGCAGCCTTGTGGGTATCCGGGGTTATACCTCCACAATGACGTATACACATCGATAATGATATAGACCAGGCGTCCGGACGCACCGTTCCACACTCCGCTCCCCCGCACTTGCTCTCCCCCTCTCTGCTCGCTTCCCCACACTTGCTCTCTCCCCCGCTCCACCCGTCCGCTCTCCGGGCTGTCCCCGGGACAGGGATGCCGCGACGCGCACGCGAGCTCACTGTGTGCCCTAGGTGTCCGTGCTCCCTCCCTCCCTCCGTCCCTCGCCCATCCGCGACCGTCGTGCAACTCCGCGCTCTCCAGTGACTCCGATGAGGTAGGCGGCGGCTCCTCTCACCGGAGACGAGGACGACGGCGGCGACTCCGGTGAGGTAGGTCAGTCCTTCTCTAGATCTGATCCCTCCTCCCCCTCCTCCTCCTCCTCCTTTGGATCTGAGCCATCCTCATCCGCCTCCTCTAGATCTAAGGGACACGGCGGTGGCTAGGTTCCGGCGAGCTTTGGGGCCCTATTCCCTCCTCCCTCTGGCGAGCTCAAGGTGATAGGCCAGGGGCTGTTTTTGTACGCTTTTTTCTGTTTCTCACGTGTTGCAATGGGTTTTTTATGTTGCAAAAGATGATTTTTGAATGTTGCAATGGGATTTTTGGGTCGTTGCAACAGATGTTTTTCGAATGTTGCAATGGGATTTTTGGGTCGTTGCAACATATGCTTTTGTGATGTTGCAGTACTTCTACTTGAGATGTTGCAGTACATAATTTTCGATGTTGCAATACATATTTTTTGTTGTTGCAGTACGTTTTTTCGATGTTGTAGTGCATGCTTTTCAATGTTACACTATATATTTTTGCAATGTTGTAATATTTATATCCCGATGTTGCACTACATAGTTTTTCCATATGTTTGCAATGTTGCCCTTGAAATGTTTCATACTCTTTTGGGACAAGGGCGCGGTGGGGTCACGGGTGTGTGTTGGGGAACTGGGAACAGGGGTGCGGTGGGGAGCGGAGGACAGTACGGGTTCCGTTACGCATGGGGCGGGCGAGGGTTTTGTTCTATTCACGCGCGGAGGGCAGGCAGGTATCGGAAAGGGACCGGTGTCCGACGCACTCGCGCGCCGAACGTCCGGACTCTAGAATCACCGTATACACCGATACACATCAGCCAGAAAGAGGTGGTGCAGGCGTCCCGCTGGCTTGGTAGAACGGGAGGAGGCATCACAGCACATCCCTTTGGTGGTGGCCGTGCACACCGTCGTCCATGTTGGTGAGCCTGTAGGAGAGAGAATCTCACCAAGCAATTGCAATGACCTTCTCAGGTTTTTATTGCGCTGTAGGACCAATACATCTCATCATGACAGGACGACCATGGCACCAGCTAGTATGAACTTCCATGGCCACTTGGCCAGTTACAAACTACTTTCACTCGCTATTATTACAAGAACTCGGTAGAGTTCTAGCTAGATCGACGCGTTACTAGGGTTCAAGACGCAGTATTTTATTTCTATGTACAGTTGCACCTTGCACGACATCCGTTAGGTGCTAAGCTTTAGCTTAGAAGACAGGGCAAGCCAGTGACGAATCTAGGATTTTAGCTTAGGGTATGTCGTCTAAAAATTTTCATATACAATTCGATGAACCCTAGCAATTCAGTAATAATTGTAAATTTTGCAACATGGTTCGGTAAATTCAAGGACATGAGCGCACCGTGCACTAGATCATCGCTGGCGGCCCACACATAGCGCAAGCGTCTCGCTGTCTCCCAAGGGCAGGTGCTCCCTCATGACCCCTGTGGTCCGCAGTCGGTGGGGAGCAGGATCAGCCCGCGCTTCTTGATACCATGTAGAAGAGAAATAGGAGCCAACAACATTTATTGATCTCAATGAATGAATATATAGTACATCGATGGAGGTTGCTATCTTTAGCAACTGTCCCTAGTCAAAGCACTATGTGTGCGTGTGGTGATCGTGGTGACCGCGCACTCTGGTGGCTGCGGTGACCGAGTCTATATCCTCAACACCACTCTCCCCACGCCGTACGCCCACCCGTCCTCCGGCCGTGCCACCTTGCTGACCACATACCACACCTTGAGCCGCGCCGGCCGCCGGGTGTGCAGCAGCCCAGCGGTCAATCTCCTCCCGCAGGAGCATGTCGTCCTCCGTCCAGTTTGCGTACACGAGGTGCATCTCCGTGTCGTCCTCGAGCTGGTCCCTCAGCACGGCCTGGATCACCTGGTACACCGGCGTGATGCCCGCCCCGCCGTCGATCATGGCGAGCCTGCGTGCTCACCGGCTCTCGCCGTTCACCACGAAGCTGCCGCGGTCGGCGTACTCGATGTGCCCTATAAGGCCCTTGATGTCAATGGTCGCGCGAGCGGCAGGGAGTCTAGGTACTGCGACATGAGACCGCCGCTGGGTACTTGGGGTCCTCGCCCTTGAAGTATATCTTGATTAGGAGCTCGATGTGGCAGACCTCGTCGACGGGGCTCATGGGCATGTACGCGCGCATGTAGAGCTTCACGTGCCTGCCGGTCGGCAGGCCGAGCTTCTGGTCCGGCGATAGCAGCGCGGTCCAGAAGAGGCGCACGTTGTAGGACAGGCTCTTCTTGTCGACGAGCCGGCACCTGACCTTCTCCCGTGGGTTGGAGAGCGCGATGGTCGACACTGGCAGCGGCGCCGGCGTGGCTACATCAGGGGCCTCGTCGATGGCCCTAAGATCGGCGTGGCTGTTCTGTGGGGAGTAGTCGTTGCCGGTGATAACGAGCTCGCCAACGCGGTGCATCTCGAGGAGGCCGCCGGCCTTGTCCGAGTGGATGGCGTCGAACTCCTCGGTGCAGTCGCGGTGCCGGCGTTGATGAGGATGCTGTCGGCACCGCCGGGGTGGCCCTTGAGGAATCCCGTGCACGGTGGCGTAGCGTGAAGCAAAATACAGGGAGGCCAATTTGCAAAATCTGAACCAACATGTACACTGAAAACAGAGTGCAAAATCCATTTTACTGCAACTTGATGTTAGGATTGGTTTGTAGTACCTTGCATGGTTTTCTGTTCATATTTTTCCTCAGCAGCTACGCATTACATCATTCCTAATATGCTGGAACTTCAGTTCGTAATTAATATTGTAACTATGACAAGAAAAAAAAGATTAACACCCGAGAAGCGATAATTAAACATTTCAACCACCACATCTAGTTCAAATGATGATATGATTTCAATGAAATAATTCCAGGGAGCTCAAAGTACGAATTTAGATGACAGTTACCATGGATTTTCTTTTAACTCGGAGAAATATCCCAAAACAAATGCAGATGTTGCATAGTTTAGTCTTCCAAACAGAACAGCAAAAGTCTAGCTGACAAGTGACCACATATCACAAGAAACCGTCACATTGAGTCTTAGGGCAAACATCAAGCTTCCTTGTAGCCAGTAAGAACCTGTGTAGAGACTTTTAGGAACATTTCTGAACATCACAGCCCACCAAGAGTTCAAATGTTGGATTGGAGGGTAGCTTGATCATCTGGCCGTCGCAAAACCTCTGGATATCAAAGACTATGCGTTCATCGGCAGGAGTCACAAAATTAATGGCAACATTCTGGTGAGCCCACCCCCTATGTCTGTACCTCACAATGTAGGCAGTCAGCATCTGAATGCTAGTTTTTCAAATGAGATGTTAGATGAACATAGTCAACCTGCAGCTAGCACGTTGCTGGATATGCAAAGCCAATCTCTAGGTGGGATAACTGCTCAGTGTACACAACCAGTAGAACAAACCATCACTGAACCCCAGACTAGTGTGTTGCCGGATAGGCAAAACCAATCACTGAACCTCGGACCAACACCGCAGATCCACAACAGGCCACGCCGATAGATGAGTAACTTGACTCAATTTCGACTCCGGTCCTGAAACCTTTGTTAGCTCTGGATTTTCAGCAAACAGATCCCAGCCAATGTGCCAGCCTACCGCAAAGCACAATTAAACGGCACAGTATGAGACTAGCTCAAAAAGCGGTTGCAAATTCAGGAAAGGGGGCGATTGAGATTGCACAAGACCTTTTAGTCAGGAAATTGGGTGACCTTGGGGGCACAGATAATGCAGTTTCAAACAAAGACCCAATCACTGAAGATTTTTTTGATTACTATGCGCAGCACTTTGCAAGGCCTATGGAGAAGACCACGATGGGCGCCATCCAGAACCTCATCGAGCAGGGTACCATGAAGATGACTGCAGCTGTGGCCCCAGGGCCGATGGTCTAGGAGCCAAGTTCCAATTGTTTAATGTTCAATGTCAGCCCCGCTGGTGCTGGGGGCATGGGTTGTAAGCCCATTGTATCTTCATCGAGTAGTCGGTAGAGCCAGATGTGGCACCAGGATCAAACTTTGGATTTCCTGGTGGATGTGCGCCTGCTGGCCATGGAGCCTTCGGCGTAAAACTTGTTATCTCCGGATTTGGGGGGAGAATTTGAACCTGCTGGCTGTGTGGCCTTCGGCCCTCCCCGATTATGTTGGTTGTAAGCTCTGGACCTTGGGGGTGAACTCCTGCCTGCTGGCTCTGTCACCTTCGGCCAACCTCCAATCAACTTATGGCTTCTTAAGTGGATGGTGTAAAACGAAATAGGTTAACGAGGTTACCCCTTGGGATCCTTGGTTTCATGTTATATAGATGGAAACAACCTCCACCGTGGCAGGTTACAAGATCATGATTACAACAAACTGATCCCTAGAATTACTCATCTACTTCCTTGTATAACAACCTAAAGATATACATAGAATCTGGACTACCTATATCATCTAACACTCCTCATCAATCTCAGCCACTTCTAAGGTTGAGATTGTCCCTGAATTTTCTAAGCTTGAACACAGGCAAAGCCTTGGTGAATCCATCAGCCACCTGGTCGCCAGTGTGTATGAACCGTAGCTCTAGAAGTTTCTGTGCAACACGTTCTCGAACAAAGTGAAAATCAATCTCGATATGTTTGGTCCTGGCATGGAAAATAGGATTAGCAGATAAATATGTTGCACCCAAATTATCACACCAGAGTCGCGCCTTGGCTGGATGTGGTATTCCCAATTCAGTAAGAAGTTTCTGCACCCATAACATTTCGGCTGTAGCATTTGCTAAAGCTTTGTATTCTGCTTCAGTGGAAGATCTCGAAATAGTGGGTTGCTTCCTGGCTGTCCAAGAGATCAAGTTATCACCAAGAAACACTGCAAAACCTCCTGTAGATCTTCTATCATCCACACAACCAGCCCAATCCGCGTCAGAGAATGCACTCACAAGTGTCGACTTAGACCTCCGAATACTAAGTCCGAGATTTACAGTTCCTCGAACATACCTCAGGATCCTCTTCACGGCGCTCCAATGTACAGTGGTCGGTGTGTGCAAGAATTGGCACACCTTGTTCACTGCAAAAGCTATATCTGGACGTGTCAATGTCAAGTACTGGAGGGCTCCAACCACACTGCGGTAATTTGTTGCATCATCAGGTCCAAGTTTATCACCGGATTCCACACTTAACTTCTCAGTGGAGGACAAAGGGGTGTCAATAGCATTACAGCGATGCATACCAGAGCGCTTTAAAATATCCATGGCATAGCGTTCTTGGGTGAGAGTCAATCCATTACTTCCCCGCTTGACTTCGATCCCCAAGAAGTGAAGATCTCCAAGGTCCTTGAGAGCAAACTCAGCCTGCAGGTCGGCAAGCAAAGCACTGGTGGCCCAGGAGATGAACTAGCAACAATAATATCGTCCACATACACGAGAACAAACAATCTGTTACCTCCCTTTCTATAATAGAACAGCGAGGTATCAGCCTTGGAAGGCACAAAACCGAGTTGTTGAAGCTTGCCACAGAGTCTAGCATACCATGCCCGCGGTGCCTGTTTCAAACCATAAAGGGCCTTGTCCAATTTATAGACATAATCAGGCCTTTGAGGATCAATGTAACCAGGAGGTTGTTGCATATATACCTCTTCCTCGAGAACTCCATGCAGGAATGCATTCTGGACGTCGAGTTGCCGAAGTGACCATCCTTGTGACAATGCAACAGAGAGAACAATACGAATTGTAGCAGCTTTGACGACTGGACTGAAGGTATCTTCATAGTCTATCCCATACTGTTGCTTGTATCCTTTTGCAACCAGACGTGCCTTGTAACGATCAACAGACCCGCCTGCTTTCCGTTTGACTTTGTAGACCCACTTACACCCAATTATGTTCTTGCCTCTTGGTGGTGGAACAAGATGCCATGTTCTATTTCGAAGGAGTGCCTGATGTTCAGTTTTCATTGCCGAGACCCATTTATCATCCTGGAGTGCCTCAGAGACAGTAGAAGGTTCCTCAACAGCAGTGCTGGCAAGTTGACACCATCGAACTGTACCATCCATGTAGACTTTAGGCTTGCTGATGCCATGCTGCGATCTTGTAGTTGGGCGCTGCTGTTCCGGAAGGGAGGACGAGGCCACAAACGGAGGTGCAGCATTCACGCTCGCACCGGATCCAGAAGCCGCATCAGCATCGGGTGTCGGTGCCGATATCTCGGGCCCGCCACTGGGATCAGGATGCGCCGCACCTGGTGTGGCCTCAGACACGGTCAATCCAGGTGCTGGTGTAGAGGATCCCGCTCTTGACGCCAGATCGCCCGGGAACGACGCGGTTTGGAAGATCGTCTCCGATCCCGAGGTGGATGCGCTGCCGGTCGCCGGAAACTGGACGTGCGGATCACAATTTTGACCTGTGCTAGCAGCAACTCCAGAAGAATTATTAGATGCATGAATAGGTAATGAGAATTCAGCACATGATCAGACATTTGGAGTTCCCCAATACCAGAGGGATTGATAAGGTTTTCAGGTAAAAGAAGAATTTCAGCGCGCAAACGAGCACCGGCATTTGGGTGAAGTGAGGCGAATGGAAACACATTTTCATCAAAGATAACATCTCTGGAGATATAGACTCGTCCTTCCCTGGGATCCAAACATTTGAACCCCTTATGTTGGTTGCTATACCCTAAGAAAACACACTGTTTAGACCGGAAGTCTAGCTTTCTAGCATTGTATGGACGTAGATGTGGCCAGCAGGCGCACCCAAAAGTGCGCAGAGATGTATAATCAGGGTGTTGTCCAAATAGACGAAAATAGGGAGTATCATTGCTGATGACTCTAGACGGGAGCCGATTGATCAAGTAAACGGCTGTCAAGAATGCCTCATCCCAAAATTTGAGCGGCATGGAAGCATGCGCTAGGATTGTTAGGCCAATTTCAACTATGTGTCTATGTTTTGTTTCTGCGGAGCCATTTTGTTGATGGGCATGAGGACACAAAATGTGATGTGAAATGCCCATACGTTTAAAGAAAGGACTTAGAGCTTGATATTCTCCTCCCCAATCGGTTTGGATAGAACGAATTTTTGTGTCAAATTGCCTTTCTACTAAGCTTTGGAAATCACGGAAGATTGGGAAGACTTCAGATTTTTTACGCAACAAATAAATCCAAACAAACTTGCTATAATCATCTACGAACGAAACATAGTAATTGTTGCGACCAACAGAATTCGGGGCAGATCCCCATACATCACTGAAAACAAGATCAAAAGGACTAGATGAAATACTAGTCGATCTAGGATATGGCAACTGGTGACTTTTGCCTTGTTGACAGGCACCACAAACACTAGAATTATTGGACTCCTTGACAAAGGGAAGCTGATGACGATGAAGAACTTGGTGAACTATGGCGGGTGCGGCATGGCCTAGACGATGGTGCCACATGGACATCGTTGGCTTGACCGCACCTAACACCTCTTTATTTGGTGGCCTTACTGGGTAAAGGCCATGCTCACATCTGCCTTCAAGGATTGTTTTCCTCGTTGACTGTTCCTTGACAAGAAAACGATCGGGATGAAATTCTAAGAAAACATCATTGTCATGGGTAATACGATTAACAGAAAGCAGATTCTTGCTTGCAGATGGAACATGAAGGATGTGTTTGAGTTGGAGATTAGTGTTTGGGGAACTTAAAATGTCGTGACCGATATGACTGATCTCCATACCTGAGCCACTGGCGGTGTGCACTTGCTCACCACCGTGGTATTTGTCGCGCACGGTGAGCTTGTCCAGCTCGCTGGTGATGTGGTCTGTGGCACCAGTATCCATATACCAGTTGGTGTCCACGCCGTAGGATGCAGTTGCCGATGATGCCGACTTCTGTGGAGGCGTGTACGATGCGTCAAAACGCTTGAAGCAGCCTATGGCAGTGTCACCTTCCTTGGTGCAGACTTGGCAGTAGACCCCCGGTTGGAAGGGTTGTTTGCGTTGGCCACCACCACCACCGCGACCTCCTTTGTTGCCTCGGCCGTAGCCTCCACGACCGTAGCCTCCGGAGCCACCACGGCCACCGCCACCGCTGTGGTTGCCATTGCCCCCACGATCTCCCCTCAACGCCATGTTGGACGAGGACTGGTTCCCACCGCCGCTACGCATCTCGAGACGCTGCTCGTGGCTGATGAGCTAGGTGTTCAATTCGGCGACGGAGATAGGCTCCACACGTGCAGTCACAGCTAAGACGATAGGGTCAAAGTCGAGGTCGAGACCCGTAAGGATGTAGGAGACAAGCTCCTCATCCTCAAGTTTGCGTCCAGCCGACGCCATCTCATCTGCCAAGGTTTTCATCCTCCCAAAATATTCACTAATGGAATTTGTACCTTTCGTGGCCGTAGCCAAAGCCATGCGCGTGGAAATGACTCGCGCGCGGGAGAAAGAGAACATTTTCTCGAGCGCACGCCATGCGCCCGAAACGGTGATCTCCTGATTCACCTGCCCAAGGATCTCCTTGGACATGTTGGAGAGGAGGTAATTGAGGACCATCTGATCCTTCGCCACCCATGCATCATACTCCGGGTTGGGCTTGGGGGGTTCCTTCGAATCTTCCTTCCCCTTCTCCGGGGCGAGGAAGGGAGACGGCGACTGCATCTCTGGATGGATGTACCCGGCCAACTAATATCCTCTCAGGGCCGAGAGAACCTGAGCTTTCCACGAAGGAAAATTCGCTTGGGTGAGTTTTTCATTGGTTGGAAGAAAGGAGATGGGAAACATGGCAGCAGAAGGCAATGAGGATGAACTCGCGAACGCCATTGAAGAGCTCCGTGTGGAAGATGGCTCTTGGTACCATGTAAAACGAAATAGGTTAACGAGGTTACCTCTTGGGATCCTCGGTTTCATGTTATATGGATGGAAACAACCTCCACCGTGGCAGGTTACAAGATCATGATTACAACAAACTGATCCCTAGAATTACTCATCTACTTCCTTGTATAACAACCTAAAGATATACATAGAATCTGGACTACCTATATCATCTATCAGATGGAACCTAAATGTCAGCTAAGAACTGCAACCTACTATGCTGGAACGTAAGAGGTCTAAATGACGGGGGAAAACGTGCATCTGTCCGAAACCAGATAATTGCTACCGGTGCCACGATCGTATGCCTTCAGGAAACTAAGATTAGTAATTGGACCTGTAATCTTCTTGTCGATACGGTCAGTGCGGACATGGCCAGCAATGTGGCGTTCCTGCCCTCAGTGGGGACTTGTGGGGGTATCCTCTTGGTGGCAGCTGAACGTTTCTTCAAACTCGGCCAGCCCCAACTAACCAACAATACTGTCACAGCTAACATTACGATGCTCACTGAGAACAAGACATGGTCTATGACCCGGGTGTATGGACCACAAAGCGATGCGGACAAGGTCGCATTTCTTCAAGAAATTACAGACGTCAGCACTCGCGTCCTCCCGGCTTGGCTACTACTCGGCGATATTAACTTAATCTTGAACGCGCATGAGAAAAACAATGCACGGGTAAATCTGCCAATGCTTAACAGATTCAAGGCGACAATCGACAACCTCGAACTAGCAAGGATCGAACTCAGGGGGAAGAAGTATACTTGGTCCAATGACCAACAATCGCCAACAATGACAAGAATCGATTATTTCTTCGCTTCGGCAGATTGGTTAGAGATGTTCCCAAGAACTGACCTCCGTGTGCTTGCATCGCTGGGTTCAGATCTTAGCGCCCTTTTCCTACAGGGTGATGTGATCATGGATTTTTATAGAGGCTTCCGTTTTGAGTCTCATTGGGTACACATGCCGGGCTTCCTGGACACGGTGCAAGAAACTTGGTACAAGACAGTGAACACGCAAGATGCCATTTTACGTCTCCATGTCAAATTGTTGCGCACGGCCAAATCACTAAGAAATTGGAGGCGTAAATCACTAAGTAGATGGAAGCTGAGCTGAGCCATCCTGAACCTAACCCTGGCAAATTTGGAGAAGGCACAAGAAGAGAGAAGTCTAACACAGGAGGAGCTGGAGTTTAAAAAAATATCTCAAGAATAAATCAATGGGTATGGCGGCTGTGCAAAAATCCAGAGCTCGTCAACATGCAAGATTATCCTGGATCCGGAGTGGGGACACTAACACACGGTTTTTCCAGCTGCATGCAAACATAAGAAAGAAAAAATCGTTCATTGCCTCTCTCAGTGGGGAGTCCGGTGTGGCTATCTCGCAGGAGAATAAATCGAAGTTGGCTTTTGAACATTTCTCCAATATTTTGGGAAAACCTAGTGTAAGAACCAGGGCCATTAATTGGACTGGACTGATCTCGGTTATGTGCGTCATGACCTGGAAGACCTTGATGCCCCAATCACCACACAGGAAATCGAGTCTGTAGTTAAAGACATGCCGTCTGAGAAGGTGCCCGGCCCTGATGGTTATATCGGGTACTTCTATAAAAAGTGCTGGTCAATAGTCAAAGATGATTTGATACAAGCCATCATGAGTTTCTTTAATCTCCACACGTCAAAGCTTAATCTGATCAACACACACTACTGCAGACGGGCTCTTTGCCAAGTGCTTAGGGCACTCGGCAAAGCCTCTATTACACTCGGCAAAGGCTTTGCCGAGTGCCGCACTCGACAAAGAGCAGTCGGCAAAGAACCCGTCGGCAAATATTTCTTTGCCGAGTGCCACATATCGGGTACTTGGTAAAGCCTTTGCCGAGTGTCACGTCAGCACTCGGCAAAAAAAAATCCGACGTCAACTCTGACGGCCTCTTTGTCGAGTGTCACCTCAGCGGCACTCGGCAAAGAATTTTTTCTTTTTTTAAAAAAATTCTTTGCCGAGTGCCATACTCTTGCACTCGGCAAAGAAATTTTTTCTTTTTAAAAAAAAAAATCTTTGCCAAGTGTCATAGCTCTGGCACTCGGCAAAGCTGGGTAATTGAGTCTCTGCTTCCCAGCTTTGCCGAGTGCCATGGTCACGGCACTCGGCAAAGAGGGGAAAATGCTATTTTTTTTGGTTTTTTGCTTTCCATCAGCACAAACAAAGAAATCACATATATATCAACACATAGCACAGGATATATCACATACACATCCATATTCCATCACATACACATCCATAACCCATCACATACACATCCACCATCCATAATACATCACATATAAATCCATTGTCCATAATCCATCACATACATTCGCATCATCCACGACAATATACATCACAATATATATATGTCTCTAGTAGTAGTCCAACATAAGGCTAAGTCTAACACAAGTCCATGCAACATGAAAAGAAACAAATAAACGGTACCTACTGCCAGCCTCCCTACCCGGAGTGTGAACTGTCACCTTGAGGAGGGCCAGTTGGTCACCCGGCCTGTGGAGAAGGGACACCTTGAGGAGTCGGGTTCGAACCAGCCGACTGTGGCTGCACAAAGGAGAAACGAATTCATGAGTATCTACAGGAGGGCCGCACAAGCTAAAGGAATAAACAAACATATATACTCACCGGAGTCCCTACAGGAGGAGGAGCCACAACTGGAGCGAGCAGCGACTGGGGCACGACCACACCTGGCAAGGCCTGAAGGCTCGCCATGAAGCTGAACATGTCCTGCAGCCTCTGCGCCTCGGCCGCCCTCTGGGCTTGTACAGCCTCCATCTCCAGCCGATGGGCCTCCGCCTGGGCCGCCTGTTGGGCCTCCAACCTCCACAAGTCGGCCTGCAACATTCCACCCGCAATGTTTAAACAATGCAAAGGCAAGGTAGATGTGTAAAAGTAATGAACGACGAATAAAACAGTACTAACCTGGAGTTCCGCCATCTGCTGCTGTGAGCTCTGCTGCCGAGAGCGTATGGGGAGGGAGGAGCTCGTGCTCCTTGCTCGAATCTCGGCGAGGATGGGAACAGAGGCGGAGTCTTTTCGTGAAGGAGCTTCTGTGCCGAAGACAGCATATCGTAGTACGCCTTTGCGGATTCCTCTGGCTCGTCCTCTAATCCTTCACCGAACCGTGCCTCCTGAAAGCCATCCATCCAGTCTGCTACCCCGGCATCTTCATCAAAAGCCTCGAGGCGTGGTCTCACCACCTCCTCTCTAATACAATTGGCTTCACCATGGTTGATCCAGCAGGTATAGTTTGGCGTGAATCCATACTTTCAAAGATCTTCCCCCACGTTCTTCCTATTCTTTCTTACACGGTTGTCACATTTGCTGCAGGGACACGGCATCCGACTCGACCCTCTAGCAGCCTCGCCAAATGAATGCTCCAAGAAAGCATTAGTCTTAGTCATCCATTCTGGGGTCATACTTGCATGGCCCGTGTACATCCAATCACGGTTCTCCATCCTCTGGCATATACTATGTAAGTGAGTAATATAACCAGCAATTGCATCTGCACAGTGTTCCTACCATCTAATAGGTGAGGATAGGTCCTAATCCCACCCGCGGATGCATAGATGAGGTTAGTTTCAATGCTCCGCTCCTATCCGAGACAGAATTTCGGCAGCACCTCCCCGCTGTTCTCCCGATACACGTCCTGCAAGGGAGAGTGTGTATCCGGAGAACAACAGGGAGGTGATGCCGAAAGTCTGTCTCGGACCGGAGCTAACCATGGAAACTAACATCATCTACGCATCCACGGGCTGTCCAAAATACGTGGACAATCCAAAAGAGATACGGTCGCAGATATGCAAAGATCTGCATACCTCCGACCGTATCTCTTTCGAACAGGAGACGCCTAACTGGGCTACGTGACTATATAAAACATGCATGCAAAGGAGGAGGGGGTTATACCTAGGGTGGCGGTGGAGTCAGGCTAGCGGGGCAGTGGCGTGTCAGTGCAGTGGCGAGGCGATGTAGTGTAGGCAGACCAGCAGCGCCGACAAAGACGATCGGGATCGCCGAGTCCCTCCCACGGGTCCTTCTCCTACATAAAAAGGCAATAGGTTAGAATCCATTGAAAATTTTGGCAGCACCTCCCCTGCACGGAGAGGTTTCCAAAACCTGCAAGAAATGTAGGCGCAATGGCCAACAACTATATATATACCAAACATAGGCACGAAGGCCAACAAACATATATATACCAAGACGAGCCATGTACTTTAGTTCTCTTTCCATGTAGATGAAAGTATCGAAGTAGTACAACAAGTACTACTACCACTACAACTACTACTAACACTAACACTACTACTACTAACACTAGTACTATCACTACTTACTACTAACAATACTACTAACACTACTAACTACTAACTACTACTACTTACTAACTACTACTACTTACTAACTACTACTAACACTACTAAGTACTACTACTAACTACTACAGGTGTAGGGCATACCTTCGCGACGAGAATGGCAACAACGAGGGTCGGCGACGACGGCGGGGACGACAGCAGCGGCGTGAGGGTCGACAGGCCTAGGCCGGCACCTTCCTTCTCCTCCTCTCTTCTCCCCTGCCTCCTTCTCCTCTCTTCTGCAGTGGCCGTCACAGCCTACAGGGCAAGGGGTCACGATGACAGGGGAGGTGGCCACGAGGGGGGCACACAGCGGGGAGGTGGCCAAGGGGGGCCGCCAGGCAGTGGAGGCCGGGCGGGGGCGGTGGCCACGCGAGGACCCAATGCTGGAGGCGGATGGGACGGGCCAACGCTGGCCAGCCAAGGTGAGTGCCGCACGGGAGGTGGACGGGACGGGCGCCATGGGGGCCTGTGGGAACGCAGCAAGGTGGCAGGGTGGGGCGCGGGCCGGGCGATGTCTGATGGCGGCTGAGGGTGAGAGGTGAGAGGGAGAGAGAAATGAGAGATAGAGAGAGAGAGAGAGAGAGAGCCGGCCGGGCGCGGGTGAAGGGATAAGGGCGGCTTTGCCGAATGCTAGATCGGCGACACTCGGCAAAGTCAATTTTCTTCGCCGAGTGTCGTGATCTGGCACTCGGCGAAGTTTTAAAAAAAATCAGCAGCTCTTTGCCGAGTGCCAGCTGGGCAGCACTCGACAAAGTTATTACTTTGCCGAGTGCCAACCCTAGGCACTCGGCAAAAAAAAGTTTTGTTTTTTGCCACCAATTTTTTTTAAGCTTTAGTACACTACCACAAACAAGTTTAAATTTGGGACATTTTCATTGCCTTTTGGCATATTTCTATAGTTTATTTTGTTTTGTTGAATTTTTCCGGAAAATGTATGTTTGAACTGCAGGTGCATCGAATAATGGATTACATTCGTTCAAAAAATGTTATCCTTGTTTCTTAGTGTAAATTTAGGCTAAATCCGAGAATTGTCTCGAAATTTCGATCAACGTGCTCAAGCGTGCTCAACTTACGTGGGAGTGGTTTTTAATTGTATAAAATGCGAACGAATTCCAAATCATGAAACTTGTCGAGTTGAGATGGTTTTTGCCGTGGAAAAAATTTGAAAGTTTCAAGCGTTGATGCTCACAAACCAGCACATGTGGAGATGTCCTGCTTGTGAGCATCGTGGTGAAACGTGGTCGAAACTTTTCAAATTTTTTCCACGGCATACGATGACACGATATGGCTGGCAACTCTCGATAAGTTTCATGATTTTCGAATTGCTCGTCGCATTTTATACAATTAAAAACCACTCCCACGCAAGTTGGCGGCGCTGCTGTTCGTGAGCACGCTTGATCGAAATTTCGAGACGCCTCGATTTAGCCTAAATTTACACTAAGAAACAAGGATAACATTTTTTGAACGAATGTAATCCATTATTCGATGCACCTGCAGTTCAAACTTACATTTTCTGAAAAAATTCAACAAAACAAAATAAACTATAGAAATATGCCAAAAGGCAATGAAAATGTCCCAAATTTAAACATGTTGTTTGTGGTAGTGTACTAAAGCTTCAAAAAAAATTGGTGGCAAAAAACCAAAAAATAATATTTTGCCGAGTGCCAAACGGAGGGCACTCGGCAAAGAGGACGCCGCTGGATGCCGTTAGGCCCCTACCAATCTTTGCCAAGTGTCTGCCTTTGCCGAGTGCTAGGCACTCGGCAAAGACAGCCTTTACCGAGTGCAGGTCTTTGCCGAGTACCAGGCACTCGGCAAAGGCCTCTGCCATATTTTGCCGAGTGCGGCGCTCGGCAAAGCAGGTCTTTACCGAGTGTTCGAAATTTGGCACTTGGCAAAGATTTTTGCACTCGGCAAATCACGTGTTTCCCGTAGTGACAGCCAACATAGTGCTGCTGCCCAAGACACAGGATGCAGCGTCACTATCAAAGTTTAGACTAATAAGCCTCATCAACAGTGTGGTGAAGATCATCACGAAATTGCTAGCGAACAGATTGGCGCCACACATGAAGGCCCTGGTCTCCAATGCACAGAATGCCTTTATTAAGAAGAGATGCTTCTGTGACAATTTTATATACGCACAACGGGTAATCCAATTATTGCATAAGAAAAAGAAGCCAACTCTCTTCATTAAATTAGATATCTCCAAGGCATTTGACTCCATTGGATGGAGTTTCCTACTTGAGGTACTTGAAAATCTGGGATTCAGCACTAAATGGAGAGACTGGATAGCGGCACTACTCGGAACGGCGACGTCAAGAATACTGATTAATGGGCAGCCGACAAAAGAGATCAAACACGCGAGAGGGCTAAGACAGGGGGACCCGCTATCACCTCTCTTGTTCATCCTTGCTATTGACCCTCTACAACGTATCATTGAGGTGGCGGCAAATAGGGACATCCTGAACCCGGTTTTGCCAACGGCGGCGAAGCTAAGGTGCTCACTCTATGTTGACGACGCTGCGATATTCGCCTCACCAAGTAATCTCGAAATTGAACATCTTCAAAGGATCCTAAATTTCTTTGGGGATTGCTCGGGTCTCAGAATTAACATATCTAGGACGGAAATCGTCCCCATCAGGGTTGAGAACAATACGGTCACCCATCTGCTCCAAAATTTCCCTGGAAAAATTTGCACATTCCCTGGCAAATATCTTGGCCTTCCCCTCCATGTGAGAAAACTAAGGAAAATAGATGTACAACCTCTGCTAGATAAAGTCAGGGCAAGGTTGCCTGATTGGAAAGGGAGGTTTCTATCTTCGGCAGGGAGAGAGACATTAGTCAAGACGGTGCTCTCTTCTCAACCAATTTACCACATGACAGCTCCCAGAGCAAAAGTGGTTGATTAAAAAGATTGACTGACTACGTAGAAGTTTCCTTTGGAGGGGGGAAACGCCTGATAAAGTCTATTGGGGGACATTCGATCGTAAACTGACCAACATCCTGTCTACCCAAAGTCAAAGGAGGTTGAGGGATCCTTGACCTGGAACGTTTCGCTCGTGCCTTACGGCTATGTTGGCTCTGGTTCAAATGGAGCCAAAAGGAAAAAACGTGGAACAACTTTGATTTACCGTGTGACACCAGGGACAAGGATCTATTTACGGCATCAACGGTGGTAACGATTGGCGATGGCAAAACGGCCACATTCTGGACCTCCTCTTGAGCACAAGGAAAACCCCTCAAGACCTTGGCGCCAACGTTATTCACGAAGGCGAAGAGAAAAAACATTACGGTTCAGAAGGCTTTGCAGGATAATAAATGGATATCACACATCCTCCACATCCTGACAGCGGAAGAAATCCATGAGTACATCCAACTGTGGGAGACTGTCTAACATATTGAGTTAGATGCTGACAGGGAGGATGACATCGTATGGCGCTGGACAGCAGAGGGGGAGTATACAACCAAAAGCGCCTACCGCATCCAATTCGAAGGAATGTTCAGTAAACTCAAAATCATGCCGATCTGGAAAGCCAAAGCGGAACCTAAATGTAAATTTTTTTGCATGGATGCTGCTGCATAAGAAGATCCTCACAGCTAACAATCTAGTGAAGCGACATTGGCCAAACGATCCCATTTGCAAGCTCTGTGGAAATGACCCAGAAACCCCCACGCACCTGTGCAAAGATTGCACTTTCACAAAGCATGGTGTGGTCTGTCCTGAAATCGTGGTTTGGCCTATCTTTCATCGACACCATCAGTACTAATGGCTCATTGCATAGCTACTGGCACAAATGTCGAATGAAGGTAGACAAACCTCATAGGAAAGCTTTCGATGGACTAATGATATACTTTTGGTGGAATATATGGAAAGATAGAAATAGAAGAACTTTTCAAAACAAGAGTTTACAGGCAAGAGAGGTGGCTTTCTTATGCAAAGAAGAGGTCGATCAATTTCAATGGGCAAAAAGACCAAACGTGGAGACCAGCTAGGCTCTGTAACTTATGTGGTTTCCTTTCCCTTTTGGGTGTTTTGTTTCTTTCGTTCTCAAGTGGTATTCTGTTTTTTTCGGCAGAGTAGTGTGGTGTTTTCTAGGACCGGTGCAGTCACCATGGTTAAAAGTTCGTTAAGGTTGTAACCCTTATTCTTTTTTTCCTCGTTTAATAAAAATCCGGCAAAAGCTTTTTGCCGCATTTCGAAAAAACTTTCAGTTTCAGAATATCTCCTTTGCTGCTGAACACGGCTGATATACTGCATCAGTTGTGTTGGCAGATCATAGTTGATGACAACGGGAACCTGCCCCAGATTGGTGCCTCGAAGGTCAGTGGCGATGAGAATACGGGATGATCCAGCCCTGAACTCCTGGATGGCAGTGTCCCTGCCAAGCTGGCTCATACCACCATGGCTAGCTGAGACAGCATAACCCTTGGCTCTGACATCTTGTATGAGCGACTTGACACCCTGCTTTGTGTTCACAAAGATGACGATTCGTGTGAACTCTAGTGTTTCGAAAAGAGCATACAGCTTTCCTAGCTTCTCTTCCTTCTCAACTTTGTGATAGAACTGCTTGATTCCGATATCCTTCAGCTCTTCATCTCTCGGCACTTTAATCGTCACATGCTTATCCATGAACCAGTGGCTAGTTTCTAGAGCTTCACTGGAAAAGGCAGCAGAGAAGAGCCCGATCTGGATTTTGGCTGGGAGATGGTGGATAATGTTACATGTCTGCAGAAAAGATGGTAGTCATAAGT
The DNA here is from genome assembly GCA_904845875.1 of Miscanthus lutarioriparius. Lineage (NCBI taxonomy): Eukaryota > Viridiplantae > Streptophyta > Magnoliopsida > Poales > Poaceae > Miscanthus > Miscanthus lutarioriparius. The sequence continues at coordinate 69,283,527 of CAJGYO010000008.1, forward strand.
AAGTTAATGAAGTATATGGGCCATCATATTGTAGCATGAGCATAGCAAGAGCATATATGGACGATGTGTTCTATGTTAGTATGGGTTTTTTTTATAGTGGCCATTTCATCGTGATTACCACAACAGAGCTGGTAGGTAAATGAATTAAAACTAACCTGGTCCTTGAAACCTCCTGTCAGTAGTTCATATGCTTCATCCAGAACAAGCATTCTAATGTGGTCTTTACACAATGCATCCCTTGCCAGCAAGTCAAGAATGCATCCAGGAGTTCCAATGACAACCTGAACTCTACTTGACAGAGTTTGCTGGTTCACGCGGAAACTCGTTCCTCCAGTACTAGTATAAGCTTTAACACCATGGAACTGACCAAGTACTTCAATAACTTTCTCAGTCTCATACATTAAGTCTCGCGTTGGTACAATGATCAAAGCCTGGCATTTTGCAGATCCATAATCAAGTCGCTGAAGAACTCCAGTGCAAAGAGTTACAGTTGTTCCAGACCCAAAGACTCATGGATAACACTCTGGCCACTGCAAAATGGGACAATTCCTATTTGATGGACAAGGGTAGGCTTCTCCAAACCTTAAATGAGATAGTGGATAATGTTGCATATCTGCATAGGAACGTTTGAATAAGCACAAAAATCGGGTCTAGAAAAATTTCGAGTCCAGAAATAATTGTTACATATTGGCATCTCAAGAAAACAAATATAACATATGACCTACCGTATTGATATATTCCCTTGAGTAGGTTTTCATGAAGACCCATATCACTGAAACTGCCATATATATGGATGTCCTCAGTTTCAGTAACTTACTGCTGCTTACCTCTTCTTTTGAACACATGTTTGATAGGAGGCTTTGGTTTACCTTCAGGGAAATGTCAACACAATGATGTCAATCAAAAAAAAAAAAACCAAACAGTCCTACCTCCTACGTACTCAAAACATTCACCCACAGATGTTTATTAGGATAAAACCTAGAAAAAAAATCGTGCTTGTTTACCTTCGAAGTGCTCTTCTCCAATCATGGTTGTTGAACTTCGACCTACAGGTTGCACCTCTTCTGGTTTTGAACTGTCCATTGTTGTTTTCTTGGTGTTGGCTGTAGTGGCTGCTGGAGCACTTATTTTGTTTCCTTTGATCTCTCCTGCCAACCTTGACTCTTCAATGCACTCTGGCTCTTCCAGAAATATACTTTGTGAGGCATTCAGTTCCTTATTATGCTCCTTGTCTGATTCCTTATTTTGCTGTTGCATACCTTCTGCTTTGTCTTGTACTACTGTGACCATGACCAGTCTGGAAGACCTTCCAAGCGCAAAGTAGTATGAGAAGGGAGCACCATCAAGGCTTCTTAGTGCAATCTTCAGCCTAATAGGCTCCTTATCCCCAGCTTCCAAACTTTTCTCATCTACATCAATCAGCACTCCAAACGCGGAAGCAACTTGATATAAATCCTTCCAGTTTCTGTATATTCTTCGAACCCCGCACACTAAAACCCACTCTTCAATCAAGTCAAGACTTTCCTCATCGCCTTCCTCCCACCTTGTTACAGTTAAGTTTACCTCCTTATCATCCAGTAGTGTTTCCATCTTAGGATGCTTTAAACAACTTATGACGTCATCCTCAGAGCTGAAAGAGGCCAGGAAACTCTTGCTGCATTCCCTCCTTGGCTCCCAGTCACCGGACAGCTTCCAAAACGTCTGCAGGTCAGATTTCAATATCCCCTGGTCCAAGTTACTGAGATTGGATGTGATCAAAACACAGTGATGGTAGAATTTATCTTTCTCGATCAACCGTCTCCTCTGAAAGATGAATCATGGTAAACGGATATTTTGTAGCATAGCCAAACTGATGTGCCACAGTGGTATGATTGTATTTTATTCCACACTGCTCCAAATTGTGCGATGTATCATGACAAGCAAAACACCTCTTTTTAACAGATTGCTCTGGCATGGCCTTCTTTTCAGGACCCTTACTTTCCACAACTTGTGACGACATATGCCCTTCATTAGTCCTTGACGAAACCAGTTGCAGGCCTTCTGTCAGACCCATGCTGTAACCTACCACATATATAAACCCACGTAAGCAGCTGATGATCAGAGAAAACAGAAAGAAATCAGTGCTAAGCTGTAATAAGGAAAACGAGGGTAAATTTGTATATTATTATTCTCTAAACAGGTGAAAACTTTTTTTTTTCTGCAGACATCCACCATCAATTTTTTTTTAAACGAACTGGCAGGAGAGCTGCCCGCTATATTAAAAAAAGGAAACGGACACGGTACAAACTCAGTCAACTTGACTCTGTACACAACTAGAAAATCAAAAAACATAATTGAAAACTAGGAGAGAAGTTGTTGTGGAAGAAGGAAAGTAGAGAGGTGCTTTGCTCCCGCCAAGATCCACAGTCTCGCCTCGTCTTTGATTCTCTGAAGAACCATAAAATTGGTGGACTCTGTGTGCTCAAAAACTCTCGAATTTCTCTCCTTCCAAACTTCCCAACAAACTAGTATAATGAGCGAACGTAGGCCTTAGCATATATAATTGGAGAGATAACAAATGAAAGCTTATATTATCTTTTTTTTATTTCACTTTAATACAATGTCTCTTAATAGAAAGTGTGAGCTTCAGGATTTGGAAATATTGGAAAAACATGTAAACATAGTGATGGATATGCTTCAACCAAAATTGCACATCGTTTTTTCATCGGCAAATAGATTTCTATGTGCTCCCAAATAAGTCAAACTCCACACAAACATCCTCTTGAGTACTTGATGACTTCGAACAAAAGTATATTGAAAAGGAACCCAACTGTTTCACAGTTCAAATATTATAACAGCCAAAACTACTCAAACACCTTCGTACTCTAATATCAGATTGAACTATGCGAATTTCGGTAACGGAACACCGTTACAATAGCATGCAACGCCTATTTAGTTAAATGCACCTCTAACATGTGAGAAAACATTAAATATCCACGTGGTGACATGAAAGCGTGCAAATATAATATGCAAAGTAAAGCTGTAAAGGAATCATCAATTGTTTCCATTCTAAAGTAGCACCTTCGATATCGATGACCCAAAAACAAGACACTTAAATGGCCAACAAATTTCGTCCACAAAGAACCCCGTCATACGAGGACTGACTCCCACCGTTAGATCTAGTTGGGTTAATCTGCACTATCCGATTCCAACGGTCGAGGCTTGACCATTAGATCTAGGTGGGTTAGTTCACGCTATCCAACATATATGATTCCAACGGTCGGGACTTAGACCGTTAGATCTAGACGGGTTAATCCGCGCTATCCGATTCCAACGGCGGTCAGGGCACCGAGCTTCCATGCAAGGATGGCACATACACCACAGTATGAGGGTAACAACTACGAAACCCCCTGCCATGATCTCCTCCAATGCAGTGAACGAAAGACATGAACAGGAACAGATTACAGATCCAATGGTCCCTATACGCAGATATATCAAGTTTCATCGTGCTTGAATCAGTTTAAGCATACAAAGACCAGCATCGCTGGCTCGCTGCCGGGAGTGTTGAACCCCAGGAATTCACGTGTAGGTGCAGACGGTGGCCGACGATGTTGGTTGGATATGGTGTGCTGTGCCCTAGCCCACCGAGAAACGAAAGAAAGACGATCCTAGCTAGCTAGCACGGCAAACAAATCCGCCGATCGATTAAGTGGCCGAAAGGAACTAACGTGGGACGATCGATCGAGCTCCTAGGCTAGAGCAATAGTACACGGGAGCGTCGGACTCTTTATTTCCTTACCAGCAAACCAGATTAAATCCAAGTGTGGCCGGCGGGCGGCAGCTCTCCGCTCTCTCCACTCCCTGCATGTTGTGGCTGCAACTAGGGAGGAGGCGGATCGGAGGACAACGGCTACCCAAGAGCGAGAAGGATTCAACCGATCGATCGATCGGCAAAGAGAGGACCAGGATCGCCCGACGGCGGGGGCGACTATGGTTGCTGCCGTTTCGAGATCACCAAAATGGAGGACGCCGGTTTCACCGGCGCTAATATATATGCCAGCAGGGGGCATTTCGGTCACTTTTCGTAGTGCGAAAATGAGGGCGGCATTTCTCTAAATCGGCAATATTCACGTTGGAATTCTCAAACTTCCACCCCCTCTTCCACAACAGTATGAACCACATGATCGGCAGCGAGTCTTGGATGTTTGTTTAGTTTTGGGTTTATGGTCTGATCTGATGATGTACACATTCGAAGGCCTTGTGCAAATCCATGACGGGTGAGGAACACAAAATAAACCTCAACTTTATGTTTGCCTAATAACACTCATAAAGGGATAAAATCTGCAAGTAAAAAAAATGAGGGTCCAAAGGGCCATTCTCTCATGCACTTGAGAGTCTCTAGTCTTTATTCGATTTTTTAAAGGCGGACTAAAAAATAATACAAAAGTAAGAGAAAAATACAATGATAAAAACTGCAAACAACAATTTGTATCTACCGTTTTCTAGTGTAGCATACCACTTTGCCACAAATGTCATGTTTTCCATTCTTGAAGGTAGATATATCTAAAGGGGCTTTCATTTTCTTTAAATGCAATAAATGTTACCAAGCTCCATCTAGGATGGATTTATGAGTGTTTGCTACGAATTGCATTTGAACAAGCTGTAAGAGTTTACTCATTTCTATGTGTTGGTTACTCGTATGCATACAATTCGTAAAATTGCAAGTGCACGGTGACATTGTAGATTTTCCACAAGAGTATTCCATGGTTTATATCGTATCCACATGGATGGATTGCATATGTTATAAGGGTAAACCCCATCAGAAGATAATAGTAATGAACAGAGGTGGATCACATCACTGAACATGAATAAGAGGTAAAACACAACCACAAGTAAATAAAAGCCTATCATGTTCTAGTTGTAGTTCTAGTCAATGAACAAGTTCATTGATGAATCTCATATATTGCATCTTTAAACTAATACCCTATGGTCTACCCTAAGTATTGCCCATTTATTACTTAGCTCAAGACCTATCGCATCCCTGCTATTTTATCTGAGGTCTTCCAAGGGAACGACCACATAGGATCACTAAGGGAGACATTCCTACATGTATATAGCTACCATGGAGGATCATGTATATCAGCAAAATAGACTAACCTTGCATTAGACTAAGGAATGAAACAACCATGCATGATAGCTAGAAAAGCATAAAAGGAGGCATTAAGTTGCTAGCAGATTGGAAAGCCACTGATGGCCCCTTCCAGGCTAGAGTTTGGACATTTCCTTTGCTAGTTTGTCCGAAAATTAGTCGTTCATCGTCATGTAAGCATGATATATAGTTAACCTTTGCATATTTGCTCGTAAATTTAGCCGTTCTTCACCATGTAAGCATAATAGATACCTTTCCAAAGTGAAACATATATAGACAACCCTACTAGGTCTAATTGCAAAGTAGGCTAGGCTTAGTTCAAGTCAGCTTGGTCAGGATCCAAACTTGGCTAAGCTGGATTTTGCATGCAGCCAGGGGGCGAATCCGGGCCTAGGGCCATGACCCTAGGCGTGGCCCAGAAAATATCTTATACCTATTTAAGATTTCTGGCCCAATCTAAAGTGGCTCCAGGCGTTGGACTAAAATCTCTGGACTCCCAGACGGCCCAAGACAGAACACAAGCACGCAGACCTCGACCTGCAACTTTCCGATTCGGTTCTTCCCTCAATCCCTTTGCTGTCCGACTCTAGACATCGGAACGCGGCTGCCACCTGGCAAGAGGTGCCGCGGTGGCTGGCCCCCGCCACTTGCTAGGTGCTAGCTAGGGGCAACCTCAAATGGACTGAGGGGCTGGGGAGCTGGGCGAGTGGCCTGCATCGCCGCAGACACCAGTCTCATTGGTGTCGACTCGGCGAAAGCCAAAGCCGACGACCCAAAGATCGTGATCATCACGAGCCGAGGCGCAGAGGTGCACGGCGACGCACAATTGACACCTTCGTAGTCTAAACCTCCATGATAATCGTAGAAAGCCAGCAAGCAGACGCCTTATGTGAACGGTGGGGGCGACTTTAAATTAGGTGTAGCGAATCTCTATTTTAATGTCAAACTCTCCCCGATCTAGACTCCATGATAATTAATTGATTAAGACAATTTTTTAGGGCTATACAATGAAAAGAACTAAAATAGTAAAATCTATTTTTCTCCCACTCCTACTGCAATTATACATGCTATTGATGCAAAGATATAAGGGGCGAGGGTGAACTAAACCATTATTAGTTAGGTTATTTTTTACCACATCCATGTGTTTCATGAATTCTGTTATAAATTTAAGCATGGATTGAGATATCATCTAAACCTATGCATTTGTGAGCTAGTTTTTGTTATCTATCGATATTAAACCCAGTGCAGGCGCTATTTTGATCGAGTAGAGGTGATGTACATGATTTGACAGTGGCCCTAGCCCCTGGGCGTGATAATTGACCAGCTCCACCACTGCATGCAGCACCCGGCCAAGTGCTATACTTTGTGATCCGTACGTAGTAATTTGAGTGTGGGACCAGTCTTTAGGTCAATAGCACGCTCTTCGGGTTCGCCATGCAACGCGAGCAATGGCAGGAAATGAGGGTCACCGTGAGCAAGACCTCGTGCATGACATGCTCGACGAAATGGACCAGCCGGAGCTGCGAGGACGCGTAGAGCCTAGCTAGCAGCTTAGTCCTATTTGGATGTCATAGTATTCAGAAACCATGCTATTAAGAAACTGTGGTTTTAGAGTCCATAGACATCTAAAATCATGGTTTAGGGAAAAAGAAGAGTAGATTAGAGTTATAAAACTCCATAAAGACTACACTTTTAACAATACTATGGTTTTAAAAATTGTAAGATCAGTTCCATCCAAACACTTCATTACAGTTTAAAACTGAAGTCTACTATAAAGCCATGGTATTTTGTCTAATAAAACTACAAAAATACTTTGCATCCAAATAGAATCTTATAGCCTAGATCCTTTCAGAGTTGGACTTAGATCAAGTTCAATGACCGCACATGTATAATTAACCTGGTAAGGTTTTGTTTTCTTTATTAAACCTGTACGCCTGCCAGGTTTGGTTTTTAAAATGGGCTTGCTAGCGTCCGCATGTCCAGACGGACAGGGTGTCCGGACACCCGTGCATGCAGTCTATTTTCCCACGCCATTTTGCCCGTCCACACGGGGCCCATGCCACCCAGAACGGCACCAGCATTGAGAAATAGGGGAGGGGGTGACGGATGCCCAGCCGGCGCCGGGAGGAGGAGACACCGAGGCAAGGTAGCAGAAAAACGAGGAGGGAGATGCAACACGTGACTACTTTTGAAACATCCAGATGCACACTTGCAACATACGTCTGAAGACAGATGAAACATTTGAAACATGCATCTGAAATACTTGCAAAAACACCTGAAAAACACTTGAAACCCACATAAAACATATGTAATATCCAGACAAAATACTTACAACATGTGTCTGAAGACAGATGAAACATTTGAAACATGCATCTGAAATACTTGCAAAAACACCTGAAAAACACTTGAAACCCACGTAAATCATATGTAATATCCAGATAAAACACTTGCAACATATGTCTGAAACATATGTAACATCCAAATAAACGCACTTGGGAACAAAAACTTGCAACATACGCGTACAACCATTGCAACATATGCAACGTCCCAATTTATTTTTGCAATAACATCCATATGAAACATTTAAAACATACTCTTGCAACATGTGTTTTTAGCATGCAATGTTACCTTACAACTTGGACGAATCACGAAGCTCAACGCCGACGCGGAGGTCAGCGACGACGCATGGGGCTCGTCGATGCACCCCTGGGCAAGGACTTGTTCGGCGGCCTGGGTGAGCACCTAGGCGAGGCGCGTGAGCACCCTGGGCGAGCATATGCGCGAGCAACCCTGGGCGAACACTTGCTCGGTGCCCAGGGCCAGCGCACCCTTGGCAAGCACTTGCTCGGCGGCTAAGTAGGCAGCGGAGGTGGCTGTGGCAGGCGGATGGCGTGGCGCATGCGAGCGACGCAGTAGAGCGCGGAGTAGGGAAGGCGGGCGGCGCGGTGGAGTTAGGCGCGAAGGTCCGATGGAGTGGCGGATAAGGCCATGACAGTGGAGGCCAAGCGCACTAGAGAGAATCTTTTTTGAAGGGGTGCAGACGGGAGCGAGTGGGAAAGCCACATCCGTCCGTTCCCGGATGCCCTCACGAGAGCATTACCGTTTTTAAAAAAAGGAAAAATGGCTAGCGGACACTGAAAGTCGAGGTCGTTTGCTGATAGACACCTAAAATAAAATCATTTGTTGAAAGACACTCTCGTTGCTGACAATTATGTTGCTGGACACCGCACGGCTTATTTTATTCATTTCCATCGGTTGAGTACATAGAACAGCCGTGAAATGTTCTTTTTGCCCCCTTTGTTGCACCTTCGCACCCGATCCCGGCCTGGAGAGCAGAGCAACGACGGGGAGGGGATGGAGCAACAACGGCAGGAGAGCAGCACCGCAGGGGAGGGGCGCGCTGGTCGAGCCCGACGGCGGGAGGGCTCGCTGATGGCGGAGAGGCGGCGCAGCAGCAACGGCACGGCGGGGAGAAGGTGCGCCGGCGGCGAGTAGCAGCGCGTGAGCAGGACGGCTGTCTAGCCGCGCCCGTGGGTGCCCGGCGCGCGGCCTAGGATGGGCCACGACGACCTGGACGCGCGCGCCGCGAACACGCGGTTGCCCAGCCTCGGTATCGGAGCGGGACCCGCGCTGCACCGGCGCCTGCGCTGCCACTCCGGTAGGCCGCATCGGGCAGGTCCCCGGCTGTGCGGACTCCCTTCCTGCCTTCTCTCAAACGTGCACAGACAAAGGAGGAGGAGGCGGCGGTGCTTCCTGCATGCTCGCCGGCGGTGCTTCCCGACCTCACGCATGGCGGATCCGGCAGCAAGCCCCCTCCCGTCCCCTCCCCCGGCGGCGCCACCACCTGCCCTCTACCGGAGGCCGCGCAGGCGCCTCCTCCCCGACCGACGCGCGCTCCCCTTCCCCTTCTAGTGGTGGTGGCGTCTGCGCTCCAGCCAGGGTCGCCGTCCGTCAAAATCCCGGCCGGAGGCTAACGCGATCCCGAGAGACGGCATGCAGCGCGGATACGGGAGGTGGCCGCCGGTGCTTTTGGATCCGATGTACTGCAACCTGCACCAAGTTACTAGCTTTTCCCGTCCATCCCTTCCGAGCAAGCTGTCTGCATCTTCTGATCTTGGCATCCTGCAGGTGTGTGTGTACCGGCGGACGGTCTCCCGACCACCGGCGGCTAGCTCGGAAGCCGGATGCCTGAGCTCCTCGTACTTCTGTATTTCAGTTTGATTTGTCATGAATGAATGGAAAAACTGAACTGATGCTACAGATTGCCGCGCCTCCTGTGTGGTCGCCGGCGGTGCTTCCTGCATGCTCGCAGGCGGCCGGTGGTGTCCCGCACGCACCTGCCCGAGCCCGAACGGTGAGCGGGGGAGAAGAACAGGAAGAGAGAAAGAAGAAAGGAGCATGAACAAGAATGTCATTTCCCCACCAACAAGTAGAAATGAATAAAATAAGGAGCACAATGTTCAGCAGCATAATTATCAGCAACGAAAGTGTCTTTCAGCAAATGACTCTATTTTAGATGTCCTTCAACCAACGACCTTCACTTTTAGTGTCAGCTAGCCAATTTTCCCTTTTTAAAAAGAACTTCATTGTTGCGAAGATTTTCTTTCAAATCGACCGAAGGGCCAGTTCCTAGACGTCCGGACGGATGACGAGTCCGGACGTAGCTCCTGAGCCTCCGCCGTCACGCTCCTGCGAGAAAAACGACTCACCCACGCATGCACACACACAGCAGCAGCCTTGGGGGACCACCGAGCCCACTTTGGAGTTTCACGCGCGCCCGCATGCACACATAGCAGCAGCAGCGTGGTCACATGCGCACAAGACCAATAGGCGGCATAGTGACCCACGCAGAAGAGCAACAGCATACTTTTTTGAAACATACCGTGGTGACCCACGCTCGCATGCATACACATAGCACCATCACCAGCAGACGCTGTGGTCACGTGCCCGCATGCATGCACGCAGCACCAGGCGATTCGATGACCGACGGTAGCACGATAACCCACACAGTAGCATACTTTTGAAGACATAAGGTGACCCATGCAGCAGCAACACGTAATTGCAACATGTGCTCCCCTGAGATCTACTTTGAAACATCCAAATGAAACACTTGCAACATACGTCTAAAATAGATGAAACACTTGAAACATACGCTTGAAACATAGGTGTATAGACATAGCAACATATGCAATATTCATATCTACTTTTGCAACATTCAGATGAAACATTTGTAACATAAGTCTGAAACACTCGAAACATACGCTTAAAACATATGTGTATAGCCGTAGAAACATATGCAACGTCCAGATGAAACACATGAAACATACGTCTGAAACACCTGAAACACTTGAAACATAGGCTTCCAACATGCGTATATTGTCATTGCAACATATGCAACGTCCCAGATCTACTTTGGCAACATCTAGACGAAACACATGAAACATAAGTCCGAAACACTTGAAACACAACAGCGGCGGCCGCCACGGACCTACCTTGTGAGAAATTGCGGTAGCTAGCAAGCTTGGTGGGGGATGGGGCCCGGCCTCGGTTGAGGCTTGGCCGGCCGGTGCACGGCGCGGCGCAGGTGCCCATGCAAACGGGGCGGGGCCAGCTTAGCTGCCATGGCAGTGGCCGAGCGGCCATAGGCGACGGCCATTTTGTATGCCACATGCAGGAGAGGCTGGCGCGCGGGCCGCATCTGCATGGTAGAGGTGTGTGGGGCCTATGCGACGACGGCCCCAGGAGAGGCGTCGGTCAGCTGCAGGCACGGGGTGGCCGACACAGGATGGGGGCGCAGCGCGGCACGGAATGAGCTATTGGTGATGAACAGGAGACGCAGGCCAGGAGTTCCACAGGACGCGTGTGAATGGATAAGACTTCATGAGGGGAGGTGAGCAATGGGCTGCTTAGTGGGATAAGGGCCTGCGTCTGATGCATCCGAACATCAAGTAGGATTACCGTTCAAATCGCATAGTGCAGATAAACATTCAATCATCCATACACAGTGCTGTATACCAACCCCTATGAACTCACATATACATACCCTACTCCTATGAATTGTTGTGAAGATGGTATATTTAAGAAAATAGTGGTCAGAGGTGCAAACGGCTGTCACTTCAGCATAGATTGTGATCTCATGCGTTTATGTTTTCATTAATTATCCTCAACAAAATCAAAAACAAAAAGGGAAGGATTGTGCAATACAATGAGCAGCAGAAGCAACATAGATAAGGAGAGAAATATTACTAAGACATTTATTGTTTGATTAATTTGCAAAGAGATAAACAAATATAACCAACACATTCGAGCATTTCAGCCAATACAACTTTACAGTGCTCCTACGCACTTGCATCCAACAATGAGATCCACCATAGGATTCAAGTATATACAGGCATAATATTACAAAAGCCGCCTGAGACTGAAAGAATAGGATGACTATATATATATAAAAACAAAAAAGACACAAGTCCTTGCACTCTCCTCTTTATTCAAGCAATCAAGCTGCGCTTCGGTGAAATGAGTTTTCTTTCTGTGCTGGATGAACAGATCAATGGGTGGCATCCCTGCTGTAGTATTGATCCAAGGTCTTTGCAGGAATACGGTGGAGAAGTTCACGAGGGAATATGCGAAGCAATGTCCATGCCAGGTCAAGTGACTGGAAAATGTTCCGGGTGTCATATGCACCTTGTGTTACAAACTTCCTCTCAAACTTGTCAAGGAATTCTAGATAGAGCTGCATATAACAATAAAAAGAAAAGGCATAATGAATGAAACTTAAAAGAGGGCGTACCCAGTGCAGAGAGCTCCCGCTCTGTGCGGGGTCTGGGGAAGGGTGTCAGTGGCAAGCCTTACCCTCGCCTGTGCAATGCGAGGAGACCGCGACTCGAACCCGGGACCTTCCGGTCATAATGAATGAAACTTAGAAACTTAAAAAGAATACTTGAGCACAAGTTAGAAATCTATTGACAGACCAGATCCTCGGATGAAAGTGCTTCCTCTCCAACAACTGCTTTCATAGCTTGAACATCCTTCCCAATGGCATAGTTGGCATAAAGCTGAACAGCAAGTCATGTTGATCATTTAAAATATCAGAGGCAGAATGAATCCTAATCACTGCACTGAAAGGCTCAAACAAATACCCGATTAGACACATCTGAATGATCCCGACGTGTCATACCCTCACCAATAGCACTCTGCAGGTGAATAATTATGGCATTATTACTCATGTAATTTCACATTAAGAGAAACAACAGCGTAAAAAGATTGTAATGACTGGCACCTTCATCAACCGCGAGAGAGATGGCAGGACATTGATGGGTGGATATATCTAAGAGGCAAATAGAAAATCATACATCTCGTTAATGCCATGAAATGAAAGAAGAGAAGTAGAATGCAAGGCTATAAGAGAAGACACAGCTACTTCTACAATTAGAGTACACATGCAAACAAACCTGTCTATTATGGAGCTGTCTATCAATGTATATCTGCCCTTCAGTAATGTATCCAGTAAGATCTGGAGTTGGATGTGTGATATCTGTTGAGAAAACACCAAAGAACAAAGGATGTGGTATCATAATTTGGAAGTACAGAAAAGTAGTGTTCATGGGAAAAGAAAAGCTACAACCAAATCAACATTTAAGTAGTCCTCCCAGGAGGAAATATACTACACTGTGGCAGCAGGCGGGCCAATCCAAGCAGGAGCAATGTTTAAAAGGCGACTAGACGTCCAGGTGAGTGCTGGGTCTGCCTGGACGCCTAGGCATCGCCTTTGAAACACTGAGCAGGAGTGCTACTTGCTAAGACACTAGACACTATGCTCATGCTAACTGCAAATTTATAGTTAGTTTCATGGCTTACCATCATTAGGCATAGTTAGAATGGGAATTTGAGTAATTGAGCCTTTTCTTCCTTCAATACGCCCAGCTCGCTCATATATGGTTGCCAGATCAGTATACATATACCCAGGATAACCACGCCTACCAGGCACCTCTTCTCATGCTGCTGAGACCTAGACATAAATGGCATTAACTTATAATTAAAATTCCATTGATTTGTATTACCCAAAAAAATTGCAAGATGAAATTTGCTCCAAGTAACTCTAGAATAAGTTCAAAGAGTAAGTATTAATCGGATAGCTCATATAATATGAGAAAATATGGTAATACACAACAAATTCAATACCTCACGAAGCGCATCGGCATATGAACTCATGTCTGTAAGAATGACAAGAACATGTTCCCCACATTCATATGCCAAATATTCTGCTGTTGTCAGAGCAATACGAGGAGTGATGATCCGTTCAATAGTGGGATCATTTGCCTGTAAATCAATAAAGAGAACAGAGAGCAAGAGTCAGCTTTAATACTAACACATTAACTCATCAAAATTTCATTTGTTACAATGTTAATAGCCATATAACAATAAATTTCGTACCAGATTCAGAAAAAGGGTGACCCGTTCCATTGAGCCATTTTCTTCAAAGTCACGTTTGAAAAATTGTGCTGTTTCCATGTTTACTCCCATAGCAGCAAACACAATGGCAAAGTTGTCCTCAACGCCACTCTGAAAGTAAAGTAAACCAGAATTAAAATGAGTGATAGAATCAATAATCTATTTTGCAGAACAAGTAAACAGACTAAACTTCACCAGATTGTGGTTAGTTACTTGGTTGTCACAGTATGTCAAAAATCCAGAGTTGAAAACTTCATAAGTGTTGTTCAGCTATCTATTTGATCAGCTAGAAACACATACATAAATCTTTCACTAACAGAAAATACAACAATAGCACAACCAGCAAGTTTAGCTCAAAAGAACGGCATGATGAAATCAGGAACCTAAGATTGATGCCAAGCATATGTAAGCACTAGAGTAAGAACCAACCACATGTAGGTCAATCAATAAATAAAGTAGCAACATCAAACAGTAACTTATGTACTATTTTGAGAGTGCAATATCTTCTTTTAAAACATCTTATTAAGTTTATACTCTACCTCCTTGTGCTTGCCAGATTTCTCCAGAGTTTTAACAAGACCAGCCTGACGACATATCTGAGCAGCAATTTCATTGTGAGGAAGACCAGCAGCAGAAAAGAGAGGAATTTTTTGCCCTCGTGCTATTGAGTTCATCACATCAATGGTGGATATTCCTGTTTGAATCATCTCCTCTGGATAGGTTCTCTCACTGTGATTGATAGAACTTCCTGGAATAGTATCAGACCTTATAAGTCTATCATATGGTAAACAGGAAAGTTCGCCAAAAAAAAAAGGATGATTCAGCACCTCTCAGATCCTTCTAATGACCAAGTTCATTAGTGAATTTGTGCCCTTTAAAATACACGCTACAGAGTTCTCAAAGTCTAAGATTTACACATAATGCAAAATAGCTCACCAGAAATATCCAAGTAGGAGAAGACGGCGACGAGGAAGATGGACGTCGACGCCGCCGCTGAGCAGGAGAAACATCCCCGCCATCGCCCCCAGCAGGAGGCGGCCCGCCCTGAGCAGGAGGCGGCGGAGGGGGAGTGCCAAGCCCGTGTAGGATGGAGCACTTGATTTCAATTGGGTAGGACAATAATCTCTTCACCGGGGGGGCCTCCATGGCAGCGACCGTAGGTTCGACGACCCAGAGCTCCTTAGAGGGTGGGAGTGCAGCCGGGTCCATGCACCACGCCGAACATCTGAAGGAGGCCAGGTTCACCAGCCCGAGGGTCTCTGGGTGCACTTGCTGGATGCTGGCCAGAGGGTTCAAGAACTGCTCCACAGTCGAGGTCTCCCAGACATGCGCAGGAATTCCTCGAAGCTCAAGATCAACCAACCATGGCAGGGTCCGTCCCGAGGCACCAGCCAATCGGCACCACCGCTTGCACAGGAGGGTGAACGCAGGGGAGCGGAGTGGGGGTAGTCGCTGATCCACCAAGCGCTCGACTAAGCCAATATCAGGGAGGACAAGGAGATAACTCGAGTTGGAAGCTTGACGAAGCACCAGGGAGCCTGCCTCAACGCCCAGACGAATAGCGAGCACCTCCGCCACCTCTCTAGCCGGGGCCAAGGGCTCTGCAGCACAGACAGTCACGATCACAGCATGCGCGAGGTCCTCTTCTGCCCTAGCCATGCGATCATCCCAGTTGATAATGCATAGGGAAGCTTGCACAGGCATGACAGGAACTTCAGGGGGAGCCACCGACGCAGAAACCGAAGGCGCAGGGCGATGGTCACGGGGGTTCTCGGCGTCGGACTGTCCTTGAGCGGGTGAGCGTTGGCCACGTGGTGGCCCCTTCAAGCGCCGTCATAATGGCGGCTTCCTCGCTCGAGGCTACTCCGGAACAGGTTGCGGGTTTCCAGGGGACGCTAGATGTTCAAGGCTCCCCAGAGATTGAACACCTCGGTTCTATGCCACCCATTACTGCGTCGCCTGCCAACGGTTTGAAGGGCCCTACTGATGACAGCCCAGCAACTGCCAACCCTTTCTCGTCAGACGATGTTGCGCCATCAATGATTTCCCCCATGCTTGTTCGGTTTGCTGTCGATGAGGAATTGACGCTCCTGGTATTGTCTCTCGTGCCCCAGGCTGGCCTCCCATGGGCCTATGGATTCCCCTTTGGGCTTCGAAAGAAGTCAGGCCTTGGAGGTTGGTGCTTTGAAGTCGAGGATCACAGTGAGGCAACGGAGTGCTTGCCGGCCTCACCGCTGCGTTCGCCTCAGTGTTTCTTCTCCGGTGAGGCGACGGATTTGCCGGCCTCACCTCGAACCCCATCATCTTCCCTCCCATCCCGAGTTCACCTCCTGGTCACTCCGCCATTGTGCTCTCAAGCTCCAGTGAAGCCGCTCCTAGTTTATTCTAGGCGCCCGCTTCCACCACTCAAGGACCCCTCGTGGGTGGGGAGGCGGCGGCTGCTCACCGCCATTCCATCTCCGGCCTCGTTGGTTGGGGATGTGGTTGCGATTACAATTGCTCCACCTCCGCCATCATTCAGGTGACCCGGCGACCTCAACGGTGACTACTCCTCCCATGGCCATAACGGTTCCCCGCCGCCGCAGAACGATGCTTCTTCCGGTGGGTGGTGGCTCCCGCCGCCGCAACGGTCCCTCCTCCCGGCGGCATGCAAGGCGAGCCTTCTGTTCGGCGACTAATGTGGGCGTCCTTCAGTGCCTCCTACTCCGCCTCGATGCCCGGCGAGATTCTTCGACAAGATAGTTCAACGCTTTACTGAGGCTTATTGCTGTCCCCGCCGTCGACAAGCATGGAAGCAAGTCGCTGCCTCCTAGGGGTTTGCCTCCGCCGCAGCCGTCGGCTTCTGTCAAGCGCCGAGGCCGATGTGGTCCCTCACCGACATGGGAGGAAGAGTACAGAAGAAGGCGATGAGGTCTCTCGGCATCATTAACGAGCATGAAGGTATAAATCAACAGGCCCGAACGATTATGCAAAGCTGTTTGGGCAACCGCTCTCGAGACTCTCATCTTCGAGCTCGATCGCATTGTTTTTTTCTCTCTCCACGAGGAGCTGGAGCACGGGAGTGATGATGTACTGATGGTGAAAGTCTGAAAGTCTGATTTGGGTCAGATTTGTGGTCGTTCTTTAAGTGTGTTTAATGGATCCAAAAAAATTTGATTTGGAATGTTAGGGGTCTGAATTCTACTGCTAGGCAAGGTTCAGTGCGCTCTCTGGTAGCTTCGTCTTGTGCAGATATTGTTTGTGTTCAGGAGACTAAGATCACAGCCATATCCCAAAGGGTCATTCTCTCTGCTCTCGGGTCTGATTTCACAGGATACTTAGCTCTGCCCTCTGTTGGGGCTAGTGGTGGTATTCTAGTCGCTTGGAGGCACCATGTGGGCATCTCAGGTGCTCAGAGGGTGGACAACTTTAGTATGTCCATTCAATTCTCCACGGATAATGGACAGACGTGGTGGCTGACCTGTGTTTATGGACCACAGGGGAATGAGGATAAGATTCAGTTTCTTCAGGAGCTTCGTGACATCCGGGCGACCTGTCAAGGGCCTTGGATGATAGAAGGAGATTTCAATTTGATTTACAAGGATGAGGATAAGAACAATGTCAACTACAATAGGGCTATGATGGGTCGGTTCAGGCGATTCATTAATGATCTGGCCCTCAAAGAAATCCCCCTCCATGGTCGCAAATACACTTGGTCTAATCAGCAAGATTCCCCTACTTTGGTAAAATTGGACAGGGTTCTTTGCTCTGTAGACTGGGAGGATAAATTTCCTAATTGTTTGCTTCAAAGTTTGGCTTCAGAAGACTCTGATCACTGCCCACTCTTGCTGGGACTTCAGAACAATAAAGTAGGAAGGCGCAGATTTCATTTTGAGTCTTTCTGGACCAAACTGGATGGTTTTCAGGAGGCGGTGGCTGCAGCCTGGATGTCAGTTCCTACTGGCTCCTGCCCCTACTTAACTCTAAGCCAGAAGTTTAAGGCAACCGCTAAGGGATTACAGAGATGGAGCAGCAAAAAGGTTGGTAATGTGAAGTTTCAGCTTGCCTTGACGCGGGAAATCTTGCATCAGTTTGAGATTGCTCAAGATAATCGTTCCCTATCTCCAGGAGAATTGTGGCTGAAGAATAATCTGAAGAAACACAGTCTTGCCCTTGCTTCCTTGAGTAGAACTATTGATAGACTGCGGTCACGCATTGGCTGGCTCCGGGAGGGTGATGCCAACACCAAGCTCTTTCACTTGCATGCCCGTCATAGAAAGAGGAAGAATTTTATTGGTCGCCTCATTTCCGGGGATCGCATCTGTACAAGCCACCAAGACAAAGCTGAAGTTATTAATAATTTCTATGAAAATCTGCTTGGAAGTTGCACAGACAGGTTGCAAACTGTCAATTTGGATGAGATTGGAATTGATACTCATGACTTAGCTGATTTGGATCTTCCCTTTAGTGAGGAAGAAGTATGGAAGACAATTCTGCAACTGCCATCAGATAAAGCCCCTGGGCCGGATGGCTTTACGGGACGATTTTACAAATCCTGTTGGCCAATCATAAAGGAGGACATCATGGCGGCAGTCTCAGCACTCTGGAGCAGGAAATTTATGAATTTTGGCACTCTCAATTCAGCCTACATCACTCTGCTCCCAAAGAAAGATGGTGCAGATCAGCCCAAAGACTTCCGGCCCATCAGCTTGGTACACAGCTTTGCTAAACTTATCACCAAGTTATTGGCTAGTCGGCTTGCTGGTCGTCTTCAGCAAATGGTTTCGCCGAATCAAAGCGCGTTCATAAAGGGGCGCTTCATACAGGATAATTTTATGTTGGTGCAACAAACAGCTAGATATCTTCATCAACAAAAACAGCCCCGCATACTCCTTAAATTGGATATTTCTAAGGCATTTGATTCGGTCTCTTGGCCCTTTCTCTTGGAGGTCTTGCAACACTTGGGTTTTGGGCAAATCTGGAGAGATATTATTTGTGGGCTGCTATCTTCCTCAACCACCCAAGTCCTCTTGAACGGGGTCCCCGGGGAATGTATTTCCCATCGGCGAGGTCTACGGCAAGGTGACCCCCTTTCTCCCATGCTATTTATCTTGGTCATGGATGTTTTGGGACACTTGATTGCCCAAGCGGCAAGTGAGGGTCTTTTACAGCCTCTCTCAGCAAGAAATCTGCAGCACCGAATCTCTCTGTACGCGGATGATGTGGTGTTCTTCCTCCGACCTGATGTTAGTGACATTTCTGTGACAATGGATATCCTCCAAATTTTTGGTGAAGCTTCGGGTCTGAATACAAACCTTCAAAAGAGCAGTGTACTGCCTATTAGGTGTGGTGACTTGGATTTGACAATTACTCAGAACCTGCTGCCTTGTGCCCTTGCTGAGTTCCCTTGCAAATATTTAGGTTTGCCTCTCTCCTTGAAAAAACTAAATAAGAGTCAAGTACAGCACTTTGTTGACCGCATTGCTGATCAACTGCCGGGCTGGAAGGCGGAGTTGATGACACGAGCAGGAAGGAAGATTCAGGTTCAATTTGTGCTCACTGGTATGCTTATATACATTGTCATGGCGACTGACCTCCCAGCTTGGGCTATCAAAGCAATTGACAAAATAAGGCGTGGCTTTCTTTGGCGTGGTCGCAAGGAAGCGAGGGGGGGACATTGTCTTGTAGCATGGGTAAAGGTTTGCCGGCCAACTGGGCTCGGGGGACTAGGAATTTCAGATTTAAAAACCCTCGGCTGGGCATTGAGAATGAGATGGTTGTGGTTGCAGAAAACAGAGCCAAACCGCCCCTGGGCTCATCTCCCAATTCATGTCCCTGATCAGGTGAAAGCCTTCTTTGCGGTGGCTGTTATTTCTGAAGTTGGTGATGGTGAACATACCCTTTTTTGGGCTGACAGGTGGCTGCATGGTCAGAGTATATCAGAGCTGGCTCCTCGACTTTTTGCTGTCATCTCTAAGAGACGGATCAAGCAGCATACAGTCAAGGAAGCTCTCAATAACCGGGCATGGATCACAGACATACAGGGGGCTATAACTTTTGGAGTAATGGTTGACGTTCTCCAATTATGGGATATCCTTTCAGACGTTGTTCTACAGCCAGAAAGGGAGGATAAACATATTTGGAGGTTCTCTTCAAGTGGCCAATATTCAGCCAAGGCGGCATATGAGGGTTTTTTCTTAGGTGCTACTCTCTTTGCACCATGGGAAAGGATTTGGAAGACTTGGGCGCCACCAAAATGTCGTTTCTTCATGTGGTTAGTGGCACACAATAAGTGTTGGACGTCTGACCGCCTTGCACGTCGTGGATTGCCTTGCCCAGATGGCTGTCCACTCTGTGATCAAGAGCAGGAAACAATCAACCATCTCCTGGTTCAATGTGTCTTCGCTAGGGAGTTCTGGTTTATTTTGCTACGGCAGGTCGGTCTCCAGGCCTTGTCCCCACAACCTACTGAAAATTCCTTTCTTGATTGGTGGGAGAGAGCTAGTAATGCTACTTCTAGTTTGGTGAGGCAAGGGGTTAACTCCCTAATCATTCTGGGGGCCTGGATTCTTTGGAACCATCGTAATCGTTGTGTTTTTGATGGAGCAGCTCCTAGTGTTGCTGGGGCTTTAGTAGTGGCTGGGGAGGAGCGCCGGTTGTGGACCACAGCAGGAGCCCGAGGCCTTTCCCTCTTGTCAGCCCATCTCCCTGGAGATTAGTGTTTTGGATCTGTGTGGGTCGTTTTGCAGCCATCTTAGGTGTATCTGTGTTTTTTTTGGCTGCAGTAGCGTGTGTGTGTGAGTTGTGTTTGGGTGTCTTGTAAGTGTTGGGTACTTTTACCCTCTTTCTTCTTAATACAATGAGACGCAGATCTCCTGCGTTTTTCGAGAAAAAAAAAATATCCAAGTAAGCCTCAGGTAATATCAGGGGACCATTATCAATGGGTTTGCCCGAACCATTAAAAATGCGTCCAAGCATATCAAGTGAGACAGGAGTTTTCAAGACCTGTGGAATAAAAGGCACATGTCATAACATGCAAGTAAAGGGGCAAAGTAGTGAGGAAAGGCACATAGGGGAAAAAAACTATGGATGGTTTTGAATGCCTGATGGACCCTTTCCATTCAGTTTAGAATGTTATGTGACTATATGCAAATATCATAACACTAACTGAGACAGCCCAATAAAGCCTAAGCTCAACACTAGACTTTTCAGCAGGAATATTGGATGTTTGCATTACCCAAATTCTACAATATCAGGTTCCATATAATTCACATAAACGAAATCAGGTTCATGTTCCGCAGAAACCAAGATTAAGGTCTAGATCAAGAAACTGGGCATTTGACTACATTATCTGAAACTTAAGTACAAGAAAAACAACAAAGAACAAGAAATGAAATTAGCAAAAAATCAAATAAGCTGGAATAAGATGCTACCTCGCCAGTAAACTGCACAGTAGTATACTTGTTGTCTATCCCTGAGGTACCTTCAAAGACCTTTAATAGACATGTGGTTTAGTATCCAGATTAACTAGTCATAGTGTGTAAAGCAAAGCAGATTATTAAAAGAAGCGAAAATCTGATCATCATTCTCGCATCCATAGGAAAGAAGCAACCTGCACAACAGCCTTTTCACCATCGACTTCCAGGACCTGACCACGACAAGTAGTGCCATCTCCCAACCGAATGTTCACAATTTCCTGATACTTAGGACCCTAATATAGTTTTGAATAGAAAATAGTAATGAACACATGAGTGTGATCAGGGGGTTCTTTCATAATCATTTTGAGTGGGCAATCAGTGATAGCAACTGCAACTGTGTGAAACTAAAACTAACCATACCTTTACTTTGTCCAAGATAACGAGCGGTCCTGCCACACCGGAGAGGCGGAGACAGTTCTATACTCTGCTTATCAAGAAATCGTTTAGTACCATATAAACAAATGTGTCATTGCTTTGTCAATTAAAAGGATATTCTTTCGTATCCATGATGTCACTACAGAGGTTAACAAGAGACAAAACTAATAATGACACTGTAAAGCTGCCAGCGCTGAGGGCAATCTTTGGTGCAGTGCTGGAACAAGAAAGCTCCAGGAACTCTTGGTCAGGATGCCGGCCTTGGGGGTATAAGGCAGGCTGTTTGTGGCGCGCCTGTTTTAGTTAAGTGAGTGGGTGTGTGTTGGTGGTGTTTTTGTACTAGAGTATCGTCTAACCAGACTCGTGTATTTTATTTCTACCTTAATGAAATGACACGCAGCTCTCCTGCATAGTTCGAGAAAAAAAAAAATACTGCTTGCTGCCTTGCTACTATGTTTTCCAGTAACTATGTTTCAGATAACATTTTTTCTGCATGATTTGCAACATAGGAACAATAGGATTCAAAAGTTCCTTAAACAGAATAATCACAGTGATATGTGATGCATGCAGAAAACCTCTACTATATTCCTCAATATAATTTACCTATACATACAAGGCACTGCAGATTAAGCATGTGAAACACATCATATATAATGATTTGCCACATTCGATTTTCATGTATGTGTTTTAATACAAGAACTGGGGCCTGCATACCACACAACAACCAAGCTAAACAACTAACTTGCTAGCCTACTGGCAAAGACCTGCAAAATGTAATTGTGAAATATACTGATTGCCTAGTATCTTATGATTACGTGATCATTTAGCACTTTTCAGAAAACATTCAACTGGAACAAATTTCACAAACCTATCTATTGCCCATTGGATCAGACAAGCAAATACAGTAAGAAATAACAACCTACACTAGATGCATGACCGAAGAAATGATAAACAAGCCTGGTGGTGAGTTTCTCAGCGAAGTCTCAAATCCGCACTTACCCATGCCAATCTCCAAGGACCCCTCCTCCAACTCGGCGCCATCCTTCGCCAGACCCATACTGGCGACCTAGCAAACAAGCAGCAGGCCAAGAGCCAATGGCAGCCATCAGAATCAGGAGCGGACACAGTGAAGGACATGGGTGTACACATATACATCGATAGTTTTTTGCCAAAATAAATCGAAGCTACTGCATGTATACTACACTTGTAACCACTAATCAGATCAGATCCGGATACAAATAGCCTAAGTTAGGGGAAGAAAAGGGGTAGGGCGTACCTTGTGGGTGCTCATCGCCGGTGAAGGGCCCGAAGAAGACCCGGGCACCTGGTGTAGGGCGGAGGTGGCGGTCGCCCAGCCGTCGCCCAGAGAGAGAGAGAGAGCACGCGGGGGAACGGGAGATCAGACACGGCAAGACGGGAGAACACGATGCACGGACGCAGGCCGCACGACAAGACAAGGCCAGGCGCTTGCTAGCCCACAATTATTTTCGCCTCCACAAGACTGGAGTATTGGTTTATTAAATATTTAGATTAATTAATTCCTCTCATAACAAATAGCACCAGTCGAGCTTATTAGCCCATAAACCAACCAGTGAACAGGCTGAATATCTATATTTTATTTTAACTAGTAAAAATGTCCGTCTGTCTACCGGACGTATAGCTCAGAAGACTTATTCAACTATTGCGTCATGTGTTTTTATTTATCTTGGAACCTAACTCTATAACATGTCCGGACACACTCTACTCACATTCATATAGGCAAAGAACGCTTGAAGATTTATGGGTTAATTGGATCTATGCCATTATAATTTCTTCGTTTCTGAAGAACGTCATTATTATTCGTCTATTTGGAAGCATGCCATTATAATTATTCAGTTCCTACAAAAATACCACTAAATACGTATGAACACAGTCTGGGCCCAGCTGCAGACGTATACGAAGACGTATACTTCATCTCCCCTGTCACTGACACGTGGGCCCCACATGTTATCTTCTTCCTTCTCTTCTCCGAATCTCTCTCTCCGGTTCTCTCTCTCCATCCCGAGCGCCAGGCCGCTGCGGGTCGCCCATGGCGATGGCCGGAGCCACCACAGCGGGTCGCTGCCTCCTCCTCTCCCGCCCGTCCCCTTTTCGGCTCCACCTCCTCCGCGCCGCCCTCTCCACCGCCGCCCCCACTCTCGGCCCCACCTCCACTTCCCGCTCCCCCTCCGCGGCACGAGCTCCTCCTCGAGCGCCTCTGCCTTCGCCACCTCAAGGATGCCTCGGGGAGGAGGTGATGGCCGCGCTCGGGGAGATGGGCATCTCCAAGCCGCGAGCAGCAGCAGCACAAGCCCTCCTTGCTCTAGCGCCTCCACCAAGTACCGCCGCCGCCATTGCCGGGGTCGACCCGAGCTCGTCGATCTCCTCGCACAAGCCATCTTGCGCCCTTCGGCTGCTTCCATCGGCTTCGCAAGCGCTCCCTCTCCGACTCTCTCTCTCTCTCACGGCAGCCCGCTGTTATACGGCCACGGCGAGCAGCAGCAGCAGCACGCTGAGCAGCACCGCGGGCGAGCAAGCGGGCGAGCAGCAGCGCCCTGGGCTAGGGGCGGGGAAGGGGCCGTGCCTGCTGGAGCTCGCGGGGGACGGGGATGGGACCGCGCCTGCTGTATCCATGGAGGAGGAGGTCCGCCGGACATCGGCCATGGAGGAGGAGGCGCCCGCCGCCGGGGAAGGCCAGCAGCACACCGAGCAGCAGCAGCACGCGCGAGCAGCAGCGCGTGGGGTCACGACAGCGCCTCATCGGCTCGCCCGCAAGCCCGCAGCCGCCACCGATAGCGCCCCCCGTGGCCGCGTCGGGATGGAGAGAGAGAGAGAGAGAGAGCCGGAGAGAGAGATGAGGAAGAGGAAGATGACATGTGGGGCTCGCGTGTCAGTGACAGGGAGATGAAGTATACGTCTTCGTATACGCCTGCAGCTGGGCCCAGGCTGTGTCCATACGTATTCAGTGGCATTTTTGTGGGAACCAAAGAATTGTAATGGCATGTTTCCAAATAGGCGAATAGTAATGGCGTTATTCAGAAACGAAGAAATTATAATGGCATAGATCCAATTAACCCAAGATTTATCCGGTCATGCGTTTCAATTTATATTGGGATTGAACTTCCCATCGTGTCGACACGCTGCTCTAACTCGTAAAACTATGGAAGAGAGCAGATGATTAAAACCTCCATACCCTAATATTAATATATACTACTTTTTTTAGAAAATATGGCTCATATTTCGAAATTCATCCAAAGCATTTTCTTCCCATACTCAAAAGTAGGGATCAAACAAACAAAACTTAACGATTCACGTGTGTCTCTTCTACTTATCTTGTATAAGACCCCACAATGCAATTTTGGTGGAGATAGCATATAGGGAACAATATTAATTTATTGCTTAACTTGTGAAAATAAAGATAACGATTGATTTTTTTGGTTCTTATATTGCATGCAGGTTGAGCACCGACTATAACAATTAAAGAGGATAATTTGTGCACAAAAACTAACAAAACTGTAGTTTGGCGGTGAAATTTATCTACATCTCTTATAAAACAAACCTCACTATCTTTCAATCTCCACGTACTATTTGTTTTTCTATCACATTCTCCTATAATTTAGTTTAATATTCTACAAACGTTATATTTCAAAGTCACGCAGCAACGCACGTGGTATTCTTCTAGTTTGTTGAAAACTAAAGTCATTAATTTAATTCTCTACTTTATATTAGAATTTAATTCCCTCCTCTACTTACAGGGAGAAAGAGAGGAAAAAACGAACAAAAAGAGACGAAACCTTAAAAAATGAAAAAAAGAGACGAAATCGTAACAACGGCAAAAAAAAAGAACCTATAAAGAGATGGATTGGAAAATAAAATAAAAAACGGATGAACAAGTCTTCTTCTGGATCGGACTCTTCTCCCTCTCCTTATTCGGTCACGACTCCTTGTTAGATATCAGGTGTGTTTTTCCTTGGCTCATGGAACCGACCGGAATTTGAGGATGCAGGACACACATGAGTTTTTGGGCTATGTGAAAACAGAACTGAAAAAAAGAACACGGTAGAAAGGAAAGATGGATTATAATAAGATATATAGGGATTTATTTGGATTAGGGTTCCTATTCAGGTTAGTCGGGATCAGAGGCTTATTATTAGGTATAGATAGATATAGATATTAGATAGAGATTAGGATTCCTATCCAGCTTATTTGATATCGTAGAGTTCTATTTGGATTTGGATTCGTAGCTATGCTAAACTTATCATATAAATCAGGAGAGCTATAGACAACACATAGTTAAGAGGAGGTGGACGAAAAAAAATGGATGGACCAAAAACATAGTCAAAAAATTTGCCAATTTATTATTATGTATAGATATAGATATAGATATAGATTTACACTCTCAGTGTTTCGTATATTAATGGAACTTAGTGTCCTTTTCATACAAGTTAGAACAATGCACATCTAGGAACGATATGGAGTCAGATTTCAAGATGCGCCAAACAATAGTACAAAGTTCAATTTAAGAACGTATTAGAACAGATGATGATTATTGAATAAAACTCTAAACAGCAAATTGTTCAGATGACCATATAATAAGATAGATGCTCCATTACAATTCAAGGACACATTTGCTAGTCAACTAACAAACGAATGGATCATGTACTCCCATATGTGTTTAGCTCCATCTAAAATTTTAGGGTTAATCGAAACCATACCATTACAACTTTCACGGATTGAAAAAACTAGTACCATTATTATTCATCATATTGGAGCCAAGGTTCCAGAAAACGCTAGGCGCTAGGCAGACACTAAGACACCGATTAAACATTTGCACATCTGCTACGTATTAGGAGATTTAGTTGTATATAAATGTGAAAGAATTCTCTGATTGGAGCAGTGCCATTAGAATTCTTGTGCATCTGAGATACACCATTTTGTACGCTCTGCATACCGTTGGGCCCATGTGCAGGCATCTGTATTTTGGTAAGCCCCAAAGTGCCCCTGCTACAGCCTCTCTCTCCATCTCAATGACATGCAGGGCCTAGCCATCATCCCCTCCTCCACCTTTTAATAATCTATATTCAACAATATATAATCAAACTCTATATTGTGCCCGGACGTTTGCTATAGTCAACTCGTATGAGTATGAAAGGTTTAGAGATTTTATCAACGATTGTATCATGTGTTCCAATTTATTTCATGATCGAACTCAGCCGAGACTTAGCACATAAGTCGTCTGGGCATAAGAGAGAGGCAAATAAACCATGGAAACACTTCATATTCCAATTCATTTTGAAATCAGACTATGCACTGTGTCCAAACACACTACTCTAACTTATAAGTACAAGTATGGAAGAGATGAGTTTGTCAGTATCTATCGGACGATTGTGAGCGATGAAGAACAAGAAAACATTTCGCTCTTTAATATTATATATAGATCTTATGGATACAAATTATGATAGCATTGAGTTTGATAATCCCTTATTTCTAAATTTCGTGTTAGTATAATTGTTTGACCAAGATGGAGAGAGAGAAACATCGATTGTTTCTTTGTTAGTTGCCTCTAGATACTCTCTGTGTTTCCAATTATAAAGTTGTTTTTGATTTTTTTAGGTATTTTACTATATATCTAGCAAAAAAACGACAATAATTTATAATTTAAAATGGAGAGAATAGTAAAAAATGCTAATCCAAGCAATGAGCAAACCATTGGTCCAATGACCAAAAGTAGGATGCAGGAGGCGTTCAGGGCGCAATCCTAATTACTCATGAACGAGTGGGTTTTAAGGCCTGTTTATTTGAGCTATGTTTTTTAGCCTTTTAGCTTAAGGATATGGTTTTATAGTTTTTGGCTTCTGGCTGATGACTTTTTTTTTATTGGCTTTTGTACTAGATTTTTAGCTTCTCAACACGTTGAAAAGCTAGAAAAGCTCATCAGAACATGTATCATTTTAGCTTTTCGAAAGCTAGCTCAGCAGCTAGACTATTTGTTTGAACTTCTGAATTTTGCATTGCATGGTAGAAATCAGTAAAAAGCTAAAACAAACATACCTTCGGGACAGAGGAGCCATACTAAGGATGCTCTTGTTATGATCATTAATTGGAATAATTGAGGTGCAATGGGTGCGTAGTGGGAGTATCATCATGCACCAGGCAGCAGGCACCACACCGCCCATAGCCAGAAACCACGCTCTTGGACGACACGTACGTCCATCAGCCGGTTATGCCGGCGGAGAGGGGAAAATGTCTCCGTCTAATTTAACACGCACGCTCCACACGACAGACGAGGAAACAAAAACGGGCGCCTCCGGATTGGGTTTGGGTGGGTCGGGCCGTCGCTCCTCTGGTCAGCAGAACCAGAACGAACAGGCGAGTCGATTCGCCGGCCGTCTACGAGTCGTCCGATGGCGGTGTCGCGGAATCCTCGGCAGCCTTCCTCACAGCCTCCCTCAGCGACGCCGCGTCGAACTCGCCCGCCTGCAATATACATACATACATACATACATACATACATACACAACTTAATTTTACTATAATTCGATTTGAAATTCCAGTTTCAGATTGTAAATACGACCAAATATACTAGGGTTATTTTGATCCATACCATTGCAATTCTCGAAGTTCTGAGATATACCATTACAATTTACGTATTTTGAAACATGCCATTATAATTCTTCGTCTACCTGACTTTTACCATTTTCTACGTTTTCGGGTTGTATAGACCCACTGTCAGATGACTGTATGGGTACGCATCTACCGTATGGCCTCATATACCCATGCTACTTCTCTTCTTCCACTCATTGACGTGTGGGTCCCACACGTCAGATCCTCCTTCAACCTCCGGCCTATGTCCATGGCAGTGGTCATGGTCGTGCATGGCGTGGGCGGACGCTCGCGATGGCCGCAAGGCTGCGCCCGCAGGCGAGGCCGCACCTGCCCGCGCGAGACTGCCGCGCGCACCCGAACAAGCTCCGGTGAGCACGCCATGGCCGGCCGCAAGCTCTACGCCGGCCGCGAGCTCCGCTGGCCGAGATCCACGCCGGCTTCCTACCTCCCCGCGACGCGCTCACCGCGGCCCGGCTGGCCCTCCGCGCGACACGCCCGTCCACGTGGCGAGACGAAGAAGAGCCCTGGCTGGCTTTTTTTTTTTTTTTTTTTTTTCCATCCGCCCTGCTCCTCCACCGTATGGGTTGAGCGCCGCCGCGGGGTGCTATGCCCTGACTGGATCCGGCGTATGGCGGCCGACGCGGATCTCGGTGGGCAGAGCTTGCAGCTGGCCATGGCGTGCTCGACGGGGCAGGGGCGGGCACAGACCTCCTCGCATGGGTGGGCGCCGTGGCCTCGTGCGGGTAGGCACCGCAGCCTCGGCGTGGGCTGGTGTGGCTGCCTCGCAACGAGCGCGGCCATCGCGGGCGTCCGCCCAGACAGTGCACGACCACGACCACTGCCATGGACGCGGGGTGGAGGTTAAAGGAGGAGCTGACGTGTGGGACCCACACGTCAGCAAGTGGAAGGAGAGAAGTAGTAGGGGCATTTTAGTCTATACGAAAGATGAGTACTCGTAGACAACCGCATGATGTAGAAAATGGTAAGAATCATGTAGATGTAGAATTATAATGTCATATTTCAAGATAGGTGAATTGTAATGGCATATCTCAGAACTCCGAGAATTGTAATGGTACGGATCAAAATAACCCAATATACTACGTACGGTACAGTACAACACAGCCTGACTGACGAGTGAAAGCTAGCCGCCTAGTCTCAACTTGAATTTGTCCGTTTATTCAATTTTGAAAGCCTTGAAGTAGCTTCTCAAATGCTGCTAGTACCCACCACAGCATTGCCATTCTTCCTTCAAATTAGTTTAATTTGGAATATTTTTTATAAGGAACCGTGCGTGTGGTTCAATCAACCTTTCAACGAGTCTGTAACGTGTGCGTCCATATAGCTTTTTAAATGCATGGCCATGACCCACAAACCAAAATTAGAGTGTAATTATATAGGTATTATTATACTTTTATGAATTCAATAATAAGCTTACCGTTGCTCGCAGCGTGAAGGTGGCCTGAGCAACATCACCGCCGCCATCGCTGGGCCGGCCGGCGTTGACGGCCACCACCGCGAAGCACCCCATGTCCTTGATCACGGCCAGCGCGCGGGCCACCAGCTCCGCCACGTCGCCCTGCGCCGCCCGCGCGTGCACACGCACGGTCACCGCCTCTCGCCCGGGCGGCGGCAGTCCCGCTGACGACGACGAGGAGGTCGACATGCCGCTGACGTCGCCGCCGGCGCCCGTCACGTGGACCTGCACCCTCTCCGACGACGACGGCGTGCCGCTCATCAGCCCCTGCAGAACCACTACTCGTTGCTCCAACGACGACGAGCCGCCATTGGCGTGCCGATGGTGGTGGTGAGCTCGGCTCTCCAGGCTCCGGTTCTTCGCCTCCAGGTCGGCTATTTGGGCTACCAGAATGTTCATGTAGTCCAGCGTCTTGGCCAGCACGGTAGCCTTGTCTTTCTACATTGTCAACAATGGAATGCACAAGCAAATTAGTGTAAAATTAACAGTGATTAAGCCAGATTTAAGCTACCTTTTTTTTGCTACAACCTTAAAACTAGTACGCACCAAAAGTGTATGTCTAATAAAGTATATCAAAATGGCCGTCCAAACTAAATAAAGAAAACAAAATACACTGGTATAAAATGTGTAGTATTTCATGCATACAAACAAAGCAACTCTATTTCTATGAACAAAAATGGAGTTACACAACAATATATATATATATATATATATATATATATTAAGGATTAATTAATCAAGCAAATCATCTCTTTTTTAAAAGATCAATATAATCAAGCAAGCCATTCATCATATACTGTAATTGCGGAGTTTATATTACCTTTGATCCCGGCGGGAGCAAGCCTCGAAGCGCCTCGAAGCTCTCGTTGAGCCTCTCCCGCCGCCGCCGCTCCGATATCATATGGTTGAGCTGGCTGCTCGACGGCACTGCCGACGATGACGGGTCATCCTCTCCCTCCTGTCCCCGCTGCGCCATGGTCGTGGTGCCACCAGCAGTGCGCTCCCGGCTGAACCTAAGCATGTGCATCCTCCTCAGGATGGAGATGCCCATCTTGATCATGCGCTGCCCTGGCGCGCCAGGCGGCCGCCACGGCGCCCTGGGCGCCAGCCCCGCGTTGTACGCCCGGAACTCCGTCGCCGCACCCCACCGCCGCGCGCGGTGGTGGTTTCCCGGAGGAGGAGGAGGAGGCGCCGTGGCCGTGGACGGCGGAGTGGGCAGCGCCGAGGAAGACGAGGCGGAGATGACGTCGAGCATGGCCTGCGCCATCACGGCGTCGTCGGCTTCGGCGCTCGGGAAACAGACGTGGCCGGGCCCGCCGTGCCGGACGAAGGGGAGCGGCGGGCGCGGAGGAGGCGGTGCCACTGGCGGCGCCGCCTGTGGCTCTACGGAGGACGGCGCCGGCGCCACGGCCACCGTGCGTTGGAGCGACGTCGAGACATCGGCCGCTGGGCTGCCCACGGAGACGGACGGCAGAGAGGACGACGGCGACGATGGCCGCGTCGGTGGCAGCTGGAGCAGCTCCTCGAGCAGCGATTGCTGGAAGAAGTCCTCCGAGAAAACCTGCTGCAAGGTGGACTCCAGGCTCCTCGGGGATCCGCCGCTACTTGCCGCCGTCGACATGCCGATCTCGATCTCGCCGCTCTCGCATCCCATGAACGCCGCCATCTACGCAAGCCAATTCCCAAGAAATCGATGATCATGTGTATACTGAAGTTATATATACATCTTTATTGCAGGATCGAGTATATACATATATATAAAATGTGATCATATATATGAGGTGATGAAGAAAACAAACCTTGATGCCAGCTTCCTGCAACATCACAAGCAAGCGAGAATGAAGCAAGCTCAGGATTAATTCGAGGATGAAGAGAAGCGAGGGAAATCAACAACAAAAAAGAAGTCCAGAATCAAATGCAGCAATAGTAGACAAGACGATGGCGTACAACAGATGCATGCACCAACACCGACCTGATAGAACTGCTGCTGCACTGGCAGCGACGTCGAGAATGAGAGGTCGTGCGCCGGCAGCTCCATGTACGCGCGGCCGTCCTTGTACGCCCACCCCGGCACGCACCTGCGGGCACACACGCATGCAGAACCGCCATGGCTAGCTGATGAGTGAATTGAAATTAAATCTCAAGTTGCATTGCACATCGACGCGCCGCGCGGCGGCCCGGCGGCTACGTTGGGTCGTCGTCGCCGGCATGCATACGTGCACATGGTGTATAGTAGAGATAGTGGACGCACCCGGCGACGGGTGGGCAGAGGGAGCCCCGGTAGGCGTCGAAGAGCGCGCGCAGGCGGCGGGCGTCACCGAGGCTGGACCGGTCACCACCGCCGTCGCAGAGCCATGCGTCGAGGCAGCACAGAAGACGGGCGCTGCGGGCATACGTAATATCAATTCAATCATCCATGGCCAATCGATCGATTCAAATCCGGATGCATTGCGAATGCATGCACGCTGTGTAGCTAGCTAGGTACGGTACCTGGTGGCAGCTGCTGCCGAGGTAGAGGAAGAAGACGAAGCAGCTGGGTGGTGGGGCTGGGCAGGGATGGCGGCCCAGGCGCAGAGGTAGGCGCAGCCGGGGACGCGCGCCGCTGCCTGCTGGAGGATGCGCAGCCGGGACTCCTGGCCGAGCACGAAGAGGGTGTCCATAAATGAGCCGGCAAGGGCGACGACGAGGTCAGGAGGAGAGTTGTACTCCATGGCTGGCTGGCTTCTCGATGTCCGCTAGCTTGGTGATCGAGTCGGTCGTCGGCCGTTGCTATTTATATAGAAGTATACGGGCCATCAGCCATGGCGGTGAGGAAGACGATGTGTGCAGTGCAGATGTGTGTACGCGTGGGCATGCATGTGGTCATGTGGATGTGCGTGGAGCGGAAAAGTAGAAAGAGTAGGACTGGACATGGACATGGACTGGTAGTGCGGTGGAGCGGGGAAGGTGAGGTTGGCGGTTGGCCTGCTGGAGGCTGGACGGAGCTGGAGAGGCTAGGCCTGCAGCGGAGGGAGCTCAAGGGGACGACGGGGTTGAAAAGTACTAGTGGTAGGCCAGGCCAAAAAGGGGAAGACACCAAACAGCAGGTCGTTTAATGGTCGACGCCTGGGTTTGGCTGGCGACTCTCCGACTGAGATTGATGTGATCGAGTTAAAAGCACGATCTCTATATATAAATCTAGCATATCTATTTGCACTTAAATAAATCGTGAGTCATAGAAGCATCTACTAAGTACTAGATTAATAAATAGAGTGAGGAAGAGAGAGGTAAAGGGGGTGCAAATCATCAGCCGCCTTGGAGGAAGACGGGCTCGCCATCGCGGTGCTTGGTGAAGTCCCGGTGACGGTGCTATGTCGAAGGACGGCGGTGCAGTTGCAGCGTTGGCCGATGGCGGTGCTTCCCGTCGCTGGCAGCGCCCCCTCTGTGATTAGTTAGGGTTTAGGACTGTAGGTGGGGTGCTAGGCGGCTCAGGCGAACCTCGTGCCTGGCGCCCCCGGCCCCCACCTCCTATTTATGGCGCTGTGCGACGGGGCCCACCAACCATATTAGGGTTGGGCGCCTCCGATCAGGGCGTGGATCCAAGGATCCAATTGGCCGTCCCCCTTGATCTCATCTATAACTTAAACTTAACTTACTTACTTTCTCTTGTTCCCATTCCATCACAGATCAATGTATAGAGCGTGCCTCATCGTAACGGTCTCTTGCCATTAGATTAAATAGCTACAATGCACCTCTTTGTTTTGAAACAGATTCTTAACTAGGCCTTTATTGTCCAGGAATCATAGGCTTTTTCTTAACCTCATGCCGGTAAGTGTTCTCTAAACACGCTGGGTGGTAAGCCTTTTGTAAACAGATCCGTGAGCATCTTTTCTGTTCTTATATGCTCAAGACTAATTATATGATCCCACACTTTATCTTTCACAACATAATACTTTATGTCAATGTGTTTGGCAGCACCACTTGACTTATTGTTATGAGCATAACATATTGTTGGATTATTATCGCAGTATAACTTGGGTGGTTTATGTATGTCATCTACCACTTTCAACCCGGGCCTGAATTTCTTTAGCCAATTCACCTACCCTGTGGCCTCATAACATGCTACAAACTCGGCATACATTGTGGACGATGTAGTGACGGTTTGCTTTGAGCTTTTCCACGATATAGCTCCTCCTGCGAGAGTGAATATGTATCCTGACGTGGACTTTCTTTCATCTCCCGCATAATCAGAATCTGTGTACCGCTCTATGTGCAGGGAATCAGAACTTCTGTACATTAGCATGAGACCATTCGTACCTTGCAGGTAACATAAAACTTTCTTTACTAATTTCCAGTGTTCTATTCCTGGATTACTCTGATATCTGCCAAGCAACCTAGTAACATATGCTAAGTCAGGGCGAGTACACACTTGAGCATACTGTAAACTTTCGACAGCTGAACTATATAGAACCGTTTTTATTTGATCGATCTCATATTGGTTCTTGGGACATTGAAATTCCCCAAATCTGTCGCCCTTGACTATGGGAGTAGGTGATGACTTACAATTTTGCATACTGTATTTCTTTAGAACTTTTTCTAAGTATGCCTTTTGTGATAATCCTAAAACCCCATTTTCTCTATCTTGGTGAATCTCTATTCCTAGGACGAACGAAGCTTCACCGAGATCCTTCATATCAAACTTTGAGGACAAGAACTTCTTTGTTTCTAGTAGTAGATTGACATCACTGCTAGCGAGCAAGATGTCATCCACATACAAGACTAGAAAAATGTATTTTCCATTCTTGAAATTTGCATAAACGCAATTGTCCTCTATATTTTCTTGAAACATAAACTTTCTTATTGTGCTATCAAACTTCAAATACCACTGTCTTGAAGCTTGCTTTAATCCATAAATGGATTTCTTCAGGCAGCATCCCATGCGTTCTTTTTCTTCCACAATAAAACCTTTCGGTTGTGCCATTTAAACGTTTTCCTCCAAATCCCTGTTTAGGAACGCCGTCTTTACATCCATCTGATGTAATTCTAAGTCGTAATGTGCTACAAGCGCTATTATGATTCTAAAAGAATCCTTACATGAGACTGAAGAAAATATCTCATTGTAATCTATGCCTTCTCTTTGCGTGAAACCTTTTGCTACAAGTCACGCTTTAAACCTTTCTATATTTTCTTTGGAGTCATGTTTAGTTTTGTAGACCTATTTATAACCTACTGTCTTGACTCCTTTAGGAATTATTTCTAAGTTCCAAACTCCGTTGGTTTTCATTGATTTCATTTCATCTTCCATGCCTTCAAGCCACTTGGATGAGTGAGCGCTTCTCTTGGCTTCTTCAAATGAGGTGTGATCACCCTCCATTTGAAATTCCTCACATTCATAAACTTCATAATTATCAGGAATGGCTGATCTCCTGACTCTTTGAGACCTTCTAGGGGCCTCGTTAGATGATGCTTGTTCTACATGAGGCTATTGTTGCTCTCCCTCATGTGTGACAATGGGTTCTTGGGGATCCTGAAGGATATGTTCCTCATGCTCATTCATTGTTGCCACAGAAGAACTAACAATAGGTGTTGTTACTACAGTGCCTTGCACTATTGGTACAACAACAACAGGTAGCGTGAAGAATGGTTCCTGAACCATAGGAGTGGGCACATATACCCGCTTCTCTTCAAAACTTATTTCTCGCGCTACCATGCTCCCCTGATCATATCATCCTCCAAGAAGACAACATGTCTTGTTTCTACAAACTTCGTTTGTCTATCAGGACAATAGAAGCGATAGCCTTTTGACTTTTTTCGGATAGCCAATGAAATGGCGACTAATTGTCTTGGAGTCCAGCTTCTCTATGTTTGGGTTAAATGCTTTTGCCTCAGCTGGACAACCCCACACACGTAAATAGTTTAGTGAGGGTTCCTTTTCTGTCCACAACTCATACGATGTCTTAGGCACCGACTTACTTGGTACTCGATTAAGAATATGAATGGTGGTTTTTAACGCCTTCATCCATAAACTTATCGGTAAGGTAGAGTAACTTATCATGCTTCTCACCATATCCATTAAGGTATGCAGTTGCGTCTTTTAGCTACTCCATTCTCACCGAGGCTCTTGGGTGTAGAATCTTGGGCTAACTATGCCATTTTCCTGTAAGTACCTTGCAAAGGGTTCGGGACTTGGCCATATGGGGTGTGTCAACCGTAGTACTCTTCCCCATGGTCGGACCTTACTACCTTAATCTTTAAGTTGTCTTGATTCTCTACTTGACCTTGAATATTTTAAATTTATCCAATGCTTGAGATCTTTCTTTAATTGGATAAATATAGCCAAAACGAGAATAGTCATCTGTGAATGTTATAAATGAATCATAACCATCCACACTTTTCACGGAAAAGGACCACAAATATCTGTGTGGACTATTTCTAAAATTCTGCAGCATTCGTTTGACATCTTTCTTTATTTTCTTAACATACTTTCCTTTTATGCAATCTATGCATTGTTCTAAATCTAAAAATTCTAAAGGCAGAA
The DNA here is from genome assembly GCA_904845875.1 of Miscanthus lutarioriparius. NCBI lineage: Eukaryota > Viridiplantae > Streptophyta > Magnoliopsida > Poales > Poaceae > Miscanthus > Miscanthus lutarioriparius. The sequence continues at coordinate 69,319,553 of CAJGYO010000008.1, forward strand.
GAATTGATTTCTTAATCAATCGTTCTATTCTCCCCCTCGAAATATGTCCTAAACGACAGTGCTATAATTTCAAAGATACATCATGCACTCTCTTCCGCTTATTTGTTGCATTCATAGACGAGGAAGCATTCTCATTCTCAGTACTTACATCATTCACATTCTCAGAAAGTGATAATAAATAAAGCTTGTCTTGTCGGAAGGCAAGACCAACACACTTATTTTTATAAACAATCTGACATTTGCCATTACCAAAATGGCAATCATATCCATCGTCATCTAAACGTGAAACACTTATTAAGTTTCTTCGCAAAGAGGGTACAAATAGAACATATGAAAGCTTAAGTAGAAAACCATCAACTAATTCTAGGAAAAGATTTCTAATGGCTTTAACTTGAGCTTCAACTCCATTTGCTACTTTAATTCTTCTTTCTCCACTTTGTAGGGTCCTCCTCGTACGGAATCCTTATAATGAATTTGTAACATAAACAGTTGCACCTGAATCAATCCACCAAGTAGATTTTGTATAACTTAAATACAAGGATTCATCTATGAATGTAATGAAATGCTCACCTCTCTTTAGTAGGTTCTTCATGAAGTCTGGACAATCCCTCTGGTAGTGTCCATGCTTCTTGCACCATTTGTATTGATCCTTCTCAACTTGAGCATTGTTGTTCTTCTGATGATGCTCAGTCTAAGGGGCTTTTCCTTGAGGTTTGACATTCTTATTGAAGTTCTTTTTCTTGTCCTTCACAAGGTTAGCAGAGTCACCCTGTAAGAACTTCAACCTTTCCTCTTCTTGAACACACATTGCGATGAGCTTCTCTATGTCCCACTTGTCGGGCTGCATGTTGTAGTTAACAACAACGGTTTCATATTCCTTTCGCAAGGAAGCAAAAACCAAATGAATCAGGAACTCATCCTTGAGCCTCAAATCCATTGGCTTCAGCTTCGAAGCCATGTTGCTCATCTTCAAAATGTGCTCTTTGATACCGCCAGCAGTATATTTTTCATTGAACAATTTCTTGATCAATGTACTAGCATAAGCCTTTGAAGAGCCAGTGAACTGACTCTCCACCTTCTTTAGGTACTCCGTGGCGGTATCACAGTCTAGGATAGACCCCCTTATAGCATCTGAGATTGTGGACTTAGCCACCATCAAGCACTTGCGGTTTGATATGTCCCATTTCTTGCGCTCGAGATCATACTTCATGTGCACTTTTGCATGATCTCGCTGTCGAGTAGTGAAATCAGCATCAGACTTGTTTTCTTCCCTCACCGGGTCCACTGGCTTAGTAGAACACGGGGAGGTGAGTGCTAAGTCATTCTTGGACAGCGCAAATGCGAGCTCATACTTCTCTCGCCATACTCTGTAATTGCCCCCTTCTAGAGGTGGTATGTGCGAGATGAATGCTATTGGGTTGAGTCCTGAAAAACACCGTTAGAAATAGTGAGAAAATATGACATTATAATTGCATGCTTTAATTTAACGTTGGTCAAAATTAAAACATGCAATATTCTTATACACTAATTCTACATCACCGTTGGACAGAAATAGAATTAATGCATGGAAAACTTATGATAAAACATTATAATATTGCTATTATCAACGTTCGTCAGAAAAATAACAATATTATAATTTACTGATTAAAAATTGACTACTCTTCAAATTAAATTCTCCCGTTGGTTTGAATTTAATTAGAAGATTATAGACTTCAATATTGCAGCGAAAACAGGAATAAATAATAATTATCTACTTTTCAGAAGCATTTTTTTGTTCATATCTACTTTCTGGAAAAAAGTAACACGTTGGTGTAATTTTACCAGAAATTTTAAACCTTCCAAATTCATCAAAATTCATTCAAATATGCTTCTGAAAATTAAATAAACTTTAAAAGCTATTTACTATTCTTTCTGGCCCAGCCTGCAGCAGAAGTAAGAGGCCCAGCAGCGACATTACTCAGCCCGGCCTGCAGCAGCAGTACGCGCGTGCTTTCGCGGCACCTCCCCCGCGCCTAAGCCTCAACCTGGGCCTGGGCCGGCAAAGTCGCCCGCCGTGCCATCCCGCCTGGGCCGATTTCGGCCCGATGATGTTCCAGTCATCGGATGAGATTCGATGACTCCCCTGAAACCCTAGCGCATTCATGTCTGCCCTTTCTCTCTCTTTGCTGTGCCCCTCTCTTCTCCCTCTCAACGCAGCAGCAGCGAGTGACCGAGCGAGGACGAGAGCAAAGATGGCGTCGTCACTGGTCCCCTCGCTGGTGTGCTCGCTCCCTAGCGTGTGAGCACACCGCCGTCGAGTGGTCTGGGCGGCAGTGCCCTGATCCCCACGCGCGCTGCAGTGAGGAGCTTCTGAAACCCTAGATCTGACCTAACCACTTCTCCTCCTTCTCTTTCTTAGATCAATGAGCAGCATCGGCGACCAAGCAAAGGGAGAGACCATGGAGTCATTGCCGGCCCCTTCGCCGGAGCGCGCGATCCCCATGCTGGTGAGCGCGTCGCCATCGAGCGGACTAGCGGCAGCGCCCTTGGCCAGAGCTCGCTCAAGACCGACGAGTAGCTACCCCGCTCAGCCATCTTCTCACGCGTCGGTGAGGCGGTAGCACGGTGCACGGTGAGGTAGGCCTCTTCCCCATTCCCCCTTCTTCTTCTTCGCCTGGATCTTGCTTCGTTCTTCTTGGATTTGTCTGATTTGGGGATTAGGGTTTGGTTAGTGTTTCGCTCACTGTTCTTCTTCCCTAAGTCTTATTCGTAGGCTAGGGTTCGGCTTTGAGTTGCTTTTCAAGATGATGGTAGGCACCCACAACACTATTGGATGTCAGATGCACGTGGGAGGTTGTGTTGTCTTCTTCGGGTATGGCAGACGTCGACGCTTGCCACACTGTTGATACCTGGAGGCATGCAAGGGGTTTTACCATGTTCGCCTGGTACGGTAAATGCCGGCGCCCACAACACTGTCGATGCCTAGAGGCATGTGGGGGGAGCCTTACCGTATGGGAGTTAATGGTGCCCACAATATCGTAGGGAAAAATGTCGGCGTCTACAACACTACTTGGGTTCTGTCGTGCTAGGGAGGTCGTAGAGTACTGTTTCTACAGGTGTATAGGGTACGGTCCCCGGTATTGTGGTTTGACTCATGCACCCTACCTTACTTTCTCCGTCCGTTTCCTAGTCTTTATTGAGCAGGCGTCCCCGGTCGGTTGGTCCAGTCGGCTCCAATTGTGACAGTCAGAGAAGAGTAGTGAGCAGGGGTCTGGCACATCCCTGGTCGGAGACGTGGGTCAGAGTCGGAAGCGGTGTTTTGGCCAGGCCTTCTGGTCAGAGAGGCCATCTAGAGGCGGGCTGAAGACCGAAGCGAGCGCTCCGGTCAGAGAGGTGGGGCGGAGTCAGAAATGGGCACCGTTCCTCCTCGGCCAGGCCTTCCGGCTGGTGATTGGATTGCCCTTTTGGCCTGTCGTTTAGGTACTTGGGCCGGCCCATGAGTTGCGCGTTTGTTTGCAACATTGCCTGCTGGGGCGAGCCTCTGTTGGGAAGCCGGTCCATGAGGGACCCCGGGTTTATGAACCCGACAGGAGCCCCCGAGCACCCGGACGATTCGGGTAGAATCGTCTAGGGGATTTTTGTCTTGATGGCAGGTGCGCGTGAGCGCATCCACGGTGTAGCCCTGAGCCCCGGCGATTCAGGCGAGAATCATCTGGGGTTTTTTAAATGTTGCCGCCAGGCGGAGGTTTCGTTTCATCGCCAGGTGCGCTGCGCGCACTCATGATGTAGCCCTGAGCCCCGTGTGATTCAAGCGAGAATCGTCTGGGGGGTTTTCAGCCGAGCATGTGTGCGTTTTTTTAGTCGAGACGGAGTCGTCAACCAAAGCGTCGTTACGCGGTAGGCGGTTAGTTTTGGGATCGGGAGAGGTGGAGCTCATGGATGCTGGCGTCGGTGCGAACCGTGGGATCGGGTGAGGCAGTTAGTTTAGGGATCGGATGAGATGGAGCTTGCGGGTGAGTCGAAGTCGTGGATCCCGGCCTCGGTGCGATGCGATCAAGCGCGATCGTCACGATTAGTCGATTAGTTTAGGGATCGGCGAGGCTAAGCTTGTGGATCTGATGAAGCGAGTTCAGGTCGCGAGACTAGGCCTTTGGTGTGCGATCGAGGCATAGCCGAGGATGGGGTTCGTTCAGGTCGCACCCAGCGTTTAGTGTGCGATCGAGCGTAGCCGAGGGATGGGGCGCGAGTTCAGGTTGCAGACCCCGGGCATTTGGTGTGCAAATCGAACGTGCCGAGGGGATGGGGCGAGTTTGGGGTCGTGAGACCTAGGGTTTTGGTGTCTTGAGCCCCCGAGCTCCGTTGGGCTTTGGTAGGGGCCAGTATGAGTTGTGTGCATTACCCCATCCTTGGTTTCTCACAACCCGGAGGGGTTGAGCTTTGTCGCTTGCCTCGATCACTCAAGCTCGAGTGATGTGCTCAGTGAGTTCGCTAACGGGTATGATCGAGTGGAATCTGGGTCCATCGGCATAGCCCTCTTGTGACATTCCACTGCTCCTTTACCCGCAACCCGGCGGATGCAGGGTTGTTCCAGAGATGACCGGGTGGCTGATGATGGCCTCCCTCGATGGAGATTCTATGGGCTTGGTGAGAGGTTTAGGATTGAATGAGAAGGTTGAGATGACCCGGTTTGCTTGGGCGGCATCATGTGCGAGGGCCGCAGGGGCTCATCTGCATTTTTCTCCCCTGCTCTATTTGGCGTGGGCGGCCTTGAGCCCTTTGTGGGCCAGCCCTTTGAACCCCAGTCGGTCGTTGCTCATGTTTGAGTGAGGCAACTACCGCTTCGTGACGCAACACGGAGCGTTGTGATGCATTTTGCCGCATGTGCGATGCCTTAGTTCCTGAGCCCCCGAGCGATTCAGGGCTCGAATCGTCCGGGGGGCACGGGCGTATGGAATGAATGCATGTATGAATGCATGAATGATTATATAAAGGAATAGCTAGGGTCAGTAGTGTTACCTTGATGACTCGAGTGACGGGGTTTGAAGAGCTCCAATCAGAAATGTCCGATCGGGACCTATGCTCGTCGTTCATGATGGAGTTGGCATGGCCTACATGGGGCATCCCTTTGCTCCTTACCTGTCCCTCGGTGTGTTTTTCTAAGCCATTCGATCGACTTAGGAAGCCCGATGGTCTCTCCTGGCCGAGATCCCATTGTTTGGGTTTTTTCCAAGTCCCACCTAGGGAGGCGGAGAGCCACCTGCGCGTGGTGATGCTTTTGTTTTTGCGCCCGACATGCGGTAGTGGTGGGCCATACCCAGGCCATGTCCCGTCTGACCAGGCATCATTTCATTTGACCAGGCGTCGTTCCATCAGTCAGTGTGTGTCCCATCGTTTCCCATCCGCATTGAATGGGGGAAGGGAGAGAGTTTTTTTGCTCTGATCCTTTGCCCTTCTCCGGCTGTTGCATTTCCTCTTTAAATAGGGGGAGGGAGAGGGCTTTTCGTCGTAGTCCTTTTCCTGTTCTCCAACTATTGCCTCTCCTCCTTCTTCCTCCTCACCGAGAGTGCCTGTATGCCGCGGAGATTCCTAAGTGAGAGAGAGGGTAAGCGAGGGGGAGGACTTATAGATCCTTTTGTGAATCTGGAGCGCGATGTTGAGCTGGAGGCTGCCCAAGGCGGTGCTGGCCATCTTTGCCTGAGAAGGAGCGGCTTCCGCCGAAGGAGGTGGCGTGCTGGATTCATCTACGAGGGCTTTTTCGGGATGGAGCCGTGTGTGGATTTTTTCTGGTGGATCTTCACCGGGCGAGCCTTGTCGGAGGGGAAGTTGCCTAGGATCGTGCTGGTGGAGGGTTCCGTGCCTACAGCTGCTCAGGTTGGACAGTTCATAAAGTTTGATGAGATCTCTTCCAGCCATGGTGGCCATACCTCGGTAGCAGCGTCCCTGCCTAGGAGCTGGCTCGACTGCATGAGAAGGTCAGGAGCTCCATGCTCTTCTGCTGAGCATCTATGGGTCCGGTGCCCTTGAGGTACCTGTTGCGCTCACCGAAGTCAAGGGAACGGAATGGGGCGGGTCCCTTGAGGTACCCGTTGCACTCGCCTAAGCCGAGGGAGCGGAACCAGGTGGGGCCCCTATGGCGGTGGTTATGTCCGGTGGCGAGTGCCGTGGCCTCTCCTTTGGCATCAGGCGATGTCGTCGAGCCACCGCAGTAGTATTTGGAGTATAAGTAGTTAGAAAATATAATAGTTGAGTTCGTGAGTGAGCCCCCGTGTGAACAGTTTTGTATCAACGAATACATCAGTTCTGTTCTTGTGATAGGATCACTATCCGTTCCTTGTTTTTTATCCTAGTATAGCTTTTGTTTTTATCCTTTCTTTTTCGCATCTGCCCGTTAGTTCCGTAGGCTGCAGCTTTGAAGAACCTAGGCATGGCCCGCGGGGCTCGGCTGCTCGTAACCGTAGGTCATGGCGGGGTGCGTTCGGTTAGGAGTAAGAAGAAAGTCACGTAGGGCAATCAAAGGAATGGAATGCGCTTCCATTCGGGGATGAAGTTGTTACCATGTGATAGTAAAAAAGAGAGGTAGTATTTAGTATTGTACCCTCATGTAGCCCCTGAGTGACCTGGGCTGAAAGTGTTCGGGCTAGGGTGCTTTACAGAAGCAAGTGTTGACTAAAAAGTGGTAAGACCAAATTTACTGGAAAAAATGACGTAGCTGGTCAATATTCCAAGTGTTGGTGAGAATGTTGCCGTTATCGTCCTCCAGTCGGTAGGTGCCCGGTCGGACTACTTTAGTCATCATATATGGTCCTTCCCATGGTGGAGAGTTTGTGTTTTTCCTTCTTTGATTAGGTCCTCCGGAGTACGAGATCACCGACTTCGAGGATCCTCCCGCTGATCTTCCTTTTGTGGTACCTGTAGAGAGTTTGCTAGTAGCGAGCGGAGCAGATGACGGTCGTCTCGCGGGCCTCTTCGAGCAGGTCGACTGCATCTTGCTGATGTAACACCCCGGGTGTTTTAAATACTAAAACCTGCCATGTCATCATATGCATTGCTAATCATTTGGTCTTAGTGAAAACTTTGATATGCATACACTGAAACAAGTTTACATTTATGTTATATGTGTTGCCATGTATGGTTGAATCAATTTCAAAACAATTGTGTTGATTTGGATTTCCGAAAACCCTGATTTCCAGTGATAAGTTTTGCCCCGAAAAACCTAATTCTAAATCGAAGTACATTTTGGGGTTGAGCCTTAAAGAAAAAATGTAGAGCTTGTCGAGTTGTACAAAGTTGGTTTTTGGAGTTTTCAAAGTTGTTTTATGAAATTTGAAGTAAATTGAAAAGGCGTGATTCTTTAAATATTCCCTTTTTGATTTCAAATTTGCATTTCAAAATGTAGACCGAATTAGGGGGTGGTTATAAAAGAAAAGTTGTAGAACTTTGAATTTTGAGCAACTTTTGTTTTTGGAGATTTTTGAGTTGTTACATAAATTTGGGAGTAAATTGGATTTTAAATTGAATGGCAATTTTGTAAATAAGATGAACAGTACCAGCGGGTAGCTGTCACCGCCGGTGATCTTCTTTCTGCTTCCAGGCGCGGTCGTGGCCGTCTTTGGCGTCGCGCTGGCGTGGAGAAGGTTGCGTTGTGGCTTCCTCTTGCTTCCTGGCTGTCCTTTATAGCCCAGGCGTCGTCGCCGTTCTTCTTTTCTCCTCCTCTGTTTTACAGTCACCGCCGCCATAGCTCCGTCGAGCTCTCGCCGTCGATCTAGCGCCTGTACCATCTCAGCAAAGCACTACATAGCTTCGCTATTTCCTTGTGCACCCAGCCAGCCAGCTCTGGTCACCTGAATTCGCCGGGAACCGCCGCTCGTTGTGTTTCTTCTCCGCGGCCGGCAGCATCACCGTCGTGTGCGCTTCACCGTGGCCGTGGCTCTCCGGTGGCCTCTGACCTTGCAAAGTCTTGCTTCAGCTTTGCCACAATGCCATGGTGCTTTGTGCCCGGTTGATTGATCATTTTGTTCACCGCAGCCACCGGAACATCGCCGTCGTCGTTGCTTGATCCGCCGTGGGTGTTGTGCACGTCGAACCGCTTCACCGTTGCTCCTCCGGTCTTGCTCTCTGCTCAGTTGTGTTCGGGGTGAGCTGCTGAACCTTCCCGTGCTATTTGTTTAAGCTCTGCCGGTCTCACGTCGCTGGCGTAGCACAACCGTGCCACCGTGTCCGCCATGGCCGTCGTCAAGCTCGTGCACCGCTGTAATTAGTCTCGATAGTACACTCAATCGATGCGGGGTGATGAGGGGAGTGCGTTGGTACTCTCGCTGTCGCCGTTGATCACACCGGCGGCGAGAAATCGCCGGTCAGCGCGTCATCGCCGTAGTAAGCGCGGGAGGTCGGGGATGACAAGTGGGGTCGGGCTGTCAGTGACCGTGGGTTTGAAAATGAATTTTCCTTTTTCAGAAATGATTGAATAGTGCTATAATTTGTTATTTTTGTGTAGATTTATTTAGAGCTCCAAAAATTATGAAATTTTTTGTGTAACCTCTCTGTGATGTATATTATTTAGGAAAAATATGAAATGTTGTTTTTAGTACTTTTTGAATGTGATAAAAATTGCTTAATTAATTAATAAATGGGTTTCCATGATTTTTCTAGGCTTAATTAATTATCCAAAATTATGAAAATTGTTTTGCCACTTAGTTATCATGTGATGAAAGTTTACAAAAATTTTGAGCTCAATTAGAACAAGTTGATTTATTTCATATTTTTTAATTAAATAATTGATTCATAAAAGCAAATAGTAACCTTTAATGACTTAGGTTTTTGTTTGAATTTTGGATTGAGTGATGACCTTGGGTCATTAGTTGGTAATGATCCTTGGCAATCGAAGTAAGTGTTACGAAAAAGGTTTAGTTAGTTTGACTTGTAACTGTACCGCGAAGGAAAGTTGTATTCAAGTTGTTATTTTTGCATCCATCATCGAGCATCATATTTTGTATCTCGCATCATGTTAAACATGGCATTGTTACTACGTGTAGTGAACGAAGGTGAGCACGTGGTAGTTAATCAAGTTGTGGAGGAGGTTGATCTGCCTGTTGAGGTCGGATTTGATAATTGTGGAACGACTCCGGAACCTAACTTTTCCATGAATCAAGGCAAGCCCCGGATGCATCTAAACCTACCTTGTGTTTTACAAATTGATTTCGCTTTTGCTTTTCTTTACTGCATTAAGTGATTAGGAGTTAAGTGAAAACCTAATTGGTGCATTCCCAACCTTGTTTTTCCATATCTACCTTGTTACCAGTTTTACTTCGTAAATGCCTAGTTATGCTTAGCCATGCTTAGACCGATAAAAGTCGGGTGATTACCTGTCACCTGCGAGATTTAAATGGATCTTTGGTTACGCTTGGTTACTTATGTGATCATGACATTTGAGCATGTAGAGTAATAAATCTAGATCGGGCGGACTCGGTGTTGGGGAGCCACAAGGCATGGAGGTCTTGTGAGCGGGTTCTTTCTGCCTGTGTCGATTAAGGTCCGTCCGTTGTTGAACTATGTGAGATGAGACTTTGTAGTACTAACCACATACTCTGGTAAGCCTTAACTTGGCTATTCTATTACGAGAATGGCTACTCGCGCACTGGGAGTGGAGAGATGGCTGGAATAGCGTGTACCCACATGGCAATGGGCTGGATTGGTGGAGTACTGTATTCTCGGGTGGCGCGAACTCGTTCTTGTTTTAGAGGATCTAAGGGTAGGTTGGTATATGTAGGTCGGGGACCTGCATATGTCGTGTGGTCTGGAATCCCTAGCTAGGTTTAATCGGTTCAAATCGTCGTTGCTCCTCGGTTATGGAGACTCAACTCTCTGTTCATCATCGTAGTTAATAAATAAAATTTGAGCTGGATTTGAGATAGAGTTTGATATGAAGTTCATGATCTCATTACGGATCATGGCAGATTCATATATGGTTCTTGTGAAGTTTTAAATATTGAATTAAAGAATTTTGTTAAAGTGCTTTTACGCAAAAGAACTTTGATTATTGCTAAGCCATACCTTGAATCCCTGAGCCTGCATTCCTGAGTTCTATCAGTTTCTATTTTGGTTAAGTCTTGTTGAGTACTTTTGTACTCAGGGTTCGTTGACCCTTGTTGCAAGTGAGGCTCATGAGCAGGTCTGTTTTGGACCGTGCTGCATGACTGTTGTTCAATGCGATGACGATAAGTAAATGCGTGGCCCTTGGGTAGCGCAATCTATTTGTGTGTTTGTATTATGTTATAATACCACTCCACTACTACGTTTTGTAATAATTATCGAACTTAGTTGTAAGGTTTGAAACTACTGTTTGTAAACTAAGTTATTGTAAGACTTCCGCTGATTTACTCTGGTGTAGATATTTGAATAAATGTTGTAATACTACAATGACTCTGTAATGTGATCCTGCTCGAAAATCGTGGATGATTCGGGGTTCTCCGAGGACACCCGACAGTCTTCTTAAGTTACCGGGAACATATGCATAGATGTCAAAGGTCGTTGGACAGTGACAGGTGCATATGGGCCCTATAATTTAGGAGGTTCTGCCATAGAATGGTATCAGAGCGATCGTTACAAAGTCTTTGTTGTATTGTTTTACAAAAAACTTCAAAATGATTTGGGACATATAAGTATAACTTGTTAATTTGGTCCAAATTGCTTCCGACTTATCTTATTTCATTCTCACCATTCCTTATTTGATTAAAAAGGCTTTGTGTGGTGAAGTAGTAATATTATTATGCCCTATATAATAACAACTGTTGTTTATGTACTTTATGAGCTTTGATGTTTTTGTTCGTAAGAATGATTCATGCATCATGATTAATTCACTTGTTACTTCCTTCACCTCTGAGTCTAGGTTGGGTAGTGAGTCTGGGTTGAGTTGTGTAATCCACCCTTACCGCTCTTGAGACTGTTATCAGTTTGTCTTACTTGGATTAATCTTGCTTCCTACAGTATGGCTCGTACCAAGCTAACACCCCGTAAGTCCGTCGAACCCAAAGGAGTTCCTCGTCACCAGTTTGCCCCTAGGAATGATGGTGCTAGCAGTAGCAGCTCTAGGCCTGATCCCTAGGCAGAGATACAGAGGATTTCTGCTGAGTTAGCACAAGCTACTAGAGATAGGGCCTTGGATGCCATCCAGGTAGGAGAATTACAGGATCAATTGAGGAGTCTCACCACCGCTCATAGGAACTACGAACATATGTTAGTTCATATGGTGGAAGGAAGAAATGAAGCTTGGCATATAGAAAATATAGCTAGAGATAGAACTCATGAGCTAGAATTCTATGTAGAAGACTTAGAAGAACATAATACTTATCTGCATGAAGAAGTTCATAGGCTAAGCAACCTCCTGGATCCAAATCATGAACCCAAAGCTGATGCCATGGACCCAGGTGTCATCCTTGCCGATGATAGTGAATCAGAAGAGGAAGAAGAAGAAGATCCAGAAGAATTAGTGATGGTCGATGAAAGTGATAATGAAGGCGGAAATGTTTCCAGAATGGATACCGATCCCGAAGTTTGAGGTGATCGAGGAGAAGAGTAGAGTTGTAAAATAGTGAGTTCTAGTTAAAGTTAAGTAGCCTTGTTTAGATCCAGTCTTGTGTATAAATTAGTAAACCCTATGTAATGTGTTTGGAGTAAGCTCTTGTTACAATTCAATAAAGACTTGTGAGTAAAGTTTGGTTTGTTATGAACAGATGTGTCGTACGCGGGGTTCGCATATTCCTGGTACTTCACAAGATGAGGACGGTATTCCTGATTCGCCACCAGTTCCACCCAATTTGGCTGATGCTATTGCGGCGCTAGTCAATGTGACTGTTGAAAATGCTCGGTTGCATCGAGAGATAGCTCAGAGTAATCAGAATATGATGCAAGGAAACCGTGGTCGCAATCATAACAGGCAGGAGGCTACGTATGTTGATTTTACAGATATAAGACCACCAGTGTTCACCAAGGCCGATGAACCACTGGAGGCTAATGATTGGCTGCGGACCATGGAGCAGAAATTTGATCTTATTCCATGCATGGAGATTCAGAAACCTATGTTTGCCGCCCAGCAACTTAGAGGTGCAATAGGTGCTTGGTGGGCAAACCTAGTGGCTATGCAACCAGCTGGCATTCCAATAACTTGGGTTGAGTTCCATACTGCCTTCCGAGCCCATTATATTCCAGAAGGAGTGATGGCCATGAAGCTGGATGAGTTCCTTGCTTTAAAGCAAGGGGATCAAACGGTTATGCAGTATGTGGGAAAGTTTAATCATCTTTCACAGTATGCATCTAAACATGTCAATACAGATGCCAAGAAAAAGAAATGGTTCATGCGAGGTCTGAATACCAAACTACAGACAATGATGACTACCTGTACCAATGTTACTTATCATGAGGCAGTAAATATTACAATTGCTTTAGAGAAAAAGTATCGGCAGCATAAGGAGATCAAGAAAAAAAAGAGTGGGCCATCTGGATCTTTTGGTGGAAATCAAAAGAGGCAGAGGGTGATTTATCATCTAGTAAACCATTATCGTCCTCCTTATCGTCCGCCGCAGTTTCAAGCTAGGCAACAATCAAATGTCCGTCCTGCTACAACTTATCAAAATCCACAACAGACAAATGCTTCTGGGGTACTTGCTCCAACACCCCAGGGTCACAAGTATCCCTGTTTCAATTGTGGCAAGTCTGGTCATTTCTCGAGGGAATGTCCGTATCCAAAGTAGTCTAATCCAAATTATCAGAAGACCCCTGCCAATCAACAACAGGGTCAAGCACAACACAAGAACAACCAAAATGCTTAGAAGGGCAAAGATGAAAAGAAGACAGGATGAGTTTTCTATATTCAAGCTGGGGAAATTCTAGAAGGGGAGCCAGTGATGATGGGTATGTTTCCTGTCGCTAATCATCCTACAGTTATGCTTTTTGATTCTGGTGCATCTCATTCATTCATCAATAGAACATTTGTCGTAAAGCATGAAATTCCAATTGGGGCAATAAAGGAAAATTTCTTTATACAGTCACCCGGGGGACGTCTGTGTACTAAGGAAATGGTATACTAGGTACCCATAAACCTGGGTGGGCATATTTTTCCCACTACCATGATTATCCTAAAGGATCAGGATATAGATGTAATTTTGGGAATGAATTGGATGTATCAGCATAAGGATGTTATAGATGCTTTGAATAGAACAATAAGGGTGAGTTTGCCAGATAGTAATTCTCAACTTCTTATCCAACTTCCAACCTTAAGAAGATCAGTGGGCAAAGTTTGTGCAACTGCCGTCAAAGAGATTAGAGATATCCCGGTAGTGTGTGAATTTCCTGATGTTTTTCCTGAAGATTTACCGTCTACCACTTGATAGGGATGTTCAGTTTAACGTAGAGTTAAAACCTAGAACAGCTCCGATCTCACGGAGAGCTTATAGGATGCCACCCAAGGAATTAGCCGAGTTGAAGACTCAGTTGCAAGAATTGATTGATAAGGGGTTTATCCAACCTAGTTCATCACCTTGGGGATTGTCGACGAAATATGGTCGGCAGTCTACCTAGGGGTATGCCCAAGGTAGTAGATTATCGGCAGACAGATGCGCAAGCTACAAACAAGATGGTGACGCAAGACAGACACGACGTTTTATCCTGGTTCGGCCGCCATAAAGGCGTAATACCTACGTCCTACGTCTGATTGTATTGTTGTATGTCAATGAGAGATGATTTTGAGAGGGGTCCCATGCCCGCCTTATATAGTCCAGGGAGCAGGGTTACAGATCTAGAAACTAATCCTAACCAGTTATAATTGCCATAGGTGGCCGGATAAGGATTCCTATTCTAACCCCTATACCCTTATGGCTAGGATAGGGTATGCCGTAGACGCCGGGAAGTAAATCCTGAGGACATATCGGAGCTGCTCCTTGGATGGTGATACAAAAAGGACTCCTGCTCCTGCGCCATTGATGTTGAGAGAGCCGTCGAAGTACATATTCCAATACTCCGCGGGCCCCTGAGAGGCAGGCGTGCTTAAGTCTGTCCACTCGATGATAAAATCGATAAGTGGATGAGACTTGATTGTAGTACGGCTTGCAAATTCCAAGGAGAAAGAGCATAACTCCATTGCCCTTTTGACGATGCGTCTATTCGCATCCTTGTTGCGAATGATGTCTCCCAGAGGGTACTCGGTTATGACCACCACACGATATCCATTGAAGTAGTGTTTCAACTTTCGGGATGTAATTAGTATGGCATAGATCGGCTTCTGAATCTGTGGGTACCTAGTCTTGGATTCATTGAGTACCTCACTGATGAAATAGATTGGTCGCTGTACCTTGTATACGTGGCCGGGCTCATCGCGCTCGACCACCATGGCAGTGGAGACCACTCGATTTAGTTGCCGCAATGTAAAGCAGGAGGGTTTCGTCTTCTCTGGGAGCAGTGAGGACCGGAGGTGATGTAAGGAATTGTTTCAGCTGTGTAAAGGTAGCGTCTGCTTCCTCCGACCACTCAAACTTCTCGGATGCTTTGAGTAGCTTGAAAAACGGTAGTCCTTTTTCGCCTAATCTTGATATAAAACGACTGAGGGCAGCCATGCATCCGGTAAGCTTCTGAACATCATTCACCTTTTTGGGCAGCTTCATGTCCAAAACAGCTTTTACCTTCTCTGGGTTAGGGCGTATGTCATCGTGACTTACGACGTTGCCGAGCACTATACCAGATGGGACACCAAAGATGCACTTCTTTGGGTTTAATTTCCATTGGAATGTGTTAAGGGCTGCAAAGGTATGCTCTAGGTTGTCAACAAGGGTGTATGCTTCCTTGGTTTTAACAACTACATCATCAACATAAGCCTCGACAAGGTCGTCTTTTATCTCGTCTTTGAGGCAGGCCTGTATGGCGCGTTGGTAGGTAGCCCCAGCGTTCTTGAGCCCAAACGACATGGTCGTGTAGTAGTAGGCGTCGAAGGTTGTGATGAAGGCTGGTCGTCCTTTTTGAGAGCGATCTGGTGATAACCGGAGTAGCAATCGAGAAAGGAAAGCAGCTCGCAACCGGCGGTTGAATCTACGACCTAGTCTATGCGAGGTAAGCCGAAGGGGTCTTTAGGGCAGTGTTTGTTGAGATCAGTATAATCAACGCACATTCTCCATTCATTATTCTTTTTGTGTACAAGAACCGGGTTGGCTAACCACTCCGGATGATATACTTCTTTGATAAATCTGGCTGCTAAAAGCCGTGTAACTTCTACCCTAATAGCCTCCTTTTTGTCGCGAGTGAACCGTCGTAGCTTCTGTTTGATGGGTTTGGCCTTGCCATTGACATTTAAGGAGTGCTCGATCAAGTTCCAAGGTACACCAGGCATGTCAGCGGGTTTCCATGCAAACACACTCACGTTGCTTGTCAAGAACCTGATGAGCGCGTCTTCCTATTTAGGATCCAGGTTGGCCCCGATAAGGGCCGTTTTGCTGGGATCGCCATCAACCAGCTGGATTGCTTTGTGCTCTTTGGACTTGATGTTCTTGCGTGGAGCCTCGAGCTCTGGAATCTCCAGGTGATTGGCTGGGGTCTTCTTGGCGTCGAGTGTGGTCTCGGCCATGCGAATAGAGAGGTCATGAGCCTCTGCTATTTTGAAGTTGTCCTCCTTGCAGGTGTAAGCTGCGTATACATTGCCCTGAGAGTTAGAACCCCTTCTCAGTAGGCATCTTGAGCACCAAATACCTGTAGTGAGGTATGGCCATGAACTTGGTGAGCGCTGGTCGACCAAGGATAGCATGGTAGGTGCCTTCGAAGTCAGCGACCATGAAGTTGACGTAGTCAGTGCGGAAGTGGTCTGGAGTACCAAATTGCACAGGTAGCGTGATCTGCTCGAGAGGTGTGGAGCTCTATCCGAGGAGAACACCCTAGAACTATGCCTCATATGGCTTGAGATCAGCCTGGGTTATCTTCAGGGCCGGCAAACTGTTCTTGAATAGTATATCGATGGAACTGCCGCCGTTAATCAGCACTCTATCAAACTAAACCTTGTTGATACAGGGATTGAGAACCAGAGGAAAACGCCCTGGCTCAGGTATTGCAGCCCATTGGTCCTTTCTGCTGAAGGAGATCTCGCGGTGAGACCAAGGAGGGAGCCGTGGATCGGCGATGAGGTTGTCGGCATTGGCCACGTTCAGGCAGGCGCGAGCGAGCAGCTTGCGCTCTCGTTTGGTCTCGATGGACACTCTGCCCCCAATGATGGTATGGACGTGGTCGGTTGGCTTGACGTACTTGTGATGGGGATCTACATCTTCATCATCGTTGTCCTCGTCATGCTGCTCCCCTGCGTCATTAGGCTTATCGGATTTATCCGAAGCCTGTTGGCGCGTATAGATGGATTTGAGAACACGGCAATCCTCCATGGTATGGTTTGACTTGGGATGGAGCTGGCAGGGTCGTTTCAATGCTTTGGCGTAGTCTTCTTCATAATTGCGACGTCCGCCACCTTTTTTAACGATGTTGACTTCGCCGTCGTCTTCCCGAGCACGCTTGCCCCTGTAATCGTCACGGTGATTACGTCGCTGATTATGCTGGTCACGGTGGTCGCGGGAATCATTGCGCTGGTTGCGGCGATCAAAATTGTTGTTCCGACCACGGTTGCCGCGGTAGTCGTCGTGGTGTGGGGGGGGGGGTCGGAGCGTGGAACCCATGCTGCTTCTTCGACGATTATCTTTTTATCATCATCGGCATCCGCATATTTTTTGGCAGTGGCTAGGAGCGCTGTGACCGATTTAGGTCTTTTGCGGAGGAGCTTGTCCCTTAGGGCATCGTGGAAGCGGAGACCAGTGATGAAAGCTTTGATTGCCTCATTGTCAGAGATTGACGGGACCTTGATGCGCATCTCTAAGAAACGTCGGACGTACTCGCACAGTGGCTCATCTTTGCGATCTCGAATCTGCTGCAGATCATATTTGTTGCCTGGTTGTTCGCAAGTAGCAATGAAGTTGTCGATGAATGCTTGCCTGAGCTCTTGCCAAGAATCAAAGTAGTTCACCGGCAAGCTGACCAGCCATTGGTGGCCTGCATGGCCAAAGGCGACTGGGAAGTAATTAGACATGACGTGCTCGTCAGCCATGGCTGATCTGCACGTAGTTTTGTAGAGCATGACCCATAACTCGGGGTTTTCCTTGCCGTCGTACTTCTAGAGTTTTTCGAGCTTGAAGTTTTTGGGCCATATGACTTGGCGAAGGTGAGGGGTAAATTGCTTCAAACCCGAAGGGCCGTGGGTGGTATCATATTCCATACGGCGATAGCTTTCGTGGGATGCACGATCATTGGCTCTTTGGTTAATGCGATCGCGCAGATCGTGTTCTCTGAGGTAATGGCATAGATCGTTATTGCCATCATGGCAATCCCGATTGCCCCCCTGGTTGACCCCACGACCGCGGTTATCACGGTGATTGTCGCGGTTGTCTCGGCGGTTGTCGTCCTGGTAGTTGTGGCAGTTGTCGTCCCGGTTACCATCATGACCACCGTTTCCATCTTGACGGTTGTCTGACGGGTCGTTGTTGCGTGAGCCACATTTGTTTGGTTGCTGTGAGCGACTTGAGTCTTGGCGACTATGGCTTGATTCGATCGAGGCGGTCGAGCCCGAGCTTGGTTCGCAATCTCTGACGGTCAGGCCATAGCATCCGTCGAGTAGGCTTGCATATCATCACGAATTGCCTAGATTTCGAGGGTATTGGGCGGTCGTTGCATTATCGCCATAGCAATGACTATGTTGGCGCTTGAGTCCTGAAGACACCTTTTCCCTACCTGTCAAAGGCATTGTTGAGATCACGTGTTTGGAGCCTTATCGTCGTGCCTCCACTTCGCCTCGGCTCGGCTTGTCTCGATTAAATCGGTCAATATTGCGTGCTTCGCGTGCTAGCCTTTCTTGTTCTGTTTCGCCAACTGCTGGGGGTTCATCATTACTGACGACATTGATTAAGTCTCCTCGCCTTGGTGGAAAGGGTGGGAATCGTGAAAACCCCAGGGGGCGGTCTGGGATATCCAGATCGTAATCAACTTCTTCATCGTCGTGAAGCTGAAGCTCAGTGTGGATGGAGCCATTAGATGCGGTGCTAGGCGGGAGCTTGAGCCGCCCTCTTGAAGCTGTGGGTGATCCTTCTTGATATTCCTCGATCCGAACCTTGTTGACGAAGTTGCGCAAAGCCGTAGAAATTTGAGCACGGTAATTCTCCATCAAGGCTTCGCTTTCGGGAGCCGGAGACCCGTTCTGGGGCTGATCGGTGACGAACAGAGCAACGCCTTCGAGGAGTAGAGCGTGACCACGAGATCCATACCGAGTCGTGCGGGATGGTAGCCCAAGCTGGTCGGGTAGATCTATTGTGGGTAGTGGTTACACCGCTTTCGGTAGGTTGATTTTGAATCGAATCTACCAGAGCTAGGGTTTCAACAAGCTTGGTGCCGACCCGATCGATGGAGTCGAGCAGGTCGGTGTTGTCGATCTGCCTCCCTTTGTAGCGAGGAAGCGAGCGATGGGTTGTCGGCATGGCTGAAGACGATGTTGGTGTGGCGGAGCCGGATCCAACGTGGTGAAGCCATAGCCGATGCCGGTGAAAGCGATGGTCGGCGCAGATCGGATCGCGCCTCCTCCATGGTCATGGCGATGAGGTTGTCGAGCTAGTGGTCTAGGTGATCAGCCAGCGGTGAACGCGTGAGGCCATTCGGCGTAGCCATGGATCCGAGATGATGACCATCTTGTTCTTACGGGAAGCGATCGCGCACCCCTACCTAGCGCGCCACCGCGATGAAATATGGTGGCGGTCTACCTAGGGGTATGCCCAAGGTAGTAGATTATCGGCGACGGATCATAAGCTACAAACAAGATGGTGACGCAAAGATAGACACAAGGTTTTATCTGGTTCGCGCAAGTGAAGAAGGCGTAATACCTACGTCCTGCGTCTGATTGTATTGCTGTATGTTAATGAGAGATGATTTTGAGAGGGGTCCCCTGCCCGCCTTATATAGTCCGGGGAGCAGGGTTACAGATCTGGAAACTAATCCTAACCAGCTATAATTGCCATAGGTGACCGGATAAGGATTCCTATTCTAACCGATCAGGATCTTGCTTGACCTCAAAGTCTGCTTTGATTCCTTGCGTGGGACTCCAAGCAGATTGGCCGGGCCACGCGTCGTCTTCTAGTGGGCCAGATCCCCTGGTCCGGGCCAGCCCTATCCTAGCCATAAGGGTATAGGGGTTAATACCCCCATAGGGATGTCCTGCAATTTTTGTGAAGAAGAAAGATGAGACCCTGAGGTTATGTGTTGACTATCGTCCGTTGAATGAAGTGACTATTAAGAATAAGTATCCCTTACCTCGGATAGACTTGCTTTTTGATCAACTGGCCAGAGCCAAAGTTTTCTCCAAGATTGATTTGAGGTCAGGTTATCACCAAATCAAGATTAAGCCTGAGGATATTCCCAAAACAGCATTTACCACAAGATATGGATTATATGAATACTTGGTAATGTCTTTTGGTTTGACAAATGCTCCAGCTCATTTCATGTATCTGATGAATTCAGTATTCATGCCTGAGCTAGATAAGTTTGTAGTGGTGTTTATAGATAACATTCTAGTATATTCCAAGAACAAGAAGGAACATGCGGAACATCTCAGAATTGTTCTGACACGCTTGAGAGAACATCAGCTTTATGCCAAGTTCAGTAAGTGTGACTTTTGGCTTATGGAAGTACTATTTCTGGGACATGTCTTGTTAGCTGAAGGAGTTTCAGTTGATCCAAGCAAAGTTAAGAATGTGTTTGATTGGAAACCGCCAACCACTGTTCATCAGGTTCGGAGTTTTCTAGGAATGGCGGGGTATTACCGTCATTTTATTCTAGATTTCTCTAGAGTATCCAAGTCCATCACTGGGTTGTTGAAGAACCAAGCCAAGTTTGTCTGGTCATCTGATTGTGAAGAAGCTTTCTAGACTTTGAAGAGACTGTTAACCACTGCACCAGTATTAGCCCAACCTGATATCGAGAAGTCATTTGACGTTTATTGTGATGCTTCGGGTATTGGTATTGGATGTGTATTGATGCAAGAAGGCCGAGTCATTGCCTATGCATCTAGGCAACTTAAGCAACATGAAGAACACTATCCGACTCATGATCTGGAGTTAGCAGCAGTTGTCCATGCTCTGAAGATTTGGCGGCATTACACCTTGTAATCTGAGAGCCATATTTATCTGAGACTATAAGAGTTTAAAGTATATCTTTACTCAGTCAGAATTGAACATGCGACAAAGAAGATGGTTAGAATTGATTAAAGATTATGACTTGGAGGTGCATTACCACCCTAGTAAAGCAAATGTGGTTGTAGATGCACTCAATCGTAAAAGTCATTGCAATTGTCTGATAGTAAGAACAATGGGTCTGACTTTATGTCAAGAGATGGAGAAGTTGAATGTAGAGGTAATTCAACAAGGTAGTTTGACCAACATAATTGTTGAAGCCACTATTCAAGACCAGATTATTGCCGCTCAGAAAGAAAACAAGGGTATAGCCCATATTAAAGAAAGAGTCAGGAATGGAAAAGCGGAATGCTTCAGCATAGATGATGAAGGTGTGCTATGGTTCAAGAATCGCCTTGTGGTACCAAAAGTTCCTGAGTTGCGACAGCCAATTCTTGAAGAGGCACATGCTACTAGGTTATCTATCCATCCGGGAAGTAACAAGATGTACCATGACTTGAAACAAAGATTTTGGTGGACCAAAATGAAGATAGAGATTGCTCGGTATATAGCCAAGTGTGATACTTGTCAAAAAGTGAAGGCTATACATTTGAGGTCCGTTGGAGAGTTACAGCCATTACCTATTCCAGCTTGGAAGTGGGAGGATTTTAGTATGGACTTTATTGTTGGTCTACCCAAGACATCAAAGGGATTTGACTCAATATGGGTTATTGTTGATCGACTAACCAAGTCAGCACATTTTCTTCTAGTCCAGAGTACATATCCCGCTATCCGATATGACAAGATATATTTAGCAAGAATCATGAGCCTCCATGGAGTACCAAAGACCATTGTGTCCGATAGGGGTACACAGTTTGTCTCCAGCTTTTGGAAACAATTGCATTCTTCATTGGGTACCAAACTACTGTATAGTACAGCTTATTATCCCCAGACTGATGGTCAGACTGAAAGAGTCAATCAAGTACTTGAAGATATGTTAAGGTGTTGTGTCCTTAACTATTCCAATAAGTGGGACGAATGCTTACCTTTGACTGAATTCTCATACAATAATAGCTATCAAGAGAGTATTAGGATGGCTCCATTTGAAGCACTCTATGGTCGTAGATGTAGAACATCGCTGAGTTGGTCTGAGCCCGGGGAAAGAAGGTTCTTTAGAGTTGACCTTGTGAAAGAAACATAAGACAAGGTTAGGCAAATACAAAGTAATTTGAAGATAGCTTAGTCCCAACAAAAGAGTTATGCAGATAAACGACGTAGACCATTGCTGTTTAATAAGGGAGATTTTGTATATCTGAAGGTATCACCAATGAAGGGAGTTAACTGTTTTGGTGTTAAAGGCAAGTTGGCACATCAATATATTGGACCATTTCAAAATTTAGAGAGGTATGGAAAAGTGGCATATCGCTTGAAATTACCAGAACATCTCTCAGCTGTACATGATGTGTTCCATGTTTCTCAATTGAAGAAGTGTCTCCGAGTGCCTGAGCAGAATGTTGAGGTTGAAGGAGTGGAACTTGAACCTGATTTGACCTATTCAGAATATCCTATCCGAGTTCTGGATCAGAAAGATCGTGTCACTCGAAGGAGGACAATCAAGTTCTACAAGATACAATGGAATCAACATTCAGAAGAAGAAGCTACTTGGGAATCCGAAGATTACTTATTAGAAAAATTTCTAGAGTTTATTGCGTCGATATAGAATAATGTTAGTTTTGTTCTGTTGTTATGAACCATGTTTGTAAAGGAACCTCAGCTGTTTTATGGACAAGTTTTAGATGTTTTTGGATTGACACACTTCCTTTTCCATTACTTACCCTATGACTTTGAATCTCAGGACGAGATTTCTTTTTAGGGGGAAGCATTGTAAGACCCCGGGTGTTTTCAATACTAAAACCTACCATATCATCATATGCATTGCTAATCATTTGGTCTTAGTGAAAACTTTGATATGCATACACTAAAACAAGTTTACATTTATGTTATATGTGTTGCCTTATATGGTTGAATCAATTTCAAAACAATTGTGTTGATTTGGATTTCCGAAAACCCTGATTTCCAGTGATAAGTTTTGCCCCAAAAAACCTAATTCTAAATCAAAGTACATTTTGGGGTTGAGCCTTAAAGAAAAAATGTAGAGCTTGTCGAGTTGTACAAAGTTGGTTTTTGGAGTTTTCAAAGTTGTTTTATGAAATTTGAAGTAAATTGAAAAGGTGTGATTCTTTAAATATTCCCTTTTTGATTTCAAATTTGCATTTCAAAATATAGACCGAATTAGGGGGTCGTTATAAAAGCAAAGTTGTAGAACTTTGAATTTTGAGCAACTTTTGTTTTTGGAGATTTTTGAGTTGTTACAAAAATTTGGGAGTAAATTGGATTTTAAATCGAATGGCAATTTTGTAAATAAGATGAACAGTATCAGCGGGCAGCTGTCACCGCCGGTGATCTTCTTTCTGCTTCCAGGCGCGGTCGTGGCCGTCTTTGGCATCGCGCTGGCGTGGAGATGGCCACATCGTGGCTTCCTCTTGCTTCCTGGCCGTCCTTTATAGCCCAGGCGTCATCGCCGTTCCTCTTTTCTCCTCCTCTGTTTTACAGTCACCGCCGCCATAGCTCCGTCGAGCTCTTGCCATCGATCTAGCGCCTATACCATCTCAGCAAAGTGCTACATAGCTTTGCTAGTTCCTTGTGCACCCAGCCAGCCAGCTCTGGTCACCTGACTTCGCCGGGAACCGCCGCTCGTCGCGTTTCTTCTTCACGGCCGGTAGCATCACCGTCGTGTGCGCTTCACCGTGGCCGTGGCTCTCCGGTGAGCCTCTGACCTTGCGAAGTCTTGCTTCAGCTTCACCATGAGGCCGTGGTGCTTTGTGCCCGGTTGATTGACCATTTTGTCCACCGCAGCCACCGGTACATCGCCGTCGTCATTGCTTGATCCGCCGTGGGTGCTGTGCACTTCGAACCGCTTCACCGTTGCTCCTCCGGTCTTGCTCTCTGCTCAGTCGTGTTAGGGGTGAGCTGCTGAACCTTCCCGTGCTATTTGTTTAAGCTCTACCGGTCTCACATCGCTGGCGTAGCGCAGCCGCGCCACCGTGTCCGCCATGGCCGTCGTCAAGCTCGTGCACCGCTGTAATTAGTCTCGATAGTACACTCAATCGATGCGGGGTGATGAGGGGACCTCTCTGTGATGTATATTATTTAGGAAAAATATGAAATGTTGTTTTTAGTACTTTTTGAATGTGATAAAAATTGCTCAATTAATTAATAAATGGGTTTCCATGATTTTTCTAGGCTTAATTGATTATCCAAAAATTATGAAAATTGTTTTGCCACTTAGTTATCATGTGATGAACCTTTACAAAAATTTTGATCTCAATTGGAACAAGTTGATTTATTTCATAATTTTTAATTAAATAATTAATTCATAAAAGCAAATAGTAGCCTTTAATGACTTAGGTTTTTGTTTGAATTTTGGATTGAGTGATGACCTTGGGTCATTAGTTGGTAATGATCCTTGGCAATTGAAGTAAGTGTTACGAAAAAGGTTTAGTTAGTTTGACTTGTAAGTGTACCGCGAAGGAAAGTTGTATTCAAGTTGTTATTTTTGCATCCATCATGAAGCATCATATTTTGTATCTCGCATCATGTTAAACATGGCATTGTTACTACGTGTAGTGAACGAAGGTGAGCACGTGGTAGTTAATCAAGTTGTGGAGGAGGTTGATCCGCCTGTTGAGGTCGGATTTGATAATTGTGGAACGACTCCGGAACCTGATTTTTCCGTGAATCAGGGCAAGCCCCGGATGCATCTAAACCTACCTTGTGTTTTACAAATTGATTTCGCTTTTACTTTTCTTTACTGCATTAAGTGATTAGGAGTTAAGTGAAAACCTAATTGGTGCATTCCCAACCTTGTTTTTCCATATCTACCTTGTTACCAGTTTTACTTCGTAAATGCCTAGTTATGCTTAGCCATGCTTAGACCGATAAAAGTCGGGTGATTACCTGTCACCTGCAAGATTTAAATGGATCTTTGGTTACGCTTGGTTACTTATGTGATCATGAAATTTGAGCATATGGAGTAATAAATCTAGACCGGGCGGACTCGGTGTAGGGGAACCACAAGACATGGAGGTCTTGTGAGCGGGTTCTTTCCGCCTGTGTCGATTAAGGTCCGTCCGTTGTTGAACTATGTGAGATGAGACTTTGTAGTACTAACCACATACTCCGGTAAGCCTTAACTTGGCTGTTCTATTACGAGAATGTCTACTCACGCACTGGGAGTGGAGAGATGGCGGGAATAGCGTGTACCCACGTGGCAATGGGCTAGATTGGTGGAGTACTGTATTCTCGGGTGGCGCGGACCCATTCTTGTTTTAGAGGATCTAAGGGTAGGTTGGTATATGTAGGTCGGGGACCTGCATATGTCGTGTGGTCTGGAATCCCCAGTTGGGTTTAATCGGTTCGAATCGTCGTTGCTCCTCGGTTATGGAGACTCAACTCTCTGTTCATCATCGTAGTTAATAAATAAAACTTGAGCTGGATTTGAGATAGAGTTTGATATGAATTTCATGATCTCATTTCGGATCATGGCAGATTCATATATGGTTCTTGTGAAGTTTTAAATGCTGAATTAAAGAATTTTGTTAAAGTGCTTTTACGTAAAAGAACTTTGATTATTGCTAAAGCCATACCTTGAATCCCTGAGCCTGCATTCCTGAGTTCTATCAGTTTCTATTTCGGTTAAGTCTTGTTGAGTACTTTTGTACTCAGGGTTCGTTGACCCTTGTTGCAGGTGAGGCTCATGAGCAGGTCTGCTTTGGACCGTGCTGCATGACTGTTGTTCAATGCGATGACGATAAGTAAATGCGTGGCCCTTGGGTAGGGAAATCTATTTGTGTGTTTGTATTATGTTATAATACCACTCCACTACTACATTTTGTAATAATTATTGAACTTAGTTGTAAGGTTTGAAACTACTGTTTGTAAACTAAGTTATTGTAAGACTTCCGCTGATTTACTCTAGTGTAGATATTTGAATAAATGTTGTAATACTGCAATGAGTCTGTAATGTGATCCTGCTCGGAAATCGTGGATGATTTAGGGTTCTCTGAGGACACCCGACAGTCTTCTTAAGTTACCGGGAACATATGCATAGATATATGCATAGATGTCAAAGGTCGTTGGACAGTGACAGGTGCATGTGGGCCCTATAATTTAGGAGGTTCTGCCACAGCTGACCCTCTGCGGCTCGGTCGCGGTCGAAAGCCTTAACTCTTGGGGTGCCGTGGTCGAGGTCGGAGGGCAGTACTGCTTCAGCTCCATAGGCCAGGAAGAAGGGTGTGAACCCCGTGGATCGGTTCGGGGTCATTCTCAGGCTCCAAAGGATCGCTGGGACCTCTGCAACCCATCGCCCAGCGTACTTGTTGAGTCGGTCAAAGATGTGTGGCTTAAGTCCTTGGAGGACCATGCCATTGGCACGCTTGACCTGACCATTAGTACGTGGGTGTCCGACTGAGGCCCAGTCGATCCTGATGTTGTATCCATTATTGAAGTCTAGGAACTTCTTTTCGGTGAAGTTAGTCCCGTGGTCAGTGATGATACAGTTAGGAACACCGAACCGGTAGATGATGTCGAGGAAGAATTTGACCGCCTCTTCTGAGCGGATGTTGGTGATGGGCTTGACCTCTATCCACTTGGTGAACTTGTCGGCTCCTACAAGTAGGTGAGTGAAGCCACCCGGGCCCTTTTTGAGGGGTCCTACCATATCGAGGCCCCAGACCGTGAAAATGGCCAGGTGATGGGGATGGTTTGAAGTTCCTGTGTCGGCAAATGAGTTTGCCGAGCATAGAATTGGCATCCTTCACACCTGCGGATGACCTCCTCTGCATCTCATAGTGCGGTGGGCCAGTAAAAACCTTGGCGAAAGGCTTTTCCGACCAGCGACCTCGGGGCCACGTGATGTCCGCAGATTCTAGCATGGACCTCGAGGAGGAGCTGCTTCCCCTGGTTGACGGGGACGCACTTCATGAGTACCCCCGATGGACTCCATTTGTAGAGTTTGTCACCGAGCACGATGAAGGTCTTGGCGCATCGAGCGATCCATCGGGCTTTAGTCCTTTTGGGTGGTAGAACCTCCTCGAGGAGGTAGGCGAGTAGCGGCGCTCGCCAGTCGGTTTGATCGAGTGCCAATACGACAATGTCAGCGGGTTACGTCGTCACAGAGGCACTAGGGTCGGAGCCGTCGAGCACTGTCTTGGCGTCGGGGTGTGTCTGGGTCGAACCTTCCAGGATGCGGGTGGATGGCTCATGGAGATCGTTGATGAAGACCCCGCTCGGGGACAGATCCCGCCTGGCGGCCAATTTTGCGAGAAAATCGGCGGCATCATTGTTCTTTCGGGGGACGTGATGCAGCTCGATTCCCTGGAATTTGTCCTCGAGCTTATGCACCTCTTGGCAGTATGCTGCCATGAGGGGGCTTTTGTAGGAGGACTCCTTCATGACCTGATCGACGACCAGCTCCGAGTCACCATGAACGTAGAGTCTTGTAGCACCAAGTTCGATGGTGATGCACAGTCCATTGATGAGGGCCTTAGACTCTACGGTGTTGTTTGAGGCTGAAAAGTGGAGGCGGATGGCATAGCGGAGCCTACTCCCGTCTAGGGAGATCAGAACCACTCCAGCCCCTGATCCGGGCGCCATGATGGACCCATCGAAGTACATTGTCTAGTACTCGTGGGTGACATCTGGGGTCGGTAGCTGGACCTCCGTCCATTCGGCAACAAAATCCATGAGAGCTTGAGACTTAATGGTGGTATGGGGGATATTCCTGATGTCGTGGCCCATGAGTTCGAGTGCCCACTTAGAGATCCGTCCCGCGGCATCGTGGTTGCGGATAATGTCTCCGAGCGGGTATGAAGTGATGACCGCGACTTCGTGGTCGGTGAAGTAGTGCAGGACCTTCCGGGCCGCCATCAGCACGACGTATAGGAGCTTATGCACCTAAGGGTTCCATACCTTGGGGTTGGTGAGTACCTCCTTGATGAAGTATACAGGCCGCTAGACCTTAAGGTGGTGTCCTGGTTCCTCCCTTTCGATGACTAGGGCGGCGCTTACCACATGGTTGCTGGCTGCGATGTAGAGAAGGAGAGGTTCTCCTCGTTCAGGAGCGACAAGGATTAGGGCCGACATCAGGGATGCTTTGAGGCTCTCTAGAGCCTTCTGAGCTTCCTCAGTCCAGACGAAGGCGTCTGTCTTTTTGAGGAGCTTGTAGAGTCGCATCCCTTGTTCGTTGAGCTAAGAGATGAACCGGCTCAGAGCAGCCAGACAGCCTTTGAGCCTTTGCATGCCCTTGACATTGCGTATGGGGCCCATGTTGGAAATGGCCGCGATTTTTTCAGGGTTGGCCTCGATGCCATGCTCGGACACAATGTATCCTAGCAGCTCCCCTTTGGTACCCCAAAAACACATTTCTCGGGATTCAATTTGATGTTGAACCTTCGGAGGTTCGTGAACATCGCTGAACAAGTTTGCGATCTGGTCACAAGCTTGAGCCATTTTGACCATTATGTCATCAACATAGATGGTGATCATTGGTCTTGGCCACTCGGCTTGATCAGCCTGATCGAGCGGGTCGATTTGGTCAGTGAAGCATTGCTGCATGCACCTTTGGTAGGTGGCGCCAGTGTTTTTTAGGCCGAAAGGCATGGTTTCGTAGCAGTACAAACCATACGGGGTGATGAACGAGGTTGTGAGCTGATCGAACTCTTTCATCGTGATCTGGTGATAGCTCGAGTAGGCATCTAGAAAGGAGAGGATCTCACAACCCGAGGTGGAGTCAACTATCTGGTCTATGCGTGGCAAAGGAAAGTGATCCTTCGGACATGCTTTGTTGAGGCCAGTATAATCAATGCACATTCTCCATTTCCCGGTCTTCTTTTTAACAAGAACGGGATTGGCAAGCCAGTCGGAGTGGAATACCTCTCTGATAAATCCGGCTGCCAGGAGTTTGGTGATTTCTTCACCTATGGCCCTGCGCCTTTCATCGTTGAAACGGCGTAGGCATTGCTTAGCGGTTTTTGAGCCTGGGATGAGGCACAACGCATGCTCGGCGATGTCCCACGGTATGCCCGGCATGTCAGATGGCTTCCATGCGAAGGCATCACGATTGGCGCGTAGGAAATCGATGAGCTCGCATTCCTATTTGGCCGGGAGCTGGGTCTCGATCCGCACCATTTTGGTTGGGTAGGTGGGGTCGATTTCCACCACCTTGGTTTCCTCGAGTGGGTGGATGGCCGACGAGGAGTTTGGTTTGTTGTAGTCTAGGACTGCTGGGGTCGATGACTCCCCAAGCCATGGAAGCTCGGATGAGTTGATGACCATAGTGGCGAGCTCGAAATGCTCGCAGTCGCACGTGAGGGCGTGCGAAAAGGTGCTGCTCATGGTGATGACGCCGTTCAGTTCTAGCATCTTCAGCTTGAGGTAGGTGTAGTTGGGGATTGCCATGAATTTGGCGTAGCATGGCTGCCCCAAGATGGTATGGTAGGACCCTAGAAAGTCCACCACTTCAAAGGTGAGGACCTCCGAGCGGAAGTTAGCTCAGTTGCCAAATGTGACAGGCATGTCGATCTGCCCGAGCAGGTATGCCTGCGCTCCCGGGATCACCCTATGGAAGGGAGAGCCCACCAGGCGGAGTTCTGATCGGGGAACCGCATGGCATCGAGGGTGTCGACGTAGAGGATGTTGAGGCCACTGCCTCCGTCCATCAGCACCTTGGTGAGGCGCTTCTTGCGAACGATGGGGTCGATGATGAGCGGTAACATCCTGGTCTCGCGACGTGGGAGAGATGGTCCCTCTGATTG
This sequence comes from Miscanthus lutarioriparius, assembly GCA_904845875.1. Lineage (NCBI taxonomy): Eukaryota > Viridiplantae > Streptophyta > Magnoliopsida > Poales > Poaceae > Miscanthus > Miscanthus lutarioriparius. Next base: position 69,348,624 of record CAJGYO010000008.1, read on the forward strand.
AAGGTGATCGGAGATTTCGACCAGCTGAGGAAGGAGGGGATGTCTGTCTCGGTGGTGCATGCTTCCCTATAGCGCACCTTGTGCTGGCGCTTGGACCAGATGGCGTCGGATCCACCGAAGATCATGATGCATTCCTCAGGGTCGGGGAAGTCGTCTCTATTCTTGCCCACCGTGCCTCTTTTCTTGGTTGTTGCCTCTTTGTCGTCTCCTTCTTTTGGCCCGCCGGCCTATCATAGGAAATGTTTGAGGAGCTCGTAGTCTTTGTAGAGGTGTTTGATGGGGTAGGCGTGGTTGGTGCATGGGCTATCCATGAGTTTGTTGAAGTGGTCAGGCAATCCCTGTTGGGGCTGCTTGCCCGTGTGATCGGCCTGGCGACCAACGTGGTGTTGTCCGATCGGCGCCAATCCTTTTTGTTCTTCTTGCCCTCTATGTGGAGGGGCCCTCATCTTGGTCCATGTGCTTGGCCCTGCCTTTGTCCCGGCCTCCGTTGAAGACTACACCGACCTCCTCCTCGCTGGACAGCGTGGTTGGTGGCGATGTCGAGCAGGTCGCGAGTGGTACGGGGCTTTAGGTAGCCAAGCTTGTGGATCAGGGACACGTAGGTCGTCCCAGAGAGGAATGCGCTGATGACGTCCGCATCGATGACATCAGGGAGGGAGTTGCATCATTGGGAGAACCTTCGGATGTAATCTCATAGGGACTCATTGGGCTCCCGCTGGCAGCTCTTGAGGTCCTAGGAGTTTCTAGGGTGGACATACATCCCCTAGAAATTTCTGACGAAGACCCTCTTGATGTCCACCCAGTCGCGGATGCTGTCTTGCTGGAGGAATTCAAGCCATGCTCAAAATGATCCCCATGCAGATGGGGAGATATTGAATGATGAAATAGTCATCATCCACTTCTCTGGCTAGGCAGGCGAGCCAGAAATCTTTGAGCCAAATACCAGGGTTTGTTTCCTCGGTGTACTTGGTGATGTTGGTGGGCGGTCACAAGTGCTATGGGAACGGCGCTCTCCGGATACGCCGGTCGAAGGCCTGTGGTCCCGGGCCCTCAGGGCTAGTACTCCGATCGTCTGGCCAACAACCATGCCTAGGGCGCGTTTCATCGCTCACCTTGATGGTTCGGTCAGGACCCATGTTGCCTGCCCTCATCGCCGCCAGGTGGACGTCATCATCATGCTGGGCCTGATGCCGGTTGCTGATGACGCTACGATAATCTTGGTGTGGACTGGGCTGTTAGCGTACCGGCGATCAGTGTAGAGCAGGCGCTAGGTCGGACCGTGGCGCGGCCGCTGCCTCCCGAGCCGCACTTGGTGGCTATAGCGATGAGCAGTTGGAGCGATCCATCTGGCGCGTCCCTACTACCCTAGTGGGGACAGAGGGCATGTGTCGAAGTCACGATGTGGAGCTTTCCACCTATTGAATGGCGGCAGCTTCTACCAACACCCGGAGGTTCCGGTAGACCGCCCGCTCCTGGGGGTCGACGGGCTCAGGAACGTCGCGCAGAAGCATTGCTGCGGCAATGATGTTCTGGCTAGCCCAAGCGAACTATGGGGGATCGTTCCCCTCGTTCATGATGTCATGTTGGACCTAGCGGGCGTGACCCCGGGCGCCGCTTGCCGGGTCATGCGCATGGGGCGCAACGTGCTGTACTAAGCGCGCCGGCGTAGGTAGCGGTTGGTTCTACCGCCGTTGTCATAGTTCCTCAGCATGCTCTTGCACAAACATGAGGGCCCCCACACGTGAGTCTGGAGGGGTGTGAGTCTGCACAGAGTCCACAACCACCGGCGGCTGTCCCGGAGCGTCCGCCATAGCGCACTCCTAGGACGGACGGTGGCTAGGTGCCACGTCGCCGATGTTGGAGCCGTTGCTCTGACCCTCGTCATTCGGGAGTTCATTGAAAGTGGTAGGAGCATAGCTCGCCATGCCCATGAATTCAGATGTGAGAGGGATGGTGGCAGCGTCCTTTTGAGCCCCCGAGCGCATGCGTCCATGGGGGACGTGAGGCCATAGGCGAACCGATCGTATGGTGTTCATGATGCGGTCAATACGGTCCCTCCGGATAATCAGTGGGAGATAGTAAACAGAGAGTAAATAATAGTATGCACATTACTCACAATAGGGTTTGAGTAGAGAGTTTGCTCAGAATGAAGCACAGATGCCTCGTCGTTGAAGTCGTCGTGCGTCCTGGAGCCGATGGAGGGGGCCCCTCCGATGGGTGCCGGAACGAGTGCCTCCTCGCAGAGGTGTAGTACGCCGAGCCGGTCGACGACGAAGTCCAGGCTTTCAAATAGGAAGGCCTAGGATGGCTCAAAGATAGGTGGAACCCACATCCCAATAGGTGGGAGTGCGGGAAACTCTAGTGAGTCAAAGTGAGTCGTATCGCTTGAGCCCACCATGGCGAAGGTGGCAGAAAAGTGGGCCATCCAATGACCAAAAAGTGTTGAACGTACAACGTCTTCCCCACGGACGGCGCCAACTGTCGGTGCAGAAAGTGACCAACACGTAAATATTTATAGTTTTGTCGTGCGTTGTGATCAGAGGTGGCCTAGCACTCAATGACATAGGGTTTATACTGGTTCAGGCAACGTGCGCTACATCCAGTTTGAGTCGGCCGGTGACTTTATTCCTAAGCCCAGGTGCTCGAAGTTTGCAGTGGGGTTACAAACGAGAAGATGAAAGATGGGGGGGTACAAGAGGTCCGGTCGGACTCTGGTCAGAGGAACCGAGAGCGACGGAAGCTCTGCTATGTGCTAAGTGTTCGGGCGTGTGCTCAAGGTTTGAACCTGGTGGTTCTGCTATTGTGTCCTGGTGAACTTGATCGATCTGAATCTCTCTGTTGGAAGAGAGCGCATCGCCTTTTATAGATGAAGGGGATGGCCTTACAAGTGAGAGGGAAGGAGTACATTTGCTGCTAAGTCTTGCTTCCCACGCCAGCGGGTATAAGATGATGGTAGGCACACACAACACTATTGGATGTCAGATGCACGTGGGAGGTTGTGTTGTCTTCTTCGGGGGTAGCCTTACCGTATGGGAGTTAATGGCACCCACAATACTGTAGGGGAAAATGTCGGCGGCTACAACACTGCTTGGGTTCTGTCGTGCTAGGGAGGTTGCAGAGTACTATTTCTGTAGGTGTACAGGGTATGGTCCCCGGTATTACGATTTGACTCGTGCCCCCTACCTTACTTTCTTTGTCTATTTCCTGGTCCTTATCGAGCGGGCGTCCTCGGTCGGTTGGTTCTAGTTGGCTCTGATCGCGCTAGTCGGAAAAGAGTAGTGAGCAGGGGTCTGGCGCTTCCCTGGTTGAAGACGTGGGTTGGAGTCGGAAGCGGTGTTTTGGCCAGTCCTTCCGGTCGAAGAGGCCATCCGGAGGTGGGCTAGAGACCGAAGCAAGCACTCTGGTCAGAGAGGTGGGCCGGAGTCGAAATGGGCGTTGTTCCTCATCGGTCAGGGCTTCCGATCGGTGATTGGATCGCCCTTCTGGCCTGTCGTTTAGGTACTTGGGCTGGCCCATGAGTTGCGCGTTTGTTTACAACGTTGCCTGCTGGGCTGAGCCTCTATTGGGAAGCCGGTCCATGAGGGACCCTGGGTTTATGAACCCGACAGGAGCCCCCGGGCGATTCGGGTAGAATCGTCTGGGGGATTTTTGTCTTGACGGCAGTGTTGTGGCCTTTCGCAGAAGTGTAACCCGGGTGATTCGGGCAGAATCGTCTGGGGTTTTTTTTCGTGTTGCTAGCAGGGGAGGTTTTCATTTCATCGCCAGTGCTTGCGAGGTGCCACCATGAGTGTAACCCGACAGTGCAACACTATCGGTTTGTGTTTCAACCGGCAGTGTTCTCGTAAGAATCACTATCGGTTTGTGACAAGAACCGGCAGTGATGTATAAGCCAATGCTGCCGGTTTGTGGCTCCAGCCGGCAGTGCCATCTTGGCCATCATTGCCGGTTTCTAACCGGCAGTGATGTTTACCACAACACTGCCGGTTTGCTACTAACCGACAGTGATGATACGTTCACATTTTATTGTTTTATAATTTATTTTAATTTATATTTTTTCGTGGAATTGGGTTTCGCTTTATATACGCTATGTAGACAATAGGTCCATCAATATTAAACATTACAAATATTACGGTTATAGTTCAAATGTTCTTATCAAGATCTCGATCCCTCAAAATAAAAAAGAAATGTTCTCGGACTACACAGATTGTGCAATGCTTCTCGGACTTCTTAAAATAATCTAGCGAGCTGCTCTGGGCCATATTGATCCTTGAACTTCACAGATTGTGTGATGGAAAATACTCCATCTTTTTCCAATACCTCAGCTAAGATGAATTTTGCTAGCTCCGATTGCAGTGCGACGATCTCCATGTCTAACAACCTTTCGTGGTTATATTTCTTGCGCTGTCGTTCAAAAAAGATGATATCCAAAGAGGAATCAGTAAATTATTTTGTTGAATTATTAACAGACATAAATGAAATGGGGATTATACACACCAACTTATCGGCTTCTTCCGATTTCCCGCCGATGTAGCGAAGCATTGCCCACATTACATAAAACCCGTTTTCATTGTTTCTCGCCGGCTGATTTAGGTACTTCCCCTCCATTTTGACAACCTTGAATGGGACCTGCACCCCACCGATATGTCTTCTTTGGACACTAAGCAACATTAAAAGGAGAAACGTTAGAAAGCGGTATGTGTGATTAGAAAATAATATGTTATTAGGATCGCTTACTAATTCAGCACTGCCACCAGTGCATCCAGATGATGAAATGGTTTTTTCTTCGAGTCCCACACCTCAATCAGATTTTTGGCAAGATTAACACAAATGAAGACGAAATGGTTGCTACAATCACATAATCCTAATTATCGAATAATCTTAACGAAAAAAGCATAAAATTAAAAGCCAAGAACACATACTCGCAGTTGTAGGCTAGAAGTATGTGAGTTTTGTTCTTCATCTTGAATTCGTCGAAAACAGCAATCAATCTCTGTTTTAGGTCTTCCACGTCACATCCATGGAGGCCTAGACATGTCTTCTCATTGACTCAAAAGGGGTCCAAGAAGCCTATGTTATCTCATTTGCTTTTTAGAATGCAAAATTTTGCTATACACCTACATAAAATCATTGGAAGTGCTCAAAAGTTAACAATTTGTGTCCCAAGAGATTAGTTAATTGTAATATCATGCGTGTAGGGTACTTACATAGTCCACAGCGTCAACATTTGTGTATCGAGAGAGCATTTCTGGTATAGCTGGAACAAGCACTCCCACTCGACATCGAACTTCTCTTCTTCAGGATAATGAAAAATATGTGGCGAACGGATAATAACCTCAAAACCAAAGTACTCCGTCTCTGTTGTTTGAGCCATGTAATATTCATGCAACTGGCGCATATATGTTGTCAAATTTTTATACTCGTGATCAGGAACCAAAAGATTGCTCCTTTCATACTTCATTACCGGTGTTCCCGTCCCTTGTACATCATAATAGATGTTCGCGGCCTCTTCCATGGTTAATTCAGGGTTGTCTTCGATGTACTTTTGTATCTTCCTTAAATCTTCATTGTGTACTTCTTCGGTTCTTGTTGTAGCATACTGATTCTGTGTTTGCCTTTCGAATTTGGACTTCAACAAAAACAGAGGCAGTGAGGCACAAAGATTGAAGAAACTAACACAATCACAATCTTCCTTCGAGATGTGTGCTGTAAATTTTTCTTTCATCAAGTTTATAACGCTGCCACTGAATGACCTTTTTCTTTTTTGTTGGTCCACTTTGGGAGCATTAGCGACCGAATCCAAGGACCTTTTCTGCGACTATGAGGATGCCTTTGATCTTGTTTTGGGCTAAGATGGAGGAGGAGGATGACGACGAGAATTCTATTTTCCTGGGGCTGATGAAGATGGAGGAGGAGGAGGAGTCTTCTCTTTTCTCAGGGTTGATGAAGATGGAGTCGGTCGAGGAGGAATAGAAGGAGACCTCTGTCTTCTCGGGGGTGATGGCAAGGGATGAGGAGGGGAGTGATCTTTGTTGGGAGATGGTGAGTGATCATCCTGGGTGGATGAAGACTCGTAGTCGTCCTCATCATCAGAGGACAATTGGTGGTCAAGCTTAATGAAGCGCTTGCGCTAGGCCACTTGAGAGCCCTTGTTATGACCAAGTTTCGGCCTATCTTTCGCTACGGGCTACTCAATGTGTATCTTGTTATACTTCTTATCAAGTATTCTATCAATGGTGACGCGAGCCTACCCCTGTGGAATTGGGCGACCATTAATGGTCCCGTCTCCCGTAGGCCAGGCCTGACCAAGCGCCACCTTGTCGTTTGTCCATTCCTGACGGATGTACAACTTGACATTGACGGGTTCAGTGATGCTGTCCACCAGATGAGGCACATTCACATCTTCTTCGTCGAGCGGGGTCGATCCGCAACTCCTGCGACCCCTAAACTGTGGGCTAAAGGCAGTAGGAGTAGGGTTTTGTGGTACTCCTGACCCCTTGGACAACAAAATTTGCTGCACTCATGCTTCAATAGTCTCTTCAATCCGTGCGTCAATTCTTTCTTCCATCTATTTCAGTCACCTCAAATACTCTACCTCCTAATTCGCTCTACCCCTCGAGCGGCTCTATTAAGTGTTAGATTCTTGGGGGAATGCTAGTTTCCAAGGAACAACACCGGTTCCTCTAGTGTGACCAGAGTGCTCCTTGCTCCTTGGTTCCGAGTGCTTGGGTGAGCACGTCTTTCTCCCTATTAGAAGTGCGAGTCCCTTGCCTCACCTCCTCAGTTACCTGGGAGATCCTCTGGATGAGTTCGCTCATGGGTTGATTTGTGGAGCTAAAGCTCCCATCCTCTGCATGGCGTACATTCCTCCCCATATAGTATATTACCGATCTTGGCTCCCAATCGGTGGTCTCAACCTAAATGCCTTCCTCAGCAAGGCGATCCATCTTTTCAAGTTCTACTTTAAATTCTGGCAACTTTTTGGCGTAGGCACAAGAGCCAAGATGATGAGGATTTGTTGCTTTCTGTGAGTTCTCCTTATTCTTCCTACTTAGTTCTAAGTACTCCTCGGATAACCTGTATTCCTTGAAATCCTACCAGAAGTCCTTTTGGTTGCTAAACTGTCCACCATCAAAATCTAGCTCTTTATTTTGGAGGACAAAATTCTTGTACAATGTCCCCTTGAAATTCTTGAAGCATGCCCCATGATTTCTTTTGCTTTTTTCTTGACTAACTCCTTGTCATACTCCATTGGGAAAGTGAAATACTCTAGGATCTTGATATCCCATATGTAATCCTTGTCACTTTCGAGAACCCTCCACGAGTCATCATCTTTCCCAATCCACTTCCTGTACCTAATCGGGATGAAGTCTCTTACAAGTAACCCAAGGATAGTCTTGTATTTGGTCAAAGCTATAGGCGGTGAGAGTGGATCCCTGAATTCATCGAACTCAGTGATGTGCCAGTGTGCATTCCTACCAACAGGAATCTTTGACACACCTCGCTTGGATCTAGCCTTCCTGCTACCCGAACCCTCTGCCTCCTCAGCCGACGGAGGCTTCTACTGGAGACACCAAGTAAGCTATGACCCTCTCAATTGATTAGCGTGTGTGGCTACATAGTCACATGATACCAAAGTTACCTGGCCATCTTGGTCATTTTGACCCAGATCGAGCAGGCCAGATGGGGTCCATGGCTGCTCGTTCTCACCGTCCTGATTGACACCGTCACCGTTTGTCGGATCATGCGGCTCTCTCGTCCCAGCGATATCAACCGCTTCTTGTTGCCGATCTGTTCTTCAGCGATGGGGTAACAGGCGAGGATGAGTCATGGCTGTGACATGATCATGGTTAGTTTTAGCTACGGACAACTACTAATAGCATATGTTCATATTATATATATATATAATATGTTTAATGCAAAGTCTAATAATAAGCCCACATACAACAAAGTCAAATAATAGCATATGTTCACCTAGAACAAATTCATTGTTTGATTGACCACATACAACAAAGTCCACCTACTGTTCTACGAATCTAAGACTACATCAACTTCCAAATAAGAAAAGCAATGACCATAGCCATAAATAAAAGCATGACATCTTTTCAAGACCAAGAAGCAATTCTCCTAATCTTCACATCTCCGGCGGGTGGCTTCTCTTCAATCTCCAGTGCCAGTGGATGGCCATGGTTTGCATTCATTGGACCATAGTAGGCCGGTTGCCCATGGTTTGTAAGGTAGGCTGGATGACTATAGTAGGCCCTCAAAGCTTCAGCTTCTGTGTTGTATTTTTTGTGCAAATTACCAGGGTAGCGATTGACTTGAGCGTAGAAATCTTCCCAGGTTCGATAAATCCTAGGCACGTGACCAACATGCACTACATACCATGCCATGGTTGCCTATACATTTAAGTAAATTAGGTTATCATTCAAACATGATGTATTCTTATAAAATTTAATATATTTATGAATAACACACAACCATTGCATAGATAGGAGTGTTTGGAAAATAGCTATTCACATGCCTCAGTAATAGTTACTACAACTTATGATTATATCATCATTGCACATGACTATAGCCTCAGTCCAATTAATATATTAAGTCATCATAACCTTAGTCTAAGTGCATTGAACCCTCTACAATGCATACAAGATAAAGAAAAGTTGTTAGATGTAGGAAAGATATAAAGAATATTTTTTTATTCATTAAAAACCAAATGATGATTTAGAGAACCAGTTTAAGACTTTTGGATATACTCCTAGAGATGTCTCAGAGCCTTTCCTAAATTCACTCTCTAAATTTAAAATAGTGGATGACAATATTTTTAAAGAATCAATCAAGCTTTTCTATGGTTATATGGAAAAATATAAAAGAACTCTTGGAGTTGCTGGCAATTGCATGCATGCAAGTAAAAAAAATGGGAAGCAATAAAGAGGCAGGAAGTTGCACGGAAAGAGCACCATAGCCTCGGAACAGGTGCTAGAGCGGAACAGCCGGATCCAGTCCATTTCTGTGGCTCTGCCTCCTTGGCTTCATGTCTCTTCGTCTTTAGTCTCACTATAAATCCCCCAACCATCGGCACGAGGTTCTTTCACAAGTATCAGTGCAGGTAAGCATCTTTCCAAATTCCAATCTTCTTTGATAATGATTGTTTCTTCCTACCTGATACTGATCGAACAACCCTCGTTTGCTTGTAGTTAGCCTCAGTCCAATTAACTTTTCTTTATCTTGGCTTTTGCACAAGCTTGAAACTTGAAGTGACTCATAATCGGCTCTAGGAATGAGATTTGTGAAAGGATTTGCATTGAACTGTCACTCGGATGCATCTTAGTGGATCGAGCTTTCAACGCACAAGCACTAGAGAAGCTGTGAAGTCCGATCTACTCGGCTTCTTTATTTCATTCTCATCGATTTCTAGATTAAATGGGCAATTGCTAAGAAGTAAGAAGACCCAAATCTTTTAGAAATTGGTTGTAGTTGTACTTGTACCTATCTGGTCCATGCTAAGATGTGCTAAGAGGTTTGGGAATTGGATAGAATGCGGTATTGCCATGCTATTGTTTTCCCATTTCATTGGATTAGAAATTAATATGTTACGGATCCTAGGTGTCGGAAAATTTCTGAATTGTGACTCATTTACATTATGGTTCACCTAAAGCATTGCATTTCTTCAAGGCTATTGGTGAGTAGTTTGATCGAGAGGGGAAATTGGTTGTAGCTGTACCTATATCTAGTCCGTACTAAGGCTAAGCAAGAGGTTGTTGAACGAGTCATTGATATTTATTGGTTAACAATTTCCACAATTTGGTTATGTGTTCAAAGCATGGAGATAAGAAGGTGGAACCCCACAGACGGGGTGAAAAGCGGACAAGGGCAAGATCTTGAAGGTTTCATGGGATGGGAGTCTTGATTCGCACAATGCGGCAAAGTTGGAGGAGCTCTTCCGAAATTTGGCAAAGTTGAAGACATTGTTATCAAGACAAGGAAATCAAGGAGTAAGGGCTCAACAATTGTAGTAATGGGCTCCAAAGAAGCTATAGTAAGTCCTATTTCTCTACCCTTTATCATTTGAGTGCATTCCATATTTGACTAAGAATAGTTTGACTTATGTCGATTCTTCGAGCTATGTCTTTTTTGTGTTAGTGATACTTTGATCCTAATCTTACATGGTTGGTAGGGGCAAATATGCATCTCATACTATCCCAGAAAAGTGACATGCAAAAACTCATAATAAGATAGGATTGTTGGAAAATATTCCCGATTTAATGCACAAGGCTACATAACTATGTATTACTTGTAATCTTGCATAAGTTAATAATTATGCATCTTTATCTTGATAGCATGGAGAATTCCATGACAAGTTTGGAGTGGTTATCCAGAGAGCAAACCAAATTCTAAAAAGTTACCAGGCAACTAGGTTCTTCTTGTTGTACTACATTATTTCTTTCCATGGTTGTGCATATGCTCTTGTTTTTATTTATCTCGATCATAGTAGGGACCTCCCCTCTTTAAATATTTGGGATCATTCTTGAATGACATTTCTGTCTTTGAATTATATTACTTGCATTGTGCAATGACCAATACTTGTTTCTCTTTTTTACAGTTATTAGCAATACAAAACCATTTCTCTCTGTTTCCATTAGCAATACAATTATTAGCATGGAGATTTGTGAAAGGATTTGCATTGAACTATCACTTTCGGATGCATCTTAGTGGATCGAGCTTTCACTACAAAGTAGCTAGAGAACGGTGGGGCATTTCATCAAACACAAAGACGGCAGTGAGCCACGCACTCACCGTGGGGGGTGGGAAAGCAGCTATCCGCACGCTCCTGAAGGCCTCGGCGGTGGGAGTGCAGGCTTGGAGGAGGAGGGGCACGGCCGGCATTGTGGACGAGGAACGAGGGCACGGACGGCGCGGTGCTCCGGCATGGGGCAGTCGACGGCGTGGGGCGGTGCACGGGCGTCGACGTCAAAGAAGAGGAGAGCGGGGCTGGGAATGGCGGCGTGGGGGGGCGGTGGACGGGTGTGCGGGGAACGGTGGTGCCCGTCGGTGCGGGGTGGTGCTCCGGCGGCACGGGGGGAGGGGTTGGCGCGGGGTTGAAATGAATTTGAAAGATTTCAACCCGCGCCTTGCTATATACCAATGAGGTTCATCATTGTCGGTTCTAATAATAAACCGACAGTGATAAGGAGCATCACTACCGGGCCATACTTCAAACCGGCAGTGACGGGGCTGTACCAGTTAGGGGTTAAGTAGTATAACTTTTCCCTTCCTTTTGAATTCTTCCGACTGACTCAACGGTTAAGACTCCGCAACTTATCCCCCGAGACCCGTGTTCGAGTCCCAGGCGGTCCAAATTTTTTGTTTTAATTTTATAAATTATTAAATGACTTTGGGAAATTATTCATCACTACCGGTTGTAATTCTAAACCAATAGTGATGAGGAAATATCACTGCCGGGTGAATCCTCAAACCGGCAGTGATGTGGGTGTAACAGTAAGGGGTTAAGTAGGATAACTTTTTCATTTCTTTCGAATACCTTCGACTAGGTCAACGGTTAAGACCCCGCAGCTTAGCCCCCGAGACCCATGTTCGAATCCCGGTGGTCTAATTTTTTTGGTTTAATATTATAATTTATTAAGTGGACTAAAGGTAAAAAAAATTTAGCCTTAGCACACATCCTATACTAGCGCAGCGGTTAAGTCTCAGAACTTGCAGCCCGAGACCCGAGCTCGAACCCGAGGGCTGGCACAATTTTTTTTAATTGTTTATATATCACTGTCGGTTTTCAAAATAAACCGACAGTGATAACCAGCATCACTGTCGGTTTTGTCTCATCACTGCCGGTTTTTTCAAACCGACAGTGATGTTTATATATATTAAAAAGTTTATTTTATATACTAAATAAATAGAAGCATGTGTATTCCTATGTTGAAATGGCTTGAATTTTTTTTGGCAAACATGTACACCCAAATTAAGACCCCACACAAGATCTTAGGTTTTTAATCAGTTTTTTTATTTATTATATTTTTTTGTGTGCTGAATGAGACAAAAGAGAGTGAATTACATCTTGGACCCAATAGATTTTTTCATCGACCTCCACAAAATTCTTATCCCTCGGGCATATTAGAGCCTATGTAAAAGTTTGGCACCATTCTGGATCTTTTCGTGGGTAGACTCAGTTCAACCTATAATTAAACGGTGTCGTCGCGCGGAAATTCAATTAAACCTCATAAAGTAGCAAACCATCTCCGAAAAATCCCAAACTAGGTGTTTCATTCACACGTGGCACGTGCAAGCCTAAGAAAACTTTTGAGACCAATACGACATCGAAATGCGTATGAATCACAGAAACCTTGATAACCTATGTGTATAGTCATGGTTCAATGAAAGGGCTCATGTACCTCTGTGAAGAATGTATACTCCGCCTATGTCGAAATGGCTTGAAATTTTTTTGGCAAGCATGTACACCCAAATTAAGGCCTGAGGTTTTTCTAATCATTTTTTAGTAATATATTTTTCTGTGTGCTGAATGAGACAAAAGAGGGTGAATTACATCTTGGACCCAATAGATTTTTTCATCGACCTCCACAAAATTCTATCCCTAGGACACATTAGAGCCTGTGTAAAAGTTTGGCACCATTCCGGATCTTTTCGTGGATAGATTCAGTTCAACCTATTATTAAACGGTGTCATCACGTGAAAATTTAATTAAACCTTAGAAAGTAGCAAACCATCTCCGGAAAATCCCAAACTAAGTGTTTCCTTCACACGTGGCACGTGCAAGCCTAAGAAAAAGTTTGAGACCAATACAACACCGGAATGTATATTTCTAGTTGCCCAACAAATGTTACACGAATTACATGTATGACAATAATTAAACACACAAAGCCGTACAAATTAAAATTAGAACCCAATTAAATTACGACCTTGAAAACCTAGCTAAATAAACACTAATTACTATCGAAATCGCTGTCGGGTTCGATCGGGCCACGCACACTAACATGCCTCTGTAGCCATATATGGTTATTGATGTCACGGATTATGTATCCGCTTGTATCGATAAAGTCCAATGCCCGTATGAGTGCACTCTCTGGTGCCTTACAATACTGAAAGAATGGTTGACCGTAGATGTAACCTACAGAACGACCACTGCCCCTGTTAGTAATCTTTATACAGTACTGGCATCCTTCTATAGTGAGCTGGCCGAGGTTTCCATTGCAGAAGTCGCAATCGTACCCGAGTTGCTCCGTAGCTTGGTCTAGAATGGCCCACAAGCCACATGCAGCATAGGTAAGGTCCTGGAGCGCAATCTGCATGCAGAGAAAAAGAAAAAATTAGAGAATGTTATTACAATAATAAACAACAAATAACCACGACTCAGGTATAAGTGACCATTTTACCACATCCGCACGGTTGTAGCTCGCAAGCCATTCGCTTGCTTGCGGGACGGGGATATCATCAGCATTCAAAGCAAGTGCCTTGAAGTGCGAGAAATCAAGCACATCATAGGAAACACGTCGAAGTACCTCTAAACAGATACGCACGACACTGAATTGGACACTTATCACGTCCGGACTCTGTCTTCCTGTCTCGTGGATATGGTTCCGATGATTTGCACCCCTCAAAGGGATGGAAAAACTGAGTTCACACGTCCATAGCCGACCACTTGCATTAGATGCCGTGTTCTCGACGATGTTCGAGATAAAGAACCAGCTAAGTGTTGTTCGCAGCCAATCTATTGGGGATATAGTCTGCGATATATATGTATGTAACAATGATATTAAACTAATTACACTTATTTGTTAGCATAAAAAATAAAAGATGTTGGAAAATATTTCATACAATAGCTGGAACAGGGAACCGTGGAATGGCCACATTAGGAGCGAATGGCTCATCGCCAGGGTGGAAACCTAGTTCTTGTGGTGGGTGAGTGTGGCAGAACCTCCTAAATTATAGGACCCACATGCACTTGTCACTGTCCAATGACCTTTGACATCTATGCATATGTTCCTGGTAACTTAAGAAGACTGTCGGGTGTCCTCGGAGAACCCCGAATCATTCACGATTTCCGAGCAGGATCACATTACAGAGTCATTGCAGTATTACAACAGTTTATTCAAATAGATATACCAGAGTAAAAACAGCGGAAGTCTTACAATAACATAGTTTACAAACCATTTGTTTCAAACCATACAACTAAGTTCAAAAATAATACAAACCAAAGTAGTGGAGTGGCATTATATTATATTACAGAACACACAATTAGAGCTGTCCTACCCAAGGACCACACATCTACTTATCATCATCGCAAAGAACAACAGTCATGCAGCACGATCCAAAACAGATCTGCTCATGAGCCTCACCTGCAACAAGGGTCAACGAACCCTAAGTACAAAAGTACTCAACAAGACTTAACCGAAATAAGAATTTAAAAGAACGAAGGAATGCAGGCTCATGGGATTCAAGGTATGGCTTTAGCAATAATCAAGGTTCTTTTGCGTAAAAGCATTTTAACAAAATTCTTTATATCAACATTTAAAACTTCATAAAGATCATATACAAAGCTGACATGATCCGCAATGAGATCATGAAACTTCATAACCAACACCTTCACAGACCATTCTCAAGTTCCAGTTATTTATTACTACGATGATGAATAGTGAGTTGAGTCTCCATAATCGAGGAGCAACGACGATTCAAACTGATTAAAAACCCAGCTGGGAATTCCAGACCACACGACATATGCAGGTCCCCGACCTACATATACCAACCTACCCTCGGATCCTCTAAAACAAGAATGGGTCCACGCCACCCGAGAATACAGTACTCCACCATTCTAGCCCATTGCCACGTGGGTACACGCTATTCCCGCCATCTCTCCACTCCCAGTGCGCGAGTAGCCATTATCGTAATAGAATAGCCAAGTTAAGGCTTACCAGAGTATGTGGTTAGTACTACAAAGTCTCACCTCATGCAATTCAACAACGGACGGACCTTAATCGACACAGGCGGAAAGATCCCGCTCACAAGACCTCCATGTCTTGTGGCTCACACACACCGAGTCCGCCCGGTCTAGATTTATTACTCCACATTCCCATATCACATGTTAACATAATTAACCATAGTTCCACTTGAAACTTGTAGGTGACAGGTAATCACCCGACCTTCATCGTTCTAAGCAAAGCTAAGCAAAACTAAGCATATACGAATTTAAAACTAGTAATATGGTAAATATGGAATAACAAAGTTGGTAATGTACCAATTTGGTTTTCACTTGACTCCTAATCACTTAATGCAGTAAAAAGAAGCAAAAGCGAAATCATTTTGTAAAATACAAGGTAGGGTTGTATGCATCCGGGGCTTGCCTTCGTTGACGAAAAAGTCTAGGTCCGGAGTCGTTCCACCGATATCAATACCAACCTCCACAGACAGATCAACCTCCTCAACTACTTGATTAACTACCACGTGTTCACCTTCGTTCACTACACGTAGTAACAATGCCATGTTTAACATGATGCGGAATACGAAACATGATGCTTGATGATGGATGCAAAATTAACAACTTGAATACAACTTTCCTTCGCGGTATAGTTACAAGTTAAACTAACTAAACCATTTTCGCAACACTCACAACAATTGCCAAGGATCATCACCAACTAATGACCCAAGGACATCACTTAATCAAAAACTCAAACAAAACCTAAATCACTAAAGGTTACTATTTGCTTTTATGAATGAATGAATTAATTAATAATTATGAAATAAATCAACTTGTTCCAATTGAGCTCAAAATTTTGGTAAATATTCATCACATGATAACTAAGTGACAAAACAATTTTCCTAATTTTTGGATACATAAATAAGCCTAGAAAAATCCTGGAAACTCATTTTTTAATTAATTGAGCAATTTGTATCACATTCAAAAACTACTGAAAATCAAAGTTTCATATTTTTCCTAAATAATACACATCATAGAGAAGTCACACAAAAATATTCAAAATTTTTGGAGCTCTAAATAAATCTACACAAAAATAACAAAAATAGACACTATTCATTTAAATCTGAAAAACAAAAAAATCATTTTGAACGCTGAGTCACTGACATCGGGTCCCACCTGTCATCCCTAACCTCGCGCGTTTGACCACGACGGCGACGGCGCTGACCGACGTAAACTCATCGACGGTGAGCCCAACGGCGACGGCCAAAGTACCAAAACGATCACCAAGACTAGGCGCATCGATTGACGTCCCTATCAGTACTGATTACGATCCTATACTAGCTCGACGGCGGCCATGGCGGACGCAGTGGCATGGCAGCACTACGCCGGTGACGTGAAACCAATAGAGCTCAAACAAAGGATCCAGGAAGCACCAGTAGCTCACCCCGAACGCGTTGAAGCAAGGAGCGAGGTCGGAGAAGCAACGGAGAGGCGTGACGACGACCACGGTGATCACGGCGGAGCAAAGATTGTCGGTGAGGAAGAACCGGCGACTGCAGTGATCAAAACGAGCAAGCAACATAGGATTAAGCACCACAGCATCGAGACGAAGCCGTAGGTACACCGATCAAGGCCAACGGCTCACCGGAGTAGGCTGGTCGCGGTGAAACGGAATCTCGGGTGAGGTTGTCGGCTGCGAGGAAGAAAGCGACGAACGGCGAACTCACGGCGAAATCAATCAACCAGAGCTAGCTGGCTGGGTGCGCAAGGAGTAGGCGAATCTATCTAGTGCTATGCCGTGACGGCACAGGCGCTGGTTTGACGGCGAGGACTCAACGGAGCAGCGGCGACGGTGACTGGAAAAACAGAGGAGAAGAGAAAGCGAAGAACGGTGACGGTGGCTGGCTTATAACGCGACCAAGGAAGCGCAAAGAAGCCACGCGGAAGCCTTCACCACGCCAATGCGACGCCCAGACGGCCACACGCGTGACTGGAAGCAAACCGAAGCTCGACGGTGGTGTAGCTTAAGCGGTGAACACTGTTCATCGAAATTATAGAATTGCCATTCGCCAAATTTTACAAATTACTCCCAAATTTTCATAACAACTCAAAAATCTCCAAAAACAAAAGTTGTTCAAAATCAAAAGTTCTACAACTTTTCTTTTGAAACCATACCCAAATTCCACCTACATTTTGAAATGAACTTTTAAATTCAAAGCGGGGATATTTAAGGAATCTCGCCTTTTTAAATAACTTCAAATTTTACTAAACAACTTGAAAAACTCCAAAAACAAACTTTGCACAACTCGACAAGCTCTACAACTTTTCTTTAAGACTCAACCCTAAAATGTGCTTCAATTTTGAAATGGATTTTCAGGGTCGGATTTAAATATTGAAAAGCAGGGTTTTCGGAATTTCAAATCAATACAAAGATTTCAAACTTGATTCAAACAATACCAAGCAATACTTATAACATAAATGTAAACTTGTTTTAGTGAATGCATATCAAAGTTTACAATATGACCAATGCCTTGCAATGCATATGATGATATGTCCAGTTTTTAATACTTAAACACCCGGGGTGTTACAATCCTTCCCCCTAAAAGAAATCTTGCCCTGAGATTCAAAGCCATAGGGTAAGTAATGGAAAAGGAAATGTGTCAATCCAAAAACATCCATAAAACAACTGAGGTTCCTTTACAAAACACAATTTGTAACTACCGAGCTCAACTAACAGTACTCTATCCTATACTGACACAAGAAATTCTAGAAACTTTTCTAACAAATAATCTTCTGATTCCCAAGTAGCCTCCTCTTCTGAATGTTGATTCCATTGTATCTTATAGAACTTTATTGTCCTCCTTCGAGTGACACGATCTTTCTGATCCAACACTCGGATAGGATATTCTGAATAAGTCAGATCTGGTTCAAGTTCCACTCCTTCAACTTCAACATTCTACTCAGGCACTCAGAGACACTTCTTCAACTGAGACACATGGAACACATCATGTACAGCTGATAAATGTTCTGGTAATTTCAAGCGATAGGCCACTTTTCCATATCTCTCCAAAATTTGAAACGGTCCAATATATCGAGGTGCTAACTTGCCTTTAACACCAAAATGGGTAACTCCCTTCATTGGTGATACTTTCAGATATACAAAATCTCCTTTGCTAAACACCAATGGTCTCCGTCGTCTATCCGCATAACTCTTTTGGTGGGACTAAGCTATCTTCAAGTTACTCTGTATTTGCCTAACCTTGTCTTCGGTTTCTTTCACAAGGTCAACTCCAAAGAATCTTCTTTCTCTGGGCTCAGACCAACTCAACGATGTTCTGCATCTATGACCATAGAGTGCTTCAAATGGAGCTATTCTAATGCTTCCCTGATAACTATTGTTATATGAAAACTCGGCCAAAGGTAAGCATTCATCCCACTTGTTGGAATAATTAAGGACACAACACCTTAACATATCTTCAAGCACTTGATTGACTCTTTTAGTCTGTCCATCAGTCTACAGATGATAAGCTATACTATACAGGAGCTTGGTACCCAATGAAGAATGCAATTGTTTCCAAAAACTGGAGACAAACTGTGTACCCCGATCGGACACTATGGTCTTTGGTATTCCATGGAGACTCATAATTCTTGCTAAATATATCTTGGCATATTGGACAGTGGGATATATAGTCTTGACAGGAAGAAAATGTGCTGACTTAGTGAGTCGATCTACAATAACCCATATTGAGTCAAATCCCTTTGATGTCTTGGGTAGACCAACAATAAAGTCCATACTTATGTCCTCCCACTTCCAAGCTGGAATAGGCAATGGTTGTAATTCTCCAGCAGACCTCAAATGTATAGCTTTCACTTTCTGACAAGTATCACACTTTGCTATATATCTAGCAATTTCTATCTTTATTTTGGTCCACCAAAACCTTTGTTTTAAGTCATGGTACATCTTGTTGCTTCCCGGATGGATAGATAACCTAGTAGCATGTGCTTCTTCAAGAATTGTCTGCCGTAACTCGAGAACCTTTGGTACCACCAAACGTTCCTTGAACCATAGCACACCTTCATTATCTATGCTGAAACATTCTGCCTTTCCATTCCTGACTCTTTCCTTGATATGGGCTATAGCCTTGTTTTCCTTCTGAGCAGCAATAACTTGATCTCGAATAGTGGCTTCAACAATTATGTTGGTTAAACTACCTTGTTGAATCACTTCTACATTCAACTTCTCCATCTCTTGACATAAAGTCAAACCCATTGTTCTTACTGTCAGGCAATTGTAATAACTTTTGCGACTGAGGGCATCTGCCACCACATTTGCTTTACCGGGGTGATAATGTACTTCCAAGTCATAATCTTTAATCAGCTCTAACCATGTTCTTTGTCGCATATTCAACTCTGACTGAGTAAAGATATATTTTAAGCTCTTGTGGTCTGTATAAATATGGCACATATTACCAAGTAGATAATGCCGCCAAATCTTCAGAGCATGGACCACAGCTGCTAACTCCAGATCATGAGTCGGATAGTGTTCTTCATGTTGCTTAAGTTGCCTAGATGCATAAGCAATGACTCGGCCTTCTTGCATCAATACACATCCAATACCAATACCTGAAGCATCACAATAAACATCAAACGGCTTCTCGATATCAGGTTGGGGTAATACTGGTGCAGTAGTCAACAGTCTCTTCAAAGTCTGGAAAGCCTCTTCACAATCAGATGACCAGGCAAATTTGACTTGGTTCTTCAGTAACTCAGTTATGGACTTTGATACCTTAGAGAAATCTAGAAGAAACCGACGGTAATACCCCACCAATCCCAGAAAACTCCGAACTTGATGAACTGTGGTTGGTGGTTTCCAATCAAGCACATCCTTCACTTTGCTTGGATCAACAGCAACTCCTTCCGCTGACAAGATATGTCCAAGAAATTGTACTTCCTTAAGCCAAAAATCACACTTGCTGAACTTGGCATATAGTTGATGTTCCCTTAAGCGAGTCAGAACAATTCTGAGGTGTTTCGCATGTTCTTCCTTATTCTTGGAATATACTAGAATATCATCAATAAACACCACTACAAACTTGTCTAGCTCATGCATGAATATTGAATTCATCAAATACATGAAATGAGCTGGAGCATTGGTCAAACCAAAAGACATTACCAAATATTCATATAATCCATATCTTGTGGTAAATATTGTTTTGGGAATATCTTCGGGCTTTATCTTGATTTGATGATATCCTGACCTCAAATCTATCTTGGAGAAAACTTTGGCTCCAGCCAGTTGATCAAAAAGCAAATCTATCCGAGGTAATGGATACTTATTCTTGATGGTCACTTCATTCAACGGACGATAGTCAACACATAACCTCAGAGTTTCATCTTTCTTTTTCACAAAAATTGCCGGACACCCCCAAGGCGATGAACTAGGTTGTATAAACCCCTTCTCAATTAATTCTTGCAACTGAGTTTTCAACTCGACTAATTCCTTAGGTGGCATCATATAAGCTCTCTGAGAAATCGGAGCTGTTCCAGGTTGCAATTCTATGTTAAACTGGACATCGCTATCAGGTGGTAGACCGGGTAAATCCTCAGGAAACACATCAGGAAATTCACATACTACCGGGATATCTCTAATCTCTTTGACGGCAGTTGCCAAAGTTTGCCCACTGATCTTCTTAAGGTTGGAAGTTGGATGCGAAGTTGAGAAGTACTATCTGGCAAACTCACCCTTATGGTTCTATTCAAAGCATCTATAACAACCTTATGCTGATACATCCAATTCATTCCTAAGATTACATCTATATCCTGATCCTTCAGGATAATCATGGTAGTGGGAAAAATATGCCCACCCAGGTTTATGGGCACCTGGTATACCATTTCCTTAGTACACAGACGTCTCTCGGGCGACTGTATAAAGAAATTTTCCTTTGTTGCCCCAATTGAAATTTCATACTTCACCACAAATGTTCTACTGATGAATGAATGCGATGCGCCAGAATAAAAAAGTATAACTGCAGGATGGTTGGCGACAGGAAACATACCCATCATCACTGGCTCTCCTTCAGGAATCTCCCCAGCTTGAATATAGAACACCCATCCTGTCTTCCTTTCATCTTTGCCTTTCTGAACATTCTGATTGTTTCCCTTATTCTGTGCCTGACCTGTTGTTGATTTGTAGGGGCCTTCTGATAATTGGGATTAGACTGCCTTGGATATGGACATTCTCTCGAGAAATGACCAGGCTT
The DNA here is from genome assembly GCA_904845875.1 of Miscanthus lutarioriparius. NCBI lineage: Eukaryota > Viridiplantae > Streptophyta > Magnoliopsida > Poales > Poaceae > Miscanthus > Miscanthus lutarioriparius. The sequence goes on from CAJGYO010000008.1 coordinate 69,369,825, forward strand.
GCCACAATTGAAACAGGGATACTTGTGACCCTGGGGTGTTGAAGCAGAAACCCCAGAAGCATTTGTCAGTTGTGGATTCTGATAAGTTGTAGCAGGGCAAACATTTGATTGCTGACCGGCTTGAAACTACGGCGGACGATAAGGATGACGATTATGATTTACTGGATGATAAATCACCCTCTGTCTCTTTGGATTTCCCCCATAAGATCCAGACGACATACTCTTTTTCTTCTTGAGGTCCTTATGCTGCCGATACTTTGCCTCTGAAGCAATTGCAATATTCACTGCCTCATGATAAGTGACATTGGTACAAGTTGTCATCATAGTCTGCAATTTGGTATTCAGACCTCTCATGAACCATTTCTTTTTCTTGACGTCAGTACTGACATGTTCAGGTGCATATTGTGACAGGTGATTGAATCTTCCCACATACTGCATCACGGTTTGGTCCCCTTGCCTCAAAGCAAGAAATTCATCCAGCTTCATAGCCATAACTCCTTCCGGGATATAATGGGCTCTGAAAGCAGTACAAAACTCCATCCAAGTTAACGGAACACCTGCGGGTTGCATGGCCATAAGATTTGCATACCAAGCACCGGCTGCACCTCTAAGTTGCTGAGCAGCAAAGACTAGTTTCTAAAACTCTGTGCATGGTATAAGATCAAATTTCTGCTCCATGGTCCTAAGCCAATCATCAGCCTCCAATGGTTCATCTGCCTTAGTGAACACTAGGGGTTTTGTATCTGTGAAGTCCACATATGTAGCCTCCTGCCTATTATGATGGCGACCACGGTTTCCATGCATCTGATTCTGATTACTTTGAGCCATCTCATGAAGCAAATGAGAATTTTCAACCGTCACATTGACGAGTACGGCTATAGCATCCGCTAGATTTGTTGGGCGGTGGCGGATCCGGAATATCGTTCTCATTTTGTGAAGTACCGAGAATATCTGAACCCAGCGTCTTTACGCATCTATTCACAACAAACCAAACTTTACTCACAAGCCTTTATTGATTGATAAAAGAGCGGACTACAACTCATTACACTAGTTTCACTTATTTAAACACAAAACCGCATTTAAACAAGACTACTTAACTTAAACTAGAACTAACTATTTCACCACTCTACTCCTTTTGCGATTACATCAAACTTCGAGCTCGGTATCCATTCCGAAAATATTACCGCCTTCATTGTCACTTTCATCGATCATTACTAATTCTTGGGATCTTCTTCTTCTTCTTCTTCGATTCACTACCATCGGCAAGGATAACACCGGATCCATTTCATCGACTTGGGGTTCATGATTTGGATCTAGGAGATAGCTCAGCCTATGAACTTCCTCATGCAGATATATATTATGCTCTTCTAAGTCTTCTACATAAAATTCTAACTCATGAGTTCTAGCTCTAGCTACATTTTCCCTATGCTAAGCTTCATTCCTTCCTTCCACCGTACGAACTAACATACGTTCGCAGTTCCTGTGAGCGGTGGTGAGACGTCTTAATTGCTCCTATAATCTGCCCACCTGGATGGTGTCCATAGCCCTATCTCTAGTAGCTTGGGCTAACTCTGCAGAAATCCTCTATATCTCCGCCTGAGGATCAGGCCTAGAGCAACTACTGCTAGCACCATCATTCCTAGGGGCAAGTTGATGGCGAGGAACTCCTTTTGGTCCAGTAGACTTACGGGGTGTCTTCTTGGTACGAGCCATACTATACAAGCAGTATTAATCCAAGTAAAACAATCTGACCACAGTCTCAAGAGCAGTAAGGATGGACTACACAACTCAACCCATACACACTACTCACCCCAGACTCAGAGGCGAAGGAAATAACAAGTGAATTAATTATGATGCATGAATCGTTCTTACGAACAAAACCACCAAAGCTTAAAACGAACATAAACAACATTTGTTTTTATATTGGGCATAATAAGATTACTACTCCACCACACAAAACCTTTTTAATCAAATGAGGAATGGCGAGAAAGAAATAAGACAAGTCAGAAGCAATTTGGACCAAATTAACAAGTTAAATTTAGCCATCCAAATCATTTTGAAGTTTTCGTAAACCAATACCACAAAAACTTTATAACGATCGCTCTGATACCATTCTGTGGCAGAACCTCCTAAATTATAGGACCCACATGCACTTGTCATTGTCCAACGACCTTTGACATCTATGCATATGTTCCTGGTAACTTAAGAAGACTGTCGGGTGTCCTCGGAGAACCCCGAATCATCCACGATTTCCGAGCAGGATCACATTACAGAGTCATTGTAGTATTACAACAGTTTATTCAAATAGATATACCAGAGTAAAAACAGCAGAAGTCTTACAATAACATAGTTTACAAACCATTTGTTTCAAACCATACAACTAAGTTCAAAAATAATACAAACCAAAGTAGTGGAGTGGCATTATATTATATTGCAGAACACACAATTAGAGCTGTCCTGCCCAAGGACCACACATCTACTTATCATCATCGCAAAGAACAACAGTCATGCAGCACGATCCAAAACAGATCTGCTCATGAGCCTCACCTGCAACAAGGGTCAACGAACCCTGTGTACAAAAGTACTCAACAAGACTTAACCGAAATAAGAATTTAAAAGAACGAAGGAATGCAGGCTCATGGGATTCAAGGTATGGCTTTAGCAATAATCAAGGTTCTTTTGCGTAAAAGCATTTTAACAAAATTCTTTATATCAACATTTAAAACTTCATAAAGGTCATATACAAAGCTGACACGATCCGCAATGAGATCATGAAACTTCATAACCAACACCTTCACAGACCATTCTCAAGTTCCAATTATTTATTACTACGATGATGAATAGTGAGTTGAGTCTCCATAACCGAGGAGCAACGATGATTCGAACCGATTAAAAACCCAGCTGGGAATTTCAGACCACACGACATATGCAGGTCCCCGACCTACATATACCAACCTACCCTCGGATCCTCTAAAACAAGAACGGGTCCGCGCCACCCGAGAATACAGTACTCCACCATTCTAGCCCATTGCCATGTGGGTACACGCTATTCCCGCCATCTCTCCACTCCCAGTGCGCGAGTAGCCATTCTCGTAATAGAATAGCCAAGTCAAGGCTTACCGGAGTATGTGGTTAGTACTACAAAGTCTCACCTCATGCAATTCAACAACGGATGAACCTTAATCGACACAGGCAGAAAGATCCCGCTCACAAGACCTCCATGTCTTGTGGCTCACACACACCGAGTCCGCCCGGTCTAGATTTATTACTCCGCATTCCCATATCACATGTTAACATAATTAACCATAGTTCCATTTGAAACTTGTAGGTGACAGGTAATCACCCGACCTTCATCATTCTAAGCATAGCTAAGCAAAACTAAGCATATACGAATTTAAAACTAGTAATATGGTAAATATGGAATAACAAGGTTGGTAATGTACCAATTTGGCTTTCACTTGACTCCTAATCACTTAATGCAGTAAAAAGAAGCAAAAGCGAAATCAATTTGTAAAATACAAGGTAGGGTTGTATGCATCCGGGGCTTGCCTTGGTTGACGGAAAAGTCTAGGTCCGGAGTCGTTCCACCGATATCAATACCAACCTCCACAGACAGATCAACCTCCTTAACTACTTGATTAACTACCACGTGTTCACCTTCGTTCACTACACGTAGTAACAATGCCATGTTTAACATGATACGGAATACGAAACATGATGCTCGATGATGGATGCAAAATTAACAACTTGAATACAACTTTTCTTCGCGGTACAGTTACAAGTTAAACTAACTAAACCATTTTCACAACACTCACAACAATTGCCAAGGATCATCACCAACTAATGACCCAAGGACATCACTTAATCAAAAACTCAAACAAAACCTAAATCACTAAAGGTTACTATTTGCTTTTATGAATGAATTAATTAATTAATAATTATGAAATAAATCAACTTGTTCCAATTGAGTACAAAATTTTTGTAAATGTGCATCACATGATAACTAAGTGACAAAACAATTTTCCTAATTTTTGGATACATAAATAAGCCTAGAAAAATCCTGGAAACTCATTTATTAATTAATTGAGCAATTTTTATCACATTCAAAAACTACTGAAAATCAACATTTCATATTTTTCCTAAATAATACACATCACAGAGAAGTCACACAAAAATTGTTAGAATTTTTGGAGCTCTAAATAAATCTACACAAAAATAACAAAAACAGACACTATTCATTTAAATCTGAAAAACAGAAAAATCATTTTGAACGCTGAGTCACTGACATCGGGTCACACCTGTCATCCCTAACCTCGCGCGTTTGACCACGACGGCGACGGCGCTGACCGACGTAAACTCATCGACGGTGAGCCCAACGATGACGGCCAAAGTACCAAAACGATCACCAAGACTAGGCGCATCGATTGATGTCCCTATCAGTACTGATTACGGCCCTATACTAGCTCGACGGCGGCCATGACGGACGCGGTGGCATGGCAGCGCTACATCGGCGACGTGAAACCGGTAGAGCTCAAACAAAGGATCCAGGAAGCACCAGTAGCTCACCCCAAACATGTTGAAGCAAGGAGCGAGGTCGGAGAAGCAACGGAGAGGCGTGACGACGACCACGGTGATCACGGCGGAGCAAAGATCGTCGGTGAGGAAGAACCGGCGACTGCAGTGATCAAAACGAGCAAGCAACATAGGATTAAGCACCACAGCATCGAGACGAAGCCGTAGGTACACCAATCAAGGCCAATGGCTCATCGGAGTAGGCTGGCCACGGTGAAACGGAATCTCGGGCGAGGTTGCCGGCCGCGAGGAAGAAAGCGACGAACGGTGAACTCACGGCGAAATCAATCGACCAGAGCTAGCAGGCTGGGTGCGCAAGGAGTAGGCAAATCTATCTAGCGCTATGCCATGACGGCGCAGGCGCTGGTTCGACGGCGAGGACTCAACGGAGCAGCGGCGGTGGTGACTGGAAAAACAGAGGAGAAGAGAAAGCGAAGAACAGCGACGGTGGCTGGCTTATAACGCGACCAAGGAAGCGCAAAGAAGCCACGCGGAAGCCTTCACCGCACCAACGCGACGCCCAGACGGCCACACGCGCGACTGGAAGCAAACCGAAGCTTGCCGGCGGTGTAGCTTAAGCGGTGAACACTGTTCATCGAAATTACAGAATTGCCATTCGCTAAATTTCACAAATTACTCCCAAATTTTCATAACAACTCAAAAATCTCCAAAAACAAAAGTTGTTCAAAACAAAAGTTCTATAACTTTGCTTTTGAAACCATACCCAAATTCGGCCTACATTTTGAAATGAACTTTTAAATTCAAAGCGGGGATATTTAAGGAATCTCACCTTTTTAAATAACTTCAAATTTTACTAAACAACGTGAAAAACTCCAAAAACAAACTTTGCACAACTTGACAAGCTCTACAACTTTGCTTTAAGACTCAATCCCAAAATGTGCTTCGATTTTAAAATGGATTTTCAGGGTCGGATTTAAATATTGAAAATCAGGGTTTTCGGAATTTCAAATCAATACAAAGATTTCAAACTTGATTCAAACAATACCAAGCAATACTTATAACATAAATGTAAACTTGTTTTAGTGAATGCATATCAAAGTTTACAATATGACCAATGCCTTGCAATGCATATGATGATATGTCCAGTTTTTAATACTTAAACACCCGGGGTGTTACAGTGAGGTCCGTTGTTCATACCACCTGATCGATAAAATGCCAAAAAAATATGAACATAAAAATATGCACAAAAAATTCTTCCAAGTAAAATGTGGCAACATAATTAAATATAGATCGAATGCAAGGAATAAGAATATATATAAATATAGAAGGCAAAGAAACATGAATATAAATATAGATCAAATGAATATAGATAGAATATTGGAGAAGACAACATATCAATATCATTGAAAAATGTAGGAGCCATGACCAAATCACGTAGAGAGAGAGTGGATTTCTTGAGAAGTGAGAGTGAAACGTGAGAAATGAGACTGTGAGAGTTCGTGGGTGGGTGGGATCAATGTATGTAGCCGACGGTTTGTTTTATATAGGGGGGCATGGACATCACTGCCGGTTTTTAAGTAGAACCGACAGTGAAAGTTAATATCACTGTCAGTTTTTAAATAGAACCGACAGTGAAAGTTAATATCACTGCCGGTTTGTAATTAGAACCGACAGTTAAGGTGCATATATGTAAAGAATATATTTATTTAGATAGTACAGTGGGAAAGTTTTAACAACAACGATATATTTATTTAGATAGTAATGAAATACATCAAAAAATAACAAAAATATTTGAAATAAATTACATATACGATAACAAAGACCTTACACTAAAATTCCATATACGATAACAAAGACATATTTGCGTATAGGTCAATGTTACAATCAATGTGTATCAACACATTATAATGTAACCACCTCAGTAGCATTCTTCTAGCACCAACTAGGGTCAAACAGCAGCACCGAGGTGGTCTACGAGCTATACCGGTTGGAGATGACAAGGTGGCATCGATGAATCCGCCTTGTCTATACATGGCCTTTTTCCAGATGCGCACAGCAGCGGATGGCTCTATGAACCTCGTGGCGTCTTCAATCTTTGGCGTTGCTCTATCTTTAGTAGCATTCTTCTAGTACCTCTTGTGTGCACCATTTTGGTGGACTACGACGCATAACGATTTTGTGGTTTGTCGTGAGAGGAAAACATTGTATCATGACTGATAAGGCCTGGCTGAAACCAACATGCATGGAGAGGCTAGCTCCTGGCTGAGGGCCATTTTATAGGGGCTAGCAGTCGTGGTACATTTTTATTTCTGAACTAAAGTTGTCGGGGTTGGTGGGAGCAGTGTTCCAACTGTTGTGGTCAGTGGGAGCACTGTTGGCATGAGAGGAGCATCTACACATCACTGTCGGTTTTAGTTTAAAAACCAATAGTGAATGGAGCCTTCTGTGTCGATTCGAGCAACCGACTGTGAAGAACCAAAATCAGCAGTGAAGGGCCCTGCCGCCATCGTAGCCAGTGAGGGGTTAAGTAGTATAGCATTTACCTTCCTTTCGAATTCCTCTGACTGCCTCAACGGTTAAGACTCCACAACGTAGCCCCTAAGACTCGTGTTCGAGTCCCAGGCGGCCCAAATTTTTTATTTCAATTTTATAAATTATTATATGACTTTGGGAAATTGTTCATCACTGCTGGTTGTAATTCTAAACCGATAGTGATGAGGAAATATCACTGTTGGGTCAATCCTCAAACCGGCAGTGATGTGGGTGTAGCAGTAAGGGGTTAAGTAGGATAACTTTTCTATTTCTTTCAAATACCTCCGACTGGCTCAACGGTTAAGACCCCATAGCTTAGCCCCTGAGACCCGTGTTCGAGTCCCAGGCGGCCCAAATTTTTTGTTTCAATTTTATAAATTATTAAATGACTTTGGAAAATTGTTCATCATTGCCAGTTCTAATAATAAATCAATAGTGATGAGGAACCATCACTGCCGGGCCATTCCTCAAACCGGCAGTGATGGGGTGTACCAGTTAGGGGCTAAGTAGTATAACTTTTCCCTTCCTTTCGAATTCCTCCAACTGCCTCAATGGTTAAGACTCTACAACTTAGCCCCCGAGACCCGTGTTCGAGTCCCAGGCGGCCGAAATTTTTTGTTTCAATTTTATAAATTATTAAATGAATTTTCTCTATGCACCTTCTTTCTCCATGGCCTTCTTAGCGTTCCTCTTCATCTTGGCCTGATCTAGAGACTAGAATAGTACACGCATCAAGTAAATGGATCACTCAACAGTCAACACACAAGCCACATGCATTTCCATTCACATCTCCAGGAGCACATACATCAATGATCAATGAAGGTTGGAGGAGGAATGGAGCTACTACACCTTTGCTCAATGCCAACTATGGGCTGGGCTCCTTCGAGTATTGTGAGCAGGGACTACAAACTGGTTGGGGACTAGTGGCGCCGAGGAGCTATGGATCCCTCACTACTAGTAGTAGCTCGGAAGAGAATGGCCACCCCAATGTCCTTCTATCGGAAGTCTAGACATATATATTTATATTTATATTTAGCTAGTGTTTAAATTTAGAGAGTAAAGTTTAGAAATGTTACGTCCGGTGTCTAATCGAGTGTTTGAATAGTAATAAGGTCAGTCTCAATGGTAGTTTTAAATAACTTTTATTCTCATTAATTGCTATGATACGTCGGCATATTTGCTGAGTTGGCAGAGTATTAATGAGGAGGAGAGAGGAGATGAGAGTTTCATCAGGATCAAACATCCTTCACGGTTATGTGCATAATGATTACATAGTTAACAATAATCTAATTATCTTTACGTGCATCAACAATGAGGGCCTCATTGTGATCAAGCCGTACGTAAGCAGGTTCGTCACCCTCTTGAAGGATAGGTAGGGGTACATTCGCCCTGAATGGAGGCATTTCCTAATAGCCCCTATAGTCTTCTTCGTCCGTCACTCCATCGACACCGACAATCTTCCTTTTCCCTTCTAGGACTACTTTTAGCCTTCCTTTTGTCTTGTAGTCCCTTGCATAGAAGACTTGCATAACATCTCTTGCAAGGACGAAGGGGTCGTCTCTGTATGCGATCTTAGTGAGATCAACGGTAGTGAACCCTTCGCTGTCAGTGTTGATTTCCTCGAGCCGAACCCACTGGCAGCGAAAAAGAGCTGCCTTCAACGGACCGTAGGCTAGCTCCCATATCTCCTCTATGAAACCATAGTATGTCGCTTGCACGTTGTCGTTTTCGTCGTGAGCATCAAAACAAACACCATAATTTTGGTATGTGCTCTTTCCATCTTGCTTTTTTGTGTAAAATGTGAATCCATTGATCTCATACCCTTAGTACTTAAGATATGTACTCGAAGGTCCCTAGGCTAAGGCATCTAGTAGATTACCCAACTTTATTCCAAGCAAGCGATGTCGCAACCAGTTGACAAATTCCTCCTTATGTTTTTTATCGAGCCAAGCCTGTGACCTGCTCGGATACAGAGTTTGCAGCGATTTCTCCCCGATCGTTCCTTTGCCACGTAGTCTTCCCTCGTGACGAGAATCTAGAACTCTAACCCTTTTGATGTCCAGATAATATGTGTAGAACTCAATGGCCTCCTCCGTTGACCATCCTTCAACCCTGCCCCCTTCTGGCCTGAATTTGTTCCTAACATACCTCCTGAAAACTTTCATCAATCTTTCAAAAGGGAACATCTGATGCAGGTACATTGGGCCAAGGGCTCTAATTTGGCCAACAAGATGAATGAGCAGATGCAATGAGATATCAAAGTAAGTCGGCGGGAAATGCATCTCAAGCCTAACAAGAGTTTCGGCTATGTCCCGCTGCAGCTGCTCTAGCGTGGACACATCAATGACCTTTTTTGAGACCGCGTTGAAGAATGAGCAAAGCTTTATGATTGGGGTGCGGACCTTTGGGGGGAGGATACCACGTAGGGCAACAGGGAGCAGCTGAGTCATAATGACATGACAGTCATGGGACTTCATAGGTCTATAGCTGAACTTGAGTTCTCTCATGTTCACTAGCCTCTTCGGGTTCGCACAGTAGCCTGTCAAGACTTTGAGTTCATTGAAGAAAGAAATAAGCGCACGCTTTTCTTCCTTCTTCAATGTCCATGACGCAACCGGATGTTCGAACTGGCCATTCTCTAGCTCCACGGGATGCAGCTCGTTCCAGATTCCCAAGTGTTGCAAGTCCAAGCGTGTGGCTAGTGAATCCTTCGATGTCCCCCCGGTGTCCATCAAGGTGTTAAGTGTAACAACCCAAAAATCCACACACCAAAAATTCCAACTACAAAATTTTTTCTTCAAAACCCCATGTGATGTTGAGTGACATATAGAAGTCAAACCCTAGTTTGCATTTAGTTGTAACCTAATTACTCATTTTCATATGCAAAGTATGTCACTTATCATACATGTTTAAATTCCTAACAGATAAATCATGCATGTGCTTAATACCAAATTAAGAGTTGGTTCTCATTGCCCTTTTTGTTGTGCAAATAAAAGCAACAACCTATAATTAAATAATCATGTAATTAATTAATTAAGTAAGTGCCACCTAAGTATGTGGATTCCACATATAAGCCCTAAACTCTTGCCCAAACCAAAATGAAGGTATTGTAACTATAATTATGAGACTAAATAAATCAAACCCTAAACAAATTGGCAACAAATAAAAGAGAAAGGAAAACAAAATAGAAAAAGAATAAAAAAAAGAGAAAGGAAAGAATAGGGAGAAGCAGCAGCCTAGGCCTACTTGGCCTTGCGAGCTAGCCCGCCTGCCCTCCCACTCGCGCACGCGGCCCACGAAGCCGGTCCAGCTTCGCCTCGCCACCCACGCGCGCAGACACCGACCGCCGGGTCCCACCTACCAGCCCGTACCGCTTCACCGCGTCATGACGCGCCTGAGCCGCACCCGCTGCCAACCGGACCGCACGCGTCAGCCACCCCAGCAATAGGGTCTTCTTCCTCCCCACGCCAGCCTCTCCTCCCGACCGAGCCCCGACCAAAGCAGCAGGCACGGGCCTAGGGTCACACAAATCGCATGACCTTGTTCCCTTGGAGCCACGCCCACGCAACCCCTACGCCACCAACCCTGCACGCCAGGACCGTCGGTTGCACCGCACGCATCACCACCGCCCGATCGCCGTCCGCCATTGGAGCCCTTGGAGCTCGGCTATAAAAGCCAACGTCCGTGAGAACTAACCCTCAGCCCGTTTGCCGCCGCCGCTGGTGGCACAGCACCACACCATGTCAAGCCGAGAGAGAGGCAGGAGGGAGAAGCAAGGAGAAGAAGGAAGATGCTGCGGGGAGGAGCTCACCGGAGCCGGAGTGAGCGACGCCGCACTGCACTGCTTCCGGAGCTACACGGCCACACCATCTCGCTGCACCGCCGCACCACACCGTCAAGGACACCGCGGTAAGCCTCCTACGACTAAGTCCAACTCCAAGCCCCTGGCCGCCATGAATAAACCATGCTGGAGCTCAAGCCAAGCTTCGGCCTAGCCAAACTACCACCAAAAGACCTCCATGATCGTCTTCTTCAGCCTTGCGGTGCTATGCTAAGACAATTTGAGGTCAAGCCATGGCCAACTACACACCGCACGCACGAGTACGAGCTTACAAACGCCAAGTCGACATCGGGCCATCCCTGCTCGAGCACACCACACGCCGACACTCTCTTCGCGCACACAAGCACCCACGCTCACACGCACTGGTCGACGTGCACGCACGCACTGCTCGAAGACACAGCCACTGGACACACGCACGTGGGGCATGCACATAGACACGCTTGGGCACGCTCACCATGGCCTAGAGCACGGCCATGGCAAGGCCGCCTTGGCCACCCCACCGCAGACACGCCGCCGTTAACATCACGCCAAGCTCCGCCATTCCGCGGGACATGCCGCGCGCATGCTTAGTGAGCAAAGAAGATCGCCGCAGCCCTGCTTTCGACCATGCGGCACTGTCACCGGAGCGCCGCCATGACCAAGCCCGCCGTCACCATGGCCGGAGGAGAACCAGATGGACGAGGAACGAGAGTACCATGAGGAGTACAGAGACGACTACACTGATGGTGCCACATCCCACCCAACCTCATAGCACCTATTACGCATGGCTAATATAGAACTGCTATTGTTTTACTTTATTGTTATATTCACAGTATGATAGGACTTGCATGGTAGTATGCTTACTTGATGGCCTTTACCTTGACGCAACCTTACCCCTGCTTACCCTGCCGCTATATTTCATTGCTTATTACTTCTACTACGCTTGTACTACATTGATGCATGGTGGAAACGGGTGTTATCTGGACTATGGGGAGAGTGCTGCGTGTGTGACTTAGGTGCATGGAGGGTGAAGGTTGTGTCGACCAAGTTGGAATATACGACGAGCCTAGGGCAAGTCTTGCCACGGGGTGCTACCTGGGCACCCTTAGAAATGGATACCTGTGGTGGGTAAATGGTATATGAGGTGGCCCTAGGTGTGAACCTGTGATGGGAGGAGCCCAGGGTTGAGGTGCTGTGGTGGCACGATAAATGGAAACCCTGATGAAGACATTCTGGCTTGGTCATCCCTAAGGACTTACTAGTACTTAGATTCACGAGGAAGCCTTACGTACCACTTGCCCTATATGGTGCGGGACGGCCGGACTACTTGGTAGGATATTGCCACTACTGCTAGGTTGATAGAGGATAGTGTGAGGAGGTACGGGCACGGAGGATTCCCCCCACACCCTTCTGAGACTTCATGGAGACCTTGTGGACCCGACTCATGACTCACAGTTTTAGCCACCCCAGACTAGACTTGGGGTGTACCAGGGCTGAATGATAGGGTGGCATTATCCTAGGCTAGCAAGCGGCCGGAATCAGCTCAGTTGACGACGGTCAGCGAGGAAGGCGGATCTTGTGGTTATGTAAAACCTCTGCAGAGTGTATGGTTGATCGATCGATACATATGCCGACTTGTCAGCTATGGACCTTTCCTAGGTTTCGCTTAAACTAGATAGTGAGATGAGTCTTTCTCTTCTTCCCCCGTGAGAGAGTGTCGGTCGTAGCCAGGGGCTACGGGCCATGAGACAGTGCCGAGAGGGAGTTGGCATGTCGACTGAGCAATGGTATGGTGGTGATGTGGTGATGATGTGGAGATGGTGGTATATCGATCCCAGGATCAAAACCTGGCTCTGGATGGAAATGGGGTGGAATGGGTGTGGGAATTGTGTTAAAACTTGACCAACTATTAATATATATATACTTGATATGCTAAAACATAGGAAACCCCAGCCTTATAGGTTCCTTTTGAATATATCCAACTTGCATCCAATTTCCACAAAGCAATGGTCATAGGGTGGGAGTGGCTAGTACAAATCGTATTGATAAATTTTGGCACACAGGTTCTGCTGAGGAGTATAGCTCTAAGGAGTTTGATGGTTGAGGGGTTCGTTCCTACTCTCGAGTTTGGCGATCTTGTCTTCAAGCTGTTCTGAATGAATGCTACTTTTGACTCCGCCAATGCGGTGATGTAATAATTTATGTAATTCCACACTATTTGTACTCTGATATTATCGTTGTATGGATGTGGTATTCGACTAGAATTTGGGTAATATGATCTACAACGGTCATAATACACTTCGACTCTGTGGATTTCCCTTCGTGGAAATCAGGTCGTTTCAGTTGGTATCAGAGCCATACTTGACCCTAGGACGAAACCCTCATAAATGGATGATAGAATAGGACGTGAACAACCCTTCTTTCGGTTATATACCGACCCTGCATTTACTTTTATGCAAGGCTTATCTATTTATTGACCTGCTAACACCTGCTAAAACATACAGATGGCAACGAACGTTGAATGGCCGCCTCTAGGATCGCTACCTCTGGACCACGCCAAGCTTACCTTCAACCTATGTGAGCTCGGGGGTTTTGCATAGACCCTCTGTCGAGTTCTCATCACGTTAGGAGTCCCTAACAAGCTTGTCAAGGTCACCTGCACCGGGAAGTCAGCTCAGGAAGGAGGAATCGAAGGACCGATTGTCACCTCAGTCGAGTTCCCAGCTAGCACTACCTTACCTTATGTCCCAACTTTCACCGAGTTGACTATAGAGGACACAGTTGAGGAGGGACTGCGAGCTGTCTCACACAAGGCACTTCGCAAAGTGATGAGGGACCACTACGAGCACCTGAAGATGATAGAGTTTCGTCTACTTCCCTAGGCCCTCGACCTCAGCCTTACCCCTAGTGAGCAGAGTTTCATAGCCGGCAGAGTTATCTTTGCCGAGGAGGACAGATGCCTTCGCATCTCGGCTATCCACCTACTAGAGCAGGACAGGTACGTGACCCAGCTTGAGCAGAGGAGATGTCAGGACCGGGCCCTTCTATGGGAGTACCAGGAGCGAGACTCGCAGGGAGCACAGGAGCGAGCTAGTCTGCTTGAGACAGTTGCCAAGCTATAGGACAATCTCAACTGTCGTGAAAAAGTCCACAGAGCCGAGGTCGTTTACTTACAGGACAAAGCCGCCGACCTAGGCAACAGGAACTGCTACCTCGACAGCATGGTCTTGGAGTTGTAGAGAGAGTTGGATGACAAGAAGGCTGAGTTCAACCACATAGGAGACAGAGAGAGGTCCATGGGGATTGATATGCTAAAAATCCAATCTAAGAACAAGACCATGACTCAGGAGCTAGAGGAGTTTAGGAAGAAGGCCGTTCGCAACTAGGGTCACCTGATCGAGGCACTCAGGCAGAATGAGTACCTACAGGACAAGTGTGAGAGGACTTGGCAGGCTTGGTAGAAGTCTGACAAGAAGCGCCTTAGGGAGATGAAGGGTATGTGGGATCAGCTACCTAAGGAGATTCGCAGCAAGACGAAGCCTAGGATAGAGGAGTTTGAGTTAGCCTCGACTCGCCTCAACCTAGACGCCTGCCCTACCCTCCCTGGAGCCAAGCCTACTGAGGAGCTCACCGAGGCCTTGAAGTACATGTCCCGACTTCACAAGTCTGACGAGGAGATCGAGATCGAGAATAGTCGTATCCCAGCTGCGGTGTATGAGTTAGAGTAGATGACCCTACGAGGTCATGAATCATGTCAGTGGCTTCCATAAGTTGTACCCCATGATGTACCCCTTGTAAGATGTAATATGAGACACTATGCGTAGTATGATTCTCGCGAGTCTCCAAGTGTAGCTACTGGAGATGAAGCTATGTAATAAAACCCATGTAATGAATGTTTTGGATCTTATGGCTTCTTTGTAATGAGTGTTGGATAGTATAAATGTTTTTCTTTAAATCGTCAAAATCATGTAATCATTCTGAATTATAAACACTTATGGCACAAACACTAAAATTCCTATGATCCGTGTTGTAGATGCCGAACCGCCGATCTGCTTGCCTAATGAACCGTGGACGTGCGCCCACCCCCAAACTAGTCGAACCAAACAAGGGGCGTGGTGGCAACAACCGTGGCCGTGGCTATGGCCGTGGACGTGGAGGGATACCCTTCAACCTGGAAAATACCCCGCCGCTTATTGAGGAGAACATTCTGCCACCACCACCACCGAACCCGACAGAGGTGATGGCGCAACAGACCCAGCTTCTTGCAGCTCTTGTAGATGGAGCAAACTGTCACCAGGGAGGTCAGCAGAATGACTTCCAAAGGGAGCTGGAGGGATTTCTGAAGCTGAGGCCACCTACCTATGATGGCACTGACCCTGACCCGCTTGTAGCCGATGACTGGCTCAAGGAGGTGGAAAAGAAGCTCGACCTCACCACCTTCACCGACGATGAGTGTGTTGGAGCTACCACACACCTGCTCACAGGTGCAGCACACGCCTGGTGGGACAGTTTTAATGATTCCCATGAGGACCCTGCCAACATCTCGTGGGATGAGTTCACCAAAGCATTCACTGAGTATCACATTCCCAAGGGTATCATGGAGGCCAAAGCCGAGGAGTTCTACAACATCAAGATGGGAAAGGACAAGGTGACTGAGTACACTACTCGTTTAACCAACCTTCTACGCTATGCACCTTCCTATGTTGTGAACTCTGAGAAGGAGAAGCTGTACTATTACCGCAAGGGACTTAACCCGCACATCAAGCTAAAGTTTGGCGGTATTGAGAGTAGCACGATGCGTGCTCTGGTGGATCGCTGCATCTAGATCGAGAAGGACCATGCTGAAGCTGGAGAGGAGTATAGGGAGAGGAAGCGTAAGCCTAAGGAGTCCTTCCGTGGCCGTGACCACAAGAGGTTCCACAGAGATGCACCATCCAGGGAACGCTCTCGCCACAACATGGATGACAACCCTGGATCGAGTAGGGGTGGTGGAGGCTACACCACCAAATACTCCCACCCTGCTTAGGATCATTACACCCGGGACCGTTATGCTCAGGACCGCAACACTCAGGACCGTTCCAACCGTCCCCGCTCAGCGAATGAACACCCAGCACAGAACCGCTCTGCACCAAGCACTAGAAACTGGAAGGCACCCGCGCCAACCCCTATAGGCAGTGCACCTTTCACCTACTTCGCTTGTGGCCAACCGGGTCACAAAGTCGCTGAGTGCCCTCAGAACTTAGCCGCTCAGAAGTCTCAGTTCAAGGGATTTGCTACTCGTGGACGTCTCAACCATCTAGACGCCAAGGAAGCACAGGCTGCCCCTGACGTTGTGTACGGTATGTTTTTAGTTAATGGCAATACTGCATCAGTTCTATTTGACTCTGGAGCAACTTGTTCTTACATATCATCCAAGTTTGCACGAGAGCATGACCTGCCTATAACCCCACATGGAAAGCCTATCATCACCAGCTCACCTTTAGGAGACCTAAAGTGCACCCACATCTATAAGGGAGTGAGTCTTACCATTAAGGGTCTTATCTTTGAAGCCGACCTAACCCTGTTACCTTCCACGAGCCTAGATGTCATCTTAGGTATGGATTGGCTAACCATTCACTGAGGTATCATATCATGTTCACCTAGATACGTCCAAGTGACCCACCCATCAGGCCAAGTTATTAGGTGTGAACCTCACTCCAAAAAGTCCACCTCTATCCTATGTGCCCTTAAAAGCGAGTTCAGAATCACAGAAGGAGGAGAGGACAGTCCATGATGTGCCTGTGGTCAGAGACTATCCTGATGTATTCCCTAAAGAATTACCGGGTATGCCACCAGACCGTGATGTAGAGTTCATCATTGAACTTTTGCCAGGAATAGGACCCATTGCCAAGAAACCCTATCGCATGTCAGTTGACGAACTGGCCGAGCTCAAAAAATAGCTTGATGAGCTCATCTCAAAGGGTTATATCAGACCCAGTGCTTCACCCTAGGGATCCCCTATTCTGTTTGTTAAGAAGAAGGATGGCTCAATGAGAATGTGCATTGATTATCGGAACTTGAACGCAGTCACCATCAAGAACAAGTACCCTCTGGCAAGAATTGATGACCTACTTGACCAGCTCAGAGGTGCCAAGTATTTCTCCAAGATTGATCTCAGATCTGGCTATCATCAAATGAAGATTCGAGAGAGTGATATTCCGAAGACAGCTTTCGTGACTAGGTATGGGCAGTTTGAGTTCACTGTGGTGTCCTTTGGACTCACGAATGCTCCCGCATACTTCATGAACATGATGAATAATGTTTTCATGGATGAACTGGATAAGTTCGTGGTAGTATTCATTGATGACATCCTTGTCTATTCACCCACCACTGAAGAACATGAACATCATCTGAGAACTGTGCTTGAGAAACTAGCCCAACATCAGCTCTACGCAAAGTTCAGCAAATGCAAATTTTGGCTATAGAAAGTTGCATTCCTAGGCCATGTACTATCAGCTGAAGGTGTCGCAGTTGACCCAGCCAAGATTGAAGCTGTGAAAGAGTGGGATCAACCTCGTAATGTGACAGAAGTCAGAAGTTTCTTGGGATTGGCTGGATATTATCGCCGATTCATCAAAAATTTCTCCAAGATAGCCCGTCCGATGACCAACCTTCTGAAGAAGACCAAGGAGTTTGAATGGATGCCCGAGTGCGAGCGAAGGTTCCAGGAATTGAAATAGAAGCTTACCACAACTCCTGTGCTAGCATTGCCTGATATCAGTAAAGATTTCGTGGTCTACTGTGATGCATCCCGTCAAGGACTTGGCTGTGTATTGATGCAAGGTGGGAAAGTGATAGCTTATGCTTCTCGACAGTTGAAAGAACACGAGAACTGTTACCCCACTCATGATCTTGAGTTAGCAGCAGTTGTACATGCATTGAAGATCTGGAGGCACTACTTGATAGGCAACAAGTGTGATATCTATACCAATCACAAGAGCTTTAAGTACTTTTTCACTTAGGAAGATCTGAATATGAGACAATGCTGATGGCTAGAGTTGATCAAGGACTATGACCTAGAAATTCACTATCATCCAGGAAAAGCTAATAGAGTTGCAGATGCCCTCAGTCGCAAGAGCTACTGTCACACCTTGATCACAGAATCCGTACCACCTGAACTCAAGGAAGAGATTGATGATTTCCAACTTGAGATACTACCACATGGCTTGTTGAATGAGCTCCGCATACAGTATGATCTCACAGATCGCATCCGTCAAGCTTAGAAAAATTGTGAAGAAATTGGGTATCTCCGTGGTCTGATGAAACTAGGCTACAAGACCAACCACCATGAAGACGAACAAGGAACCATCTGGTTCAAGGATAGAATCTATGTACCTTCTGATCCAGCACTACGAGAGGAAATTCTGTCAGAATCTCATGATTCTAAGTACTATATTCACCCTGGAGGTTCAAAGATGTATCAAGACTTGAAGAAACACTTTTGGTGGACAGGCATGAAGACAGACATTGTGGGACATGTGGCACGATGTGACACCTATAATAGAGTCAAGGCTGAACATCAAAGGCCTACAGGATTGCTGAAGCCTCTTGATGTTCCCGAGTGGAAATGGGAGAGCATATCCATGGATTTCATAGTCGGGTTGCCCCGTTCACAGAAAGGCAATGATTCCATTTGGGTGATTGTAGATCGTTTGACCAAGGTTGCTCACTTTGTACCCATTAAGACCAAGACCGATGCCGAAAAGTTAGCAGATCTATATGTTGAGCATATCCTCAGACTGCATGGAGCTCCCTCTAGTATTGTATCTGATCATGGTCCTCAGTTTATGTCCCGATTCTAGGAAGCTCTGCACAAGTCCATCGGAACCAAACTTGATTTCTGTACCGCTTATCACCCACAGATAGATGGACAGACTAAACGAGTAAATCAGATCTTAGAAGACATGCTCCGCACTAGTGTACTGAATTATGGCTCTGATTGGGAGAAATGCTTACCCTATGCAGAGTTCTCTTACAACAACAGCTACCAAGCCAGCATCAAGATGTCGCCATTCGAAGCTCTGTATGGCAGACCTTGTAAGACACCTTTGATGTGGTCCCAACCAGGAGAAAGATCGTTCTTTGACTCTGCTAAGATTCAAGATGCCGAAGAAGGAATTGCTCAAGTGAAGGAGAATTTGAGAATTGCTCAAAGTTGATACAAGAGCTATGCTGACAAAAGAAGAAGAGAACTTGAATACAATGTGGGGGATTTCATCTATCTCAAGGTATCCCCGCTACGTGGAACTGTCAGATTCCATGTGAAAGGAAAGCTTGCCCCTAGATTTGTTGGCCCATACAAGATTTGCAAGAGGATTGGAAAGCTCGCCTACAAACTTGAGCTAACTGAGGAATTGGCGGGTGTACATCCCGTATTCCATGTCTCACAGCTACACAAGTGTTTGAGAGTGTCCGATGAAGTAGTTCCAACTGATACACTTGACATTCAAGATACTCTTGAGTATAAAGAACATCCTATCTGAATTCTAGGTAGAGATACCAAAGAGACCCGAAGCAAAACTATTCCTATGTGCAAGGTCCAATGGAGCAATCACACTGAGAGAGAAGCAACATGGGAGAAAGAGTCTGACCTCCGGCTACAATATCCTTATCTCTTCGAAGGGTACGTTCTGTTTTAATCTCGGGGACGAGATTCTTTTAAGGGGGTAGGACTGTAACAACCCAAAAATCCACACACCAAAAATTCCAACTACAAATATTTTTCTTCAAAACCCCATGTGATGTTGAGTGACATATAGAAGTCAAACCCTAGTTTGCATTTAGTTGTAACCTAATTACTCATTTTCATATGCAAAGTATGTCACTTATCATACATGTTTAAATTCCTAACAAATAAATCATGCATGTGCTTAATACCAAATTATGAGTTGGTTCTCATTGCCCTTTTTGTTGTGCAAATAAAAGCAACAACCTATAATTAATTAATCATGTAATTAATTAATTAATTAAGTGCCACCTAAGTATGTGGACTCCACATATAAGCCCTAAACTCTTGCCCAAACCAAAATGAAGGTATTGTAACTATAATTATGAGACTAAATAAATCAAACCCTAAACAAATTGGCAACAAATAAAAGAGAAAGGAAAACAAAATAGAAAAAGAATAAAAAAAAGAGAAAGGAAAGAATAGGGAGAAGCAGCAGCCTAGGCCTGCTTGGCATTGCGAGCCAGCCTGCCTACCCTCCCACTCGCGCACGCGGCCCACGAAGCCGGCCCAGCTTCGCCTCGCCACCCGCGCGCGCGCAGACGCCGACCGCCGGGTCCCACCTGCCAGCCCATACCGCTTCACCACGTCGCAACGCGCCTGAGCCGCACCCGCTGCCAACCGGACCCCACGCGTTAGCCACCCCAGCAACAGGGTCTTCTTCCTCCCCATGCCAGCCTCTCCTCCCGACCAAGCCCCGACCGAAGCAGCAGGCGTGGGCCCAGGGTCACACAAATCGCATGGCCTTATTCCCTTGGAGCCGCACCCACGCAACCCCTATGCCACCAACCCCACATGCCAGGACCATCGGATGCGCCGCACATATCACCACCGCCCGATCACCGTCCACCATTGGAGCCCTTAGAGCTCAGCTATAAAAGCCAACGTCCGTGAGCCCTAACCCTTAGCCCGTTCGCCACCGCCGCTGGTGGCACAGCACCACACCACGTCAAGCAGAGAGAGAGGGTGGAGGGAGAAGCAAGGAGGAGAAGGAAGCCACTACGGGGAGGAGCTCGCCGGAGCCAGAGCGAGCGATGCCGCACTGCACTGCTTCTAGAGCTACACGGCCACACCATCTCGCTGCACCGCCGCACCACACCGTCAAGGACACTGTGGTAAGCCTCCTACGACTAAGACCAACTCCAAGCCCCTGGCCGCCATGAATAAACCATGTCGGAGCTCAAGCCAAGCTTCGGCCTAGCCAAACTGCCACCAAAAGACCTCCATGATCGTCTTCTTCAGCCTTGTGGTGCTATGCTAAGCCAATTTGAGGTCAAGCCGTGGCCAACTACACACCGCACGCATGAGTACGAGCTTACAAACGCCATGTCGACATCGGGCCATCCCTGCTCAAGCACACCGCATGCCGCCACTCTCTTCGCGCACACAAGCACCCACGCTCACACGCACTGGTCGACGTGCACGCATGCGCTGCTCGAAAACACGGCCACTGGACACACGCACACAGGGCACGCATGTAGACACGCTCGGGCATGCTCACCATGGCCTAGAGCACGGCCATGGCAACGCCGCCTTGGCCACCCCACCGCGGACACGCCGCCGTTAACATCATGCCAAGCTCCGCCGTTCCATGGGACATGCCACGCGCATGCTTAGTGAGCAAGAAGATCGCCGCAGCCCTGCTTTCGACCACGCGACAATGTCACCGGAGCACCGCCATGACTAAGCCCGTCGTCACCGTGGCCGGAGGTGTTGAGAGCTCCTGGAGCCCCTTCAACCTGCTTGCCATGGCCGTAGCAGCGTCGGGGAGCTCGTGCACACCACCAATCTCCGGTACCGCCGCCACAGCCACCACTCCACCGCTCGCTGGTGTACGAGGACCGCCGCCACCGCGGCCAGCCAACGGGAGCCGCCCGGCCACCACGTTAACTTCACCGGGGCACCCACCATGGTGAGGCCAAGCTTTTGCTCACCTTAATTGCACACCCGCGCCGCTGTAGGGGCTCACTGGTGAGCTCACCTCCGGCGGGAGCATCGGGGACGATGGGGAATTCTCCCCGCCTGGTTCATGCACGCGTGCACCCGGTCCTGGTGAACCAAACAGAGGAGAAGGAGAGGTGGACCTGGACTACGTAGACCATGTCTGCGGTCCATGAACCAACACCGCGTAGTCCACCATGCCCCGGATCGGTGGACCAGAGCCCAGTAGAGGCCCAAGGTTGTGACGTGGCCACACCGACGCATGACACATGGCGGGCTGAGCCCAGCCCAAATCCAGCCCTATCCAGGCCCAATCGGCCCAGTTTGGACCCGGCCTGAGCTGACCGTTGATCGGGCCCACAAGTCAGCGACACAGAGGCACTGGGCCCACTTGTCAGTGGGTGACGTCAAGCTGATGTCAGCGGGACCCCACCTGTCTGTACCAGAACTGAGACGATGATGTCATGCTGACGTCAGCATGCCACGTGGACCAACAGGAGCGTGACACGTGTCAGCACGATATTAATTCAGCCTTTTCCCATTTTCAGAAATGATTTAAACTTTAGAAATTCATAACTAATTCATACGAACTCAGAAAAATATGAAACCAAGGCCAAAATTCATCTAAAATCGAGCTCTACGCAATGGACCCCTGTTTGTGAGCATTTGGCTCCTTTGAATTTTCATTGCTTCTTTGTGCTATTCTATAGACGTCGCTAACACGACTATAATGCGATCGTATGCAGACTCGGAGGAGAACCAGATGGACGAGGACCGAGAGTACCGTGAGGAGTACGGAGACGACTACACTGAAGGTGCCACGTCCCACCCAACCTCGTAGCACCTATTACGCATGGCTAATATAGAACTGCTATTGCTTTACTTTATTGTTATATTCACAGTATGATAGGACTTGCATGGTAGTATGCTTACTTGATGGCCTTTACCTTGACGCAACCTTACCCCTGCTTACCCTGCTATTAGGCTAGACACACGCTTGCTGCTATATTTCATTGCTTATTACTTCTACTATGCTTGTACTACATTGATGCATGGTGGAAACTGGTGTTATCTAGACTATGGGGAGAGTGATGCGTGTGTGACTTGGGTGCGTGGAGAGTGAGGGTTGTGTCGACCAAGTTGGAATATACGACGAGCCTAGGGCAAGTCTTGCCACGGGGTGCTACCTGGGCACCCCTGGAAATGGATACCTGTGGTGGGTAAATGGTATATGAGGTCGCCCTAGGTGTGAACCTGTGATGGGAGGAGCCCGGGGTGGAGGTGCTATGGTGGCATGGTAAATGGAAACCCTGATGAAGACATTCTGGCTTGGTCATCCCTAAGGACTTACTAGTACTCAGATTCACTAGGAAACCTTACGTACCACTCGCCCTATATGGTGCAGGACGACCGGACTACTTGGTAGGATATTGCCACTACTGCTAGGTTGATAGCGGATAGTGTGAGGAGGTACGGGCACGGAGGATTCCCCCCACACCCTTCCGAGACTTCATGGAGACCTTGTGGACTCGACTCATGACTCACAGTTTCAGCCACCCCAGACTAGACTTAGGGTGTACCAGGGCTGAATGGTAGGGTGGCATTATCCTAGGCTAGCAAGCGGCCGGAATCAGCTCAGTTGATGACGGTCAGCGAGGAAGGTGGATCTTGTGGTTATGTAAAACCTCTGCAGAGTGTATGGTTGATCGATCGATACATATGCCGACTTGTCAGCTATGGACCTTTCCTGGGTTTCGCTTAAACTAGATAGTGAGATGAGTCCTTCTCTTCTTCCCCCGTGAGAGAGTGTCGGTCATAGCCAGGGGCTACGGGCCATGAGACAGTGCCGAGAGGGAGTTGGCCTGTCGACTGAGCAATGGTATGGTGGTGATGTGGTGATGATGTGGAGATGGTGGTATATCAATCCTAGGATCGAAACCTGGCTCTGGACGAAAATGGGGTGGAATGGGTTGGGAATGGTGTTAAAACTTGACCAACTATTAATATATATATACTTGATATGCTAAAACATAGGAAACCCCAGCCTTATATTTTCCTTTTGAATATATCCAACTTGCATCCAATTTCCACAAAGCAATGCTCATAGGGTGGGAGTGGCCAGTACAAATCGTACTGATAAATTTTGGCACACTAGTTCTGTTGAGGAGTATAGCTCTGTGGAGTTTGACGGTTGAGGGGTTCGTTCCTACGCTCGAGTTTGGCGATCTTGTCTTCAAGTTGTTCTGAATGAATGCTACTTTTGACTCCGCCAATGCGGCGATGTAATAATTTATGTAATTCCGCACTATTTGTACTCTGATATTATCGTTGTATGGATGTGGTATTCGACTGGAATTTGGGTAATATGATCTACAATGGTCATAATACACTTCGACTCTGTGGATTTCCCTTCACGGAAATCAGGTCGTTTCATTAAGAGTGTTAGTGCACATGTTTTTAGTGATGTGCATGGGATCAAGACAGTGGCGTACACTAATAAATGGCAAGTAAGGTAGTTTCCAGAAAACCAATTTTTTCTTCCAAACGCTCCCATCAGGCGCTGCTGCTGCATTGTCCCCCTTCCCAAGGACAACCTCCAGTTTGTTGAGTTCTCGAAGTATCGCAGGCCCGTCTCGATATTTGGAGCTAAGCGTTTCTCAATAGTACCATTGAAATCTTTTCTGTTCCTGCGGTAAGGGTGATCCTTAGGTAGGAACCTATGGCATCCCATATAAACTATCTTTGAGTTATTTGGCAGATTTACCGCATCGGTGTCGTCCAAGCACTCGACACATCCAGTATAGCCTTTTGTCTTCTCTTCGGACAATGAACCTCGACCTGGTAGGTCGGTGATTGTAGCGATAAGTACTCCTGTCGGTACAGAAAGTGACCAACTAGTGAATATTTGTAGTTTTGCTGTACGTTGTGATCGGAGGTGGCTTAGCACTAAATGACACAGGATTTATACTAGTTCAGGCAACGTGCCCTACGTCCAGTTTGGGTCGGTCGGTGACTTTATTCCTGAGCCCAGGTGCTCAAAGTCTGTAGTGGGGTTACAAATGAGAAGCAAAAAGGTGGGGTGTATGAGGGGCCCAGTCGGGTCTGACCGAAAGGGCCGAGGGCGACCGGAACTCCGCTATGAGCTAGGTGTTTGAGCGTGTGCTTGAGGGGTTGTGAGCTATCGATCTAGTGAATCTTAACTTGAAGAAGTCGACCTCTTTTGTTGGAGGGAGCGCATCTCCTTTTATAGATAAAGGGGATGGCTTTACAGGTGAGAGGGAGAGAGTACGAATGTTTCTAAGCCTTGTTGCCCATGCCGACGAGGGTAGCGATGATGGTAGGCGCCCACAATGCTGTTGATGTCACTATAGAATGTCAGGTGCACATGGGAGGTTGCGTTGGCTTCTTCAGGAAGGGTGGATGTTGGTACCTGCAAAATACTATTGGTATGTGAGGAGCCCTACCACGTGTACCAGGTATGGTGAATCCTGGCACTCACAGTACTATCGATGCCTAGAGGCATGTGGGGGCTTTTTGCCGTACGGGAGTCCAATGGCGCCTACAATACTGTAGATACAAATGTCGGCGCCTATAATACTGTTTGTGTCAGGGCAGTTGTGGAGCACTGTTCCCGCAGGCGTACAGGGTATGGTCCCGGTATCGTGGTTTGACTTGTGCGCTGCCTTCTCCGTTCGCCCCTTGTCCCTTCCGAGTGGGCGTCCCCGGTCGGATGGCCCCAGTCGGCCCCGGCCGCGCTAGTCAGAGAAGAGTGGTAAGCAGGCTTTCTACGGGTCCCTGGTCAGAGACGCAGGGTCAGAGTAGGAAGCAGCGTCTTGGGCCAGTCCTTCCGATCAGAGAGACCGCCCAGAGGCGGCTGATGCCCAAAGCGAGTGCCTCGGTCGGAGAGGTGGGCCAAAAAAGTTGACGAGCGGGCGCTTGCTCTTTTTTGTAGACCTTTCGATCGGCGACTGGACTATCCTTCTGGCCCGTTGTGTTTTAGACTCTTGGGCCAGCCCATGAACTACATGCTATTTTCCTGGGCCGAGCCCTGGCGTGGAAGCCAGTCCCCAAGGGACCCTGGGTTTATGAACCCGATAGGAGCCCCCGAGGCCCCGGGCGATTTGAGCAGAATCGTCCGGGGGATTTTTAGTCTTTTCCGGCGGGTGCGCGCGAGCACACCCGCGGGTGTAGCCCTCGGGCCCTCGGGCGGTTTGGGCAGAACCGGCTAGGGGGTTTTCTATGTTGTCAGCGGGAGAGGTTTTTTGCGTTGTGTCGGCGGGTGCACGCGAGTGCACCCGCGGGTGTAGCCCCCGAGCCCCCGGGTGGTTCAGGCAGGGGTGTTGTTTCAGCGGGTGTGCGTGTTTTTAGTTTGAGATGGAACTTTGTTTAACCACGGCGTCTTTGTGTAGCCGAGGGGATTTTTAGGCGTGGGGATGAGACAGAACTTACTAATCCCGGCGTCGGTGCGTGCCATGGATCGGGTGAGAAGGTTAGTTCGGGACAAACCCTGGCATCGGTGCATGCCACAGATGGAGATAGCTCGGTTCAGATGTGTCAGAGCTTACTGATCTTTGGCGGCGATGCACGTCGTGGGATCGAGCGAGGCGAAGCCGCGAACGGACCCAGGCGTCGGTGCGCGTCGTGGATCGAGAGAGTTAGTTTAGTTAGTTTAGGAATCAGACGAGCCGGAGCTCGTGGATCCTGGGAGCGCAGTCGGAAGTGAAGCCGTTACGCGAGTTTAGGAGTCGCGGTCCTAGGTTTATTGGAGCATAGTCAGAAAATGAAGCCGTTACGCGAGTTTAGGAGTCGCGGTCCTAGGTTTTTTGGAGCGTAGTCGGAAGTGAGGCCGTTACGCGAGTTTAGGAGTCGCGGTCCTAGGTTTATTGGAGCGTAGTCGGAAGTGAAGCCGTTACGTGAGTTTAGGAGTCATGGTCCCAGGTTTATTGGAGCGCAGTCGGAAGTAAATCCGTTTGAAGCCGAAGCGTAGTTAGTTTGGTTAAAGATCGGACGAGGCGATGCTCGCGGATCCTGGCATCGGTGCGCGCCGTGGGACCGGGCGAGTCGGAGTCGTGGATCTGGCGAGTTCAAGGTCGCTGTCCTTGGCGTTTGTCTTGAGCCCCCGAGCCCTATCGGGCCTTCGTGGGGGTTGATGTGAGTATTGTGCGTTACCCCATCCTCGGTTCCTCAGAACCGGAGGGGCTGAGTTTCGTCGCCTGTCCCGATCGCTCGGGCTTGAAGACTAGCTCGGTGAGTTTGCTAACGGGTGTGATCGAGTGGAATCCAGGTCCGTCATTCGTGACGGGGGCGGCATAGCCCTCTTGTGACATTCCACTACTCCTTTACCTGCAACCCGACAGATGCCTAGGTCATTCCAGAGACCGACCCGGGTCGCCTAACGGCCTCCCCTCGATGGAGATTCTATGGGCCTGGCGAGAGGTTTAGGATCAAACGAGAAGGTTGAGATGACCCAGTCTGCCGGACCGGGCGAGGGCCACACAGAGAAAACCGTAGATGAGCACCGTGTAATGAGGCAACCGCCGCTTCGTGACGCAACACAGAGCGTTCTGGTGCATTTCGCTGCACGTGCGATGCTTAGTTCTCGAGCCCCCAGGCGGTTCAGGGCCCGAATCGTCCGAGAGGCGTGGGCGTATGAAATGAATGTGCGTATGGATGTATGAATGATTTATAAAGAAATAGAGGGAGTTTTGGTAATGTCTACCTTCATGACTGGAGTGATGGGGCTCGGAGAGCTTCAGTCGGAAACGTCCGATCGGGACCCGTGCTCGTCATTCGTGATGGAGTTGGCATGGCCTACATGGAGCGTCCCTTCGCTTCCTACCTGTGTCTTGGTGTTTATCCTGAGCGATTCGATTGGCTCGGGGGATCGGTTGGTCTCCCGGTGGAGATTTTGTTTTTTGGTCTCCCCAGGCCTGGCTTGGGGAAGCAGGGAGCCGCCCGCATGTGGTGACGCTTCAGTTTTCACGCCTGGTCGTGCGATAGTGGTGGGCCATACCCAGGCCACGTTTCGCCTTGCCAGGCGACGTTCTGTCTGACCCGGCGTTGCTCCGTCAGTCAGTGTGCGACCCTTCGGCCAGGGCATGTCCCGTCGTTTCCCATCCGCATTGAATGGGGGCAGAGTTTTGCGCTCTGATCGTCTGCTTTTCTTTTTTAAATAGGGGGAGGGGGAGGGCTGTCCGTCGTAGTCCTTTGCCTGTTCTCCAGCTATTGTCTCTCTTCCTTCTTTCTTCTCACCGAGAGTGCCTGTATGCCACGGCGGTTCCTAAGTGAGAGAGAGAGTGAGCGAGGGGGAGGACTTACAGATCCTTTTGTGAACCCGGAGCATGATGTCGGACTGGAGGTGATGCTGGATCTGATCTGTGAGGCCTTCTTTGGGATGGAGCCATGTGTAGACTTTCTCTGGTGGATCTTTACCGGGCGAGCCTCGTCGGAGGGGAGGTTACTCACGATTGTGCTGGTGGAGGGTTCCGTGCCTACAGCTGCTCAAGTCGGCCAGTTCATAAAGTTTGATGAGATTTCTTCCAGCCATGGCGACCATACCTCGGTAGCGGCGCCCCCACCCAGGAGCTGCCTCAACTGCATGAGAAGGTCAGGAGCTCCATGTTCTTCTGCTGAGCATCTATAGGTGCAACGCCCTTGAGGTACCCGTTGTGTTTTGCCGAAGTTTTGAAGGAGCGAAACCGGGCGATTTCTGGCGTTCAGGCGAAGTCGTCGAGTGGCCGCAGTAGTATTTGTAGTAGTAGAAAATGTAATAGTTAAGTTTTGTGGGTAAGTCCCCGTGTAAATAGTTTCTTTGTATCAATGAATACAACCGCACTGCCCCTGTGACGAAACCACCATATCTGTTTCCTTGTTTTTGTCCTAGCATAACCTTTGTTTTTATCCTTTCTTTCTCGTACCTACCCGTTTGTCCCATAAGGTGCGATCATGGGAGCCCAGGGCGTGGCCCGCGAGGCTTGGTTGCTCGTATCCGTAGGGAAAGGCGGGGTGCGTTCGGCTTGGGAGTAAGAATAGGGTTACGTAGTGTAATCAAAGGAATGGAATGTGTTTCTGTTCGGGGAGAAAATTGTATACCATGTGATAGTAAAGAGAAAGAGAGGTAATACTCAATATTTGTACATTCATGGAGCCCCTGAGCGACCCGGGTTGAAAGTGTTCGGGCAGGGGCGCTCTTTTAGGAGCATGTGTTTTAAGCGAAAGTGTTTAGACCAAATTTAAGGGAAAAATGACGTAGCTGTTCAATGTTCCAAGTGTTGTTGAGAACATTGCCGTTGTTGTCCTCCAGTTGGTAGGTGCCCGGTCGGATTACTTCGGTTACCGTATAGGGCCCTTCCCAGGGTGGAGAGAGCTTGTGTTTTTCCTTCGTCGATTGGGTCCTTCGGAGCACGAGATCGCCGACTTCGAGTATCCTTCCTCTGATCTTCCTTTCGTGGTACCTGTGGAGGGTTTGTTGATAGCGAGCAGAGCGGATGATGGTTGTTTCATGGGCCTCTTCGAGCAGGTCGACTGCGTCTTGTTGAGCCTCCGCGGCTCGGTCGCGGTCAAAAGCTTTTACTCTTGGTGCGCCGTGGTCAAGGTCGGAGGGCAACACGGCTTCTGCTCCATAAGCCAGGAAGAAAGGTGTGAATCCCGTTGATTGGTTTGGGGTCATTCTTAGGCTCTAGAGGATCGCTGGGACCTCGGTAACCCATCGCCCGACGTGTTTGTTGAGTCGGTCGAAGATGCACGACTTGAGTCCTTGGAGGACCATGCCATTGGCGCGTTCGACCTGACCGTTATTTCATGGATGTCCGACAGAAGCCCAGTCGATTCTGATGAAGTATCCATTGCTGAAGTCTAGGAACTTCTTCCCGGTGAAGTTAGTCCCGTGGTCAGTGATGATACAGTTAGGAACGCCGAATCGGTAGGTGATGTCGAGGAAGAATTTGACTGCCTCTTCCGAGCGGAGATTGGTGATGGGCTTAGCCTCTATCCATTTGGTAAACTTGTCAACTGCTACAAGTAGGTGAGTGAAACCGCCTGGGCCTTTTTTGAGGGGTCCTACCATGTCGAGGCCCCAGACCACGAATGGCCAGGTGATTTGGATGGTTTGGAGCTCTTGCGCCGGTAAATGGGTTTGCCGAGCGTATAACTGACATCCTTCGCACCTGCGGATGACCTCCTCTACATCTCGTAGCGTAGTGGGCCAGTAAAAACCTTGGCGAAAGGTTTTTCCGACCAGAGACCTTGGGGCTGCATGATGCCCGCAGATCCTGGCATGGACCTCAAGGAGGATCTGCTTCCCTCAGCTAGCGGGGATGCACTTCATGAGCACTCCTGACGGACTCTGTTTATAGAGTTCGTTACCGAGCACGACGAAGGTCTTGGCGCGTCGAGCGATTCGTCGAGCTTTAGTTCTTTCAGGTGGGAGAACCTCCTCGAGGAGGTAGGCGAGTAGTGGTACTCACCAGTCGGTTTGATCGAGTGCCAATATGGTGATGTCCATGGGTGACGTCGTTATAGAGGTACTGGGATCGGAGCCCCCGAGCGCCGGCTTGGCGTTGGGGTCGGAGCCCCCAAGCGCCGACTGGGCGTCAGGGTCGGAGCCTCCGGGCACCGGCTGGCCATCGGGGTGTGTCTGGGTTGGACCTTCCAGGATGCGGGCAGACGGCTCATGGACATTGTTGATGAAGACCCCACTCGGAGATGGATCCCGCCTGGCGGCTAGTTTTGTGAGGAAATCGATGGCATTGTTGTCCCTCCAAGGGACATGATGCAATTCGATCCCCTGGAATTTGTCCTTGAGCTTGCGCACCTATTGGCAGTATGCTATCATGAGGGGGCTTCTGCAGGAGGACTCCTTCATGACCTGATCAACGACTAGCTCCGAGTAACCGCGGACGTAGAGTCACGTAGCACCGAGCTCGATGGCGATGCGTAGTCTGTTGATAAGGGCCTCGTATTCCGTGGCGTTGTTTGAAGCCGAAAAGTGGAGGCGGATGGCATAGCGGAGCCTACTCCCGTCTGGGGAGATCAGAACCACTCCAGCCCTCGAGCCGGGCGCCATTATGGACCCATCGAATTAC
The DNA here is from genome assembly GCA_904845875.1 of Miscanthus lutarioriparius. Taxonomy (NCBI): domain Eukaryota; kingdom Viridiplantae; phylum Streptophyta; class Magnoliopsida; order Poales; family Poaceae; genus Miscanthus; species Miscanthus lutarioriparius. The sequence continues at coordinate 69,400,498 of CAJGYO010000008.1, forward strand.
ATTGTCCAGTACTTGTGGGAGTCATCCGGGGCCGGTAGCTCACCACATTGTTACTTGCCGCGACGTAAAGGAGGAGGGGTTCTCCCTGTTTGGGTGCGACGAGGATCGGGGCTGATGGCAAGGACATTTTGAGGCTTTCGAGAGCCTGCTGGGCTTCCTCTGTCCAGACGAAGGTGTCCGTCTTTTTGAGGAGCTTGTAGAGTGGCATCCCCCGTTCGCCGAGCCGAGAGATGAAGCGGCTTAGGGCCGCCAGGCAGTCAGTGAGCCTTTGTACGCCCTTCACGTTGCGTATGGGGCCCATGTTGGAGATGACTGCGATCTTTTCGGGGTTGGCCTCGATGCCGCGCTCGGATACGATGTATCCAAGCAGCTTCCCCTTCGGAACCCCGAAAACACATTTTTCGGGATTCAGCTTGATGTTGAACCTTCGGAGGTTCACGAACGTCACGGCCAAGTTTGCGATCAGGTCACGCGCTCGGGCTGTTTTGACCACTATGTCATCAACATAGACAGCGATTGTTGGTTTCGGCCGTTCGGCCTGATCAGGTTCATCGGACGGGTCGATTTGGTCTATGAAGCATTGCTGCATGCACCTTTGGTAGGTGGCGCCAATGTTCTTCAAGCCAAAAGGCATGGTTACGTAGCAGTATGAACCATACGGGGTGATGAACGAGGTTGCGAGCTGATCGGACTCTTTCATCGTGATCTGGTGATAGCCTGAGTAGGCATCCAGAAAGGAGAGGATCTCGCAACCCGAGGTGGAGTCAATTATCTGGTCTATGCGCGGCAAGGGAAAGTGATCCTTTGGACATGCCTTGTTGAGTCTAGTATAATCGAAGAACATTCTCCACTTCCCGGTCTTTTTTTGACAAGGACGGGATTGGTGAGCCAGTCGGAGTGGAAAACCTCCCTAATGAATCTAGCTGCCAGGAGCTTGGCAATCTCTTAGCCTATGGCCCTACGCCTCTCGTCATCGAAATGACGCAGGCGTTGCTTGGTGGGCTTTGAGCCCAGGATAAGGCATAGTGCGTGCTCGGTGACCCCCCGTGGTATCCTCGGCATGTTAGAGGGTTGCCATGCGAAGACGTCGTGGTTGTCGCGCAGGAAGTCAATGAGCTCGCATTCCTATTTGGCCGAGAGTTGGGTCCTGATTCGCACCGTTTTGGCTGGGTCGGTGGGGTCGACATCCACCGGTTACCTCGAGCGGGCGGAAGGCCATCGAGGAGGTCAGCTTGTTGCAGTCTGGGACTGCTGGGGTTGATGACACCCCGAGCTTCGGGAGCTCAGATGAGTTGACGACCACGGTGGCTAGCTTGTAGTGCTCGCAGTCGCACGCGAAGGCATGCGAGAAGGCGCTACTCACGGTGATGACGCCGTTTGGACCCGACATCTTCAGCTTGAGGTAGGTGTAGTTGGGGATTGCCATGAATCTTGCGTAGCATGGCCGTCCAAATATGGCGTGGTAGGACCCTAGAAAGTCCACCACTTCGAAGGTGAGTGTAACACCCCAGGTGTTTGTCACCAGTTAAGCAATGGGTTTAAACTCAACCATGGCATGTTAAGTGGTGATGGAGATGTTAGGTCAAACATATGAAAAGGAGCCACCACTTAAACTTGGACCATGCACCATTGCTTACGTGCTTCCCTTTTCAAAAAGTATGCTTGAGTAATGCTAGATGTACTTGTTTCATGTGTCTCGCATCAATATCCATCTATATTGATCCATGGAAAAGTTTCGTGGAGTTTGGAATCAAAAAGTCACATGCAATGATAAGTTATATCCTTGTTGGAATGATTTTACTAAGTGCTTGAATTGCACTATTAAGTGAATGAGAACATGAGATGTCAACCCAAACCTTGAAACCTTGCCAAAATGACTCTAGATGAACTCTACAACAAAAGTCATGAAAGGTTCGTGTTGGGCAAAGGCCAAGAAAATGCTCCAATGGATCAAAAAGGATAATTTAAGATTTATCGGGATACTACATTGGTCAAAGTAGAACTGTAGGTTCTATACCAGTTTTGGTATGGAGCCCTAAATAAAAGTTGTAGTTCATGATGTGTAGAACAAACTTTGTTTTTGGACCAAGAGCCAGATAAGCATGGAAATAAGTCAAACCGAGGCTCAAACTTTGAATCAGCAGATGTTTTCAGCACTTGAAATTTTTCTAAGTCTGGGAACTGAAATTTCAGTTTCAGGTTAGCTTATTTGGAGCTCTGTACATCCCAAACCAGGACGAACCAGTTCATTGACCTTTAATATAAGTTGTAGTACTCCCTTAGATATACAACTTGTATTACTGAGGTTTTTGCTCAAACCGGCTGGATTAGTGAGTAGAAGGGGCGAAGAATGCACTTTCGATTCGGTCGGATTCTCGAATGTAGAAATTGGTTTTGAGGTACCCTACTTTGAAGATCCATATCTACAAATATAGGCCGAACTAGTTCTTGATCCTTAAACCAATGTTGTTCACCTCACAAAGATATACAACTTTGCCTCTTGCGTCCGTGATCCCGTGACCACTTTATCGGAGATAGAGGATGGGAAAATGGAGTTTCAGTTATACGTTTGAGGTGGTATTTTTAGCTCACCCGATTTCAAACTCGAAAGATCGGCCGACCGAGCGCAGGGGACGCCATCGCCGCGTGGCCTCGCCCCGGTTCGCATGACCGCCACCTCGCCCTTGCTCGCGTCGTTTTAGCGAAAGCCGAGCCCGAGCCTCGCCTCCCCCTGTCCTCTCCATTCGCTTTCTCTCCGGCTCTCTCTCGGCCGCTCTCGCTCACCTTTGCCTCTCTGCTAAAGCACACAGAGCGCAGCGGTCGCCATGCCCACCATTGCCAGCCGAGCGGAGCTTCCACGCCGTCCGTTCACGCTTCTTGCCGCGTCCCTCCTCGCCCGGCCAACCGTCTCGCTCCTTTGCCGCGACGCGCGTGCTCGTTCGGTCCAGCGTTGCGGGGACCACTGCGTCGCGCGGGCAGCCATGGACGCCAGCCAAGCCGGCTTCGGGCCGTCGCCGCGACGAAAGCACGCGGGCCTGGCCGCTGCGCCCGCCATGGCGCGAAGCGAGCCAGCATGCTGGCGCCAGCCACACTGGTTTCGCTGCTCGTCGTCTCGCCGCCTGTCATACCACATGTACGCCGCCGCCGTTAGTCTACGCGTAGCTGAGCCGCATGCACACGTGGCCAGCCCTCCACACTCCTCCTCGGGCCGAGCCGAGGGCACCATCGGGTGCGCACGGGACCGTACTTGCTCCCCGCCACTCGTCGCCATCGACTGCCACCTCTCCGGCCGGATTCGGCGAAGTCCAGTGCCTCCCCTGCTTTTAATTCCGACCAGGGACTTCATGCAACAATTAGGAGAAAGGGAGGGTCCTATCTGCAATGTTATAGACTCATATGAATAGTGCTCCAAGGGACCTATTTGTTTTAAATCGGCTGAAAGTTTGGAAAATCATAATAAATCATAGGAAATTCGTAAAATAGCAAATGAGGACTTTTTGGAATCCTTGTGAAATTATATATGTAGTAGATCTATAATATTTCATGTTTTAGTTTAAAGTTTTAGCTGTAAAAATAGATTTATGCCTCTAGGTTTTTAATTCTAGTTGTATTTGTCTTTTTCATAACTAAAGATCTAGGGCTCCAAATGAAGTGAAATTTTTGTGGCATGCTACTCATGTGATGTTTGATGTGTGGTAAAAATTTCATGGTCATTGGTTGCTGTATGAGTGAGTTATTAGTTTATCTTGCTCTCACATGATTTCTTGCTTTAGCATTTTGTATTTTCCATAGAGGTTGCTATACATATTCAAATGGAGTGAAATTTGTACAGTAGACTAATGAGAGGATATGTGAGCCACTGTAATTTTTGTAGAATTTATTGTATACTTTTGGTATATGTTCATTAAGTCACCTTGTTATCTAAAATAAATTAAGAAATGCATTAAAAGAATTTATTTGGCCATGGACACTAGGTTTTCTGGTGTTGTTTAGTCATGTGTGACATGTTGGTAAAGTTGGTTTTGCCTAATTATGTGTTTGCAACATAAGTTAATATTTATTTTCTTGCAAATGTGGTTTATGGACAGATCTGGGAACCTAGCAAAGTTCTTCATGCTAATGTGCTTTGTTGTGAAACTTGTTTATACAAAAGTTGTAGATAATTCATGTATCTAGCTGCTGTTAACATTTGGTGGCATTTGGCCTTGTAGTTTGTGAGTTATGCCTGTTTAAAGTTAGGTTTTAGAAATGGCTGCTCTCTGTCAATCGTGGATCAGTTTCTGTAAATGTACAATTTCGACCTACTTAACTTGTGAATCATGCTATGCTGGTTATAGATGAAATGTAGATAATTTCATAAGCTTTCCAAAATGTCTTCTTGCAAGTCATTTGGATTTGTGTAACTCCAGTTATAGCTAAATCTTGTAGCTGCTGTTTGCATGTCCAGAAATTGGCAGATTCCAATTATAGTGTTTGCTTGTATATTGTTAAGTGTGACTTATGCCTTGAATGATGATTGAGTTAGAGCACCTGAGATCTTGGAAAACTTGTGTCATGCTTGGTGTTGTCGTCTTCTTTGCCATCTTAGCATGATAGGTTGTGTGATGTTAGTTAAATAGGTATTGGTGCCTATGTCTTGCATAATCTTGTGTTTGTCTTAAATGCTTATGTGTGATGCATCTTGTGTTACCATTCATCACATTCATACACATGCATCTTGCATCTCATTTAGGTACGCTAGATGCACCACGTGAAGGATGAGATGTTGGAGCCAAACCTGGAGACGGCGTTTGATGGACCTATCCCGAAGGTGGAAGGACTGGACAAGTGCTAGGACCTGAGATGTCACCAAGACGGTGCAAGCTAACTGAACTGACTTGTGTGGGATCCCAGGCAAGCCCCGGAGCATTCTAAGTCTCCCATGTTTTTACAAATATATTGAGTATCTCTTATTGTTGATGATGCATTAAGTATAGGAATTGGTTGGAACCAATTGTTGCATTATATCCCTACCTTGTCCGGATAAAATCTCGTGAATCCTAATTAAGTGTAGGATCGAATGATGCTTAGCTATGCATAGACCGGTAGAAGTCGGGTGATTTCCTGTCACCTACGAGATGTAGGATGAGCTCTGGTCACGGTTGGCTATATTTGCTATCATGAAAAAGAACCATGTGTTAATAATGAAAGGAGACCGACGGGATAATGGTAGTGCAACAACAAGGCATGGAGGTCTTGGGTGTGAATCTATCCCCGTCAGTGTCGCTTTAAGGACCGATCAGACATCGTCCTCATGTCATGTTGAACGCAGCCTAACACTTAGCTGGTCGGATAAGTCGTTCGACCATGAAGCCTAGTAGCTCGACTCGGGCCGGGACACGAAAGCGAAGGCGGCATTCTGGAGGTAGTAAGGATGTGCGGAGAGCCATTGGCATAAGTCCAAGGCGGATTAGAGTCCCGAACAACCTTGGCAGAGTGGTTCTCTGAGAATGTCGATCTGTTCGGACTCGTGACTCCTGAATTGTACCAAAGGTGACTCGTTTGCGACCCTGACGGGGGAAGCAGGGTTTGTGTTTAGGAATACCCTCCAAATTGGATAGGAATCGATTCAATCGCCGTCTCTCCCGGATAGTGAGAACTTGACTGAGCAGCGGCAACGTAGATTCACTAAATTTAAAGATATGGTTAAATGATGATGATGATGATGATAATGACAATGAGCCATGAAATACCTGATATGGTTATTATTGTTTGCAACTTAATCAAGTGATTGATTAGTACAGGTGCTAATATAGATGGTAGGTAATGGCTAAAAGTCACTGCTAGTACAGGTGAATAATGCTATTGGTTACTCAAGCTTTTATGCAAAAAGGTTGTCCAGCCAGATCCACTAAATTAAGCTATGCATGATCCTTGGTGTCATTTGTTTTGGTTTTCGACGGGTAAGTCTGGCTGAGTACATTCGAGTACTCAGGGTTTATCCCACCATGTTGCAGGTGAAGTTCTCGGCCTGTTGAAGATGGTGGCTAACCACCGATGGGCTCGGTGATTCTATAGTTACTTCTCATCTATATGCTTTTGTCGGATGATGTCACTTATGCTAGCAATGTATTTGGAACATATATTAATGTAATCTTTTGAAAGCTATGTTGTTTTCACTAATCGGTTTTGAAACCCAAACTTGTACTTTTAATTGTGAACTCATTTGTAATATTATTTCATTGCAACCCTCAGTATATGTGATGTGTATTTGCTTAATCATGCGATCTTGGTTGTGATGTTGATTTACCGAGGTCTTTCGGGACACTCGGCGGACTACCGGTTTATATAAGTGAAAGTATGTGTGTGTCAACGTGTTAGCGGGGACAGCCATACTGATCTTGTATAAATTAAGCGATTCATTATAGCTGGTATCAAAGCAAGATTAAGCATAATCTTGTCATGTACATTGTTTTAAAAACAAAGTTTTGGTTTTAAAAGCCTATTTTAACTAAAACTTTAGCTACAGGAAAATTTGTCAAAACTAATTTGCAAAACTATGCTAGCGACATCCTCCTTTATGCCCGCTTAAGGACTATTAGGTGGCTATCTAAGTACTAACATGGGGTTTTTACTTTCGTCAAATCCATACGGCGTGTTATTGTGTGGATGCCATTCACTTGAATGGTAATGTATGGATCAATTGTCTCTCGCTCGTAAGTGTGAGTTGTGAGAGCATGACCGTCCAACTATCGGTCTAGGGAGAGTTAGTCATGTAGTTATCGGAATATTTACATGGTACACCCATGTATATATGAAGGTACTTAATTGTGGGTATATTTATCGGGTAGCTATGGATATCGAAGTATATACATCTGGGGATGTATATATGGAGAGTATCTTAGTTTACTGCTTTCATTGTGTGCTTATTTATCTCTTGTGGGGATGGGCTGCAATGAATTTGCCTGCAGGTACGCTAACCACGAATCGTAGATTGAATGTAGTGACGACTAGCTATATATCGAGAGAGTGCGTGTTATGCCACCGACATAGAACGTGATTGCCACCTTAGGGTGGGCAATTTTGTGAGGACGAATAGGACGAGCATGCATCACGATTGTGCTTGTGCATAAATATGTTTCCCTCACCTTGTTCTAATACTAAGTAACTTGTGATCAATGTGATGTTGCTATCTTCCCTGTGTGAAGCTAGACAAAATGCCTTGTTCCATGTTGCTTGAATAGGAAGTTCTTGAGAAAAGTGTGTGCTTAGCCTTGCTAGAAATAATTGTGGTTACATGTTTAAACCTATAAATGTCCTCTAGTTTAGCCAAGTGATGGGTATGTTGTTCTTACAAGCTTTTGCAAATGCTTTAGGCCTCACTTAAGTACTTGGGATTCTTATGACTAAAATTAATTTATTGTTGGTCTAAGGTAACAATGTTTAGAGCTGCTAGAATAACATGTTTGTGTGCTCTCTTGTTAAGTAGAACAAAGGCAAGTTTTGTTTTGCTTGTGGGACGTTGGCTGCTAGAACAATTTCTGTAGTAGTGATGTTTTCGTGGTCATAACGGTGTTTTCTATAGTTATGGAGAATACCAAAGTCGTAGCTAACTTTCGTATCTTGCTTGTCCAAAAATTTCATGACCCCAGGCCTTATGGGTTAAGAGTTATGAATTTCAGAAGTTTGTTGTCAGGTTTTGCTTATGTTCTGAACAGATCTTAATATTTGGTTTGTTTTACCTGTGTGCATATAGAATTATTTCTTGGAAATAGTAGAAGAAGTATAGTACTTTTTCTAAGCTTTCCAAAATGTCTAATAGCACTGCTTTTGGTGATCTAAATCTCCAGTTATGAGCTTGCAAAATGGAATGACAGAATCTGTCCAAATCTGGGCAGAGATGTGTTCTTTTTGTCTTGTTTGGTCTTGTTAGCTGTAGGATCATCTTCATATGATAATAAGAAAGTTATAGACAACTTAATAAGCTTTACCTAAAGTCTAGGATCACCTTTGTTTGATGCCTACAACTTCAGTTATGCTTGAAACCTGTGCCTCACTGTGATCTTTGTTCAGCTTTTCGTGCATATACTAAGTGGATTCTTTAGCTTACTTTGGTTTTGGGCCAAGCTTGTAGTTAAATCTTGTATGGTAAATGCTTGTTATGTGTATGAGCCTTGTGCTTAGTAATTGTGCTTAAGCTAGTTTGATTGAATCTCTCAAATGCTTGCTTGAAACTATGATGTGGTATGTATGCTTGTTATCTAATTAGTGCCATAGTTATCACCTCGTTTGGTCCTCGGTAAGCATATGAGTGTCAAATAGCTTTATCTTAGAACAACGCTCAAGTTACGTAATCGCACGGTTGTCGCCTCCAATTAAATTCTCTCTTAGAAACCTAAGCCTGTACATGTGGTTGCTAGCCTTGAACGTTGCGCTACAAAGACTTTATCTATGCCTTTGCTTGACCTTAGGCCTAAGCTTAGTTCCCTTGAATGCTTACATGTGTCGTGGTTGTTCCACTCCTGTGTGGGAGGACCCTACTCAAAAATCCTTGTCGGACCTCATTGCTCTTTCTCCTACTGATGAGCTAGTGCAACGCTAATCGCTATCTGCCCTGGCTTTGGAACCTTTTTCCTCACAAATCATGTCATTGCTTTATCAACTGAATCCCTAGTTAGTGCAATGTCTCTGTCCCTCGAATCTCGTGTATTTTGTCTCCAACCCTTTCAAGTCTCTAGATATTTATCAGTCTTGATCTCATGTTGCTGCTCGACAAGACCAAATCTCATGTTAATCTTTATCTGGTAATCACTTTGGTGGACACGAGGCATATATGAAAATTTGGCAGGAGTCCCCTGCTCAATTGTCTTCGCAATTAAGCTATGTTCCTTTAAGCTATATTTTGATCTTTGGATCACCTCCTTGTTGACTCCTAACCTTGTGACTACCATTGTTTGCTATCTCTCCTTTTCATGGTGCTTGCTCCTGTGCAACCAAAATTTTGCCACGTGAAAATTCTTTTGGGTTGTATGTTCAGTAATGGTGCCACGATTAGCGATCTACGGTGCCATGACGAAACCGAGAGCCTCCTGTGGGTGCACACACAAGGCTGTGTTGCTCGGCACGCGCTGGTATCGGGGTTTCTAGTCATGATCCATTATAGAACTGCACCGATGTGTTATTTTCAAGTGAGCTCTTCCTTGGTTATCTCTCCATATCTTATCGAAGATCCCTATATCAGACCAAAAGTAGTAGAGCTTCCTGTTGAAGTCACAAAAAGGATAACCTTTGAAGAACTGGTCACCGACATAAACATTAATTGACTACAAGAGGTGGTAGACAAGTGACTCCACTTGGTTGTCCCAGTATTGACGTCCGTCACCTAGTGAACAACTTATGTCATCATTGTTGGATCAGAAAGGCACACAACACTTAATGTTGGATAAGTTGTTAGTTAAATAAGAATCGAACGTCACATTATGATTATGACCTGCTATCCAAGTCTTGATCATTATGTGCATGTGGATCGCATGATCAAGATCAACCATTTCTAGTGTGACCCTTTTACGTTGACTTCAATGGCGACCATCGGTTTATGCTTCGACCACAATTCTTATTGGCAAGAGTGCAGATTTAGAACTTTTAGGGTTGAGAGACAACTGATTAGTGACTAGTCGGAAGCTTAACCTCCAAAGAAGGTGACAACTTTTTGCTAATTACGAAGGTTATGTCTCGCAGAGCAAATGATAAGCAATGTAATAGCAAGCCGTTTAGCAATGCAACTATCGCTTTGTTTTCCAAAACCTGTGCTATCAAGTCAATTCCATCTTGGACAATCACACGTATAGTACAAGACGTTGTATCGGCTATGTAGGAGTTACCAAAAACACATCCCTAGTTTCGATCAACATCATTGTGCCCTAGGTACCACAAACATATTTGTTCAAGGCTCTATTGGATGAAGTGCCGAGAATATTCAGAAATGGTTCCTTATCTATATAGGGATGCCCTCCATGTAGAGTATGCTTTGTGTTCCGAAAACATAGCCACAAGTCCAATGCTTGTGCATCGTCAAGTTGGTGTCTAACTCAAACGACTTAAGTTGTTTCCTAAGAACCACATATGGAAAACCTTAGTCTACATCCTCAGAGAAAAGAGCTGCTGCTGCTATACAAAGAGATCGAGAGTATAGAACACACACCACAACGTATGAAGCAAAGAAAGAGAAGAACGAGAAATCTGTCTAGATTTTAAGGTAAATAACCGAACATCTTCAAGCCAACGATTAGTGACTCAAACGAGGTTGGATTGACCCCAAACTTGGTGATCTCATTCCTTGCTTAGGACCCTTCAGTGTCTTAAGTTGGTTTGAGTATTGGTTGAGTAAAACATCAGATTTGAGAGATATCTTGTCGGCTCGGTTTGCTGTCATTTCAGAACAGCGCAGTTTCGGTAGCCGCGTTGTTTGGATAGTCAAACCAGGTCCGTTTGAGCTGAATTTTGGTGAGCAGTTAGGGGACTCATGGATCTATGTTTCTACCAAAATTCATCCACAATGGAATACTAGTTTGTGAAATATGAACAGAAAACCGAAGAGTACAGAATCTATAATTTCTTTGTGACTACGATCATCCTTCGCATTTGAAAGTTGTGTTTGCAATTGATGCCGAGGTATGTAACGTGGTCAATAATTATTGCTAGATAATCTTTTAGATGCCCTAAAGAAGACTCCTTGGACCCCTTTGTACCTTGTTCTTGGCCTCTTCTATCAACAATGTTCGAGCAATCGAGGTGTTCTACGAGTCAATTTGTACCCTTGCAAATCGGGAGCAATTTGAAAGGTGTCAAACAACAAATTTCAAGTTGTGATTGGAGATATTGACTGACATTAGAAATGAAGGAGAATCATACTCATAATGCATGGTCGTGAACTATTTCCCTAGTTTGAAGAAATACTTGCAACTTTTATTGTACTCTAGGCCTCTCTATCCATCGTCCTTAGCAATGTTTTCCCATGCTACCTTGTCATTTGGCACCTTCGATGTGTTTTTACCCAAGAGGTTGCATCAAATTTAACCCAGATTCCTATGGCCACTTCGATTCTAAGGTTCCCTTAGCTAATGAGCATCGAAATTGCTGGGTAGACAAAGTCAGCTATCACATTCATCTTCACTCAACAGACTCAGATAATACAGTGTTGTTATCAGAGAAAGAGCACTGCACACATGGAACATTATGTAGCTTTCGATCAGTTGACATCTGAGTGATTGCACCGCTATAGCCGGCTTGATATTGGTTAGCCAGATTCTCATACCCTCAAAGGATGTTTACCCCGTCTATGATCAAATCCTTTACGGAAAGTTGTGCTCAAGCCACTTTAGTAGAGAACTGCTTTTCAAACCTTGTGAACAAATATAGCACTGTTGCAAGGAATATCCGTCAACAGACTGCGGTCTAGTGCAAAGTCCATATGGTCTGTGCTATATTCACTAGGAAAGTAGATGTTACAAGTATTTAGTTTATGCTTGTATCACTCTTCGTACATCAAGGATGAAGTACGCAGGACAGTGCTATCTTGGATTCCTTCCAATGTAACAATGCTTTATGGAAGTCAATGAACAAAATTCTTCAAACAACAACTTACGACGAAGAGCAAGTATCAGAAAGTGTCGTGACCAAATTATCCTCTATGATACTTCGAAGTTAAGTGGCCTAATGCCATCACTGATGTTGGAAACTAGATGACAAGTTTCTCTTCCCTTAAAAGTCTTTCGCACCGAATCTCGGGACGCGATTCCTTTAAGGGGGGAGGGCTGTAACACCCCAGGTGTTTGTCACCAGTTAAGCAATGGGTTTAAACTCAACCATGGCATGTTAAGTGGTGATGGAGATGTTAGGTCAAACATATGAAAAGGAGCCACCACTTAAACTTGGACCATGCACCATTGCTTGCGTGCTTCCCTTTTCAAAAAGTATGCTTGAGTAATGCTAGATGTACTTGTTTCATGTGTCTCGCATCAATATCCATCTATATTGATCCATGGAAAAGTTTCGTGGAGTTTGGAATCAAAAAGTCACATGAAATGATAAGTTATATCCTTGTTGGAATGATTTTACTAAGTGCTTGAATTGCACTATTAAGTGAATGAGAACATGAGATGTCAACCCAAACCTTGAAACCTTGCCAAAATGACTCTAGATGAACTCTACAACAAAAGTCATGAAAGGTTCGTGTTGGGCAAAGGCCAAGAAAATGCTCCAATGGATCAAAAAGGATAATTTAAGATTTATCGGGATACTACATTGGTCAAAGTAGAACTGTAGGTTCTATACCAGTTTTGGTATGGAGCCCTAAATAAAAGTTGTAGTTCATGATGTGTAGAACAAACTTTGTTTTTGGACTAAGAGCCAGATAAGCATGGAAATAAGTCAAACCGAGGCTCAAACTTTGAATCAGCCAGATGTTTTCAGCACTTGAAATTTTTCTAAGTCCGGGAACTGAAATTTCAGTTTCAAGTTAGCTTATTTGGAGCTCTGTACATCCCAAACCAGGACGAACCAGTTCATTGACCTTTAATATAAGTTGTAGTACTCCCTTAGATATACAACTTGTATTACTGAGGTTTTGCTCAAACCGGCTGGATTAGTGAGTAGAAGGGGGCGAAGAATGCACTTTCGATGGGATTGATTCTCGAACTGCAGAAATTGGTTTTGAGGTACCCTACTTTGAAGATCCATATCTACAAATATAGGCCGAACTAGTTCTTGATCCTTAAACCAATGTTGTTCACCTCACAAAGATATACAACTTTGCCTCTTACGTCGTGATCCTAGGACCACTTTGTGATCGGGAGATAGAGGATGGGAAAAATGGAGTTTCAGTTGTATGCTTGAGGTGGTATTTTAGCTCACCGATTTCAAATCGAAAGATCGGCCGACCGAAAGCGCAGACGCCACCGCCACGCGTGGCCTCATCTGGTTCGCATGACCGCCACCTCGCCCTTGCTCGTCGTTTTAGCGAAGCCGAGCCCGAGCTCGCTCCCCCCTCTCTCCATTCGCTTTCTCCGGCTCTCTCTCGTCGCTCGCTCTCGCTTCTTGCCTCTGCTAAAGCACACAGAGCGCAGCGGTCGCCATGCCCACCATTGCCGCCGAAGCGGAGCTTCCACGCCGTCTGCTCCTTCTTCTTGCTGCGTCCTCCTCGCTTCGCCAACCGTCGCTCCTTTGCTTTCGCACGCGCGTGCTCATTCGGTCCAGCGTTGCGGGGACCACTTGTCGCCGCGGGCAGCCATGGACGCCAGCCAAGCCGGCTTCGGGCCGTCGCCAGACGAAAGACGTGGCACTGGCTGCCGCGCCCCTCCTACCATGGCGCGAAGCGAGCCCAGCCATGGGCGCCATTGTGGGTTACCCGGTTTCATGCGGCTCGTCCTCGCCGCCTGTCATACCACAATAAGCCGCCGCCATTGTTAGTCTATGCGCGCAGCCAAGCCACATGCACACGTGGCCAGCCTCCACACTCCTCCTCGGGCCGAGCCGAGGGCACCATTAAAAGCGCACGGGACCGTACTTTGCTCCCGCCACTGTCGCCATCGATCGCCGCCTCTCGGCCGGATTCGGCGAAGTCCAAAGGCCTCTCTGCTTTTAATTCCGACCAGGGACTTCATGCAACAATTAGGAGAAAGGGAGGGTCCTATCTGCAATGTTATAGACTCATATGAATAGTGCTCCAAGGGACCTATTTGTTTTAAATCGGCTGAAAGTTTGGAAAATCATAATAAATCATAGGAAATTCGTAAAATAGCAAATGAGGACTTTTTGGAATCCTTGTGAAATTATCTATGTAGTAGATCTATAATATTTTATGTTTTAGTTTAAAGTTTTAGCTGTAAAAATAGATTTATGCCTCTAGGTTTTTAATTCTAGTTGTATTTGTCTTTTTCATAACTAAAGATATAGGGCTCCAAATCAAGTGAAATTTTTGTGGCATGCTACTCATGTGATGTTTGATGTGTGGTAAAAATTTCATGGTCATTGGTTGCTGTATGAGTGAGTTATTAGTTTATCTTGCTCTCACATGATTTCTTGCTTTAGCATTTTGTATTTTCCATAGAGGTTGCTATACATATTCAAATGGAGTGAAATTTGTACAGTAGACTAATGAGAGGATATGTGAGCCACTGTAATTTTTGTAGAATTTATTGTATACTTTTGGTATATGTTCATTAAGTCACCTTGTTATCTAAAATAAATTAAGAAATGCATTAAAAGAATTTATTTGGCCATGGACACTAGGTTTTCTGGTGTTGTTTAGTCATGTGTGACATGTTGGTAAAGTTGGTTTTGCCTAATTATGTGTTTGCAACATAAGTTAATATTTATTTTCTTGCAAATGTGGTTTATGGACAGATCTGGGAACCTAGCAAAGTTCTTCATGCTAATGTGCTTTGTTGTGAAACTTGTTTATACAAAAGTTGTAGATAATTCATGTATCTAGCTGCTGTTAAAATTTAGTGGCATTTGGCCTTGTAGTTTGTGAGTTATGCCTGTTTAAAGTTAGGTTTTAGAAATGGCTGCTCTCTGTCAATTGTGGATCAGTTTCTGTAAATGTACAATTTCGACCTACTTAACTTGTGAATCATGCTATGCTGGTTATAGATGAAATGTAGATAATTTCATAAGCTTTCCAAAATGTCTTCTTGCCAGTCATTTTGATTTGTGTAACTCCAGTTATAGCTAAATCTTGTAGCTGCTGTTTGCATGTCCAGAAATTGGCTGATTCCAATTATAGTGTTTGCTTGTATATTGTTAAGTGTGACTTATGCCTTGAATGATGATTGAGTTAGAGCACCTGAGATCTTGGAAAACTTGTGTCATGCTTGGTGTTGTCGTCTTCTTTGCCATCTTAGCATGATAGGTTGTGTGATGTTAGTTAAATAGCTATTGGTGTCTATGTCTTGCATAATCTTGTGTTTGTCTTAAATGCTTATGTGTGATGTATCTTGTGTTACCATTCATCACATTCATACACATGCATCTTGCATCTCATTTAGGTACGCTAGATGCACCACGTGAAGGATGAGATGTTGGAGCCAAACCTGGAGACGGCGTTTGATGGACCTATCCCGAAGGTGGAAGGATTGGACAAGTGCTAGGACCTGAGATGTCACCAAGACGGTGCAAGCTAACTGAACTGACTTGTGTCGGATCCCAGGCAAGCCCTTGGAGCATTCTAAGTCTCCCATGTTTTTACAAATATATTGAGTATCTCTTATTGTTGATGATGCATTAAGTATAGGAATTGGTTGGAACCAATTGTTGCATTATATCCCTACCTTGTCCGGATAAAATCTCGTGAATCCTAATTAAGTGTAGGATCGAATGATGCTTAGCTATGCATAGACCGGTAGAAGTCGGGTGATTTCGTCACCACTGCGAGATGTAGGATGAGCTCCGTCACGGTTGGCTATATTTGCTATCATGAAAAGAACCATGTGTTAATAATGAAAGGAGACCGGACGGGATAATGGTAGTGCAAAGAACAAGGCATGGAGGTCTTGGGTGTGAATCTATCCCGCTCAGGTGTCGTTTAAGGACCGATACGTTTGTCGTCGTCCTCATGTCATGTTGAACGCAGCCTAACACTTAGCTGGCGGATAAGTCGTTCCGACCATGAAGCCTAGTAGCTCGACTCGGGCCGGGGGCGAGCGATGCGAGGGCGGCATTCGGAGGTAGTAAGGATGTGCGAGAGAGCCATTGGCATAAGTCCAAAGGCGGGTTAGAGTCCCGAACAACCTTGGCAAGAGTGGTTCTCTGAGAATGTCGATCTGTTCGACTCGTGACTCTGAATCGTACCAAAAGGTGACTTCGTTTATGACGACCACGACGGGGAAAGCGGGGTTTGTGTTTAGGAATACCCCTCCACCGGATAGGAATCGATTCGAATCGCCGCCTCTCTCGGATAGTGAGAACTTGACCGAGCAATGACAACGTAGATTCACTAAATTTAAAGATATGGTTAAATGATGATGATGATGATGATAATGACAATGAGCCATGAAATACCGATATGGTTATTATTGTTTGCAACTTAATCAAGTGATTGATTAGTACAAAAGCTAATATAGATGGTAGGTAATGGCTAAAAGTCACTTTGCTAGTGCAGTGAATAATGCTATTGGTTACTCAAGCTTTTATGCAAAAAGGTTGTCCAAATGATCCACTAAATTAAGCTATGCATGATCCTTGGTGTCATTTGTTTTGGTTTTCGACGGGTAAGTCCGGCCGAGTACATTCGAGTACTCGTGGTTTATCCCACCATGTTGCGGTGAAGTTCTCGGCCTGTTGAAGATGGTGGCTAACCACCGATGGGCTCGGTGATTCTATAGTTACTTCTCATCTATATGCTTTTATCGGATGATGTCACTTATGCTAGCAATGTATTTGGAACATATATTAATGTAATCTTTTGAAAGCTATGTTGTTTTCACTAATCGGTTTTGAAACCCAAACTTGTACTTTTAATTGTGAACTCATTTGTAATATTATTTCCGCTGCAACCCTGTATATGTGATGTGTATTTGCTTAATCATGCGATCTTGGTTGTGATGTTGTTTTACCGAGGTCTTTCGGGACACTCGACGGACTACTGGGTTTATATAAGTGAAAGTATGTGTGTGTCAACGTGTTAGCGGGGACAGCCGTACTTGATCTTGTATAAATTGGGCGGTTCTGTTACAGTGAGGACCTCCGATCGGAAGTTGGCCCGGCTACCGAACGTGACGGGCAGATCGATCTGTCCGAGCGGGTATGCCTGCGCTCCGGGGATTACCCCATGGAAGGGGGAGCCCGCCAGGTAGAGCTCCGATCAGGGGATGCGCATGGCATCATGGGTGTCGATGTATAGGATGTTGAGGCCGCTCCCCCCATCCATCAGTACCTTGGTGAGGCACTTCTTGCGGACGATGGGGTTGACGACGAGCGGGTAGCATCCCGGTTTTGCGATGCAGGGGGATGGTCTCTCTGATCAAAGGTGATCGGAGACTCTGACCAGCTGAGGAAGGAGGGGATGGCCGTCTCGGCGGCGCACGCCTCTCTATAGCGTACCTTATGCTGGCATTTAGTCCAGATGGCGTCGGACCCATCGAAGATCATGATGCACTCCTCAGGTTCAGGAAAACTGTCTCCGTCCTTGCCTGCTGTGCCTCCCCTCTTGGCTGCTGGCTCCTTGCCGTCTCCCTCCTTTGACCCACCGGCCTATCAGAGGAAACGTTTGAGGGGCTCGCACTCCTTGTAGAGGTGTTTGACGGGGTAGGCGTGGTTGGGGCATGGACCATCCATGAGTTTTTTGAAGTGGTCAGGCAGTCCCTGTTGGGGCTGCCTGGGTGTGCGATTAGCCGCGGCGACCAACACGTTGTTGTCTGACCGACGCCGATCCTTCTTGTTCTTCTTGCCCCTCTGAGTGGAGGGGCCTTCGTCTAGATCCGTGCGCTTGGGCTTGTCTTTGTCCCGGCCTCCGCTGAAGACCGCCTCCTCGCCAGAGGCATGGTTGGTGGCAACGTCGAGCGGATCGTGGGTGGTACGGGGTTTTAGGCAGCCAAGCTTGTGGATCAGGGACTCACAGTTTATCCCAGAAAGGAATGCGCATATGACGTCTGCGTTGATGACATCAGGGAGGGAGTTGCATCGTTGAGAAAACCTGTGGATGTAATCCCGCAGGGACTCGCTGGGCTCCTGCTGATAGCTCTTGAGGTCCCAGGAGTTCCCCGGGCGGACGTATGTCCCCTGAAAATTCCCGATGAAGACCCTCTTGAGGTCCGCCCAGTCGCAGATGCTGTCGTGTGGAAGGAATTCATGCCATGCCCGAACATGTTCCCCCAGGCAAATGGGAAGATATTGGATGATGAAATAGTCATCATCCACTCCCCTGGCTCGACAGGCGAGCCGGAAGTCTTCGAGCCAAATGCCTGGGTTTGTCTCCCCAGTGTATTTGGTGATGTTGGAGGGAGGCCGGAAACACTATGGGAACGGTGCTCTCCGGATGCACCGGCTGAAGGCCCGTGGCCCTAGGCCCTCAGGGCTGGGGCTCCGGTCGTCCGGCCGGCGACCGCGCCTAGGGCGTGTTTCACCGTTTCCCTCGATGGTTTGGCTGGGATCCATGTTGCCTGCTGCCTACGATGGACGTCGTTGTCATGTCGGGCCCGATGCCGGTCGCTGATGATGCTACGTATGTCCTGGTGCAGATCGGGCCGCTCATGTACCGACGGTTGGTGTGGAGCAGGCGCCCGGTCGGACCGTGGCGCGGCTGCCGTACCCCGAGCCAAGCCTGACGGCTGCGGCGGCGAGCGAACGGAGCAATCCGGCTGGCGCGTCCCCGTCCCCCTGGTGGGGAGAGAGGGCATGGGTCAGAGTTTTCGCCTGTTGGACGGCGGCGGCCTCTACTAGAACCCGGAGGTTCCAGTAGACTGCCCGCTCCTAAGGGTCAACGGGCTCGGGAACACCGCGTAGAAGCATTGCTGTAGTAGCAATATTCTGGCCGGCCTGGGCGAATTGTGGGACATCGTTTCCCTCGTTCACGATGTCATGCTGGACCTGACGAGCGTGACCCCAGGCGCCACCCGCCGGGCCATGCGCACGGGGCGCAACGTGCCGCACCGACCGTGCCGGCGCAGGCGGCGGCTGGCTCTACCGCCGTTGTCGTAATTCCTCGGCGTGCGCTTGCGTAGACGCGAGGGCCTCCGCACTCGAGTCCGGAGGGGCGTGAGTTTGCGCAGACTTCGCAACAACCGGTGGCTGCCCTGGACCGTCCACCATAGCGCATTCCTGGGACGGATGGTGGCGGGGCGCCACATCACCGATGCTGGAACTATCGCTCTCACCCTCTTTATCCGAGAGTTCGTGGGAAACAACACGAGCGAAGCCTGCCATTCCTACAAATTCGGACGTGAGTGGGGATGGTGCCAGCGCCCTTCGGAGCCCCCGAGCGTAGGAATCCGTGGAGGACGCGAGGCCGTAGGGGAACCGACCGTACGGTGTTTGTGGTGTGGGCGGTGCAGTCCCTCCGGGTGATCGGTGGGAGATAGTAAATAAAGGGTGAATAAAAGTACATGTATTACTTACAGTGGGGTTTGAGCAGAGAGTTTGCTCGGAAAGAAGCGCAGATGCCACGCCGTCGAGGTTGCGCATCCCAGAGTCGATGGAGGATGTCTCTCCGATGGGTGCCGGGTCACGAGTCTCCTCGCGGAGGTGGAGTACGCCGAGCCGGTCGGCGACGAAGTCTAGGCTTTCGAAGAGGAAGGCCTGGGATGTCTCAAAAACAGATGGAACCCGCGTCCCCATAGGCGAGAGTGCGGGATACTCCAGCGAGCCAAAGCGAATCGTATCGCCCGAGCCCGCCATGGCAGGGGTGGCGGAAAAATGGGCCATCCGATGACCAAAAAGTGTTGAACATACAGCGTCTTCCCCACGGATGGCGCCAACTGTCGATTCAGAAAGTGACCAACTAGTGAATATTTGTAGTTTTGCTGTACGTTGTGATCGGAGGTGGCCTAGCACTCAATGACATAGGATTTATACTGGTTTAGGCAACATGCCCTACGTCTAGTTTGGGTCGGTCGGTGACTTTATTCCTAAGCCCAGGTGCTCGAAGTCTGTAGTGGGGTTACAAATGAGAAGCAGAAAGGTGGGGTGTACGAGAGGCCCGGTCAGGTCCGACCGGAAGGGCCGAGGGCGACCGGAACTCCGCTATGAGCTAGGTGTTTGAGCGTGTGCTCGAGGGGTTGTGAGCTATCGATCTAGTGAATCTTAACTTGAAGAAGTCGACCTCTTTTGTTGGAGGGAGCGCATCCCCTTTTATAGATAAAGGGGATGGCTTTACAGGTGAGAGGGAGAGAGTACGGATGTTTCTAAGCCTTGTTGCCCACGCCGACGAGGGTAGCGATGATGGTAGGCGCCCACAATACTGTTGATGTCACTGTAGAATGTCAGGTGCACATGGGAGGTTGCGTTGGCTTCTTCAGGAAGGGTGGATGTTGGTACCTACAAAATACTGTTGGTATGTGAGGAGCCCTACCATGTGTACCAGGTATGGTGAATCCTGGAGCCCACAATACTATCGATGCCCAGAGGCATGTGGGGGCTTTTTGCCGTACGGGAGTCCAACGGCGCCTACAATACTGTAGATAGAAATGTCGGCGCCTACAATACTGTTTGTGTCAGGGCAGTTGTGGAGCACTGTTCCCGCAGGCGTACAGGGTATGGTCCCGATATCATGGTTTGACTTGTGCGCTGCCTTCTTCGTTCGCCCCTGGTCCCTTCCGAACGGGCATCCCCGGTCGGATGGCCCCAGTCGGCCCCGGCCGCACCAGTCGGAGAAGAGTGGTAAGCAGGCTTCCTACGGGGTCCCCGGTCAGAGACGCGGGGTCAAAGTAGGAAGCAGCATCTTGGGCCAGTCCTTCCGATCGGAGAGACCGCCCGGAGGCGGCTGGTGCCCAAAGCGAGTGCTCCGGTCGGAGAGGTGGGCCGAAGAAGTTGACGAGCGGGCGCTTGCTCTTTTGGGTAGACCTTCTGGTCGGCGACCGGACTGTCCTTCTGGCCTGTTGTGTTTTAGACTCTTGGGCCAGCCCATGAACTACATGTTGTTTTCCTAGGCCGAGCCCTGGCGTGGAAGCCGATCCCCGAGGGACCCCGGCCCAGGTTTATGAACCCAGCAACTCCCTTGATCGTGACATGTTCCTTTTTGTACTCGTCCCAAACATTCGGCACACCCTTTTTAAACATCTCCACTAGTTCATCGATCACTGGTTCCAGAAACACATCGATGTCATTCCCAGGTTGTCTTGGCCCTTGGATCAGTAGTGGCATCTGGATGTACGACTGCTTCATACAGACCCAAGGTGGAAGGTTGTATATACAGAGCGTCACTGGCCAGGTGCTATGATTGCTTCTAACCTGATCGAAAGGATTCATCCCATCTGTGCTCAAAGCAAACCAAAGGTGCCTTACCTCTCCACCGATGTCCTTATAGAATATAGTATTGACAGTCCTCCAGTCATGCCCATCGGCGGGGTGCCTCATCATTGTATCTTTCTTACGCTCTTCGCCATGCCAGCGCAACAACTTGGCTGACTTTGCACATGCAAACAACCAATGCACCCGGGGAGCTATAGGGAAATACCAAATGACCTTTATGAGACCTCCTCTGGTCTTGGTACCCTCATCTGACGGCCCTTCCTTGTACTGTGGAGCTTCACACTTGGGGCACTTGTCCAAGTTTTTGTATTTTTCTCCACGGTATAATATGCAATCATTGGAACATGCGTGGATTTTTTCAACCTCGAGGCCGATGGGGCGGATCATTTGCTTGGCCAAGTATGTCTTTTCTGGCAACTCGTTTTTTTATGGGAGCATTTTCCTTATTATACCTAACAACTGATCGAAGCCTTTATCGCTCAATCCGTTTGTCGATTTGAACTCTAACATCATGATGTCGGCTTCCAGTTTGCTCATTGGACAATCCCTATACAATGGTGTTTTGCCATCTTGTCTCATTTTCTCTAGCTTTCTCAGCTGTCTTTCACTAAGACATCCGGTCTCTACATTACGTAGCAGCTGAGAAATGTCATCATTATCCTCGGTGTCGTCAGCTAGCATGTTCCTAAACACATTATGAACTGTGGCCATAGGTTCCGTGTTGACACCGGGTTCCTCGTCAGCATCGTGGATGGCTATGTCAGGCATGTCCACATCATCATCGTTTTCCTGCAGAACATTCACACCAACCTCACCATGCAAAGTCCATATCGTATAATTTGGTATGAACCCCTGGTAATCAAGTGAATCGTATAGACTCAATTTGACGAAAGTTCCTTTGATTTTTGCAATCTTTGCATGGGCAGAAGATAGGGTTCCTATTCCCAGCATGGGTTTTGGCATCGGTGATAAACTGGCTGACGCCATGCATGTACCGCTTGTCCATTCGGGATAGATGCATCCACTCTCGATCCATCTCTACACAAAAAATACTGAGACAGTAATTACAAAGAATTAATAAGAAATCGAGCTTCATGAATAACAATTGTAGCTCGAAAGTACCATTTTTGAAAAACATTATTGTACACTAATCATTGAAAATTTGAAATTGGTTGCCCCAGCCCTGTAAATTGAAAATCGTAGTAAAAAACAATTATTACACAATAATAAAGAACAATTATTCTACTCTACTTCTAAAAACTAATTATAGCATCACATACTAACAATGAAGATTTTGACCACCATGGAATAATTAGCTAGGAATTTAAATGTGTTCATAGACACCAACCTTTTGGATGATGGATTCACCATAATTTAAGCCTTGCACAAATGTCCAATTGGAAAAGTGATCTCTAGAATGAAGAAAGAACTAGAATGAGATTCAAGCAATGTAGCCATCAAAACAAAGCTAATTAAGCAACAAAATCAAAGTAGTGGATGTTTGTTACTAACCTTAAAGGAAAAGGATCAAGTCATTCTTCAAAATCCAAGCGCTAGCTTCATGGTGAAGAGCAGCCGTAACAATGGAGGGAAGGGCCCAAACGCGTGCCTCTGTTCTCGGGATGGAAGAGAGGATGAAGAAAAGGACGGTTGCAGCCTTTTTGTGTTGTAGGCTTATCACCGTCGGTTCTTGACTAGAACCGACAGTGATAGAACTCAATCACTGTCGATTCTTGGCTTGAACCGGCAGTGATAAGTGACCGCTAAAACACTGCCGGTTCAAGCCACAAACCGACAGTGATGTGGTCCTTCACTTTCGGTTTTAGCCCAGCCCTAATCATTTTCTCATTTTCAAGATCATAACCGACAGTGAAGGTACATCACTGCCGGTTCTCACAAATCCGACAGTGATGAGTCCGACAGTGATGTGCAAATCTGGCGTAGTGGTGGACGCTGCGGCAAGGTGGCAGATCGCCACCGAGCATAGTGATGGAGGTGGCGGTTTGGGCGGAGTAGGGGTGGGAAAGGCTCATCGACGACTAGTTAACAGAGACGATATATTAGCGAAGGGCACGGTCAGTACTGGGGGCGGACGGCCCGCCGTGCGGCAAGACAATGCATCGCTGGTGAACGTGCACGGTGGTGGGAGGCGGCAGCAGATGGGTCACGCGCTCATGTGAGAGCGTGATCGGTCACGTGATAAGCGTGTCCTTATCACATACAGTAGTAACCAAAGTTTATTAGAAAGAAATCGTTTGTGAATTATATGTACGCAATGACGATTGCCGTGTGTAAATAAATGTATGCAATCACGATTGCCTATGAAAAATTGTCAAATATAGTTTGTATTATATTCAAAAGCATCGTTTGTTATGGCCCGTTTAGTATGAACCCCTCTGTTTGTAATATATTATTACAGAGCTAATATACAGTTCTGTATGCATGTGTTTCAATGGAGGTAAAAATGGTCTTCCGGCGTTATATTTTGCATGGAATAGCATATATTTTCCGTGGCGCAGCCGCCTGCAGCCTCCCCCGGTGACCGGAGTACGTGGCGGTGGCGCGCTATTACAGGAGTAGTGAGAGCTGCCAAACAGCTCCTTTTGGACCTTGATCAACCATGCATATGCAGTCAAACCATCTATCCGATAGATAGATAGATAGTCCATCATCAGAATGTCAATTCGGCGATTATATTATACGTGTATATATTTAATTTCCCCCTCCAGGCGAAATGAATTAAAGCATTTCGTCGTCAAACGAATTGTTGGCATTATCAGTAGTTTAATATGATAACCCCCTGCTAATGCTGTGCACCTGGTCCACTGCCTTTTTCGGATCCGCTGCTAAAATGGGATTTGGTCTACCGGCCGGCGCCGTGGACCTTTCTTTCTTTCCTCCTGGTGCTGGTGGCTGGTGCACAGGCAACAACACAAGGTGGTGGCATGGAATGGAATCCTAACTACGGACGCATGCACGTAGGTGGACATCTAAGATTAATTCGTACTCACAGTCAAGAAGAGCGCAGTGTCGTAGGCTCATCAACTCTACCGTATAGATATTTTTGTGCGTTGCAACAGGAACAAATAATGCCCTGATAATTTGAGCATGAACGTGTTGTATTGTTACAAAAAACGATAATGCGAGTGTGATGTTCGGAATATCAATATTACAAATTGAATTTTGTGCATGGCTAAAATTCTCAGTGATGGTTTACAATCATCGCAATATGCATTTATAGTATTGTATATTTGTGCATACACACATAAAAGTTCATATCATCATAACAAGATTAATGGATTCCTCAACCTTTTAGAACTAATCATCTCTTTGAATTATCAGTTTGCTTCGTACAAGACTCGTATACCAAAGCCACCCTTCTTCATATTTAATGTTTGACTGTCATAAAAAAACGATTCTCTAAGTGTGATGAGGAAGTCATTCCACTCTTGCTATTGGCTATCTTCCACAATTTTATTTACTATGGAAGACGATTCTTATTTTTTTTATGGAAGAAGATTCTTGCATATTGTAAATGGTTCCAATGTTCTTTACGATCAGGCAAATGATATAGTGTTTGAGCGACACCTAAGTGGCATGCTCTAAAATTATGGCAGCTCAAAAGTGGTCATCTAGAGGTTAAACAATATCAAGGGCACGCCGACTGTGACTACTTACATCCAGAATCATATGAGAAAAGCAGAGAGAGATATGATAAGTAGGAAACAACCGCATCATCAATAATTCTGGTGCTGAGATCCCCTCCAGCGCAGACTTGGATTTCGGAAACATGACCGCATTAATGTCATTGCTCCTTCAAATACTCTGACTCCGCACACAACCTGCACTGCAACTCTCCCTTCATTTACTCATTCATTCAGGTTCACCTAGCCTAATAATGATTCATTGGAATTAGTCGTATACCATACAGCAAACAGGAAGAAAGAGAGGTCAAGGTAGTTATTCGACTACCTTGGATTTGCATTGTTTCCTTCACAACATATTTCCTGGAATTAGATGTGAATAAATTCTTTTCATTAGACTTTGCATACAGTTAGAAACAGAAAACATTACACATATATATTGGTCTTCAGAGTTCTAAAGAAAAAAATATAAAACAACTAATTTGGTTTAGACATATTTTACTCAAGTCTCAGGCTTTAGATACAAACTCAGAATATCTAGCTAACCAGAAACAGCTTTAGCATAATATTGGAAGTCATCGCAAGAAATCAAAATAGGCTGGGTACTCAAATAAGCAGGAACGTTCAAATAAAGCATTTCATAGGTTTCATGTTGCATTTCTCAGTGTTTGAGGTTTCTCTTCAAAGATGAGCACACTTGAACCAGGCCACAAATCTTTCATGTTGCATGAAGAAAAACCAGTAGTATCCACATATATGGTGTCGACACATAAGGTGTGCCTCAAGAAAATTCAGTAATAACAAAGAGCGCTATGACAAGAGCATACCTTATGATGGTAGATTACCTTGATGCAAGTGAAGGCGAGCTATATAGATTTAATTACCTACAAATTCAATAAGCCAAAACTTTACAACGCAGGCCATAAATCAATTTAATTGAGGACACATTTGACCGTGAAGGTACTGACCAATTTATGAGTAAAACATGAGTGGCGTCAGGTTGCTAACACAAATGAGATCAGAGCTGAAGCAGAGAAACCCTAAAACAGAAATGTCAAACAGCTTGAGGTGAGATGGTGGAGGTATTGCCACCCAAGTATACAATAGTCCGCAATTAACTCAGTATGGGTGCAGAACCATTATCGTAAACAATACATGATTAACCAAGATGGAGTGCAGGACCAATGGACCATCATTATCAAGACTTTAATGTGGCATCATACTGATTATCACTTCATCAATTTTTCTATTTAGTTGGGATTATCGATATTCTCGCTACCAGCCTACAATAGAAGTCTATAGTAAAGGCATCCAAAAGATTAGGATTTACACAGTAAGAGGAGCCCAAGAAACAAGGCACATCCCGGAGGCACGCAAACTCATACAACAGAACAGAAATACCAGGGAAAAAGAAACATTTGGGCGCGGGATCAGACTATCTAGGCAGAGTAATGATCGGCGCTGGCAATTTGTCATAATGTTGAGAAGGTTGTGAGAACGGAGGCTTTCACAAAATACAAGATAGTTACCTGCACAGAGATCCTGCTTGTCACTTATGCTACTCGCCTAGTCCACATCACCCTCCTGCTTCACCATCCGATAGCTGCTGCTTCGCCATCCGATAGCTGCTGCTTCGCCATCCGATAGCTACTGCTTCGTAGTACAAGACATGGCTCTGTCCACCGCGGATTCAAGACATGGAGAGCTCAGAAAGGTGTGTGAGCAAGGGTAGGGTGAAAATCGAGCGTAGGCACACTGGACTTACCGATGTGTGACTGCACGGTCCACCTTTGCCAGCCGTCGTTGTGCCTAGTGCCGATGGTTGCCCTACGCCGCGCCGAGGCTGCAACCGGGTTGCTGCGCCCGCGCCGGGGAAGGGGGAGCCAAGGCCGCATGGGCGCGCATGGCGAGGATGATAGCGTGGGCACGCAGGGCGAGGACGATGTTGCGGGTGTCCACGGCGAGGAAGACGGCGCGGCGGAGCCAAGTCCGCACGGGCACGCACAGCTAGGATGACGGTGCGGGTGCAACGAGGAGGAAGAGCAGCGGCGGTGTCCAGGCTTGGCTTCTCCTGATGATGGCGTGCTGGGATTGTGGGGCTCGTCTGTTCGGCGCGTGCGATGATGATGCGAGTGCGACAGCGCAGGTGCGATGGGAAGGGAGAGGAGGCGGCGGAGTGGGCGCACGGCGAGGGGCACCGGAGAGGGATCCTCGCGATGGGAAGGAGAGTGATTGGTACCTGGATCTCGCGAGGGGCAAGGGAGTAGCGACACCGGGTCCACACTCCATACCCTACGCGCGGGGAAGCGTGGGAATCGCCGCGCCTGTGGATCGCACGCAGGTAGACCGACGAGACGAAGTTAGATCGTGGCACCAAAACGGTGTCCACTCTTTAGTCTTTTTAGTTGTGAAGAGATTAATGGTTCGTGCATATCACACCAAAATGGTAGTAGCTGTCACGTGACACTAACACACAAATATGAGTACAAATCAGTATTAGCTTCCGTCCAAATCAAGTGCAATGTATGCGCGCGCAATTCCATCGTCGGCCCCGTTCCACTTACCCCATATTTAACTTATTCGACTTATTTTTCAGCCAGAATAGTGTTTGTCTCTCACAACAATTCATCCAGATCAGTGTTTTTCAGCCAGGTTCAGCAAAGATTCAGCAAGCCGAATGGGCTGTCGTCGTTTGTGCTAGTGCTACGTACTAGTCGACGAACGACACGTTGACTTCCAAACGACTTGGTCCACGTACGTTTACCATGCATTATACGGCAGATAGGGCTTTGCTGGATCCACCATAAAAAATCAGACAGTAGTCTCAAGGAGCTGCATTATTTCTCAGGCAGCGTCAGCGTTTGATGATGCAGACCAAATAATTAACTCGGTGAGGTTTGGTCTAAGATCTACATTTACAATAGTATCAAGTAAATTAAATACACTATCAAAATACATTAACGTGGTGTATGTAATCACTAGTACAAAATCGAATTTCAGTCGTGTGGTCAAAATGTGGTTTGTCTGACTACTGTAGGAGTATACAGTAATAAGTAAGAAACACGAATACAGTGCAACGTACGTGTTTGGCTCGTCGTGAGATGCCGTAAGGTAACACAGGAAAGCATACGATGCCAGGTAATCTTGATAGGGAGGTACCAGCGTTCGGACGTCTGGATTGATGCGCGTGTCTGGACATCCGTGCAGTCTGCCTCTGTCTGCTGATTTTTCTCACCCTGCACGCGCACCCAACCTCATCGCAGCGCCCGCGTGTCTAGAGGACTCGCCTCACAGCCCATCCTATTCGCCTCGATTCAAGGCCGTTTGCTTCACCCCGCCTCATTGCACCCCGACCACTCGCCCTGAGCGCCCTGTCTGTAGGACACCGGCGCGCCGCACGCCCCGGCCGCCAGCTTGCTGCGCCCCATTCCCCGATGCCCGTGTCGTGCCACCATTACTCCTCGCACCCCCGACTCTCCGAACAACATGAAAGATATGCAACATGAAACACTTGAATGCAGTATATGTGTGCAACAGATGAAACATCTGAAACATACACTTGCAACATATGTGTGAAACATATGCAACATCCTGATAAAACACTTGCGACGTGAAAACACTTACGGCAACATAAGACTCAAACAACTAAAACATTTAGAACGTACTGTTACAACATATGTGTGAAACATATGCAACATCCAGATCAGAACATTTACAAAATACGTCTAGAACAGATGAAACATTTTGAACAAACCTCTGAAACACTTCCAACATGCCTAAACACTTGCAACATATGTAAAATATGCAACACCCCCAATCTACTTTTGCATCATCCATATAAAACAATTGCAACATATACTCTGAAACGACTGAAACACTTAAAACATACACTTGTAACATACGCTTTCATCGTAACATCTCCTTGCTAAGGTCACGCATCGCAGTGGCCATGACCTTCTGGTGGGGAACGACGGCGTCAAAGACTCCCACCAAAGACACCTCGCCATGCATGGGGGACGGGGCACGGTGCGCAGCAAGCTAGAGCGGGCGCGGCGGGGGATGGAGTGCAATGTGGCGATGGAGGAGCGCGCCCGGATGGACGCGACGTTGATGGGTGAGAGTCTGCTTGTGCGCGAGATGGGGTGCGCAATGAAAGAAAGACGCAATAATAGCAAGCACATGACGCAGCAGCACGCGATGGGCGAGAGCGATGGGGAGATATTTGAGAGATGGATGGGGAGACATAGAGAGTAAGCCTGTTGGGCCGGTACGCGCTAGCCCGGAAAGCGGAGTTCGGACGGACACCCACCCATGAGTATTACCGATCTCGATAAGATCTGGTTGCCGGTGACCAGATCAGCCCGAGTCGGTAAATAAGTTATACGCGTCGAGGACGATAGTTATTAACTCTGCAACTTCTTCAATAATAACCTCTTAAGGCTCCAACATAAGCTCCACCTTAATTATTACCAAACACGCTAGAAAAAAGATGAATACTAAAGTTCACACAATAATCAGAAATATCTATCTTTTAATTTGGTAGACACTAATCATCATCTCCAATAATATCTATTGGATCTATTCTGTTTTATAAAAAAGTTACTCAACTCTGCCATTATGAAAAATACATAAAGTAACAATCTAATTTTGCATCTAAATTACCCACCTTTGCTATTATCAAAGATAATTCAAAATACTCCCCTAAATTTGTATCTAAATTACCAAAGATAATTCAAATAACCCCCTAAATTTGCATCTATATGAAATATAATTTAAAATAACTCTCTAAATTTGGATCTAAATAATCTACCTTTGCCATTAGTAATATAAAATACCCCTAAAATTTTTATACATTACCCACCAAAGTCATCATGAAAAATAGTACAAATTAGACCCTAAGTTTGCATTCAAATTAGACCCTAAGGCGTATCATAGATCTCAAATCTTCTATATCAAAATAAAAAGATGAAAATTTAAAATGAAAAATACAATGATCATTATAGTTTCAACTGAACACATGGATAAAAAAGCTAAAACCTAAAATACAACTTTATATTAAAATTTGAAAGCTAATATAACCGTATAATATAAAATATAACAATGTAAATGGTCAAAAATTAAAATATAGACCCATTATGTTACAAAAGTGATGCTACAAGAGTTTATGTAACTTAAACTTAGGCTTCAACTAAAACCATATCACGCTAGACAAAAACAGATAGAACCTAGAAACCGTTGCTAGAGGTCTGCAATGGAGCATGCACCTTAATGCTCACGTGGCTTGGTAGAAAAAAAGAATAAATCCTAAAGATTCTCATAAAAATTATAAATATCTAGCCATATGTTGTAGAACCATCCAAAATAACACGTTTTCGGAGGTACTCATCTTACATTAGACACTAAGCACCTCAAAACTGAGCTACATCGGACAGTTCCGTCGAGCACACCCCAAAGGAG
Organism: Miscanthus lutarioriparius; assembly: GCA_904845875.1. Classification (NCBI taxonomy): domain Eukaryota; kingdom Viridiplantae; phylum Streptophyta; class Magnoliopsida; order Poales; family Poaceae; genus Miscanthus; species Miscanthus lutarioriparius. Next base: position 69,430,542 of record CAJGYO010000008.1, read on the forward strand.
AACTCGAAACAATCCACGTTTTACATCCAGAATCCAATAATAAGTACGAGCTTATAATACTTAGTCTATTTCATACAACAAGAGTTCTTAGAAATTATTTATTACAATACCAGAGTTCAGAGTGCGATAATTAAACATGGGAATAAAAATAAACATCTAGCGAAAACGATACAAGGATCCATCTATGCCCACCAGAAGAATCCTCCACACAAGAGCTACTCCTCAAGATGCATCTGCAATAGGGGTAAAATAAACCCTGAGTACACAATGTAATCGCAAGACTTATCCCGACTAGTGGGAATAGTTTCCCGACTCTCAATGATATGATAGGTATTATGGGTTTGCTGTTTCCTTTTTTTTGTGGAAAGCATTACTAATAGTTCATCCTTACAGTAAAGTTTTATTAGCAGTCATGATTACTTCATTAGCTAACCATTCTAGTTAAGCACATGTTCTACTTTCAAGCAAGGGTTAAGCAATTAGAACCATTTCACCATCTTTCATCTTCCAGTTCTTACTATGGTGCTAAACCATAGCCAAGTCATACCGTCTCACGGAAACGGTGATTCACGAACCAATGTATCCCAGCTGGGTACCCCGAAACACACGTCCCGTTTGTACCCCAGGTACAAACAAGACTAACCCATTCCACTCCTATCACGGGGTTCAGGTCCTTGTCCAAACTTGGACTCCAAGCCCCCACACTTGAGACCTGGTCTCAACATGGTGCTGTTGGCATGAAAATGTGTCAATCGTGCTAGGCACACGAGCAAGCCAGAAGGGTCTGCTCGATGGAGCTGGAGATCCGCTTGGCTTCAACGCAGGATGATCGGTCCTGCGTACTCCTCCTAAGACGTGCTAGTCAATTTGACCCTGCAATTGATAAGGAGATAAAGTTTATCAGTAATTTAAGGTGGAACGTGCCGGTTTATGTCCAGACAGTTCCAAGTGTGCCGCTTCGGGAGCAGCCATATGAGAAAAAACGACTAAATAGCCGATCCGCACAGAAATTGGCTGTTACGGACTATTAAGCTCGTGGGTAGCGATTGATTTTATGTTGATAGGTACAGTACAAGTATATGTAAATGAGATCATCAGCTAGGTGGATATTATCAATATGAATTATTGAGCCGATGAATATGATGATAAAGGATATAGCACGCGAACAAATCGACTATCTAATATGAACAGATCTACAAATGCTCTGAATCCAATCTGTTACCATCAATAGTGAGGTTCGACTAGATCGATGGCAGCTATGATGATAATAACAAACAAAAACCGAAGAATCCATAAAACCATCTAGACTTCGACAGACTTTTCGAAAGACATGCTATACGTGAAGGCTCGGATGAATTGTCTAAAATAGTCGATTCAAGTGAAGGGAACTACAGCGTGTGAACAATCGACTGTTTCACGTGAACAAACCTATGGACTCCTCAGACTCAACCCGCTATCTCTAATAGTGGGGTTCAACCGAATCGATGCAGCCATGAAAAAGACAATGAATCAAACCCTTAAAGTACACGTATCTACTCACGCTTAACGGAATCATGTAAACATGTTGTAGGCGTTAACGCACAGGCGATCGGCTATTTAGCCGATGCAAGCATAGCAAACAACTAAGGTCATGCCTAACCAGGAACAGATCTACTAACTAGCATCCTCCAATCTACAGTGCCATCAATGGAGATCGACCGGATCGTTACAGCCATAATGGTAAACCATAAACTAGATTCAACTAGCCAGCATACCTCTTCAAGATTATGCATGCCTTAACCGCGTACTATGTACGATCAATATCGAAGTAAAACAGCTAATGAAACATAAACCATCGTTCAAGGTAGATAATATCGTGTTGTAACAAACGAACGATGGATCTAAAGGATATGAGGCCGATCTAATTCGATCTCGACCGGGCGAATTGATGTTGCTGTAAACTAATAACAATGAAAACATCAGCAAGATCGGTAACTTAATGAATCTACCCAAAGGACGCCACCCTTAGATAGAGCCGATAACTTGACCTTAATCTAGTTCGAGCAGTGGAGGTCGACTGGATCGATGCAGCCATACTTGAACTAGACAAGAGTCGATAACTAGCTTATACCAGAGTCGCAATGGAGGTCGATCAGATCGATGCAGCCGTACGAACAGAAGTATAAGCCATGACGGTACTTACAGACAAGCCGGAGGTCGACCGGACCGATGTAGCCCTACTCGCTGAAGAACTCATCGAGATCTACTCTACTCCTACTCCTAAGGGGTGGCCAGAGCCAAAAAAGTAAGTAACTTATATTTGATTGATTGTGTGTCCTTTAAAATAGCCAGGGTCCAATATTTATACCCAGAGCTTAAACATGAATCCTACTCAGGTACGACTTCATTACAATCTTTGGTATAAAAGAGAACATTCCTAACTTAAGATAACTTGGACCCTAATCTTTCCCTTTATGTAGAGTCCGATATGTATTTCCCAATGCCAACCGTAGCCCATCATCGTTATATGCTGACGTCATTCAAAGAGAGCCGATTCCAGTGCCTCCTCTGAATCAGCTGATATCGACCCTTTATGCAATCGAGTCCTTGATCGACACAATTCTGGAAGCTTCGAGTTCCCACGTTCTTCTCCAAATTTTCGTGTAAACACATGCCCCCCAATTTTGTGATAAAAATAATTTTATTCCAAAATTCTTATCTATCTGTTTGCCGCAACTGTTTCGTTCTGAGATATACGTGTGATTCCTGACTTCCCGGCCCGAGTCTTATATAACATCCCAATAGTATCTTTTCTGACTCACTCGGCCTTCTCGCTTTCCCCTTCTTTTTCAAGCAAATCTTAACAGCTGACGCCGCCAAAGTCTTAACCCTAGCAAGCTTTCGGCCTTATCGAATTTTATTCAAGCGGTTCTCCTCAGATTCAAATCTGCTTCAGCTGTAATGGTGACCAACGACAATGTTCCTGAGGTATGTTTTCAATTTCCCATTCTCAAAGCATCGGTCGCTCCCCTGCAGCTCCTCTGTTCTCAAATTTATTTCACCTGATTTCTAGGAGATGAGGAACGAAATCTTGATTCCATCAGTTGTTGCTTCCAACGTTTATTTTCTTGGGCCTATGGGTGATTCAGATCCATCTGATTTTATCCATCAAGAAATCAACCAAATCCCCTTCAAACAGTCTGCAGTGGATCCATCCTCCTGGAACACCAAAACTCCCTTTAGAAACTGGCCCAAAATGCCTAAGGGATGGAGAAATTGGTTTCGTAGGGTATCTGAGAAAAAGGGCGGAGATTAGGAGCTTTATGATCTGAGTCAATGCTTGACACTCTCATTGTCTGGAATGGAGAGGAACAATCCACTCTTGATTTCTGCATCTTATTTTTGGTCCAACACCTTAAATGCCTTTGTTTTTTGTCATGGTCCAATGACTATCACTTTGGCCGATGTTTATATGCTGACCGGCCTTAGGATAATAGGATCGATGCAACCTTATGACTTCTTAAGTGCTGGATCTAAGAAATTAGCTAAGATATCAGACTGCACAGGATGGGCCAGTTATATTCTGAACCATATTGGAGATGAATCAAATGTCAGTGAAAGGGAATATGTAGCCTTTCTGAACATGTGGTTGGAGAGATTCATCTTTTGTGGGTCATCTTGTGGTCCGACTTACAATCATAAACTCATGGCCAAGCATCTAGGAGTAGGCAAGGATATCCCTCTTGGAAAGTATCTGCTAGGAGCTGCTTATAATTTGATGTACTAGGTAGTTGCCCAATTACTGAAGAATGAACCGGTGCATACTATCAGTGGTCCTTGGTGGTTGATACAACTGTGGCTTAACCTGTATATGCACAAGATTATAAGACCTGATCTTAGAAATATGAGTTTCCCTTCCTCCAACTTTGATGAGGAATATAGAGGCGAAGAAGGAAGAACCCGTCAGTGCATGAGTTATGGCGAGGCTGCATCGGCCATAACAATTGATATTGACATTGGCCATCTGTTCAAAAAGTTTTATAGAGGGTTTGATGCAGACATCCTGACTTAGCTTCCATACGATGAGGATGAAAACAATGAGCTGATCTTTCCATTGAAATTTTGATTTGAATCAGGTTGTTCAGATAAGATAGCGGCTGCAATCTTCAATTCCTTTATCAAGCCCTGCGTCCTTCCAGCCGAATTTCGTCATGGTCGTGGCAAAATAGCTATAGGCTCCTTCCTCCTAGGCAACCTTCCAACCTATGAGTTTTACAACCCCTCTTTTGTAGCTTGTCAGTTTGGTCTTGGTCAATTGCCTCCTCAACTTTTCTTCAAGGATATACTGAGGCCAATAGAATATATTAGTGAAGTACTAGAAGTCTCTAGAGTTTTCCAACTGAGATCAGATCTTCCTTCCCTTTGCTTGCATGACTGGATCAGAGTCAGCTTTTCTTCCACTCTCTTTGACTCTTGGTGGCAAGAATGGCACTCTCAACTTTTCTGTGGGTTGGTCCACCCTTTGTGTATAACTCTGGATGGGGAATTTGCTTCTGACAGAGAGGTAACTTGCCATTTCTTTTCAAGAAAACTGCTCGATGAATTCTTTTGCCAACTGTTGTAACCAACCTTTTCAGGATACTGAATTTGATCCTCCGATCTTGAATAGGAAGGGGCATCCTATAGATTACCAGTCACCATGCCTAGCTTCAAGAATAGGATCGGCTGTGCCTTCACTGAAGAAATTGATGAAAACTCATGTTGCCTTCACCATCGTAACATATCAATCTTAAAGTGCAAGGCGACTCAAGGGACAACCCAGAAAACCACTACTAGGAAGAGACTCCGCAGAACGAGACCATCAGTTGCTCAGGTAAACAATTCATTTCCTTCTCAAAATGGCATTCAACTGTTGATCCCCTTTCTTCACAGTTATCAATCATTGCATCCCAATCGGTTCTGGGTGCAGAGCTGTTGTCCTAGGCGTTCAATTCGGCATCAACTAGACCTTCATCAACCGATCCCCAAGAAGAGCCGATTTTGGTTGAAACAACAAATGCTTCAAAAATGGCAGAAGATGTGAGTCCTCCCATCTTATCCTTGATGCTGACGAAGTATTTCCTCAAAAATTCTTGATTCTATTCAACTTTTATTCTTCATCTGACTTCTTATCATGCCAGATACTTCCTGAGGAAACACCAATGCAAGAGTAGGAATCTGACAGTCTTCTCATTGAAAATGATCCTGCTGTCGCTGATATTCAAACTATTGATTCCCCAATCCAGCACACAACTGATGGCAGAAAAGTCACATGCTCAATTTATTTCTCTGCAACAAACATGAACTAAATTTTTTTTCTCTGATGTTTGCATATGTCAATGTTGAGAGTCCAGAGCCGATTCAACCAGATATTACTAGTGCATCATCAGCTGTTCCTCCTCTTTGGATAGAGGCTACTATAGAAAAGGTACTGTATCCTCTTCATCATCCATTTTGTTATAAAACTGATTCAAACCTCCTAACCAAGATTTCCTTATACACAGGCGCTCAATCTACCAGCCCTGAGCTACTCTTTCAATCTTGAGGAGTATCTTGATGAAGATGAAATCAGCTCGTCAGCCACCTACTCTAAGAAAGCTTTGTCAGAAGAGATGAGAAATCCACTAAGAGACATATTGTCAATGTTTGAGAAGAATATAGCCAATTTGTTCCAAGACATTGATTCAATGCAGAGAGTCTTCTTGGCTATTAAGGGTAATCCATCCCCAGTTCTCTCCAGAGTCATGTCACCTTTATCTATTTTTGAAGATCAAGCCCTAAAGGTGAAAGACTCAGAGGAATCTGTCTAACCGTGAAACTTTATTGGCCAAGGGGAACTCCAATAGGCAAGAGGCCAAAGAGCTAACATAGTTGATTGATCATTTGAAGAACTCCTCCCTCAGTATCGACCTAGAGTTGTCTCAACTAGAAGTCAGGCGTGCAAAACTTGAGAAGGAGCTAGAAAACATGAAGGCTGCCATTGAACGTCATAAGTCCACCCTGGCTCAAATACCCGATGCCATTAAACAAAAGAAACAGTAACTGCTAGCCAAAGTTAGAGAAGGCAGAGCCATCCAAAGTGGCCTCGAGAACATTCCTGGATTAGTTGAAGAAGATAAGCAACAAATCACAGAAGTTGATGCTATCTAGCTAGAAGTGTTGAAAGCAATCCAGGATGTTCTAGACTTGTAATTCGTGTATCATATGTCTTGTGTAGGATCAATGGTAACCATACTTTATGTCACCTAATTGTACTTCTTGTTTTCGGCTAAAGAGCCGATTTGAAAATTGTCGATTCTAGACTTCCAATCTTAATCCAATTAAGTCTAAAAACATGGCCTTTATTAAGAAAACCCCTCGATCTTCTATCCTTAGTCACCCAGCGCCATATTCTCTTCGGTATTGGTGAGGTGGCGCTTTGCCTTCTATTAATTGTGGTTGCCTTTTGCACGTCCCGAGGCGTCCACCTCTTCGCTCAGTGGCTTCAATTACCAGCCGAGGGCTCCGGCCTCAAACACATCTACACTTGCAACCGCTCCTGTTTCTTTGCACTTCTCCGCCCTCGTAGACTCTATAGCGGGTTTCTCCCCTCTCCTTGTAGACCTAAACAAACCCCATGGCCAGCGAGGACAACCGCAATAAACATGCGGCGGAGGAGATTTCGGAGGAAGCCATGCCGGTGAACCAGCGCCTGCGACTCATGAGGTGAGATTGATATCTTCTGTTTGTGACGATGAACTATTCTTATTTGTCTATAGATTCATTTTGAATTATAGTCTTCGTCCTCTTCCTAGGGCCGGCGTGCCCTCTGACGCTGCATCTTCGGTGCCGGCCTCGTCGTCGGATTCCTCCAACTCATACGACGGCGATGACGCCCGGTGTTTCCTTCGATAGTGGAGGGCAGCTCAGAACCATTATTCCGAGGGTACTCGAGAAAATGGCCAGCTCGAGATCTGCCTTGGGGTCTCTCAGGCTACCCTTCACACGGCCGAAGAGGAGGCCAGTGCCGTTCGGGCGTGGTGGGTCGAGTTCGATGCCATGGTGGTGGGTAAGATGAATTCTAGGAACGCCTTTATTATGATTTCCATTGCCTTTATATTGATAGCTCTCCTATTTCTGTGATTGCCAGCCCTGACGGTGCAGTTGGAGTCCTTTCAATTGGTGGCGAATGTAGCCGTGGATGCCGTCAATGCCCAGGGCCCCCTCATCAACGCTCGTCTCCATGACGTCCCGCCCTGCATCCAGGAGATCGCTCTCCACGGTGTTCGTCACGGCGCATCGGTGGCGCTAGCCACAGTGCAAGTCCAAACCGGGTATGAACTCCACACCATGGAGACTGGCTTCCCGATGGGCGATGGCCCCGAGGAGCAGGAAGATCTTGTAACACCCCGGGTGTTTAAGTATTAAAAACTGGACATGTCATCATATGCATTGCATGGCATTTGGTCATATTGCAAACTTTGATATGCATTCACTAAAAAAAGTTTACATTTATGTTATGAGTGTTGCCTGGTATGGTTTGAATTGAGTTAAAAATTTGGTTTGGATTTGAATTTTCAAGAAAACTCTGATTTTCAGTATTTAAATCCTACCCTGAAAACTCATTTCAAAATCTAAGCATATTTTGGGGTTAAGCCTAAAAGCAAAAGTGTAGAGCTTGTCAAGTTATACAAAGTTTGTTTTTGGAGTTTTCAAAGTTGTTTTATAAAATTTGAAGTAATTTGAAAAGGCATAATTCTTTAAATGTTCCCTTTTTGAATTCAAATTTGCATTTCAAAATGTAGACCGAATTAGGGGGTGGTTATAAAAGCAAAGTTGTAGAACTTTAAATTTGGAGCAACTTTTATTTTTGGAGATTTTTGAGTTGTTACATAAATTTGGGAGTAATTTGGATTTTTAAATCGAATGACAGTTTTGGTAATTTTGATGAACAAAGAATCATGGAAGTCAACTCACCGCTCACGATTTTCCTTCCCCTGAGACACAACGGTGGCCTCCTTTGGCTTCGCACCGGCATGGGAAAGGCTCTGCGTGGCTTCTCCTTGCTTCGAGCCACTCTATAAGGACTTCACCATCGCCATTTTTCGCCACTCTCCTCATCTGCTTTCCATCGCCATCGCCATCGCCACGCTTTGTCGTCGCGTTGCTTGTCCGTCAGCCAGTAGTGCCTCCAACATTTCGGCAAAGCTTGTTCCAGCTCCACCTTTCTTCCTCGCAGCGGGCAACCTCACCGTCATGCTTGCGCCATCGTGGCCAGCGCTCTCCGTTTTGTCTACCGCAGTCGTCGGAGCACCGCCACCGTCGACGTTTTGCTTCGCCGTGGTTGCTCGGATCATCGACCAGCTTCACCGTTGCTTCTCCGGCCCCATTCTTTGCTCCATCGAGTTCGGGGTGAGCTACTGGTGCTTCCTGTGCACATCGAACCACTCATTCATTGTTCTTCCGATCCAGCTTTATGCTCCAGTGCGTTCGGGGTGAGCTCCTGGTTCTTTCCGAGTTGTTTATGTGAGCTCCTGGTTCTTTCCGAGTTCTTTATGTGAGCTCCTAGTTTTTTCCAAGTTGTTTATGTGAGCTCTTGGTTCTTTCCGAGTTGTTTATGTGAGCTACTGGTTCTTTCCGAGTTGTTTATGTGAGCTCCTGGTTCTTTCTGAGTTGTTTGTGTGAGCTCCTGGTTCTTTTCGAGTTGTTTGTGTGAGCTCCTGGTTCTTTTCGAGTTGTTTATGTGAGCTCTTGGTTCTTTCTGAGTTGTTTGTGTGAGCTCCTGGTTCTTTCTGAGTTGTTTATATGAGCTCCTGGTTCTTCCCGAGTTGTTTGTGTGAGCGGGAGATTTGAAAAGGAATTTTTCCTTTTTTAGAAATGATTGAATAGTGCTGTAATTTGTTATTTTTGTGTAGATTTATTTAGAGCACCAACAATTATGAAAATTTTTGTGTGACCTCTCTGTGATGTATATTATTTAAGAAAAATATAAAATGTTGTTTTTCAGTACTTTTTGAATGTGATGAAAATTGCTCAATTAATTAATAAATGAGTTTCCATGATTTTTCTAGGCTTATTTATGTATCCAAAAATTATGAAAATTGTTTTGTCACTTAGTTATCATGTGATGAACATTTACAAAAATTTTGAGGACAATTGGAACAAGTTGATTTATTTCATAATTCTTAATTAATTAATTAATTCATAAAAGCAAATAGTAACCTTTAGTGATTTAGGTTTTGTTTGAATTTTTGATTGAGTGATGTCCTTGGGTCATTAGTTGGTGATGATACTTGGCAATTGACGTGAGTGTTACGAAAATGGTTTTGTTAGTTTAACTTGTAACGGTACCACGAAGGAAAGTTGTTTTCAAGTTGTTAATTTTGCATCCATCATCAGGCATCATGTTTCGTATTCCGCATCATGTTAAACACGGCATTGTTACTACGTGTAGTGAACGAAGGTGAGCACGTGGTAGTTAATCAAGTGGTTGAGGAGGTTGATCCGTCTGTGGAGGTTGGTGTTAATATCGGTGGAACGTCTTCGGACCCGGACTTTTCCGTCAATGAAGGCAAGCCCCGGATGCATACAACCCTACCTTGTGTTTTACAAATTGATTTCACTTTTGCTTTTCTTTACTGCATTAAGTGATTAGGAGTTAAGTGAAAACCTAATTGATGCATTACCAACCTTGTTATTTCATATTTTACCATATTACCAGTTTTAAATTCGTATATGCCTAGTTTTGCTTTGCTATGCTTAGAACAATGAAAGTTAGGTGATTACCTGTCATCTACAAGTTTTAAATGGAATTTTGGTTACTTATGTTATCATGTGATATGGGAATTTGGAGTAATAAATCTAGACCGGGAGGACTCGGTGTATGGGAGCCGCAAGACATGGAGGTCTTGTGAGCGGGTTCTTTCCGCCTGTGTCGATTAAGGTCCGTACCGTTGTTGAATTGCATGAGGTGAGACTTTGTAGTCCTAACCACATACTCCGTTAAGCCTTAACTTGCTATTCTATTACGAGAATGGCTACTCGCGCACTGGGAGTGGAGAGATGGTGGGAATAGCGTGTACCCACGTGGCAATGGGCTGGATTGGTGGAGTACTGTATTCTCGGGTGGTGTGGACCCGTTCTTGTTTTAGAGGATCTGAGGGTAGGTTGGTATATGTAGGTCGGGGACCTGCATATGTCGTGTGGTCTGGAATTCCTAGCTGGGTTTAATCGGTTCGAATCGTCGTTGCTCCTCGGTTGTGGAGACTCAACTCACTGTTCATCATCGTAGTGTAATAACTGGAACTTGAGGATGGTTTGAGAAGGTGTTGGGTATGAAGTTTCATGATCTCAATGCGGATCATGTCAGCTTTGTATATGATCTTTATGAAGTTTTAAATGTTGATATAAAGAATTTTGTTAAAGTGCTTTTACGCAAAAGAACCTTGATTATTGCTAAAGCCATACCTTGAATCCCATGAGCCTGCATTCCTACGTTCTTTTAAATTCTTATTTCGGTTAAGTTTTGTTGAGTACTTTTGTACTCAGGGTTCGTTGACCCTTGTTGCAGGTGAGGCTCATGAGCAGATTTATTTTGGATCGTGCTGCATGACTGTTGTTCAGTGCGAGGGCGATAAGTAGATGTGTGGCTCTTGGGCAGGGCAGCCTATTTGTGTGTTCTGTAATATGTTATAATGCCACTCCACTACTTTGTTTTATTTTATTAATCGAACTTAGTTGTATGGTTTGAAACAAATGGTTTGTAAACTATGTTATTGTAAGACTTCCACTGTTTTTACTCTGATGTATCTATTTGAATAAACTGTTGTAATACTGTAATGACTCTGTAATGTGATCCTGCTCGGAAATCATTGATGATTCGGGGTTCCTCGAGGACACCCGACAGTCTTCTTAAGTTACCGGGAACGTATGCATAGATGTCAAAGGTCATTGGACATTGACAGGTGCATGTGGGCCCTATAATTTAGGAGGTTCTGCCACAGAATGGTATCAGAGCAATCGTTACAAAGTTTTTGTTGTATTGGTTTACGAAAACTTCAAAATGATTTGGGTTGGCTAAATTTAACTTGTTAATTTGGTCCAAATTGCTTCTGACTTACCTTATTTCTTTCTCACCATTCCTTAATTGTTTAAAAAGGTTTTGTGTGGTGGAGTAGTAATCTTACTATGCCCTATATAAAAACAAATGTTGTTTATGTTCGTTTTAGGCTTTGGTGGTTTTGTTTGTAAGAACGATTCATACATCATAATTAATTCACTTGTTACTTCCTTCATCTCTGAGTCTGGGTGAGTAGTGTGTATGGGTTGAGTTGTGTAGTCCATCCTTACTGCTCTTGAGACTGTGGTCAGATTGTTTTACTTGGATTAATCCTGCTTGTACAGTATGACTCGTACCAAGAAGACACCCCATAAGTCCACTAGACCCAAAGGAGTTCCTCGGCACCAACTAGCCCCTAGGAATGATGGTGCTAGCAGTAGCAGCTCTAGGCCTGATCCTCAGGCGGAGATACAGAGGATTTCTACAGAGTTAGCCCAAGCTACTAGAGATAGGGCTATGGACGTCATCCAGGTGGGCAGATTACAGGAGCAATTAAGACGTCTCACCACCGCTCACAGGAACTGCGAACGTATGTTAGTTTATACGGTGGAAGGAAGGAATGAAGCTTTGCATAGGGAAAATGTAGCTAGAGCTAGAACTCATGAGTTAGAATTTTATGTAGATGACTTAGAAGAGCATAATACCTATCTGCATGAGGAAGTTCATAGGCTAAGCAATCTCCTAGATCCAAATCATGAACCCCAAGCTAATGCAATGGATCCCGGTGTTATCTTTGTCGATGGTAGTGAATTGAAAGAAGAAGAAGAGGAAGAAGATCCCGAAGAATTAGTAATGATCGATGAAAGTGACAATGAAGGCGGTAATATTTTCGGAATGGATACCGAGCCTGAAGTTTGATGTAATCGCGAAAAGGAGTAGAGTTGTGAAATAGTTAGTTCTAGTTTAAGTTAAGTAGTCTTGTTTAAATGCGGTCTTGTGTTTAAATAAGTGAAACTAGTGCAATGAGTTGTAGTTCGCTCTTTTATCAATCAATAAAGGATTGTGAGTAAAGTTTGGTTTGTTGTGAATAGATGCGTCGTACGTGAGGTTTGTATATTCCTGGTACTTCAGAAGATGAGGACGATATTCCAGATCCACCACCAGTTCCAACAAATCTAGCGGATGCTATAGCCGCACTTGTCAATGTGACGGTTGAAAATTCTCGTTTGCTTCATGAGATGGCTCAAAGTAATCAGAATCAGATGCATGGAAACCGTGGTCGCCATCATAATAGGCAGGAGGCTATATATGTGGACTTCACAGATACAAAACCCCCAATGTTCACTAAGGCAGATGAACCATTGGAGGCTGATGATTGACTTAGGACCATGGAGCAGAAATTTGATCTTATACCATGCATAGAGTTTCAGAAACCAGTCTTTGCTGCTCAGCAACTTAGAGGTGCAGCCAGTGCTTGGTATGCAAATCTTATGGCCATGCAACCCGTAGGTGTTCCATTAACTTGGATGGAGTTTCGTACTGCTTTCAGAGCCCATTATATCTCGGAGGGAGTTATGGCTATGAAGCTGGATGAATTCCTTGCTTTGAAGCAAGGGGACCAAACTGTGATGCAGTATGTGGGAAGATTCAATCACCTGTCACAATATGCACCTGAACATGTCAATACTGATGTCAAGAAAAAGAAATGGTTCATGAGAGGTCTGAATACCAAATTACAAACTATGATGACAACTTGTACCAATGTCACTTATCATGAGGCAGTGAATATTGCAATTGCTTCAGAGGCAAAGTATCAGCAGCATAAGGAGCTCAAGAAGAAAAAGAGTATGCCATCTGGATCTTTTGGGGGAAATCCAAAGAGGCAGAGGGTGATTTATCATCCAGTAAATCATAATCGTCCTCCTTATCGTTCGCCGTAGTTTCAAGCCGGTCAGCAATCAAATGTCCATCCTGTTACAACTTATCAGAATCCACAACCGACAAATGCTTCTGGGGTTTCTGCTTCAACACCCCAGGGTCACAAGTATCCCTGTTTCAATTGTGGCAAGCCTGGTTATTTCTCAAGAGAATGTCCGTATCCAAGGCAGTCTAATCCCAATTATCAGAAGGCCCTTGCAAATCAACAACAGGGTCAGGCACAGAATAAGGGAAGCAATCAGAATGTTCAGAAAGGCAAAGATGAAAGGAAGACATGATGAGTGTTTTACATTCAAGCTGGGGAAATTCCGGAAGGGGAGTCAGTGATGATGGGTATGTTTCCTGTCGCCAACCATCCTGCAGTTATACTTTTTGATTCTGGTGCATCGCATTCATTCATCAATAGAACATTTTTGGTGAAGTATGAAATTTCAATTGGGGCAGCAAAAGAAAATTTCTTTATACAGTCGCCCGGGGGACGTCTGTGTACTAAGGAAATGGTATACCAGGTACCCATAAACCTGGGTGGGCATATTTTTCCCACTACCATGATTATCCTTAAGGATCAGGATATAGATGTAATCTTAGGAATGAATTGGATGTATCAGCATAAGGCTGTTATAGATGCTTTGAATAGAACTATAAGGGTGAGTTTGCTAGATAGTACTTCTCAACTTCTCATCCAACTTCCAACCTTAAGAAGATCAGTGGGCAAAGTTTGTGCAACTGCCGTCAAAGAGATTAGAGATATCCCGGTAGTATGTGAATTTCCTGATGTGTTTCCTGAAGATTTACCCGGTCTACCACCTGATAGGGATGTCCAGTTTAACATAGAATTGCAACCTGGAATAGCTCTGATTTCTCGGAGAGCTTATAGGATGCCACCTAAGGAGTTAGCCGAGTTGAAAACTCAGTTGCAAGAATTGATTGAGAAGGGGTTTATACAACCTAGTTCATCGCCTTGGGGGTGTCCGGTAATTTTTGTGAAAAAGAAAGATGAGACCCTGAGGTTATGTGTTGACTATCGTCCATTGAATGAAGTGACCATCAAGAATAAGTATCCATTACCTCGGATAGATTTGCTTTTTGATCGACTGGCAGGAGCCAAAGTTTTCTCCAAGATAGATTTGAGGTCAGGATATCACCAAATCAAGATAAAGCCTGAAAATATTCCCAAAACGGCATTTACCACAAGATATGGATTATATGAATACTTGGTAATGTCTTTTGGTTTGACAAATGCTCCAGCTCATTTCATGTATTTGATGAATTCAATATTCATGCCTGAACTGGACAAATTTGTAGTGGTGTTTATTGATGACATTCTAGTATATTCCAAGAATAAGGAAGAACATGCGAAACACCTCAGAATTGTTCTGACTCGCTTGAGAGAACATCAACTATATGCCAAGTTCAGCAAGTATGATTTTTGGCTTAAGGAAGTACAATTTCTTGGACATGTCTTGTTAGCGGAAGGAGTTGCTGTTGATCCAAGCAAAGTGAAGGATGTGCTTGATTAGAAACCGCCAACCACAGTTCATCAAGTTCGAAGTTTTCTGGGATTGGGGGGGTATTACCGTCGGTTTATTCTAGATTTCTCTAAAGTATCAAAGTCCATAACTGAGTTACTAAAGAACCAAGTCAAGTTTGCCTGGTCATCTGATTGTGAAGAGGCTTTCCAGACTTTGAAGAGACTGTTGACCACTGCACCAGTATTAGCCCAACCTGATATCGAGAAGCCGTTTGATGTTTATTGTGATGCTTCAGGTATTGGTATTGGATGTGTGTTGATGCAAGAAGGCCGAGTCATTGCTTATGCATCTAGGCAACTTAAGCAACATGAAGAACACTATCCGACTCATGATCTGGAGTTAGCAGCTGTGGTCCATGCTTTGAAGATTTGGTGGCATTACCTACTTGGTAATGCGTGCCATATTTATACAGACCACAAGAGCTTAAAGTATATCTTTACTCAGTCAGAATTGAATATGCGACAAAGAAGATGGTTGGAGCTGATTAAAGATTATGACTTGGAAGTACATTATCACCCTGGTAAAGCAAATGTGGTGGCAGATGCCCTCAGTCGCAAAAGTTATTGCAATTGCCTGACAGTAAGAACAATGGGTTTGACCTTATGTCAAGAGATGGAGAAATTGAATGTAGAGGTAATTCAACAAGGTAGTTTGACCAACATAATTGTTGAAGCCACTATTCGAGATCAAGTTATTGCTGCTCAGAAGGAAAACAAGGGTGTAGCCCATATCAAGGAAAGAGTCAGGAATGGAAAGGCGGAATGTTTCAGCATAGATAATGAAGGTGTGCTATGGTTCAAGGATCACCTGGTGGTACCAAAAGTTCCTGAGTTGTGGCAGTCAATTCTTGAAGAAGCACATGCTACTAGGTTATCTATCCATCCGGGGAGTAACAAGATATACCATGACTTAAAACAAAGGTTTTGGTGGACCAAAATGAAGATAGAAATTGCGAGATATATAGCAAAGTGTGATACTTGCAGAAAGTGAAAGCTATACATTTGAGGTCTGCTGGAGAATTACAACCATTGCCTATTCCAGCTTGGAAGTGGGAGGACATAAGTATGGACTTTATTGTTGGTCTACCCAAGACATCCAAGGGATTTGACTCAATATGGGTTATTGTAGATCGACTCACTAAGACCGCACATTTTCTTCCTGTCAAGACTATATACCCCACTATCCAATATGCCAAAATATATTTAGCAAGAATTATGAGTCTCCATGAAATACCAAAGACCATAGTGTCAGATAGGGGTACACAGTTTGTCTCCAGTTTTTGGAAACAATTGCATTCTTCATTGGGTACCAAGCTCCTGTATAGTACAGCTTATCATCCGCAGTCTGATGGACAGACTGAAAGAGTCAATCAAGTGCTTGAAGATATGTTAAGGTGTTGTGTCCTTAATTATTTCAACAAGTGGGACGAATGCTTACCTTTGGCCGAGTTCTCATATAACAATAGTTATCAAAAAAGCATTAGAATGGCTCCATTTGAAGCACTTTATGGTCATAGATGTAGAACATCGCTGAGTTGGTCTGAGCCCGGAGAAAGAAGATTCTTTGGAGTTGACCTTGTGAAAGAAATAGAAGACAAGGTTTGGCAAATACAGAGTAATTTGAAGATAGTTCAGTCCTGCCAAAAGAGTTATGCGGATAGACGACGGAGACCGTTGGTGTTTAACAAAGGAGATTTTGTATATCTAAAAGTATCACCAATGAAGGGAGTTACCCGTTTTGGTGTTAAAGGCAAGTTGGCACCTCTATATATTGGACCATTTCAAATTTTGGAGAGATATGGAAAAGTGGCCTATCGCTTGAAATTACCAGAACATTTATCAGCTGTACATGATGTGTTCCATGTGTCTCAGTTGAAGAAGTGTCTCCGAGTGCCTGAGCAGAATGTTGAAGTTGAAGGAGTGGAACTTGAACCAGATCTGACTTATTTAGAATATCCTATCCGAGTGTTGGATCAGAAAGATCGTGTTACTCGAAGGAGGATAATAAAGTTCTACAAGATACAATGGAATCAACATTCAGAAGAGGAAGCTACTTGGGAATCAGCAGATTACTTGTTAGAAAAGTTTCCAGAGTTTCTTGCGTCATTATATAATAGAGTAATGTTAGTTGAGCTCGGTTGTTACAAATTGTGTTTTGTAAAGGAACCTCAGCTGTTTTATGGATAAAAATTGGATGTTTTTGGAGTGACACATTTCCTTTTCCATTACTTACCCTATGGCTTTGAATCTCGGGGCGAGATTTCTTTTAGGGGGAAGGATTCTAACACCCGGGTGTTTAAGTATTAAAAACTGGACATGTCATCATATGCATTGCATGGCATTTGGTCATATTGCAAACTTTGATATGCATTCACTAAAACAAGTTTACATTTATGTTATGAGTGTTGCCTGGTATGGTTTGAATTGAGTTCAAAATTTGGTTTGGATTTGAATTTTCAAGAAAACTCTGATTTTCAGTATTTAAATCCTACCCTGAAAACTCATTTCAAAATCTAAGCATATTTTGGGGTTAAGCCTAAAAGCAAAAGTGTAGAGCTTGTCAAGTTATACAAAGTTTGTTTTTGGAGTTTTCAAAGTTGTTTTATAAAATTTGAAGTAATTTGAAAAGGCATAATTCTTTAAATGTTCCCTTTTTGAATTCAAATTTGCATTTCAAAATGTAGACCGAATTAGGGGGTGGTTATAAAAGCAAAGTTGTAGAACTTTAAATTTGGAGCAACTTTTATTTTTGGAGATTTTTGAGTTGTTACATAAATTTGGGAGTAATTTGGATTTTTAAATCGAATGACAGTTTTGGTAATTTTGATGAACAGTAACCGCGGAAGTCAACTCACCGTCTACGATTTTCCTTCTGCTTCCAGACACAACGGTGGCCGCCCTTGGCTTCGCACTGGCATGGGAAAGGCTCCTGCGTGGCTTCTCCTTGCTTCTGAGCCACTCTATAAGGACTTCACCATCGCCATTTTTCGCCACTCTCCTCATCTGTTTTCCAGTCGCCATCGCCGCTGCTTTGTCGTGCGTTTGCTGTCGCCGTAGTGCCTCCAACATTTCGGCAAAGCTTGTTCCAGCTCCACCTTTCTTCCTCGCAGCGGGCAACCTCACCGTCATGCTTGCGCCATCGTGGCCAGCGCTCTCCGTTTTGTCTACCGCAGTCGTCGGAGCACCGCCACCGTCGACGTTTTGCTCCGCCGTGGTTGCTCGGATCATCGACCAGCTTCACCGTTGCTTCTCCGGCCCCATTCTTTGCTCCATCGAGTTCGGGGTGAGCTACTGGTGCTTCCTGTGCACATCGAACCACTCATTCATTGTTCTTCCGATCCAGCTTTATGCTCCAGTGCGTTCGGGGTGAGCTCCTGGTTCTTTCCGAGTTGTTTATGTGAGCTCCTGGTTCTTTCCGAGTTCTTTATGTGAGCTCCTAGTTTTTTCCAAGTTGTTTATGTGAGCTCTTGGTTCTTTCCGAGTTGTTTATGTGAGCTACTGGTTCTTTCCGAGTTGTTTATGTGAGCTCCTGGTTCTTTCTGAGTTGTTTGTGTGAGCTCCTGGTTCTTTTCGAGTTGTTTGTGTGAGCTCCTGGTTCTTTTCGAGTTGTTTATGTGAGCTCTTGGTTCTTTCTGAGTTGTTTGTGTGAGCTCCTGGTTCTTTCTGAGTTGTTTATATGAGCTCCTGGTTCTTCTCGAGTTGTTTGTGTGAGCGGGAGATTTGAAAAGGAATTTTTCCTTTTTTAGAAATGATTAAATAGTGCTGTAATTTGTTATTTTTGTGTAGATTTATTTAGAGCACCAACAATTATGAAAATTTTTTGTGTGACCTCTCTGTGATGTATATTATTTAAGAAAAATATAAAATGTTGTTTTTCAGTACTTTTTGAATGTGATGAAAATTGCTCAATTAATTAATAAATGAGTTTCCATGATTTTTCTAGGCTTATTTATGTATCCAAAAATTATGAAAATTGTTTTGTCACTTAGTTATCATGTGATGAACATTTACAAAAATTTTGAGGACAATTGGAACAAGTTGATTTATTTCATAATTCTTAATTAATTAATTAATTCATAAAAGCAAATAGTAACCTTTAGTGATTTAGGTTTTGTTTGAATTTTTGATTGAGTGATGTCCTTGGGTCATTAGTTGGTGATGATACTTGGCAATTGACGTGAGTGTTACGAAAATGGTTTTGTTAGTTTAACTTGTAACGGTACCACGAAGGAAAGTTGTTTTCAAGTTGTTAATTTTGCATCCATCATCAGGCATCATGTTTCGTATTCCGCATCATGTTAAACACGGCATTGTTACTACGTGTAGTGAACGAAGGTGAGCACGTGGTAGTTAATCAAGTGGTTGAGGAGGTTGATCCGTCTGTGGAGGTTGGTGTTAATATCGGTGGAACGTCTTCGGACCCGGACTTTTCCGTCAATGAAGGCAAGCCCCGGATGCATACAACCCTACCTTGTGTTTTACAAATTGATTTCACTTTTGCTTTTCTTTACTGCATTAAGTGATTAGGAGTTAAGTGAAAACCTAATTGATGCATTACCAACCTTGTTATTTCATATTTTACCATATTACCAGTTTTAAATTCGTATATGCCTAGTTTTGCTTTGCTATGCTTAGAACAATGAAAGTCGGTGATTACCTATCATCTGCAAGTTTTAAATGGAATTTTGGTTACTTATGTTATCATGTGATATGGGAATTTGGAGTAATAAATCTAGACCGGGAGGACTCGGTGTATGGGAGCCGCAAGACATGGAGGTCTTGTGAGCGGGTTCTTTCCGCCTGTGTCGATTAAGGTCCGTACCGTTGTTGAATTGCATGAGGTGAGACTTTGTAGTCCTAACCACATACTCCGTTAAGCCTTAACTTGCTATTCTATTACGAGAATGGCTACTCGCGCACTGGGAGTGGAGAGATGGTGGGAATAGCGTGTACCCACGTGGCAATGGGCTGGATTGGTGGAGTACTGTATTCTCGGGTGGTGTGGACCCGTTCTTGTTTTAGAGGATCTGAGGGTAGGTTGGTATATATAGGTCGGGGACCTGCATATGTCGTGTGGTCTGGAATTCCCAGCTGGGTTTAATCGGTTCGAATCGTCGTTGCTCCTCGGTTGTGGAGACTCAACTCACTGTTCATCATCGTAGTGTAATAACTGGAACTTGAGGATGGTTTGAGAAGGTGTTGGGTATGAAGTTTCATGATCTCAATGCGGATCATGTCAGCTTTGTATATGATCTTTATGAAGTTTTAAATGTTGATATAAAGAATTTTGTTAAAGTGCTTTTACGCAAAAGAACCTTGATTATTGCTAAAGCCATACCTTGAATCCCATGAGCCTGCATTCCTACGTTCTTTTAAATTCTTATTTCAGTTAAGTTTTGTTGAGTACTTTTGTACTCAGGGTTCGTTGACCCTTGTTGCAGGTGAGGCTCATGAGCAGATTTATTTTGGATCGTGCTGCATGACTGTTGTTCAGTGCGAGGGCGATAAGTAGATGTGTGGCTCTTGGGCAGGGCAGCCTATTTGTGTGTTCTGTAATATGTTATAATGCCACTCCACTACTTTGTTTTGTATTATTAATCGAACTTAGTTGTATGGTTGGAAACAAATGGTTTGTAAACTGTGTTATTGTAAGACTTCCGCTATTTTTACTTTCATGTATCTATTTGAATAAACTGTTGTAATACTGCAATGACTCTGTAATGTGATCCTGCTCGGAAATCGTGGATGATTCGGGGTTCCCCGAGGACACCCGACAGTCTTCTTAAGTTATCGGGAACGTATGCATAGATGTCAAAGGTCATTGGACATTGATAGGTGCATGTGGACCCTATAATTTAGGAGGTTCTGCCACAGATCTGATCGAAGAATTTGTCGACGTGGCTGAGGCCATTGTGGATATCACATCTGCTCAGGATGTGGTGAACAAGGTCTTTGATTAGTTTGTACTTATGGTGAACTAATGAACAAAATTTCTGTTCTTCCATGACCGTGTCCTAGTGTGATGTCCTTGTATATGTCATGATTGTCTTTGTTTTCACTTTTGCTCCGGAGGCGATACATATCGTATCGGCTTTTATATCTTCGAAGATTTTCATTTTTTGAACTAGAGGCGATACCTTTCTGGTACCGGCTATTAGAGCCAATGACTAAATGAATCGGCTGTCAAGTGTTGATCAAACGCTAGGATAACATCCCTTCAAATATTTTTCCATCGATCGCTATTGATAGGTTGCACTAGAACCTTTCAGACCAAAGGTTAAACGATCGATCGATCTAGGCCAAGCACCTCATCAGGCGAAACAAAACTTCCTTTAATAGATCTATCAACTCTGAATTGCACTTAGGACTCATCTTCTAGCTCCCCATACACTGGATCGGCTGTTGCGATACTCACGGACTCATTAGCGTGAACCAGCTCAACATCATCTCCATGCCATTGAATCAAACACTGATGCATGGTTGATGGCACACAACAGTTTGCATGAATCCAATCATGACCAAGGAGTAAACTGTATGAACCTTTTCCATCGATGATGAAGAATGTGGTGAGCAGAGTCTTACTCCCGATTGTCAGTTCGACGTTCATTGTGCCCCGGGTCTTAGACGCATTACCCCCAAAGTCCTTAAGCATCATATCGGTCTCAATCAGATCTCCTGGTCCCTTGCCAAGTTTACGAAAAGTGGTGTAAGACATAAGATTGACAGAAGCACCTCCATCCACCAACATCTTGTTTATTGGCTTCCCATCAACAAAACCTTTTACATATAAAGCCTTTAAGTGTCGATGCTTGATTGGTTTACCAAATATATCCTGCTGTATAACTGTCAACTTG
This sequence comes from Miscanthus lutarioriparius, assembly GCA_904845875.1. Taxonomy (NCBI): domain Eukaryota; kingdom Viridiplantae; phylum Streptophyta; class Magnoliopsida; order Poales; family Poaceae; genus Miscanthus; species Miscanthus lutarioriparius. Next base: position 69,451,921 of record CAJGYO010000008.1, read on the forward strand.
GCAACTATTTCTTCATACTCCGATTCATCGAAATCTGAATAAACTTCTTGATCTACTAGAGCTCTAAATTCTGACGGCAACAGAAAAGCCATTTGAATATTAGCCGATGGTTGCCTTTTATCGACTGTTTGCTTAGCACACCACACTTGAGGTCTACCAGATGCTTGAGCCTATTATAGTTCTCTGTTCCTTAGGCGTTGCACTCTTCGTTTCTGGCTTCTTGTCAAACCTCCTGGACACCACTAGCCTTCCTGCCAAACATATTCTTCCTCATTACTTTCTTCTTTATAATCAGCCCAGTTTTCATCAACCACTCATTTTGCAAGCCGATCATGAACACTTCTATTTTTTAAGCGTCGATCCATGTTATTATGGTGATATACATCTTGAGCATGGATAGACCGGCGGTTGGCTTGAGATTGCCTAAACTCCCAATATTATTTGCTGCACTCTGGACAGTTATTTCTGGTAGGCAATTTCAAACCTTTGTTCTAACAATGTCTGAAGAAAGGACAATTCCAATGTCATTCGGCTTGTTTTCTTTCGTATCTTTTTTCTTTCTATTGACGCTGGTATTCTTGCTCTTCTAACCAACGCCGATAATCCTTTTCCTTCTGCTGCTGCCATTTATTCAACAAAATTTGAGATGTAACACGCGGCTTGGTTGCCCCATCCTTTGATGTTTCTCCATGCTCATATCGGCTCTTTTGCTCATCACAACGCCTTCTAATTTCTCTGTACTCATCAGTCGATATTTGCATCTTGGGATCGATCGTCTCAGCTTTTTTAGATCTAATCGATGTTAGGACTTTAGTCTTCCCCTTGAGCAGTCTAGCATCGACCATGTTTTGATCTCTTGGGAAAGGATTATCGTCAACTTTCATCTTCCAAGGCGTATCGAACTTGAGCCTTCCTTGCTGAATAGCCCTTTGTATATGCTTTCAGAAAATTCTACATTCATTAGTGGAATGAGAAGTAGCGTTATGGAGCTTGCAGAACTTCTTATTCTTCAACTAATCGAGAGGCAACATAACATGATTATCGGGCAACTTGATCTGTCCCTTCTCAAGCAAGAAATCGAAGAGCTTGTCTAATTTTGTGACATCGAAGTCATAACTCTCTTCGATCCGTCTCCCCCAAGGATTTGGCACCATTATCGCCTTCTTACCCCAATTCCATTTAGCCATGGCAACCTCTTCTTCTTCATCGCCTTCATAGCGCCATCGATCAATATGGATTATAGGCTTCGGCCATTGTGGTACTATTCTGGAATCGGGTATCTCTGCGCATATTCTAGAATTGGCTATTGAGCGCTGCCACTCATTGAGCCAATTGACCCAAGTTGTCAAACTCTTGTCCCAGCAGCTTCTCTCTCCATGTTGGCAACATTCCTTGAACGGCCAAAGCAGCAAGCTGATCATCAGTCAAGTTCAGTGAAAAGCACAAATTTCTGGTCTCTCGCAAACCTCTGAAGAAACTCGGTGCCAGATTCATTAGTTCTCTATCTTATAGTTGTCAAATCGGTAATCTTCTTTTCTCCTGTCCCAGTGTAAAAATATGTATGAAACTTCTTCTCTAGGTCAGCCCAATTGGCAATAGAATTGACTAACAGAGATGAAAACCAAGTGAAGGTTGTCCCTGACAATGACAGGGAGAAGAAACAAACTCAATGGGCCTCTTCAATGAATGCTTCACCCAATTGTGTAAGATACCGACTGACATATTCTATTGTGCTTGTGCTGTCTTGGCCAGTGAACTTAGCAAACTCTGGGAGCCTGTAATTTGTAGGAAGAGCGACCAAATCATACCATTCTAGATATGGGTGTTTGTACGAGAAGGTCTGCCCTTTTGGCTTCAAACCGAACTGATTCTTCATCATCTCGGTCACTCTCAGCAACAACTCATTAGCATTTGGATTTGGACTCCTCTGGACCTGCTGACCTATTTGTGGATTAAAATTCTAGGTACCTTGGTACCCTGGATTCAAAATCATGTGAAGAGTATTGTAATCTATGCCATAATGATATCCTTGTGGAATCTCTATCTACTGGGTCCTTTCCTGGTTTGCTGCTTGAAGTCTCTGGTTATAGACGTTAGGTTCTATATCTCTATGGATCCTTTGAATTGATGGTGCTATTTTTTGAGCCAATGACGGTATGTGGCCTGATGTACCAAAATTAATCATCTAGTTTTGACCTTGCCCCATCGGTTGTTGCACATGTTGCACTAATGATCCAGGATTATACTTTATCTAATTCGTAGTAGCACCTTGAACTTGCTCAGATGAACTCTAAACTATCTGGACATCATCATTACTGGCTGGTGCTGCTTCTTGATGGCTGGTACCGGTTTGATTAGTCCCTTGAGTCAATAGATGTGGAATGTTGTAATAAGTTGGTCCAACCTGATCAACTGGAAACCCATGAAACACCTCTTTCATGGTGTTGTGGAATGTGTTCAAGAAAACTTCATTATGGTTTGATATGGCATCATGAACAGATTTGTTTATAGCTTCCATTAAGAAATGCCTATCTTCAGCTTCATCTGCATCTGTCTGCCCATGCAACAGAATTCTTGGTAGTGGATATTTCTGAACAATTGTATTGTCACGTGTCTGGGTGTAGGACAACAAACACTTGTTCTAAAATTCTTCTATAGCTTTGCTAATGACATCTTTATCTCCATCAGGTAGGTCTTCATAAGGTACCATAAGGATGTCGTTGTTGTTGTAAGCCGTCATGATGATTATGGTGTCCCACCGGGTGTGCCAGAACATGTGTCGGCACAAAAATGTGTCAATTGTGCCGGGCACACGAGCAAGCCAGAAGGTTCTGTTCGATGGTGCTAGAGATCCGCCTAGCTTCAACATAGGGATGATCGGTCCTGCGTACTCCTCCCGAGACGTGTCAGTCAATTCGACCCTGTAATTGACAAGGAGAGAAAGTCTATCAGTAATTTAAGGTGGAATGTGCCAGTCTATGCCCAGACAGTTCCAAGTGTGCCGCTTCGGGAGCAGCCATATGGGAAAAAGCGACTGAATAGCCGATCCGCACAAAAATTGGCTATTACGGACTATAAAGCTCGTGGGTAGCGATTGATTTTTTGTTGACATGTATAGTACACATATATGTAAATGAGATCATCAGCTAGGTGGATATTATCAATATGAATTATTGAGCCGATGAATCTGACAATAAAGGATATAGCACACGAACAAATCGACTATCTAATATGAAGGGATCTACAGACGCTCTGAATCCAATCTGTTACCATCAATAGTGAGGTTCAACCGGATCGATGGCAGCTATGATGATAATAACAAACTAAAACCGAAGAATCCATAAAACCATTTACACTTCGACAGACTTTTCGAAAGACATGCTATACGTGAAGGCTCGGATGAATCGGCTAAAATAGCCGATTCAGGTGAAGAGAACTACAGCGTGTGAACAATCGACTGTTTCACGTGAACAAACCTATGGACTCCTCAGACTCAACCAGCTATCTCTAACAATGGGGTTCGACCGGATCAATGCAGCCATGAAAAAGACAACGAATCAAACCCTTAAAGTACATGGATCTACTCACGCTTAACGGAATCATGTAAACATGTTGTAGGCGTTAACGCAGAGGTGATCGGCTATTTAGCCGATGCAGGCATAGCAAATAGCTAAGGTCATGTCTAACCAGGAACAGGTCTACTAACTAGCATCCTCCAATCTACAGTGCCAATAGTGGGGATCGAATCGGATCGTTATGTACCATAATGGTAAACCATAAACTAGATTCAACTACCAGCATACCTCTTCAAGATTATGCATGCCTTAACCACATACTATGCACGATCAAGATCAAAGTAAAATAGCCAATGAAACATAAACCATCGTTCAAGGTAGATAATATAATGTTGTAACAAACGAACGACGGATCTAAAGGATATGAGGTTAATCTAATTCAATCTCGACCGGGCGAATTGATGTTGTTGTAAACTAATAACAATGAAAATATTAGCAAGATCGGTAACTTAATGAATCTACCCGAAGGACGCCACACTTAGATAGAGCCAATAACTTGACCTTAATCTAGTTCGAGCAGTGGAGGTTGACCGGATCGATGAAGCCATACTTGAACTAAACAAGAGTTGATAACTAGCTTATACCAAAGTCACAGTGGAGGTCGACTGGATCGATGCAGCCATACGAACAGAAGTATAAGCCATGACGGTACTTACAGACAAGCTGGAGGTCAGCCAGACCGATGCAGCCCTGCTCGCTGAAGAACTCGCCGAGATCTACTCTACTCCTACTCCTAAGGGGTGGCCGGAGCCAAAAAAGTAAGTAATTGTATTTGATTGATTGTGTGTCCTTTACAATAGCTGGGGTCCAATATTTTTACCCGGGGCTTAAACACGAATCCTACTCAGGTACGACTTCATTACAATCTTTGGTATAAAAGAGAACATTCCTAACTTAAGATAACTTAGACCCTAATCTTTCCCTTTTTGTAGAGTCCGATATGTATTTCCCGACGCCAACCATAGCCCATCATCGTTATCTGCTGACATCATTCAAAGAGAGCCGATTCCAGTGCCTCCTCTAAATCAGCTGATATCGACCCTTCATGCAATCGAGTCCTTGATCGACACAATTCTGGAAGCTTCGAGTTCCCGCATTCTTCTACAAATTTTGGTGTAAACAAGTGCTTAGACCTCCACCTTTCCCCGCCTCCAATCAGTCAGTCTGGAAAGAGCCGGAACGCACGACAAGAGCGTAACGAGCCTTCCTGCTCGCATAAGCAAGTACGTGCTCAGGATAATAAGTCTATGACTTGACTACCATCCACAGCAATGGACGGTCCTTAATCTACATGAACAGAGAAAACAGTGTAACCAAGCTAAGCCATGTTGGCCACGGGACACAACCTGTTACACCCACCAATACCCATACAATATCCCTATCATGTCTCCACTTTTCCTTTCATCCTTTTATTATGAGAGTAATAATAATCCCCTATTATAAGCAACAGTAGATTACTCATGCTACCGATGACCTAAGCATAGCATCTACTCGAACCTGCACTAGTAAGACTCTTAGGATAAGTATATCTATGCATGTGGTTACCATAAAATTCCTATAACGTAAATGCACAACACATATATATACGGTGAATTATAAAATAGAGGTTATGCACTGGGGCTTGCCTTGGGTAGGCACAGTGTCAGCTGAGTCAGTCAGTGGCGGCTCTGGGACCTCCTCCTACATGAGAATCTCCCCGTACTCCTCAATGATCTCCTCGAACTCACGATCACCGGTGGTCATGATCTCTGCCAACTCGTTCTGTACATGCATGCGATGATGATGCATTTAGGCAACAACTCTTAAAATAAGAATGTAAGCCACCGTGATGCCTAAGAAGGGGGGGTGAATTAGGCAACTTAAAACTCTAACTCTAAACTATGGCCTCTATTTCTATCCTTAGCAAAAACCTATGCAAAAGATAAACTATCTTAATATGCAACTACAGTTTTTGCTAGTGTGTTGCTATCTCTACCGCAAAAAGGAGTTATGCAACCTAGGTTCCAAACCTATCAACTAGCCTATCACTAAGCTAGGAAAGTAAAGCACAAACCAAGATTGCAATGTAAATGCGGAAGCTAAAGAGTAAGGTAGAGATATGCAAACTCCCGTCGATGACTCCGATATTTTTACCGAGGTATCGAGAAGCGCGCAAGCTTCCCCCTAGTCCTCGTTGGAGCCCTCATAAGGAATCCCTCGCAAGGGCCAAGCTCCTAGTTGGGTAACTCTGTGGATAGCCTCGGGCCTTCCACACGTGCAAGTGGGTCTCCGGTGTGCCTTCCGACAAGCCTCTCCTAGACCGCTCCCCACCATCTTCACTATCAAGCTTCCGGCCGAACCACCATAGGCCTTGTTCCCTTCGGTACACGGTGGAGGCCACACCACAAACACGGTTGGTGTGATCTCGCAAGACTACAAGCCCCTCCAATGTACAACAATGGTGCGCACAAACACCAAGTGATAAGAGGTGTGCAAACCTCAATAAACACTAGGCCTAAACCTAGAGCAAGCGCATAAGCGGTGGTCTAATCAACCTAAGCACTTCGCAAAGCACTTACGCTAATCACCTAATGAATCACTAAGAACTATGCAAGTGGAGATCACTAAAATGGTGTATCAACACCCTTGGTATGTTTCCTTAGCTCTCCACATATCAAATGGCTGGTTGGGAGCCTATTTATAGCCCCACAAGTGAGAACTAGCCATTGGACCCGAGACCCAACTTTCTGCTAGTGACTGGACGCTGATAACGTCTCGATCGGACACGTCCGGTCCTACCGAGCATTGGAGCGCGCGCGTTGATCAGACTCTAGGCCAAGTCCGGTCTTACTCGATTGGACGAGTCCGACGTCCAGTCGTGCTGGTGCCACTCTGGAACCTTTCTGGACATGATCGGATGCTTCTTCTTGGTGCATCCGGTCATCCTACCATCGCGTCCGGTCACTGCCTCACTCAGCGTCCAATCGCTGTTGCTGACACCTGTTGTTGCCGAGCAACTGATCGGATGCATCTGGTCCTCATAGGGCCACGTTCGGTCACCTCTGCCGAGCTTGTTTCTTCGTGATCTTGCGTATGGCTTGGTTCCCATCTTTGTGCTTGGACTTTGCTTGATATCTTGGGTCTTCTCTTGTGCTGCTAGGGTCTTGCTTATGGTGTTGATCGTGGGATCATCATGTCGCCTTCGTCCAAGTCATGTCTTGCACTCTATTGAACTACAAAACAATTACTTGCAAATTCATTAGTCCAATTTGGTTGTGTTGGTCATCAAACACCAAAATCCAAAGTAAATGGGCCTAGGGTCCATTTTCCTTACAATCTCCCCCTTTTTGGTGATTGATGACAACACGACCAAAGCAAGCAAATAATAAAAATTTTGGAATTTTAAAACTATTTACTTGCTAGGATGCAATGCAAAGGGCAAGGTTATATGATGCTAAAAAATACCACATGTAAACATCTTTGGAAACTTATCTTGCCCTTGCAAATGTCCCCATGTGGCATTATGGATTTAAGCCTCCCCCTAACTTCATAATCTACTATCCTCTCTTTCTCGGACCATTACCACTTATAAATTATTATGATTGGGCTTACTTTTGGTCCTACAAATTCTCCCCCTTTGGAATCAAACACCGAAAAGGAAGACAATAGTAACACAAGGGAGGGTCAAACTTTGTGAACCTTTGTATGTGGAGTGGAATAGGTCACAAAATTTGACTCTCACATTACATAGACTAAGATCCCCCTAAATATATGCATACATATGATGGAGAATGTAGTTTATGCATAATTGGAAAATTAATGCTCAAGGGAGTTTAATCTATATAATGCATGGAGAAAGCATATAAATACCAAAGTGAAATCAACATGATGATATTGGTTTAGAAATACCACATGTGGAAACCAATTTGATTTATACCACTTGCAATAGGTGGTGGATATTTAAAGTATGATGCTTAACTCCGGGGACTCCATTTTCCTTGCAATGAGACTACTACACAGATGACAACCTTGAAAATGTGTTAGTCTCAAAGCATCCAACTTGTAGAGTAACCTCCCCCTAAATTTGTGCACACAAGTATAGAATACTTGTAGGAGACATGCACATTAATTTTAGAATAAAAAATACCACTTGAAAGATGACATCACATGAATGTGAGAATCATTTTCGAAAGTGATATTCGGGAGAAATTATCTACAATTTGGACTTTGGCACATATTAGATGAACAATTGTAAAACAAGCTATGTGCCATGCTCCTAAACAATTTAAACCATGTAGGTTTGCTCCAAGGCTTAAGAGTGAAACCGAGCAAGCCTACCAAAAGATATACCTAGTGTATGCAAGACAAAAGATTAAACATGCAAATGCAAACCTAGGCATGAAAAGAAACTAGATGCTAATTGAAATTGCAAGAAATTAAATCTAGTTACATAACATGGGAAGGGGAATTTGGGTTCATAGTATTCACTAACCCACTTGGCAATTACCTTGTCCATAATGATGCACCCCATGAAATGCACCCATACTTTGCCAAGTCTCCAAATTCCCTGAAGTCCATCGGACTTCTCACTTCTCTTTCGGGATCCAAACCTTCTTGGTGCTCTTCATGTTGGAAATGATCTCCTTTGGCACCCAAATGCATTTGGCCCCATTGTTGGCTTACTTGTTTACCTTGATGGCCACCACCTTGTCATTTTTCTTCTTCTTCAAGAGATAAGGTGTGGAGGCCTTTTTGTCCACCTTGTTGGTGTAGGTGTTGGAGAGCTTGCTTGTTTCCTTTTTGTTTTTATCTTTCTTCTTAGCTCCTTCCCCATTCTTCACCTTGCACTCATAGGACTTGTGGCCTTCCTTGTAGCACACGTATCAAACTATGGTTTGTCCTTCATCAAGCTTCTTCACTCCCTTAACGGTGTTATCTTGATGATGTTGGGCTTGCTCTGTTTTACCTTTTACTTGAGTCAAGTCCTTGGTAAGGCGAGCCACTTCTTGCTTGAGTTGTTCATTCTCTATTGCAACCTCTTGTGTGCATGTATCTACAACAACTTTCTCAACACAAACTTGGTTGCACAAGGGTGAGTATGAACATAAATTATTGCAAGAAGTAGAAGCATCCTTTTTAGGCATGTCAAAGATAGAACTTTTCTTTTTAGATGCCTTGGTGAGGGTTGTACCGACGACTTCAAGATTAGCAACTTTATTAGTTAGCTCATCACAATGTTTGCACATGGTTTCCATTTTAGTAAGCAAACTTTTATAAGCATCTTGTGAGCTAGCTAACTTTTCTTTTAATTTTTCATTTTTCTTTACAAGTTGCTCATCATTGATTGTGCATGAATTTGTTTTTGCACTAGCCTCAAGTTGCTCAATTTTAGTAGGTAGTTCAATATTGAGATTAGCAAATGTCTCATATTGTTCGAGCAAGGTTTTATATGCTTCTTGTGAACTATCTAGCTTTTCTTACAACATTTTCAACTTCTTTTGTTGACTAGTGCAACTTTTAGCATATTTAAGATTTTCTTCCACAAGTTGCTCATAAGACGGTAGCTCATCATCACTATCACTATTATTGTCACTATCACTAGGGATAGACTTTTTGTTACCTCATGCCATAAGGCACACTCGTGAAGTGCTTGATGATGAGTGCTTGTACCCTCGCCTCTTGTGATGGTCTTCTTCTTCACTTGAAGAATCATCCCATGACCTTATTGATGTGAGGGCTTTATTCTTGCATGCCTTCTTCTTTGTCTTAGGTGTGGGCTTGTTTGGACAAGCTTCCACAAAGTGCCCCAACTCACCGCATCCATAGCATCCTTTCTTCCTTTGCTCATTTCTTTGATTGGCGAAAATGAAATCTTGAATTTGGATGGACACACTCTTGACATTGAGGCTTTTGATCATCCTCTCCACCTTGTTGATAAGTTTGATTGATTCTTCATCAAGGTCAGAGGTGTAGGAGGAAGATTGATCATCATCACTTGATTCTTCATCATCATCATCCTCATCTTCTTCTTCACTTGAGGAGTTTGAGCTTGAGCTTGGCTCAACTTGCTTGCCCTTCATCTTCTTTTCTCATTACATGAGAGAGCTTTGCCTTTGCTTGATGATGAGGCTTCTTCTTGACCCATCTTCCATGACATTTCAAATACCACTATCTTGCCAATGACTATGGCCGGGGTCATGGTGCTCAAGTCCTTCATGTTGTGAAGGATGGTGATGATGCTTGCATATTTCTTTTGTGGTAGCATGGAGATGATCTTCCTCACGATGTCCGTATCATCTAGCTTTGTTAATCCTATTGAATGGAGCTCATTGATAGTTAGATTCAAATGAGAATACATATCACAAACAAGCTCATCATCATTCATTTTAAAGGAATCATAATTTTGTTTAGCTAGACAATGTTTTTGCTCACGAACATTAGTTGTGCCGTCATGGAGCTCTTGGAGTTTTAACCAAATTTCATGTGCCATATTTGAAGTGAACACTTGGTTAAACACATCCATGCTAAAAGATTCAAACAAGCATTTTTAGCTCTAGCATTGAAATGAATTTCTTTTTCTTCACTCTTTGTGCGTTTATCGGGATTCTTAATGGATTTCATCCCGTCACGAGTGATTCTCCAAACACCCAAATTTACCACCTCAAGGTGACAAGCCATTCTAGCTTTATAGTAGGGGGAAGTTAGTGCTGTCAAAGTGTGGAGGCCTACAGGTATCCATCCCAACCACTCTAAATAGCGTTGGCTCAACGGCGGTGAAGCCAAAGGTCCAAATTGAGCTAACTGGCTCTGATACCACTTGTAAGGGACCATGAAGCCTAAGAAGGGCAGTGAATTAGGCAACTTAAAACTCTAACTCTAAACTATGGCCTCTTTTTCTATCCTTAGCAAAAACCTATGCAAAAGATAAACTATCTAAATGTGCAACTACGGTTTTGCTAGTGTGTTGCTATCTCTACCGCAAAAAGGAGTTATGCAACCTAGGTTTCAACCTATCAACTAGCCTATCACTAAGCTAGGAAAGTAAAGCACAAACCAAGATTGCAATGTAAATACGGAAGCTAAAGAGTAAGGTAGAGATATGCAAACTCCTATCAACAACTTCGGTATTTTTACCGAGGTATCGAGAAGCGCGCAAGCTTCCCCCTAGTCCTCGTTGGAGCCCCTCACAAGGAATCCCTCGCAAGGGCCAAGCTCCTAGTCAGGTAACTCCATGGATAGCCACGGGCTTTCCCCACGTGCAAGTGGGTCTCCGGTGTGCTTTCCAGCAAGCCTCTCCCGGACCGCTCCCCGCTGTCTTCACTATCAAGCTTCTGGCCGAACCATAGTAGGCCTTGTTCCCTTCAGTACATGGTGGCAGCCACACCACAAGCACGGTTGGTGTGATCTCGCAAGACTACAAGCCCCTCCGATGTACAACAATGGTGCGCGCAAGCAACAAGTGATAGGAGGTGTGCAAACCTCACTAAACACTAGGCCTAAACCTAGAGCAAGCGCATAAGAGGTGGTCTAATCAACCTAAGCACTTCGCAAAGCACCTACACTAATCACCTAATGAATCACTAAGCACTATGCAAGTGGAGATCACTAAAATGGTGTATCAACACCCTTGTTATGTTTCCTCAGCTCTCCACATATCAAATGGCTGGTTGGGGGTCTATTTATAGCCCCACAAGTGAGAACTAACCATTGGACCTGAGACCCAACTTTCTGCTAGTGACCGAAAATTGATCATGTCCCCATCGGACATGTCCGGTCATATCAACCGTTGGAGCGCGCGCATTGATTGGACTCTTGGCCGAGTCTGGTCTGACTCGATCGGACGCATCCGATCCTGCTGGCGCTGCTCTAGAACCTTTCTGGACATGATCGGATGCTACTTCTTGGTGCGTCCGGTAGTCCTGCCATCGCGTCTGGTCACACTGATAGCGTTGTCGTTGACGATGAACAGTGAAGTCCATGTGTCTGGTCACTACCTCGCTCAGCGTCCGATCGCTGCTGCTGACGCCTACTGTTGCCGAGCAACTAATCGGATGCATCTGGTCCTCATAGGGCCTTGTCCGGTCACCTCTGCCGAGCACGTTTCTTTGTGATCTTGTGTTCGACTTGGTTCCCATCTTCGTGCTTGGACTTTGCTTGATATCTTGGGTCTTCTCTTGTGCTCCTAGGGTCTTGCTTATGGTGTTGATCGTGGGATAATCATGTCGCCTTCGTCCAAGTCACGTCTAGCACCCTATTGAACTACAAAACAATTACTTGCAAATTCATTTGTGCAATTTGGTTGTGTTGGTCATCAAACACCAAAATCTAAAGTAAATGGGCCTAGGGTCCATTTTCCTTACAAAGAATACGCATACTAAGCTACTAAGATAGCTCTAATGACTAAGATACTAATCTAACTATCAATTTCATCAAGCAAAGTGTTGGGTTCAACTAACAAACCCTTAGCTTGGCAATTTAAGGATATATCTTTATTTTTACTAGTGATTTAATGTATATTGAAACAAAGAGCATTTAACTATCCTAATGCTTAGTCTATTCTAAAGCTACAAAAATTACAGTGAGCACATAATAATACAATGAAACTGCTGTAAAAATTTCAAGACCAAAACTATCATCAATTCACCACAAAAATTCCTACAATAATTAACGTAATATTATGAAGCACTTTCAAATGATTTAATAGCTCCTAGTGTCAACACATATAAACATGAACTAAATACACCAATAGATATATCACAATTTTAGGAAACTAATAGAATTTGTTTCGCAATTTTTGGACACCTAAACGAATTTATATTAATTACCAAAGATCAGCTCAGAATTAAATTGGAAAACCATTCACAAATTCCTAGAAAAAGAAAAACTAATCTCCCGCATGGCCCACGCGACACGGCGCGCGAACGCAGCGGCCCGCTTCCGCGGCCCACGTGAGGCCGGCCCACGGCGCCGAAGCCCGTGCGTTGGCATTTTTGCAAAAGAGTCCCTGATTTTCTCCCAAATCACACCTAAGCCCTAATACTATTTCCCCCTCTCTCAAATCTTCTCACTTAACCCCCTGACTTTCCTAGAATTCCCCCATGCACACCCTCGGTGACTCAGCGCATGGCGGCGGCGACACAGCGCGACCGCGTCAGCCACCTAGGACCTGCACCGGCCCACCTAATGGGCCAGTCACCATCTCCGACCCGAGCGGCTACGTTAAGCGTCGGTGTTGGTGACATGACTTGCCAAGGGAAGGCTGCAATAGCGCGCGGCCATCCACGATGTAGGTGACACTATTCTGGTGAGCTAGGGCAGCTACAGACCAAATGGGTTAGAGCGCAAACATCAGGAGGCTACCATGGACCAGGCCAAAGCGACAGTTGGAGCGGAGGACGACGGTGGAGGGCTAGCCACGTGCAGCTGAGCCGTGCAGCGGTGCACCGCATGACACGGTCATGTCAGTAATGACGGTGAGGCAGTAGAGGTTTGGCTAAGGCACGCAGGGTGAAGAGGGGTTCAAGACGAATCTAGCGGTACTGCCAATTTGGCTCAAGGTGGTCAGATGGGAGCTGCCCTCGATGATGGGCAGACTCGGCCTTATCGGCATGGTGGCGAGGAAAAGCTCCAAAATTGAAGCTCAGTCAGGCACCATTCAAGGCGGGGTGGGAGCGGTTGGCTAGGCGGCTTGATGGCAGAGCCAGAGACGCGACGAATCGAGCGATGGTGACTTCTCCCTGCTTGTTTTAATGGCGCGGCTCAGTCCACCATGGCAACAGAGAAGAGAGAGGGGAGGAGGTAGGTCAGAGCATAGCTCGTCCTCGCCTTAGCGGGGCACAACTGGCCACTAGCGAGTCAGCACACGTGCAAGCGCTACAGGCCATCATGACCAGAGGGAACGTGCACACGCCCATGACCGGGCACGACATGTGCGGCTCGCAGAGCCATAAATGGCGAGGCGCTGGCAACAGGGACAAGGCCACGTGCGTGGTGAGGCGAGCAGTAGCGGCTGCGGCTACACCACAACGCGAGGCAGGGAGGGTAGCAGCACAATAGCAGTGCTGCAGCGGGTGGGGCAACAGATTGGCGAGCGATAGCGATGGCTGTCGGGGCGCAGTGGCCAACAGCTGGTCGGGTAAGCGGCCAGTGGCAGGCACGATGGCTAGCCACAGCCAGACCATAGCCAAGCGATGGCTGAGCCAGGTCGGCCTTAGCTGGCCAGCGTGTGCGAGCATGGCACGACGGCGCAGAGTGGCTGCGTGTGGTGACCGCGCGCACAGGCCAGGCAGCCCAAGACTATGTTCGTGCACAGATTTTAAAGTCTCTCAAAACTAATCCAACTCGGTTGCGGCTAAACCACCTTGACCATGCCGAAGGAGGTACATCAGGCTACCATAAGGAGCAAAAACATAGCACTAACCTTTTGCTAAATTTTCCACAATTAATTCACCAACATAGCATTGCCATACTGTTACTGGACAAGAATTTTTCTAGGCCTTGAGCTGAATTTGATTTCAAGTTTCATTTTTAGGCAATTAGAAATGTTAGCTAGCAATGTTATTTTTCCATAGCAAGTATTTCATTGTCATCTATAAAGTTTGTACTTCAAACTTTATTTAAGCATCACACACATGTTCTATAGTATTTTGTTCCATAAAAATTGGATTAAACCCCTACTTGATAATTGCCTAAGTTATGGAATAGCTTCTCGTTTAGCATTTTTATTGATCATTTTAAGTTGCAATACTTCATCTATTCATTCCATCACATGCATTATCACGTAAACATGATGCTCATGATATGGTTTAGTAATTTGTTTAGGGCGTAACATCGAGGGTGTTACACCATCAATCTAGTAGACTCTAATCACACTCAATATAGCATATTGTTCAATTTTGTAAAATTTTACCTACATGTGCAATTGTGTAAAATTATACACCACACATTCATGTGGAAGGAGCCCACATACGCGTAGCACCTTTTACACTTTTGTCATCACTTCGTGTAAAAGAGTTAACAAGGAAGTCCTATGTTTGGAGCGAAAAGAATTATATGCTGGCCCTTGTCCTTCTAAAGTTCCAAGGTAGTACAAAATCCACCAACTACAACTTCACATGGGCCACATATGTCAACTACTATAGGCCATTAATGGGCTAGAGTATTACATTCACCTTGTGAGGTCTGACGCTATCTCGAGAGCAAACATATAAACACTATATATGCCTAGAACTATCCATCCACAAGCAACATAAGAGTGCACATTGTACCCCTCTACAGGAGCGTACAATGCAACACATGGACATACAACAAGGGTCGATGCTTATTGCCCAGCTCCTCACATAGAACGGGCTACATGCTTTCTAAATTGATAATACAAATAAAAACATCCTAGAACCTCTCTTAAACTTTCATCATGAAGCAAGGGTTAACATGGAGATGCTATGCTTGGAGCGATAAGGATTATAAGTTAGCCTCAACCTCCTAAAATTAATGTGGTACTAAGCCCGTAAATTAGAACCACACACATAAGCCAACTACAACAGGCTACTAATAGGTAGGGTATTAAAAACAACATAAAGTAACCCATAAACCTATATTTAAATTATCCAACTATATGCCATTAAGAATATGGTCTAACATAAATTGAATCTATATTTGTGTAACCTCTTAAATCTGCATCTAACTTAAACCAATGCAATTATTTAAAAGATTAAAATATCACCCTCAAATCTACCTCTAATTAACAAAATCTTCTTTTATATAAATTTTTAAATAACCACAAAACATATAAATGTTTCTATGTTACCAACATAGCATTGCCATACTGTTACTGGACAAGAATTTTTCTAGGTCTTGAGCTAAATTTGATTTCAAGTTCCATTTTAGGCTATTAGAAATGTTAGCTAGCAATGTTATTTTTCCACAGCAAGTATTTCATTGTCATCTACAAAGTTTTTACTTCAAACTTTATTTAAGCATCACACACATGTTCTATAGTATTTTGTTCCATAAAAATTGGATTAAACCCCTACTTGATAATTGCCAAAGTTATGGAATAGCTTCTCGTTTAGCATTTTTATTGATCATTTTAAGTTGCAATACTTCATCTATTCATTCCATCACATGCATTATCACGTAAACATGATGCTCATGATATGGTTTAGTAATTTGTTTAGGGCGTAACATCGAGGGTGTTACACCATCAATCTAGTAGACTCTAATCACAGTCAATATAGCATATTGTTCAATTTTGTAAAATTTTACCTACATGTGCAATTGTGTAAAATTATACACCACACATTCATGTGGAAGGAGCCCACATACGCGTAGCACCTTTTACATTTTTGTCATCACTTCGTGTAAAAGAGTTAACAAGGAAGTCCTATGTTTGGAGCGAAAAGAATTATATGCTGGCCCTCGTCCTTCTAAAGTTCCAAGGTAGTACAAAATCCACCAACTACAACTTCACATGGGCCACATATGTCAACTACTATAGGCCATTAATGGGCTAGAGTATTACATTCACCTTGTGAGGTCTGACGCTATCTCGAGAGCAAACATATAAACAATATATATGCCTAGAACTATCCATCCACAAGCAACATAAGAGTGCACATTGTACCCCTCTACGGGAGCGTACAATGCAACACATGGACATACAACAAGGGTCGATGCTTATTGCCCAGCTCCTCACATAGAACGGGCTACATGCTTTCTAAATTGATAATACAAATAAAAACATCCTAGAACCTCTCTTAAACTTTCATCATGAAGCAAGGGTTAACATGGAGATGCTATGCTTGGAGCGATAAGGATTATAAGTTAGCCTCAACCTCCTAAAATTAATGTGGTACTAAGCCCGTAAATTAGAACCACACACATAAGCCAACTACAACAGGCTACTAATAGGTAGGGTATTAAAAACAACATAAAGTAACCCATAAACCTATATTTAAATTATCCAACTATATGCCATTAAGAATATGGTCTAACATAAATTGAATCTATATTTGTGTAACCTCTTAAATCTGCATCTAACTTAAACCAATGCAATTATTTAAAAGATTAAAATATCACCCTCAAATCTACCTCTAATTAACAAAATCTTCTTTTATATAAATTTTTAAATAACCACAAAACATATAAATGTTTCTATGTTACCAACATAGCATTGCCATACTGTTACTGGACAAGAATTTTTCTAGG
The DNA here is from genome assembly GCA_904845875.1 of Miscanthus lutarioriparius. NCBI lineage: Eukaryota > Viridiplantae > Streptophyta > Magnoliopsida > Poales > Poaceae > Miscanthus > Miscanthus lutarioriparius. The sequence goes on from CAJGYO010000008.1 coordinate 69,468,681, forward strand.
CCTTGAGCTGAATTTGATTTCAAGTTTCATTTTTAGGCAATTAGAAATGTTAGCTAGCAATGTTATTTTTCCACAGCAAGTATTTCATTGTCATCTATAAAGTTTGTACTTCAAACTTTATTTAAGCATCACACACATGTTCTATAGTATTTTGTTCCATAAAAATTGGTTTAAACCCCTCCTTGATAATTGCCTGAGTTATGGAATAGCTTCTCGTTTAGCATTTTTATTGATTATTTTAAGTTGCAATACTTCATATATTCATTCCATCACATGCATTATCACGTAAACATGATGCTCATGACATGGTTTAGTAATTTGTTTAGGGCATAACACCGAGGGTGTTACAGCTCTACCCCCCTTAAACAAAATCTTGTCCTGAGATTCCATGTGTGCCTACTGTGGGAAAGAGATAAGAAATAAATTTCAATTTACATAATTATCTTGGTGAACTAGAAAGGAGATGGAGATTATGCTCCAGAATATAACTCTCCTGTTCCCAAGTTGCTTCGTCCTCCGAATGATTTTGCCATTAGACTTTATAGAATTTTACCACTTTGTTCCTAATGACTCTTTTTCATCCAAGATTTTGACAGGGTGCTCAATATAAGAAAGATTAGGTTGGAGAGGGAGTCCTTCAATTTCCACCACTTCATTGGTAACCCTCAGACACTTCTTTAATTAGGAAACATGGAATACATTATGGGCTGCTAACAAAATATCCGAGAGTTAGAGACGATAAGCAATAGAACCACACCGCTCCAAAATTTTATAAGGTCCAACATAACGAGGAGCTAATTTCCCATGGACTCCAAACAGATGCACACCTCTCATCGGGGATACCTTTAGGCACACATGGTCACCAACTTCAAACTGCAAGGGCCTTCTCCTCTTGTCCACATAAGCTTTCTACTAGTTCTGAGACGCTTTCAAATGACTCTGAATAACACTGACCTGCTCTCTTGATCCCTTTATGAAATTAGGTCCAAAGTAACCACGGTCACACACTTCAACCCAGTTAAGAGGTGTCCTACATTTCTTGCCATACAAAGCCTCGAAAGGTGCCATTTGAATGCTCTCTTGATAGCTATTGTTATAGGAGAACTTAGCTAAAGTCAAGTATTCATCCCATTTTTCTAGAAAAGAAATGGCACAAGCTCTCAACATGTCTTCAAGTACTTGATTGACCCTTTCTGTCTGACCGTCAGTTTGTGGGTGATAAGCTGAACTTCTAAGGAGATGAGTACCAAGACATTTCTAGAGTTGATCCAAGAAATGAGAGACAAAGACTGACCCTCTATTGGAAACGATGATAAGAGGAACTCCATGTAGGGTCACAACCCGATCGAAATACAACTTGACATACTTCTTGGCTGAATACCTTTATCCACTAGGAGGAAATGAGCGGACTTGGTAAGGGCGATCCACAATGACCCAAATATAGTCATACCCCTTTGTCGTGTAGGGCAAACCCACAACAAAGTCCATGGAAATATCCTCCCATTTCCAAACAGGGATAGGCAAGGGCTGTAGAAATCCAGGCATACGCATATGGTCCGCCTTACCCCTTCCACAAATGTCACATTCTAAGATGTATTTGGTAATATCCTATTTCATATTTGGCCACCAATACAAGTGACGCAAATCATGATACATCTTGTTACTTTCCAGATGAATGGATAATTTGGAGTTGTGACCTTCATCCAAAATTTTTCTCCTAAGCTCATCACTTGAGGGAACCACCAACCGGTTCTTGAACTTCACCACACCTTGATCATCAATACTAAAATGAGGACCACATCCTTCGGCAATTAACTTCTTGATATGAGGAATTTCCGAAGGATCTTGCCTTTGCTCTATAATAATTTGCTCAAGTAAATCCAAGACTAGAGCAATATGGGCTAACACTTCAGAATGGGTGAGGGACAAAGATTCTTCATCAACTTGATGTGACTTCTGACTTAAGGCATCAGCTACCACATTAGCTTTTCCAGGGTGATAATGAACTTCTAAGTTATAATCTTTGATTAACTCAAGCCACCTCTGGTGTCTCATGTTCAGCTCGGATTGAGTGAAAATATATTTGAGACTCTTGTGATCCGTGTAGATATGCACTTTATTTTGCAACAGGTAATGTCTCCAAATTTTTAGAGCGTGCACAACTGCAGCCAGCTCTAAATCATGGGTGGGATAATTCAACTCGTGCTTTTTTAGCTGGCATAAAGCATAAGCTATCACACGCCCATCTTGCATAAGCACACATCCCAGTCCAGTCCTAGAGGCATCACAATACACATCAAATGACCTATCAATATCTGGTTGGGCAAGAACAGGGGCAGAGGTAAGAAACTTCTTTAGGGCTTGGAAAGCTTCTTCACAAGCCTTCATACAAACTTGACATCCTTCTAGAGCAACTTGGTCATTGGTTGAGCTATTTTGGAGAACTCGGGGATGAAGCACCGATAATAACCAGCACGACCAAGGAACTGACGAAACTGATGCACTGACTTTGGAGATTTCCAATTTAACACATCCTGCACCTTGCCAAGATCCACAGAGATGGCTTCAGGTGTTAGGACATGTCCCAAGAACTGTACTCGATCCAATCAAAACTCGCACTTGCTGAATTTGGCATACAGCTTGTGTTCCTGCAATCGAGTCAGGACTATGCGAAGATGTTGTTCATGCTCTTCATTGTTCTTAGAATATATCAATATGTCATTAATGAACACCACTACAAACTTGTCTAACCCCGACATGAAGACTGAATTCATGAGATACATGAAGAATGCAGGAGCATTGGTGAGACTAAAAGACATGACTAGGTGCTCATAGAGCCCATACCTAGTATAGAAAGTTGTCTTTGGTATATCTTGTGGCCGAATCTTAATTTGGTGATATCCAGAATGAAGATCAATCTTTAAAAACACCTTGGCACCAGTCAACTGATTGAACAAAGTATCAATACGAGGTAACGGATACTTGTTCTTAATGGTTACCACGTTGAGAGGGCGATAATCCACACACATCCGAAGAGTGTTGTCCTTCTTCTTCACAAAAATAGCTGGATAACCCCATGGTGAAGAACTTGGACAGATGAATCCCTTCCCCAACAATTCTTCTAACTGTTTCTTCATCTCAGCCAATTCCTTTGGAGCCATGCGGTAAGAACGCCATGAAATAGGAGCAATTTTAGGTTCTAACTCAATGGAAAACTCCACATCCCGGTACGGTGGTAACCCTGGTAGGTCATCGGGAAAGGCATCCAGAAACTCAAACCACAGGAATAGAAGCAAGGTTAGGGGAAGCTTCAACATGAGCCACAACTGGCAAGGTGGGAACTGAAGGCATAATGAGAGACAATTTATCCTTAGAAGAAGGAAGCTTCAACTCAACAATTCTTTGCCTAAGGTTCAAGGCTATCCCATAGTTTCTCAACCAGTTCATTCCTAGAATTGCATCCATGCCTTGCCCAGGTAGCACCATGAACTAGAGACGATAAGAGTGAGTTGCTAGCACTAGTCTCACTATGTCCGTCCGAGTTTTAACGCACAACTGCACACCCAGGGTTCTGATTCTATAGCCAATAGGAATAGACATAGTATGTATATTGTGCCTTTGTGCAAACCCCATACTCATGAATCAATGTGATGCACCAGAATCAAATAATATATATGCTGGGTGGGAATCAATGGTGAACATACCAGCCATCACAGGCTCTCCCTACAGGATCTCCTCAGCCTTAGTCAAGTTCACCTGTCCCGAGCGGCTCACGGGCACCTTCTTCCTGATGATAGTCCTCTTGACCAAACGAGAGTTGGTTGTAGGTTGAGAAGACTGAGTAAGCTGGTTCTGGGGGCACTCACAAGCATAGTGGCCTTCCATGCCACACTTAAAACAAGCATCCAGCTTATTCCCCTATCCCTGATGAGGCAGAACATGCTATCCTTGAGGCTACTACACCTGTTGAGTAGGAGCACAGTACTGAGTGGGAGGTGCCTAGTGAGTCTGCTGAGTCTAGCGAGATGACTGTCCACCCGGAGAGGGATAGGACACCCTCCTCACAACCTGTACCTTCTGAGACTGTGGGTGACTAGAAGACCTAGTGATCACCCTCTTGTGCTTCCACTTAGCCTAAGAGTCACGCTGAAGTCCCTCCATAGCAATGGAAGCATTCATCAAAGCACCAAAGATCTGATAACACCCTATATACAGCTTCTCTTGCAAGATGCAAGAGAGACCACAATTGAAACATTCCATCTTCTTCTCATCAGTATCCACATGAGTCCCATCATACTATGCAAGATGGTTGAACTTGTTCACATACTCCATCACAGTCATGTTTCCTTGCTTCAGCTCTAGAAACTCAGACAGCTTCCTGTTCAGCAAACCAACAGGAATATAGTACTGACAAAAAGCAGTGGTAAACTCCCACCAAGTCACATGGTGGTCCACAGGCTACATGGCATTGAAAGTGTCCCACCAAGCACTGGCAGATCTTAGAAGCTATTGTGCGGCAAAGCACACCTTCTGCTCATCAGTCACATTGAGCAGCTGAAACTTCTACTCCAAAATACGAAGCCAATGCTCCGTGTCGAGAGGCTCAGCAGTCAGCGTGAACATGGGCGGGTGTGTCCCTAAGAAGTCCTGATAACAACAGGGCCTCTTAGGACCACAGGCACCACCCCCATTCCCACCATTATCACCGGGGCCTCCACGGGCGAATCCACCAATGGCATGTGCCAGCATCTCCAAGGCACGGGCTGACTCGCGATGAGCAACCGATATCTCAGCCATCATCTCAGCATGGGTCATTGGAGGTGGGGGTGGTGGAGGCAGAGGAGGACCAAGGAGTGGGGCCTCGTGGCTTTCCCAGTTGGCATTGCCATGATCATCGCCACGACCATTTTCACCCTGGTCTTCACCAAGATCACGGCCCATCCCAGCACTGGTGCTCCCGTGACCAAACCTTAGGTTCATCTATAAACAGATAGGAACCCACCATTAGGGACCAGGCCTCCATACTTAGAAACAAACGGCTAGAGAGATGATAAGGCCCAATAAATGATTACAAGCAAGAACTTTTTCTTAAGAGTTAAAGCATTTCTCTTTATTTATTATCCTATCAATTTACTACCCAAAATTATACGTGTAAGGGAGCTTAGTTTAAGCAATATTCTCTTTTCATGATGCATGGATCGACCTATTCGTTCACTCAAGCCAGAATATAGCGGCATTCGCATATAATTTTTGGAGCAGCGCACACTCACTTCTCGTACGCTAAACGATTCTTACGCAGCATAAGTTAGTGTACCTGTAGAAGATTGATTAGATAAAACCAGTGCCACTATCCTAGATAGACTATATTGCTAGGGCTTATACTTACTTACGTAAATTTATCGCATCCTATTTTTTACAAATCTTTTGTTGGTTAAATTTTAGGTTTTTGAAAAGAGTTTTTAAACTCGTAGACTCATTATTGGCTCTGATACCATTTGTGGCAGAACCGCCTGAAATAACACGCTTTCAAAAACGCTCGTCAACCACTAAACACTAAGAACCTCGAAAGTGAGCTACATTGGACAGTTTCGTCGAGCACATCCCAAGGGAGAACTCGAAACAATCCACGTTTTACATCCAGAATCCAATAATGTGTATGAGCTTACAATACTTAGTCCATTTCATACAACAAGAGTTCATAGAAATTATTTATTACAATACCAGAGTTCAGAGTGCGATAATTAAACAGCAGAATAAAAATAAACATCTAGCAAAAACGATACAAGGATCCGTCTATGCCCACCAGAAGAATCCTCTACACAAGAGCTACTTCTCAAGCTACACCTGCAACAAGGGTAAAATAAACCCTGAGTACACAATGTACTCGCAAGACTTACTCGACTAGTGGGAATAGTTTCCCAACTCTTAAGGATATGATAGGCATTATGCCTTTGCTATTTTTTTTGTTTGCGGAAAGCATTACTAATAGTTTATCCTTATAGAAAAGTTTTATTAGCAGTCTTGATTACTTCATTAGCTAACCATTCTAGGTAAGCACCTATTCTACTTTCAAGCAAGGGTTAAGCAATTAGAACCATTTCACCATCTTTCATCTTCCAGTTCTTACTATGGTGCTAGACCATAGCGAAGTCATATCGTCTCACGAAAATGGTGATTCATGAACCAATGTATCCCAGCTGGGTACCCCGACACACACGCCCCGTTTGTACCCCAGGTATAAACAAGACCAACCCATTCCACTCCTATCATAGGTTGTAGTTCCCCGTCCAAACTTGGACTCCAAGCCCCCCACACTTGAGATCTGGTCTCAACATGGTGCTTAGACCTCCACCTTTCTCCGCCTCCAATCAGGCAGCCCGAAAAGAGCTAGAATGCATGACAAGAACGTAACGAGCCTTCCCGCTCCCATAAGCAAGTATGTGCTCAGGATAATAAGCCTGTGACCTGACTACCATCCACAGCAACGGATGGTCCTTAATCGACATGAATAGGGGAAACAGTGTAACCTAGCTAAGCCCCGTTGGCCACAGGACACAACCTGTTACACCCACCAATACCCATACCATATCCCTACCCTATCTCCACTTTTTCTTTCATCCTTTTATTATGAGAGTAATAATAATCCCCTATTATGAGCAACGACAGGTTACTCATGCTACCGATGACCTAAGCATAGCATCTACTCGAACCTACACTAGTAAGGCTCTTAGGATAGGTATATCTATGCATGTGGTTACCATAAAATTCCTGTATCGTAAATGCACAACACATATATATACGGTGAATTATAAAATAGAGGTTATGCACTGGGGCTTGCCTTGGACAGGTGCAGTGTCAGCTGAGTCAGTCAGTGGTGGCTCCGGAACCTCCTCCTGCACGAGAATCTCCTCCTTGTACTCCTCAATGATCTCCTCGAACTCGCGATCGTCGGTGGTCATGATCTTCGCCAACTCATTCTCTACATGCATGCGATGATGATGCAACACTTAGCATTTATGCAACAACAACTCTTAAAATAAGAATACGCATACTAAGCTACTAAGATAGCTCTAATGACTAAGATACTAATCTAACTATCATTTTCATCAAGCAAGGTGTTGGGTTCAACTAACAAACCCTTAGCTTGGCAACTTAAGGATATATCTTTATTTCTACTAGTGAATTAATGTATATTGAAACAAAGAGCATTTAACTACCCTAATGCTTGGTCTATTCTAAAGCTACAAAAATTATAGTGAGCACATAATAATACAATGAAACTGCTGTAAAAATTTTAGGAGCAAAACTATCATCAATTCACCACAAAAATTTCTACAATAATTAACTTAATATTATGAAGCACTTTCAAATGATTTAATAGCTCCTAGTGTCAACACATATAAACATGAACTAAATATACCAACAGATATATCACAATTTTAGGAACCTAACAGAATTTGTTTCGCATATTTTGGACACCTACACGAATTTATATTAATTACCAAAGATCAGTTCAGAATTAAATTGGAAAACCATTCACAAATTCCTAGAAAAAGAAAAACTAATCTCCCGCACGGCCCACGCGACACGGCGCGCAGACGCAGTGGCCCGCTTCCGTGGCCCACGTGAGGCCGGCCCACGGCGGGGAAGCCGGTGCGCTGGCATTTTTGCAAAAGAGTCCCTGATTTTCTTCCGAATCACACCTAAGCCCTAATACTATTTCCCCCTCTCTCAAATCTTCTCACTTAACCCCCTGATTTTCCTAGAATTCCTCCATGCGCACCCTCGGTGACTCAGCGCACGGCGTTGGTGACATAGCGCGACCGCGTCAGCCACCTGGGACCTGCACCGGCCCACCTAACGGGCCAGTCACCATCTCTGACCCGAGCAGCTACGTTAAGCGTCGGTGCGGGTGACATGACTTGTCGAGGGAAGGCAGCAGCAGCGCGCGGCCATCCACGATGTAGGTGCCACTATTCTGGTGAGCTGGGGCAGCTATAGACCAAATGGGTTAGAGCACAAACATCAGGAGGCTACCATGGACTAGGCCAAAGCGATAGTTGGAGCGGAGGACGACGGTGGAGGGCTAGCCACGTGTGGCTGAGCCGTGCAGTGGTGCACCGCGTGGCACGGTTGTGTCACCAACGATGGTGAGGCGGTAGAGGTTTAGCTAAGGCACGCAGGGCGAAGAGGGGTTTGAGACGAGTCTAGCGGTACAGCCAATTTGGCTCAAGGTGGTCAGATGGGAGCTGCCCTCGGTGATGGGCGGACTCGGCCTTATCAGCACGGTGGCGGGGAAAAGCTCAAAAATTGAAGCTCGGCCAGGCACCATTCAAGGTGGGGCAGGAGCGGTCGGCTAGGTGGCTTGATGGCAGAGCCAGAGACACGACGAATCAGGCGATGGTGACTTCTCCCTACTTGTTTTAATGGCGTGGCTTAGTCCACCATGGCAACAGAGAAGAGAGAGGGGAGGAGGTCAGTCAAAGCTTAGCTCGTCCTTGCCTTAGCGGGGCGCGACTGGCCACTAGCGAGTCGGCACATGTGCAAGCGCTATGGGCCATCACAGCCAGAGGGAACATGCACGCGCCCACGATCGGGCACAACATTTGCGGCCGTAGCGCCATAAATGGTGAGGCACCGGCGCTGCCAGCAGGGACAAGGCCACGTGAGTGGCGAGGCGAGCAGTAGCGGCAGCGGCTGCACCACATCGCAAACCAGGGAGGGTAGCAGCACAGCAGCAGTGCTGTAGCGGGTGGGGCAGCAGATTGGCAGAGCAACAGCGATGGTCGTCAGGGCGTAGTGGCCAGTAGCTGGCTGGGTAGGCGGCCAGTGGCAGGCACGGTGGCTAGCCACAGCCAGACCGTAGCCAAGCCATGGCCGATCCAGGTCGGCCTTAGATGGCCGGCGCGTGCGAGCATGGCATGACGGCGTAGAGCAGCCACGCATGGTGACCGCGCGCATAGGCCAGGCAGCCCAAGACTATGTTCGTGCACATATTTTAAAGTGTCTCTCAAAACTAATCCAACTCGGTTGCGGTTAAACCACCTTGACCATGTTGAAGGAGGAACATCAGGCTACCATAAGGAGCAAAAACATAGCACTGACCTTTAGCTAAATTTTCTAGAATTAATTCACCAACATAGCATTGCCATACTGTTACTGGACAAGAATTTTTCTAGGCCTTGAGCTGAATTTGATTTCAAGTTCCATTTTTTGGCTATTAGAAATGTTAGCTAGAAATGTTATTTTTCCACAGCAAGTATTTCATTGTCATCTACAAATTTTGTACTTCAAACTTTATTTAAGCATTACACACATGTTCTATAGTATTTTGTTCCATAAAAATTGGATTAAACCCCTACTTGATAATTGCCTGAGTTATGGAATAACTTCTCGTTTAGCATTTTTATTGATCATTTTAAGTTGCAATACTTCATCTATTCATTCCATCACATGCATTATCATGTAAACATGATGCTCATGATATGGTTTAGTAATTTGTTTAGGGCGTAACATCGAGGGTGTTACACCATCAATCTAGTAGACTCTAATCACACTCAATATAGCATATTGTTCAATTTTGTAAATTATTATCTACATCTGCAATTGTATAAAATTATACACCACACATTCATGTGGAAGGAGCCCACATACGCGTAGCACCTTTTACACTTTTGTCATCACTTTGTGTAAAAGAGTTAACAAGGAAGTCCTATGTTTGGAGCGAAAAGAATTATATGCTGGCCCTCGTCCTTCTAAAGTTCCAAGGTAGTACAAAATCCACCAACTACAACTTCACATGGGCCACATATGTCAACTACTATAGGCCATTAATGGGCTAGAGTATTACATTCACCTTGTGAGGTCTGACGTTATCTCGAGAGCAAACATATAAACAATATAGATGCCTAGAACTATCCATCCACAAGCAACATAAGAGTGCACATTGTACCCCTCTACGGGAGCGTACAATGCAACACATGGACATACAACAAGGGTCGATGCTTATTGCCCAACTCCTCACATAGAACGGGCTACATGCTTTCTAAATTGATAATACAAATAAAAACATCCTAGAACCTCTCTTAAACTTTCATCATGAAGCAAGGGTTAACATGGAGATGCTATGTTTGGAGCGATAAGGATTATAAGTTAGCCTCAACCTCCTAAAATTAATGTGGTACTAAGCCCGTCAATTAGAACCACACACATAAGCCAACTACAACAGGCTACTAATAGGTAGGGTATTAAAAACAACATAAAGTAACCCATAAACCTATTTTTAAATTATCCAACTATATGCCATTAAGAATATGGTCTAACATAAATTGAATCTACATTTGTGTAACCTCTTAAATCTGCATCTAACTTAAACCTATGCAATTATTTAAAAGATTAAAATATCACCCTCAAATCTACATCTAATTACCAAAATCTTCTTTTATATAAATTTTTAAATAACCACAAAACATATATATGTTTCTATGTAACCCGCTTAAATTAATATTAAAATTGATTAAAGTAAACAAACATGTTGTGCCACCACGTTGATCAAGTACACAAGCATGCATGAGTGATAAATATATATGTTTCAACAATCTTGGAAATATTTTCTAAAAAACCTATTATATATACTAATAAATTATTTAAAATTATACTAAAAACCATAACATACACATTATATAAGTTGTTACTTTAGATATATTTATACATTTTAACTAAAGCGTTAACATAACTTTGTTGATGGTAAAATAACTATTGTATATATGATTTCTTGATAACAGAATTCAAACATCTTGAGAAATGGAGGAGGTTAGTGGAGACCACACATGATTATATCTTCCCACCCTTTGAGATTTTTTTGGAGTAAACAATCATTATAAGGCTTAAATATTAATATCCTCTTAAGGTTAGCACTACCCTACCCTAGAACTAACTTCAAGCTTTACCACAGATCTTAACTCGTATGGTGCATGTTTCAAATGATTGCTTATGTCATCATAGTACTTAAGAGTGTGGTCTACGAAAAGAGAGTAATAAATTGTACAATAAACTCAAGAGTTTCAACTTAACTCTAGAATAAAAAGTATATAGCAATTAATAACATTAGAATTTAAAAATCAAAATTTAGATTCATGGCGTCATAAGATGTGGGGTACATGAGAGCCACCATAATTTAAGGTTCAACTAAATGCCTATTCAAGACACATAGATTTGCCATGCAAAGAAAAAAACTATGGACATGTATGTTCTTACATAATAGATAGTCTTTATCCAATTGTGATGAACTTGCCAATTATTGATGTTCTTAGCCGTGCTTTTCAGGAGTTTTCTTTTTCCTATGTTAGTAGAGATTGTAATAAGTAGACCATGTTTTAGCTAAATAACGCACATCGCTTGGAGAGGTGGCATGTAACTCCGGCATGTGTAAGTGAACGGGTGATGTATGATGCTTCGGCCAGCTAAGTTCAAAACAAAGCAAGCAAGTAAAAAAATGGCTTAACAAGCCCCCACCCCCCTAAAATCTACTTATTTTCTGGGGAGGTTGACATATGAAACCATCTCTAAAAATATAATTTATTTTTAGGGACAGTTGTTTTAGGTTGATCGTCCCTAAAAATATTCATATTTCTAACACACCTCTAAAAATGTTTTTAGGATTGAAAAGAACTACAATACTAACAAAATCATATCTTTTTCAAATGAAATTGGGTGAAGACAAACTTTATATAAAAATTGTAGTTCTCGGCGAGATCTAAACTTTGTAGTTGAAAAGTTTTTATTTGAGATTGTTCAGGGATCCAAACTATATTTTAAGTTTGTAGATTCTGAAATTCAAATTTTAGGAAAAAACGACCTCGGATGGAGACATGCCATATACAAATGTTGTAGTCCTTAGAGATTTAAAACTTTATGGTTGGTTCTTTTTTCCATTTGAGATTGTTCATGGGTCAAAATATTCAATACAAGAATATAAGTTAATATAAAAGGATAACATCGTATACTAAGTTAAGAGTTGCACAAGATAAGGTCATGGGTTTGAATCCATATGGATGCACTTGTGCAGAAAAACAAAAGATTGAGGCTACGACGATGCGATAGCCTCTCTTGCATGAAAAAAATATTTTATTCTATTTTTCTTTGCCGTACTTTAATTTTTTTCATCCTGTTGAATTAGCCAACCATCATCCATTCTTAAAACTTGATTTTTAACGGTAGTTGACTTAGTAGAACCATCCAAAATGTCAACCTCCTAAAATGCATCATTTATACAATCGATGGCGTAATAACATAGTTGAAAACTGCCACTAAAAATTGATTTTCATCGTCTCTAAAAAATCATTTGTTTAGTAGTGCACTACCCCTCTCTAAGCTTAGGTGTAGCACCTGGTTTTAAGGACAAAACCAGATACACACCATATGTGTGCCCAGGAATTTAATTCACACATATAGTTACAAATGATGGGGTAATATCAAAGACAATGCCTTTATTACATAGCGCATAAGTATTTATTACAAAAGACATAGTCTTACTTTACAATATATACTATAACCCTATTCTTCTAGCGAAGCATCCAACACCACAGGAACCGTCAACTAGTTGATCACAAACCTAACACCTCTTGAAAAACTCCACTGAAGAACCTCCATCTGGTACCCATCCGAGATTTTGCCAAAGTATTGAAATGAAACAAGCGTAAGCTACTACCACTTAGCAAGCATAACATGAGGGGATGCAGGCTCAAAAGGCTTGACACGGCTGAACTGTGGTAAGCACTTTTAGTTGGTCATATTTTATTATTAATCATTAGTTGCTAAGTTATGCTTAGGCTCCCAAATATGAATAATTAGAGATATCAGCAATTTTAGTCATAACCCAAACCATCCGGGTAACCAACTATTCAGTAAGGGTCCAGGCCGCTCATGACCGTGAGCACGGCTGATATATCAGTTTTACCCTCTGCAGAGGTTGCACACTTTCACCACGAGTCGTGTAGCCCATATGCCTGGGTTAATTACTCCCAAAATACTTCCAAGGTAAGCAAGCAGGGTACACTACGAAGCTTTTCCCCAGTCATTCTAATAACGAGCAGTGGCTAAGGATTCTATCTCCCAAGTGTTATGGAGTCATCCCCAAAAGTGGCACTGATACACGCAGCATAGTACACACCCTGGGGATGAGGCCCAAACCTAGCTCGGTATGCCCCTCTTGCCCTTTGGGTAAACTGCTACAAACTAGAAAGAGCAAGGTACTAGACTAAGACCAGAGCCATGTAGTCCGTATGGTTGTACTGTAAGTTTTGGGGTGTCACTTAAAGATAAGTCCTTATGGAGAGACACTAGAGCACTCTAAGAAAAGGCCCATTGCTCTAGCCCCCTTGGTTCCATGTTGCTAAAAAGCATCTTTTAATAGCATGTTCCATATATCTTTAAGTGTATTCTTTAATCAACATTAGTTGGAGCAAACTGAGCATACTACCCACATGCAAAACCCATAGGTATATCAAGGACAAGATAATCAATATCAAGGTAGGTAGACTCCAAGCAGTTCATTAACATATGCATATGAATTGAGATTGCATTAAAGTGAATAGGTAACAAGGAGCCTCATATTATACTTGCCGTAATTCAATGTATCACTGCTGGTCTTGATCTTCAAAGCGTTGCTCTAGATCACCAACACAAAACTCACTATCTACTCGAGATCAAACAGCACCACACAGGCATCCATACATACATGCATATCAAGCAAATATAAGCTAATTAGAATAATACACCAAACAGTAGAAATAGAAGTTAAAAAGGTTTTAAAATTGTTCTGCGTGACGCTACGAACACACAGACGCGAGAATCACTCAAATCAAAGTTAAAACGGAGAAGTTATGAATTAAACAAGATTTCCTTTTGTAAAATAATAGATTAAATCTAACTTCAAATTTTAAAAGTTGAAAACATACTTAACAGTAGTATGAACATGTATATTATGAAATTACGAACCTAACGCAAGTTGAACGGGTCAAATCGGAGTTAAAACGGAGATTTTATGGCCAACAGAAGGTAGTGGCAGTTTTATAGTTTTTAAAACGGACCTATACATAATTTTGAGCATAAACATGAGGTCTAACCTATAAAACTGCCTCTGTTGGATGGCGGGTTCTAATACTATAAAGTACAGGGTTTAAAATAGAAGAAAAAGGACTTGCTTTGAATTATTTTTCAACTTGAAAGGACTGCGGGTTCTATAACGTGGATCTATATGGGGCTACGCGCAAAAGTGCAGCGGCAGCCGGCGGTTGACTGAGTCATCACCAGCGTGGAGCCACATGGCGCACCGGGATTGGTCGGAGTGATACACCAGCTGTGGACCCATACGGTGGACCTAGTCCACACTGTGCTGGTGGACCGGTTACACAGATCGAAAGGGTACGCGATCTGGAGCGTTGATTCAGAGATGGATGGCTCAGGCGAGTTAGGGTCCTTCACCTGGCCGGAACAGGGCTTCGGCGCGGTGGCTGCCATTGGCAACGGCGAAAGCTCGCTGGCGAAATGGGAAAAAGGGCTCGGGACCTCAGTTTTCCACGAGAACTACTCAGGAAGAAAGAGGAGGGAACGGTGATCTCACCTCAGCACTTGGCACGAATAGAGACGGCTTGATGACAAGGAGGCATCCAGCGGCGGCGGCGGATGCGCTTTGCTCATCGGTGAGATCACGGCGTGGCACAGCTAGCGAGCTAGGGAACAGCTAGGGCAGAGGCGGCGGCGTGTAGATGCAAAACGGGGCGCTACTTAAGAACGGGGCGGCGTGGGCAGCACGGCAACTGGCGTAGCGGAGCGGTTGTGGACTCCTAGCTTGGAGCATAGTCTGGCGCAGGCACGTCGCGAGGTAGGGGACGATGGAAACGCTGACAAGTGGGGCCAACCGGGTAGTCACAGCGAGAAAGGGAGAGCACAGGTGGCTGCGAGGCTAGGCCTGCTAGACTGCGGCCTGGCTGGCCGACCTATGGTGGGGAGGAGAATGGGCCGGTGCTGCTGCTTGGGCCTACGCGCAGAAGGCTGAGCGGGCTCTGGCTTCCAGCTGGGCTGGTAGGACGGGAACAGGCCACGACGTGGGAAGAGCAGGCTAGGCCGAGCGGAGCGACTAGGCCAGCGCAGAAAGGAAGCAGGCCTACGGCCAGGAATCAGAGAGAGGAAGATGGCCTTCGGGCCAAAAGCCAAAGGAGGGAGAGAATTTCCTTTTCTATTTTCTAAATCAATTTCCAACAAATTTTAAATGCAAATTCAAATCAATTCGAAATCAGATTTCAAACCACACAATACAAAAGAAATACTATGCAACAGCATGAATGCACAACCATGTTGCAAAACTTATGATGAATTTTAATTTCAATAAAGATTATTATTTTCCCTAGGTTTAAATGTACACAAAAATTCATAATTAAATGAATTTAACTCTGTTTGAAGAAAAGCAAATTTTAGGATGTTACAATTCTACCCCCATTAAAATGAATCTCGTCCTCGAGATTTGGATGATGCTTACTCAAAGAGCTGCGGGTATGTTTTCTCAAATCCTCTTCCCTTTCCCAAGTAGCCTCATCTTCTGTATACTGATTCCACTGAACCTTACACATCTTTATAACTCAGCTACTTGTAACCCTTTCTACAGTCTCCAAAATCCTTACCAGAAACTCCTCATAGGTAAGATCTTCTTTAACTGTAAGCTCTTCTAACGGTATCTGCTCCTCGGGTACATGCAAACACTTCTTTAATTGAGACACATGGAACACATCATGTACACCTGACAAGCTCTCAAGCAATTTCAACTGATAAGCTACTTCTCCACGTCTCTCCAAAATCTTGAAAGGTCCAATATACCTTGGTGCCAATTTTCCTTTCATATTAAACCTTCTCACACTTCTCATAGGTGACACCTTTAGGTAAACATAATCCCCTATTTCAAAAGCCAATTCCCTTCTCCGAGTGTCAGCATAACTCTTCTGTCTTGACTGTGCCACTCTTAAGTTTTCTTTGATAGTCTGCACTTGCCTTTCAGCATCCTTGAGAATCTTAGGTCCAAACACTTGACTTTCTCTTGTGTGATTCTAGAACAATGGAGTTCTGCACTTCCTACCATATAGTGCCTCGAATGGGGTCATCTTGAGACTCTTCTGGTAGCTATTGTTGTAGGAGAACTCAGCATAACACAAACTCTTATCCCAACTCGTACCATATTGCAAAGCACAAGCTCTCAACATATCCTCTAAGATCTGATTAGTCCTCTCTGTTTGTCCATCAGTTTGTGGATGATAAGCTGAGCTGAAGCTCAACTTAGTGTCCATAGACTCATGTAATTTCTTCCAAAAGTGTGATGTAAACTGATTACCTCTATCTGACACAATCTTCTTAGGAACTCCATGCAAACATACTATCCGTTGCATGTATAATTCTACCAACTTTGCACCCGTATATGTAGTCTTGATCGGTATGAAGTGAGCAACTTTAGTCAACCGATCTACTATTACCCAAATTGAGTCATAACCACTTTGAGTGCGTGGTAATCCAACAATGAAATCCATACCAACTTCTTTCCACTTCCACTCAGGTATCTTCATAGGTTGAAGTAAACCCACTGGTCTTTGATGTTCTGTCTTAACTCGCTGACATGTGTCACATATTGCTACATACTCGGCCACATCTCTTTTCAAACCATACCACCAGTACTTCTCATTTAGATCTAGGTACATCTTAGTACTACCTAGATGGATAGAGTATGCTGAGTCATGGGCTTCTCTTAAAATCATCTCTCGAATGGACTTTATCGCTGGCACACATATTCTCTTTCCAAACCACACTGTTCCCAGATCGTCCAATTGAAAACCTAGTGCTTTGCCAATTGTGATAAGTTCTGCTATCTCCTTAATTTTCTCATCTTCCAACTAACCCTTGCGGATCTCTTGTTTAAGTGTAGGTTCCACTTCCAATTCCATTGCTTAGCAACTATTCCCAAATTAAGATGCTCAAATTCAGCACATAACTCCTTAGGTAACTGTGTCACTAAAGCTGCATTAACATAGCTCCTTCGACTTAGAGCATCAGCTACAACATTTGCCTTGCCAGGGTGATAATGTACCTCCAAATCATAATCCTTGATTAGCTCTAACCAACAACGTTGCCTCAAGTTCAAATCTGACTGAGTGAAAATGTACTTTAAACTCTTGTGATCTGTATAAATGTCACACTTATGTCCAACAAGATAATGTCTCCAAATCTTCAATGCATGAACCACAACTGCTAACTCCAAGTCATGGGTGAGATAATTTAGTTCATGCTTCTTTCGTTGCCTAGATGCATAAGCCACTACTCTTCCTTCTTGCATAAGAACACAACCCAGACCAAGTCGAGATGCATCACAGTAGATGGAGAAACTCTTATTCAGATCTGGTAGTACCAGCACCGGAGTTGTAGTCAACCTTTTCTTCAACTCTTCAAAACTAGCTTGGCATTGCTCAGTCCATACAAACATAGCATTCTTCTAAAGTAGAGATGTCATAGGCTTGGCAATTTTAGAAAAACCTTCAATGAACCTCCGATAATATCCGGCCATTCCTAGGAAACTCTGGACTTCACTTACATCTTGAGGCGGATTCCAACTCAACACATCACTAACCTTCTTGGGATCCATATCTACTCCACCATTAGAGATAATATGCCCAAGAAAAGAGACTTTCTTCAGCTAGAACTCACACTTGCTTAGTTTAGCATACAATTGATGTTCTCTAAGTTTCTGCAGGACTAATCTCAGATGCTCTTCATGTTCTGCTTCTGTTTTGGAGAAGACTAGATTATCATCAATGAAGATCACAACAAACTTATTAAGATATTCCACAAACACCTTATTCATCATATACATGAAGTATGCAAGGACATTAGTCAATCCAAAAGACATAACGGTGTACTCATATAATCCGTACCGAGTAGTAAAAGCAGTCTTGGGAATGTCTGATGAACGAATCCTTAACTGATGATAACCAGAGCAAAGATCACTCTTGGAGAACACACAAGCATCTCGTAATTGATCAAACAGATCATCAATCCTAGGCAAAGGATACTTGTTCTTGATGGTTACCTCATTGAGAGAGCGATAATCCACACACATCCTCTACGTACCATCTTTCTTCTCAACAAATATAACTGGGGCTCCCCATGGTGAAGAACTAGGATGTATGAAACCTTTATCCTGTAGCTCCTTTAATTGTTTCTTAAGTTCTTCTAGCTCATTGACTCCCATCCCATATGGTCTCTTAGCTATAGGTGCAGTTCTAGGTAAAAGATCAATAATAAACTCAATATCATGGTCTGGCGGCATATCCGGCAAATCATCAGGAAAAACATCTAAAACTCATTAACAACCTTGGTCTTATCTATAGTTGCACCTTCCATCTGATTAACACTGCACACCTCTTTTGTTTTTGATAGTTGCCTAGCATATAACTTCTTCTCCTGACTTGGATATCAAGTGTATTGTACCATTCTCACCTTGGATAATAGCCATTCGTGGATTTAGCTAATCTATTCTAAGAATTACATCTATGCTTGAAGACTTCAGCACAATCGGATTTGCCAAAAACTCTACCCCCTTATTTCAACTCTTACACTAGGACACATTAGAGTAGCTTGCATATCCCCACAAGGTGAGTCAACTAACATCAGTTTCTTCATAGGACACTTTGGTATATTATGCTCCTTAAAAAACGATGCGCAATGAAGGAATGTGAAGCTCCCGAATCAAACAAAATTGATATAGGGCTAGAGTTGACTAGACACGTGCCAAACACAACATCTGGGGCTTCTTGTGTAGATTCTATCATCACATAATTGACTCTGCCTTGCACATGAGTCTATTGTTTATGGTTTCTATTGTGGGATTGTTGCTTGTTCGGCTTCTTTGGACACTGACTTGCAAAGTGACCAGGTTCACCACAGTGGTAGCACTTCTTGTCTAAAGAGGGGGTGTAGGGCACACTATCCTTCATTGGGGAGTTGACGAGGGGTTCTTGGGATGGACTCTGGTTCACATACTGGTGCTCTTGATTTTGTTGAGGGAGTTGTTGAGGAGGATCAAAATCCCACTAACTAGTTGGTTCCTGGATATCTCTGCTGAAATTCTTGATGGGGAGTGTAGCAAGGGCGCATGTGTTGCTACCTACAGATTGGCTTTGTATTCTCCTTTTCTTCTCTTCCATTTCTTGATGCTTGTTCTCAATCAAAATGGCCCTATTCACCAAAGTTTGGAAATCAGGATACTCAACAATCATCAACTGCAGTTGAAGTCCATCATTTAATCCTTTCAAGAAGCGTATCTATTTCTTGGCATCATTAACTACCTCTCCTGGAGCATTACGTGATAGCTGAGTGAATTTGTTATGATACTCACACACTGTCATGGAACCTTGTTTCAAGTTGAGGAACTCCTCCTCCTTGATCTCCACCAAACCTTCTGGAACATGATAAGATCTAAAGGCAGTCTTGAAATCTTCCCAACAATTTTGATTTACATCTTTCCCAACCTGAAATAATTCCCACTAGTCTGAAGCTGCTCCTTGAAGTTGACTGGAAGCATAAAGCACTTTCTGAAGGTCATTACACTGAGCTATGTTAAGTTGTCGCTCCACAGCTTTAACCTAGTCATTAGCTTCTGAATGTTGGCGGATGTCCATTCATAAATTCACCACGCGTGTCCCTTGGTGGTGCTTGATGGGGGTTGGTGCATACATTCTGAACATAGGTCTGTAACAATTGAGTCTGTGCCATCATAGATTGCTCTATAGTTGGAGGTTTTGGTGGCGGTGGATTAACTTTAGGGGCATTTCTTCTGGCATCACGTGAAGCACTTCTCCTAGCAGAAACCATCTGTTTGCAATATTTAGCATAATTATTGGTTGTAATCCATGACTTTTGGGCATCTACCTTAGGAGATATAACCCGATGAACACTGACTGCTCAGGAAACAGACACACGTAGGGACGAGAAAGACCAACCCAACTATCTATTCATTGGTCCTTAAGCCTTATCATGTAAACTAAATGAAATTGTGAGCATAACCCACAAAATCATTGCAATCATTACAAAGATCCAAATCAAGCATGAACATCAAGACAACCATTCAAACATTACAGATTCACAATTCAAGCATTAGGACTCAATGACACTACTCACGTTACTAGCGTTCTTGTTGCGTCAAGGGCTCAAAACTCTATAGCTTTACCTTCATTTTGCGCAAGAACGTGGTAAGTGATAGCTCTAAAAGCAAGGTTTTTTTAGCAGCAAGGAGGAGATGAACAGCAAAGACAAGAATATAGCATATAAGAAAATAGCAAGGTTTATAGACCAAGGATTTTATAGCAAATTCTGAACCTTAAAACGACCATTTTCTAACTAGGCTTGCGTCCTACAGTCAACATAGATCTAATACCACTTTTGTAGCACCTAGTTTTAAGGACAAAACCAGATCCACACCATATGTGTGCCCAAGAATTCAATTCACACATATAGTTACAAATGACGGGGTAATATCAAAAGCAATGCCTTTATTACATAGCGCATAAGTATTTATTACAAAAGACATAGTCTTACTTTACAGTATATACTATAACTCTATTCTTCTAGCGAAGCCTCCAGCACCACAGGAACCGTCAACTAGTTGATCACAAGCCTAACACCTCTTGAAAAACTCCACTGAAGAACCTCCATCTGGTATCCATCCGGGATTTTGCCAAAGTATTGAAATGAAATAAGCGTAAGCTACTACCGCTTAGCAAGCATAACATGAGGGGATGCAGGCTCAAAAGGCTTGACACAACTGAACTGTGGTAAGCACTTTTTGTTGGTCATAATTTTTTATTAATCATAAGTTGCTAAGTTATGCTTAGGCTCCCAAATATGAATAATTAGAGATATCAACAATTTTAGTCATAACCCAAACCATCGGGTAACCAACTATTCAGTAAGGGTCCAGGCCAATCATGACCGTGAGCACGGCTGATATATCAGTTTTACACTCTACAGAGCCCGGGTTAATTACTCCCAAAACACTTCCTAGGTGAGCAGGCAGGGTACACTACGAAGCTTTTCCCCAATCATTCTAATAAGGAGCAGTCGCTAAGGATTCCATCTCCCAAGTGTTATGGAGTCATCTCCAAAATGGCACTGATACATGCAGCATTAGTACACACCCTAGGGATGAGGCCCATACCAGCCCGGTATGCCCCTCTTGCCCTTTGGGTAAACTGCTACAAACTAGAAAGAGCAAGGTACTAGACTAAGACCAGATCCATGTACTCCTCATGGTTGTATTGTAAGTCCTGGGTTGTCACTTAAAGATAAATCCTTATGGAGAGAAACTAGAGCACCCTAAGAAAAGGCCCAATGCTCTAGCCCCCTTGGTTCCATGTTGCTAAAAAGCATCTTTTAATACCATGTTGCATACATCTTTAAGTGTATTCTTTAATCAACATTAGTTGGAGCAAACTGAGCATACTACCCACATGCAAAACCCATAGGTATATCAAGGACAGGATAATCAATATCAAGGTAGGTAGACTCCAAGCAGTTCATAACATATGCATATGAATTGATATTGCATTAAAGTGAATAGGTAACAAGGAGCCTCATATTATACTTGCCTTAATTCAATGTATCGCTGCTGGTCTTGATCTTCAAAGCGTTGCTCCAGATCACCAACACAAAACTCACTATCTACTCGAGATCAAACAGCACCACACAGGCATCCATACATACATGCATAACAAGCAAATATAAGCTAATTAGAACAATACACCAAACAATAGAAATGGAAGTTAAAAATGTTTTAAAATTGTTCTACGCGACGCTACGAACACACAGACACGAGAATCACTCAAATTGGAGTTAAAATAGAGAAGTTATGAATTAAACAAGATTTCCTTTTATAAAAGAATAGATTAAATCTAACTTCAAATTTTAAAAGTTGAAAACATACTTAACAGTAGTATGAACATGTAGATTATGAAATTACGAACCTAACGCAAGTTGAACGGGTCAAATCGGAGTTAAAACGGAGATTTTATGGCCAGCAGAAGGTAGTGGTAGTTTTGTAGTTTTCAAAACGGACCTATACGTAATTTTGAGTATAAACACGAGGTCTAACCTATAAAACTGCCTCTGTTGGACGGCGGGTTCTAATACTATAAAGTACAGGGTTTAAAATAGAAGAAAAAGGACTTGCTTTGAATTATTTTTGAACTTGAAAGGACTGCGGGTTCTATAACGTGGATCTACAGGGGGCTAAGCACAAAAGTGCAGTGGCAGCTGGCGGTTGACTGAGTCATCACCAGCGTGGAGCCACATGGGACACCGGGATTGGTCGGAGTGATACACCGGCCGTGGACCCATACGGTGGACCTAGTCCACACTATGCTGGTGGACCGGTTACACAGATCGAAAGGGTACGCGATCTAGAGCGTTGATTCGGAGATGGATGGCTCAAGCGGGTTGGGGTGCTTCACCTGGCCAGAACAGGGCTCCGGCGCGGTGGCTGCCATTGGCGATGGCGGAAGCTCGCTGGTGAAACAGGGAAAAGGGCTCGGGACCTCGGTTTTCCACGAGAACTACTCAGGAAGAAAGAGGAGGGAACAATGATCTCACCTCGGCACTTGGCACGGACAAAGACGGCCTGACGACGGGGAGGCGGCGGATGTGCTTTGCTCATCGACGAGATCCCAACGTGGCGCAGCTAGCGAGCTAGGGAACAGATAAGGCAGAGGCGGTGGCGTGTAGATGCAAAATGGGGCGCTACTTAAGGGCCGGGCGGCATGGGCAGCACTCCAACTGGCGTAGCGGAGCGGCAGCGGACTCTCGGCTCGGAGCACAGTCCGGCGCGGGCACGTCGTGAGGTAGGGACGACGGAAACGCTGACTGGGCCAGCGCAGAGAGGAAGCAGACCTGCGGCCATGGAATCGAGAGAGAGGAAGATGGCCTTCGGGCCAAAAGCCAAAGGAGGGAGAGAATTTCCTTTTCTATTTTCTAAATCAATTTCCAACAAATTTTAAATGCAAATTCAAATCAATTCGAAATCTGATTTCAAACCACACAATACAAAAGAAATACTATGCAACAGCATGAATGCACAACCATGTTGCAAAACTTATGATGAATTTTTATTTCAATAAAGATTATTATTTTCCCTAGGTTTAAATGTACACAAAAATTCATAATTAAATGAATTTAACTCTGTTTGAAGAAAAGCAAATTTTAAGGTGTTACATTAGGGTACACATGAAAACCCTAACTCTGCTGAGGTACCTCAAGATCACCAAGGGGTGAGGACTGAGGAAGACCAAGATAAACCAAAGCACAAATCACATAGCATGATCAAACGACTTGAAATCATTGTGATTTTTCGCTACCTAGACATTTTAAAAATAGCGGAAAAATACTATTACGTCTCACTCTAAATCTTCGCAACCTTTGGAGACTCTAAACAAAACCTTTTTTTAATCAAGCAATAAGAACTCAGTGGTGAAGTCAAATTCTGGCAATCTTTTTGCACACTTTATGCTGTCTTTACATCCTAGATATCCTATGATTAAGAAAAGGTAAGAATAATGAGCACACGTTAATCAATTAATAAATCTGTTGTCACTAAAAGGGACAAAAGAATAATATTATTCAATGTCAAGATCTTGCCAAACTGCGGGTCCTCCTACTCCGGTGGCATTTGCTTACATATGCTCAAACGAATCTTGATGCTCCTTCACAGCGTATAAATGTAGGTGAAGAAAAGCGACAACCAGTTTGAGAAAGCAACAATGAGTTGACAACATGTCTTTATGAAAAGAAGCGGTTGATTTCAGTTTACTCGTAACAGAAAAAAAAAAACAGAAGTAGTTGACATGGACCCAGCGTCCACCCAATTTTCTTTATGCAACTTGCAAGTAGGTACTCAGGTCAGTTCTAAAACGTAGGCCGTTTCAGTTTTATTCTAAAAATAGAATCTTTTAATTTTCACAAGTTTATGTAAAAATATTCAATAAAATTCGATAAAATATATTAACATCTATGATATCAAAATAAACACACTATTAAAATATATTCTTATTAGTTTTAGTTAAATTAATTTGATGATGTTGTTGATGTTGGTGTTTTTATTTTGAAAATAGTTGATCAAAACTGGAATCAAACTTCGGGACAAAACTAAAATGATGTATTTTCTGGAAGAGAGGGAGAACATGTTAGCTGGATACGTTGGTTGATTAGTTGACTAAGACTATCCACTCAAGTGGCTTCCTTCCTAATAAGCTCTTAGTTTAGAAAAGGTTTACCGCTTTAAGCCTTTGGTCTGTAAAGGTTGACGAGGTTCTGTACTACCACTAATAATCCACTATACGTACACCAGCGGTTCTAGTCATGAACCGGTAGCGATAAAAAAGTGGGTATCTAGGATTTAAATCTACGACCTTAACATTCTTCCAAATGTTTATACCATCTCATTTACACACTACCTGATGTTGACCTTTTAACTTCATATTTACGAATCTTGTATTATATATTTGACACAATAAATGACTGCTGGTTGGTGGTTGTAAGGGAAATAAACCCCATAGGTCATTTAGTTTGGATTTTGGTATTTGATGAACAACATGGCTATTTGAACTAATATTGTTTGCTAGTATTTTTTGATATAGTTCAAAGGATGCAAAGTGGGCTTGGATTTAGGCAAAAGTGGTGATCCAGATGATCAACACCTCGAGCAAGACATTAGAAGCTAAGTTAAAGACCTACAAATACATGTAAAAGTCCAATATACAAAAACATCCAGAGAAGCAAGTTGGGCATCGGACTGGTCCAACGACAGGCAACGGTCATCTCAACGGCTAGCTAGCGAACAGGCACTGGACAGGTTCGATGACCTCCATCAGACTGTCTCATGCATGGCTGCTCATCAGAGAGCCTGTACAAGTTGCAACGGCTATATTAGGGGCTATATATACCTTATTGGCCAGCCATTTGAGGTGGTGTGGAGCTCAAGGTAGAATTGTGTGAGCTAAGGCTCATCTTTAGTTGCTCTAGCTCCTAGAGTGCTTAGTGATATACTCAGTGATTAGCGTAGGTGCTTTACGAAGTGCTTAGGTTAGTGAGACCACAGCTTTAGTGCTTGCTTTAGGTTTATGCCTAGTGTTTAGTGAGGTTTGCATACCTCTTACCACTAGGTGCTTGCGTGCACCATTGTTGCACACTAGAGTGGCTTGTAGTCTTGCAAGACCATACCAACCGCATCCAGAGGGAACGAGGCCCGTGGTGGTTTGGCCGGAAGCTCGATAGCGAAGACGGCGGGGAGTAGTCTAGGAGAGGCCATCTCGAAGACCCACTTGTGCGTGGGGAAGGCCCGGGTGCCATCTACAGAGTTACCTAACCGGAGCTTGGCCCTTGCGAGGGCACCAATGAGGACTAGGGAGGAAGCGAGGAGCTTCTTGATAACTCGGTAAAAATACCGGTATCATTGAATGGGAGTTTGCATCTCTATCGTCCCTTACCTTTTGCACTTCATTTATGTACCTTGGTTGTGTGTTTACTTTTCAAGCTTAGTTTGATAGGCTAGTTCATAGGATTAGAACCTAGGTTGTATAACTCTTTTGCGGTAGAGATAGCAACACACCTAGCAAAACGTTAGTTGCACATATAGATAGGTTACTTTCTTGCATAAGTTTTGGCTAGGTGGAAATTAGAGGCCATAGTTTAGAGTAGATTTTTAAGTTATCTAATTCACCTCTCTCTTAGATGTCATGGTCTCTACAAGTGGTATTAGTGCCGGTTGGCTCAGTTTGGACCTTTGGCTTCACCGCCGTAGCCGACGCTATTTAGAATGGGAATGATGGATATCTTTAAGACTCAACACTTTGATGACACTTTCCTTTCCCTAGTGGAGTGCTAGAGTGCCTTTTCCCTATTGGAGTGCTAGAGTGGCTTGCTACCTTGATACGGTAGATTTAGATGTTTAGAGAGTTGTGACAGGTTGAAACCCTAAAGAATTCCGAGAAACCCACGGCGAGCGATGAAAAAAATCATCTAAATGTAAGAGCTATTTTGGCTGGTGTATGGTTTGGCCCAAACCACTGACTGTCGTTGAAGTTTGAATACTCATTTCATATATAGCCACCGTACAGACACCTATGACCACTAAACCCTATATTTTTGCTTTCATGAAAATATTTTTTAGGTGAGAGCTTAATTATATTAAAACAACATGATTATAAATTGGAGCTAAAGCCACCAACACACAAGTCGGGATGCCATTAGCAATAAAAACATAAAAAAGCTCTCTCCTACCAAACTGACACGACTCATGAGCTGCCTCATTTGCACCCCCAAAGTGCTTAGTGATATACTCGTTTGCTTAGTGTTTGCTTTCGTAAAATTCTATTGTTTAAATAAGTATTTTCTAAAAAAATTGCTCCACATGACAACAGGCAGATGGTGAAGTAGTGCATGTTCTTTAATAAGATCAAGACTTATCAAGTATCCTGCCTATTGTCGTCCTACGGGCTTGTTTGGTTATACTTGGGTTCACCTCCAATCTACATGGGTTGGAAGGGATTGAGGTGGGAAATCGAGGTAAGATAATCCTCCTAACTTAATTTTCTGTAGGTCTTATTTAGCCGCAAATGTATTTGTCTTAATCTATATGTATCGCGGATGAAAAAAATAACTAATTTTTATCCCAATTCACTTTAATTAACACACGTGAATTAAGGTGGGTACAAGTGCAGCTAAACAAGCTCTCGGTCTCTTCCAACCCTCTTAGATTGCAGTGGATTGGAATGTAGCCAAGATCAATCAAGCCAAGATGACCTAATAACAATGTAGTCACCTCCGATCCGCCACTAGTCGTCCGCCGCTTTTTTCATGGTTTGTTCCCTGAGGGTGTGATGTTAACGGAAATCATCGGGTTCGAACTTTTGGACCCAAGTCTCCATCCGAACAACGCTGGAGAGCACTGTTTTTCTTCCTCACGCTCCTAGCCCACAGCGACGCGGCACATGACGCGGCACCGCATCACCGCTTCTCCCTCTCCGGCAGCTCTCTCCTTCCCTGGTCTCCATCTCCGACGGCCTTAGAAGGAAGGGCTCGGGGGAGACAGGCCGACCGGACGGTGGGGAACTAGGGATGGTGGCCGGGCGGTTAGGGGCTCTGGCAGCAGTGGAGGCAACTGTGCCAGGTCAGGGCGGGGGCGTCGTGGTGGTGCTTGACAGCGAGCATGGCCATGGCGACTGCGATGGGACTGTGAGAGTGGGGGCGGGGAGGGGAAGGAGGAGGCTACCGTGGGCGCGGTGGGCAGCGGCAGGGTGGGGGTGCGAGCGAGGTCGAGCACTAGGCAAAGAGATGTTTACCGACACTGTAGATGTCGCGTGCTGTTTGCCGAGTGTTACACTCGGCAAAACCTTTACTGAGTGTTTTTTGTCTTTGCCGAGTGTCTGTGGCACACGACAAAGCCATTGTTTCTGGTAGTGAGGGCGAGGACAACCACGAGCGCGAGAAATGCTGCGGGGAAGATTAATAGTACCCGACCGGCACGTGGATCGGGTCTAAACCGCCGGACCCTAACAGCCCCCGTGATGTCAATGCTAGAAAAATGGCAGCGTTAACAATGTCATCTGTTGAGAGACCAGCTAGCGAGAACGCGAGATACACTTGGAGGTTCCGTTTCCGGTGTCAAATCCCGGTCAACAGGAGGTCTCACCCCACCTCTACGATTTTCTTGATAATTACTCTACTATTATTTGGCCTAGATGTTGGTCATAATTAATACCGAACATGATATATACGGTGCACTTGTTTATATACCTTATATCTATGACTTGTAGGTACAAGTATCTCTCCATATATTCCTAAGGTACTAGAGAGTACCTCACGTGTTGCTACAGGGATTTTCGATAATTTAAAAAAAAAATTATACTATTTATATTTTTAGTTATATGAATGAAACTATCTTAAATTAATTTTGGTGAATGATTTGATACATCGATGTGGACAGCTTAAATGCATGTTAGTGGATAAAGAGATAACTATCATAATTACATGGAATAGTTGGCTATAATTGCAAGTTCTAGTGGATTATTGATGTGGTAGCTTGCATGTTGAGAGAAATCTTTAATGGGGTTGGCTATAATTGTAAGTTCTAGTGAATTGTTGATATGGATAGCTTGCATGTTGAGAGAAATATCTAGCAGTGGCCGAGCTAGAGAAAATTCAAGGGGGTGCGCTTGCCTCGTGGGTGCGTAGACTTTTATTTTGAGGGTGCGAATATGATGAAAATTTAGCTATAATCACTGTTTTCTATTTTTACATGTGGCTACATCTATTAATGACAACATAGATCCGTCCATGATCTATAATAGGGTTTAGCTTTATAAAAGTATATGATACATAGTACTCTGTAAGTCTGTATTCCTGAAAGGCCGCATTGTCACTGTCGCTCTGCTTGGCCACAACATGTCAGCATCGTTCGCTGATCACCTCTGTGCACCGGGATCTGAATCCCGTCCAACTCCAAACCTAAGTCAAAATTGTAGTGCTTATTAGCCGACAAGAAAGGGAGGAAGGAACGAGTTTGGAACTCGATCGAGCTTCCTAACCTCTGCAGGTGTGGCATGATTTGAGAAGTCGACCATGATTTGGTGGACAGTTCGCCTAGTGCGGCAGATCTGGATTGTCCATCGCTTCAATTTCATCGCCGTACTTCATCCTGAATTTTCCACGAACCTGGAGCGCATAGAATTTCGCAGAAAAAGTGTAAAGCTTGGGGACAAAGGAATAAACAATGAATGCTACAGAGAAGGCCAGACAGGTCCATGTCCATGGATGTGGAGATTGTTCTTCTCAAGCAAATGCCCTGTTCGTTTTGTTGATAAGCCATAGCTAAAGATACCGTTTGCTGATTTACTGTGAGAGAAAAATATTATTCGTTGGTCGAAAAAGTACGACTTATAAGCGAACGAACAGGGTGAAAATGCGTGGCCATACACTTGCAAGAGAAGCTTGCCAGATCCAATCATATGAACAACTTACCTGGAAAGAGTTGTCTTTCATTGGAAAAAGCAGCAAGAGAATGAAAGAATTGTCCTAAAATGAAATTGACAGACTGACAAGTGATAACCCATGGTGTGAACGGGTCCGATGTCTGCTCCCTGGTAAGCAGCATACATGCCGCTACATAGACGAGAACGAAGAAAATGAGACCCGGAGCTCGAAATGTACGAGGTCGGTAAAAGCAAGTACAATAATTGGCTTATAGTTAAGCTAATTAATTTTTTTAATGTAAAAAAGAAAAAGAAAAAGAGAGAAGAAAGCTTGGCTCTCATACAAGCGTTAAGCTGGGCATGGAAATATAGACATAGTGGGCTAGATAAAAATGTGCGTGAGGATAATAGAAAAGAGAATGCAAGACATAGTACCACATAAAAAAATTAGATAAATAGAAGACAATTATTGTATGACTTGACTTTTATAACTTAACCTATAGTCAAACACTTGACTCTATTATTGACCTTGTTACGAGAAACTTCAAATGTTTCCAAAATGGCATACAACTTGGCATGTCCTCTCTTGGAAATACTACCTTGCACGTAGACTGACTCGTACAAATCAAAGCAGGACAGTTGGCATCTCCAATTCTCCATGGGATCAGCCGCCAGACGATGGAGATTTAACTTTGCACGTCACGAATGATACATAGTTTATTGCCACATGCCGAAAATAACTAAAACCCGTTAGCTTAGTACCTGCTTAATACAGGGCACACATTAGGTGACTCATATATATTTTAATGAAAGAGAGAGAAAAACTAGCTCTTAATCAAGAGCTAGTCTCATACATACATTCTATGAGCCATTGCTAAAAGCTAACACTACTAGAGATGTTAACTTAGAGCCAGTAGCTAATTGTTACTGTTGCAGGTCATACCTTTCATTTTCGGGGGTCCGACCGGGTAAAAGAATAGAGGTGAGGACGACGGGGTAAAAGCATAGAAGGTGAGGACAAGGCTGCACGACAAATTGAAGACCCGGAGCCTGGTATCTCTCGGCCCACAAGTAGTTTAAGGTAAACGGATTCATTGGACATTATCAACAGACACCACATTAGAAGAAGATTGAGAGCAGCGCACAGGTGATAGTGCCAAATAGCAAGAGCTTTCACATGTACTGATGCACAGTACAACGAGGAAGTGTCATTGGGTCAATCTTCCAAATAAACAGGGCTGCTGACATGTCAAGGAACAGTCATGAAAGAGAAGATCCTCATCGCGTCAACATGAAGACAGGGTAAGCTCAAATTTCGTCAAACCCTTTTTGTGCTTTATTTTTCTCTGCACATCCTCACATCCTATGACTAATAAGCAGGTAAGAATGATCAAAAGTTCACTAAGTCTGTTGTCACTAAGAGACACTCCAACTGACTAATTTTATATAAAATGATATTAATATTTATAGTACATAATTCATATCATTAGATAGATCATTGAATCTATTTTTATAATAAATTTATTTAGAGATATAAATGTTACACGTATTTTATACAAATCTAGTCAAACTTAGGCCCTGTTTGGTTGAGCTGTGGCTGTGGGAAAAAGCTGTTGTAGGCTGTGAGCTGTGGAAAAGCTGCTGTGGGCTATGAGCTGTAGAAAAGCTGAAAGCTGTTTGGTTAAACAAGTATAAAATATACCTTTTATCTTTATCTCTCTTGAAACAACTATGGAAGAGCTTTTTATTCCACCAATTTCGAAAAGCAGAAAGCCAAAAGCCAAAAGCAAGGTCAACCCAGCTTTCAAAAATGAACTACGGAAAAGCAGCTGCTTCTGGAAAAGCACCCTCTAAAAGCAGCCCCTTTGGTTGGGCTTTTGGCTTTTGGGGCCAAAAGCCAAAGCCAAAAGTCCAACCAAACAGGGCCTTATGGCACGGAAACATAAAATGACAGTTAATTTGGGACATAGGGAGTACACTCTACCAGCCAGCAACACAGCATAGGCCATGTTCGCTTATCTTTTGAATTGTATTATTTCAGCGAACAAACAATATTTTTCTCTCACAATAAATCAGCGAACGGTACTTTCAGCTATGACTTTTCAGAAAAGCGAACAGAACCATAAACTAATAAAACTCCACACCCACGGTCCCACCACAAGCAGAAAAAATGGCAGCAGTCAGTGACAATGCCGTCTGTTGTGAGACAACTGGACGCTTGGCAGTCGTTTTCCAGTGTCAAATCCTCGTCAAAAGGAGGTCTACATTATTAATCTTTTGCCTAGATATTGGGAGCACACCTGGTGTGGCATCTGGCTTGTCTGGCCTATGTTAGGCATACCACGCATGCATCACCATACAGTGTGTCATCTTGAATTTTCCTGGAAACTCGAGGACGCATAGAATTTTGATGGAAAACATAAGGCATGTGAACAAGCAGGAGTGGAGATGAGGTGATAATTAAATCATCATGAAGACGATTCCAAGAACTCCAGAAGCTTCCCAATCATGATCCTATTCAATAATTTGGAATGTTCCCGGAAGTCCTGCAGTTCTAACTTTCAGTTGGAGAAGGTAAGAGAAGAAAGAAAGAATTGTCTTACCTAGGGCACGTAAGGGGCAAACTCATTCAATACAAGTGAAGCTGACAGATTGTGAGAACCTAGTGTGACCGATCTGCTCCCTGCTAAGCAGCATATCTGCCGTTATCTAGGACTACTGACCTTTGCTCTTGGACCAGTGAAAACACAAAGAAAAAACAACAAACTCCTTTGCCCTTGCAGCATATCAACCTTGACATCGATAGAAAATGCATGCAGATACTCATTAAGCGTGTGCCAAGTTTTACATAATGCCAACCGAGAATGAACATGAGATGCAGAACTTCAAAAGTATAGATGAAAATGACATATCAGTTGATCTGAGTTTGTATCAGAAAAACAGCGTACTGAATGCAGTTATAATTATTAATTCCATTTCCAAGTCAGAATCCATACCGGAGGAGAGTGTCTGAGGGCTGACGTCAAGAAGTGGGGCTCTACAGAATACACCCGGCAGACGTTCGATATTTTGCACATCAGAAACGATGCCAGTTAAAACAAGCTGAAAAAGAGATGGAAATCATGTACAGTAACCGGTCAGCACGTAACACCCTAAAATTTGCTACTTTGGAAATATGGTTAAATCGATTTAATTTAAAATTTTTGAGCACATGAAACATAGGAAAGATAACAATTTTTATTAAATTAGCATTTATCCTAGGGTGTAGCCATATTGTTGTGCATACATGTTGGAGCATTTGATTTATTGTGATGAGTGATTTTGATCTAAAATTCGAAATGATTCAAATTGCTTTTAAAATGGTTTTGAAATGGGCTTTGAAATAAAAGAAAAGAAACAAAAAAAATGGAAAACTCTACTCTCCCTCCTTTTGGCCCGAAGGCCCACTCTCCCGGCCTGTTTCCTCACCCACCTTCCTGCAGCCCACATCGACCGGTGGCCTAGTCAGCCGGGCCGGCCCAACAGCCTGGTGGAGAAGCCCACGCACCCCTCCTCTCTGCTTTGACAGCCGACGCAGCCCCATGCCCTAGTTGCTGACCAGTAGGTCCGCACCGTCAGCTTCCTCCCTTATTCTTCCTTCCATGGCCGAGCCGGGCTCTGCTCGTAAGTAACCACCGCCGCGCCGGAGTCCGCTGCCGCCCCGACCTCGCCCGCATGGCGTGCGCCCCACGCTTATCCGCCCCCTTAAATAGTAGCCGCGGGTGCCGCGCCGCCCCATCTAACCTTAAGGCAGCCGCCTCGCTCGCCGAGTTGTCATGCCACCACCACAACCCTAGCTCGCCACCGCCGCATGTGATTCCGCCACAGCCGTGCTCCGCTGTCGATCTAAGCTGCTCTCTGGTCTTCGTAGCTCGGTGAGGAAGCCTCCAAGTGTCTGCACTCGCCCTCTCTTGCTCTCATTTACCTTCACGCCGCTGCCATTGCTTCGCCGGAAGGTCCAAGCCGCTTGAGCAAGCCCCGTGCCACCCTTGTGCCATCTCAACTCTCCCAAAGCCCTAGATCAAGTTCGCCTCGCTCCCCTCGTTCTCCCCGTGCTTTTTTCGTTGAAAATCGTGGCCCGTATCCCGTTTTCTGAGCTTCGCCGACGAGATTCGTCGCCGGCAATGGCCGACCGCTGCGCGGCCCTCTGTTCCAGCTAGCCTGAGTCCCGAAGCCACCGCAGCTATTCGATTCAGGATCAACGGTTGAAAATAGAAGATACCCCTTCGTCGATATTTTGCTAAAGAGCCCCTGCGCTTTCCTATTTTCAAACCCACCATCCCTGTATTTTTGCTAAAGAGTCCCTAAGCTTCTATTAAATAGAACCCACAGTCCATAGCGTATTTTCAGAATACGTTTACTTATTTTGAAAACATAGTTTCCTTCGGTTTAGATCCAGAATACGTTTTCATCTATTTACAGTTTTGCCACTGGTTTCTATAGGCCATAACTTTCACGTTTTAGCTCCGATTTGATTCGTTCAACTTGCATTAGATTCGTAATTCCATAATCTACATATTCATACTATTGTTAAGCATGTTTTTAACATTTAAAATTCAAGGTTAGCTTTAATTTATTATTTTACTAAAGAAAATCTGGTTTAATTCATAACTTCTTCATTTTAGCTCTGATTTTTATGATCTTCGTGTCTGTGTGCTCGTAGCATCACGTAGAACAGTTTTAAAACCTTTTTAACTTCTATTTCTACTGTTTGGTTTATTGTTATAATTAGCTTATATTTGTTTGCTATGCATGTATGTATGGATGCCTGTGTGGTGCTGTTTGATCTCGAGTAGACAGTAAGTTTTGTGTTGGTGATCTGGAGCAACTCTTTGAGGATCAAGACCAGCAACGATACTTTGAATTAAGGCAAGTATAATATGAGGCTCCTTGTTACCTATTCACTTTAATGCAATCTCAATTCATATGCATATGTTAATGAACCGCTTGGAGTCTATTTACCTTGATATTGATTATCTTGTCCTTGAGTTACCTATGGGTTTTGCATGTGGGTAGTATGCTCAGTTAGCTTCAACTAATATTGATTAAAGAATACAATTAAAGATATATGCAACATGATATTAAAAGATGTTTTTTAGCAACATGGAACTAAGGGGGCTAGAGCATTGGGCCTTTTCTTATGGTGCTCTAGTTTCTCTTCATAAGGACTCATCTTTAAGTGGCAACCCAGGACTTATAGTACAACCATGAGGACCACATGGCTCTAGTCTTAGTCTAGTACCTTGCTCTTTCTAGTTTGTAGCAGTTTACAGAAAGGGCAAGAGGGGCATACCAGGCTAGGTATGGGCCTCATCCCCAGGGTGTGTACTATGCCGCAAGTCTAAGTGCCATTTTTGGAGATGACTCCATAACACTTGGGAGATGGAATCCTTAGCGGCTGCTCCTTATTAGAACGACTGGGGAAAAGCTTCGTAGTGTACCCTGCCTGCTCACCTTGGAAGTGTTTTGGGAGTAATTGACCTGGGCATATGGGCAACACGACTCATGGTGAAAGTGTACAACCTCTGCAGAGTGAAAAACTAGTATATCAGCCGTGCTCACGGACACAAGCGGCCTGAATCCTTATTGAATAGTTGGTTACTCGGATGGTTTGGGTTATGATTAAAATTGACGATATCTCTAACTATTCATATTTGGGAGCCTAAGCATAACTCAACAACTTATGATTAATAATAAAATATAACCAACTAAAAGTGCTTACCGCAGTTCAGCCGTGTCAAGCCTTTTGAGCCTGCATCCCCTCATGTTATGCTTGCTAAGCGATAGTAGCTTACGCTTGTTTTATTTCAATACTTTGGCAAAATCTCGGATGGGTACCAGATGGAGGTTCTTTAGTGGAGTTTTCCATGAGGTGTTAGGCTTGTGATTAACTAGTTGATGATTTCTGTGGTGTTGGAGGCTTCGCCAGAAGAATAGAGTTATAGTATATACTATAAAAGTAAGATTATGTCTTTTGTAATGGATATTTATGCGCTATATAATAAAGGCATTGTCTTTGATATTACCCCTTCATTTATAACTATATGTGTGAATTGAATTTCTGGGCACACATATGGTGTGTATCTGGTTTTGTCCTTAAAACCAGGTGCGATAAAGTGGTATCAGAGCTATGTCGACTGTAGGACGCAAGCCTAGTTAGAAAATGGTCATTTTAAGGTTTAGAATTTGCCATGAAATCCTTGATCTATAAACCTTGCTATTTTCTTCTATGCTATATTCTTGTCTTTGTTGTTCATCTCATCCTTGTTGCTACAAATTCTTGTCCCTATCTCCATTCTTGCTTTGAGTTGCTTTTAGAGCTATCACTTGCCACATTCTTGCGCAAAATGAAGGTGAAGCTGTAGAGTTTTGGGCCCTTGATACAACAAGAATGCTAGTAACATGAGTAGAGTCATTGAGTCCTAATGCTTGAATTGGGAACCTGTAATGTTTAAATGGTTGCCTTGATGTTCATGCTTGATTTGGATCTTTATAATGATTGCAATGATTTTGTGGGTTATGCTCACAATTTCATTTAGTTTACATGATAAAACATAAGGACCAATGATTAGATAGTTGGGTTGATTTTTCTTGTCCTGGCGCGTGCTATTTTCTGAGCAGTCAGTGTTCATTGGGTTACATCTCCAAGGGTAGATGCCCAAAAGTCATGAAAGTTTTATGGATGAAAGTAGACTTCTGTATCTTTCTTATGCCACTGGAATCACCTTCATATCTATTATGGTTTGGGAGTTATGACCTCTACAAGTTGAAGTTTCTGCACTGTCTGGGAGTCTGAACAGTTTCGGTTGTGTTCTATTTTCGACTAACTTAACCTTAGAATCTGGCAAGGTGGTTTCTACGAAAGTTGTAGAGAATTTCATAAGCTTTCTAGCCAAATAAGGAACGCCTTCATATGATTTCTGGAACTTGAGATATGGCTGTCTTTCTGAACTGGTACTGGTTGTTCTCGTCTAGAAAATTTTAGATTGATTGTTTTATCATGTGAACTACTTCTGGATCATGGATTACAACCAATAATTGTGCTAAATGTTGCAAACAAATGGTTTCTACTAGGAGAAGTGTTTCATGTGATGCCAGAAGGAATGCCCCTAATGCTAATCCACCACCACCGAAGCCTCCAACTATAGAGCAATCTATGATGATACAGATTCAATTGTTACAGACCTATGTTTAGAATGTATGCATCAACCCACATCAAGACCACCAACGGATAAGCGTGGTGAATTTATGAAGGGACATCCACTGACATTCTCTCATGCAAGCGACCCACTAGAAGCTGAGGACTGGCTTAGAGCTGTGGAGCGACAACTTAACATAGCTCAGTGTAATGACCATCAAAAGTGCTTTATGCTTCCGGTCAACTTCAAGGAGCAGCTTCAGACTGGTGGGAATTATTTTAGATTGAGAAAGATGTAAATCAAATTTGTTGGGAAGATTTCAAGATTACTTTTAGATCTTATCATGTTCCAGAAGCTTTGGTGGAGATCAAGGAGGAGGAGTTCCTCAACTTGAAACAAGGCTCCATAACAGTGTGTGAGTATTGTAACAAATTCACTCAGCTATCACGTTATGCTCCAGGAGAGGTGGTTAATGATGCCAAGAAACAAAAACGCTTCTTGAAAGGATTGAATGATGGACTTCAACTGCAGTTGATGACTGTTGTGTATCCTGACTTCTAAACTTTGGTGAATAGGGCCATTTTGATTGAGAACAAGTGTCGGGAAATGGAAGAGAAGAAAAGGAGAATTCAAAGCCAATCTGTAGGTAGCAACACACGCCCCCGCTACACTTCCTAGCAAGAATTTCAGCAAAGGTACCAGGAACCAACTAGTCAGTGGGATTTTGATCCTCCTCAACAACTCCCTCAATACCAGCAAGAGCAACAGTATGTGAACCAAAGTCCACCCCAGGAACCCCTCATCAACTCTTCAATGAAGGATAGTGTGCCCAACACTCTCTCTTTAGGCAAGAAGTGCTACCGCTGTGGTGAGCCTGGTCATTATACAAGTCAGTGCCCAAAGAAGTTGGACAAGCAACAGTCCCACAATGAAAACCATAAACAACGGACTCATGTGCAAGGCAGAGTCAATTATGTGATGATAGAATCTGCACAAGAAGCTCTAGATGTTGTGTTTGGCACATGTCTAGTCAACTCCAGCCCTGCATCGGTTTTGTTTGATTCTAGAGCTTCACATTCCTTCATTGCACATCATTTTGTTAAGGAGCACAATATACCAAAGTATCCTATGAAGAAACAGATGTTAGTTGACTCACCTTGGGGGGATATGCAAGCTACTCTAATGTGTCCTAGGGTAAGAGTTGAAAATAAGGGGGTAGAGTTTTTGGCAAATCGGATTGTGCTGAAGTCTTCAAGCATAGATGTAATTCTTAGAATGGATTGGCTAAATCCACGAAAGGCTATTATCCAATGTGAGAATGGTACAGTACACTTGACATCCAAGTCAGGAGAAGAAGTTGTATGCAAGGCAACTACAACAACAGAAAGGTGTGCAGTGTCAATTAGATGGAAGGTGCAACCATAGATAAGACCAAGGTTGTTAATGAGTTCCTAGATGTTTTTCCTGATGATTTGCCGGGTATGCCGCCAGATCGGAATATTGAATTTATTATTGAGCTTTTGCCTGGAACTGCACCTATAGCCAAGAGACCATATCGGATGGAAGTCAATGAGCTAGAAGAACCTAAAAATAATTAAAGGAGCTACAGGATAAAGGTTTCATATGTCCTAGTTCTTCACCATGGGGAGCCCTAGTTATATTTGTTGATAAGAAAGATGGTACACAGAGGATGTTTGTGGATTATCGCTCTCTTAATGAGGTAACCATCAAGAACAAGTATCCTTTGCCTAGAATTGATGATTTGTTTGATCAATTACGAGGTGCTTGTGTGTTCTCCAAGATTGATCTTCGCTCTGGTTATCATCAGTTGAGGATTCGTTCATCGGACATTCCCAAGACTGCCTTTACTACTCGGTATGGATTATATGAGTACACGGTTATGTCTTTTGGATTGACTAATGCTCCTGCATACTTCATGTATATGATGAATAAGGTGATCATGGAGTATCTCGATAGGTTTGTTGTGGTCTTCATTGATGATATTCTAGTCTTCTCCAAAACAGAGGCAGAACATAAAGAGCATTTGATATTAGTTCTACAGAAACTTAGAGAACATCAACTATCAGGTTCCTAAACCCGGGGTCCCTAATGGACCTGCTTCCCAGCAAAAAGCTCAGCTCAGCAGACGATGTTGCGAACGACGCGCAACTCTTGGGCTGACCTAGATACCCAACAACAGGCCAGAAGGGTGATCCAGTCTCTGACCGAAAGGCCTAGCCAAGGAGGGACGACGCTCGCTTCTGACTCCGGCCCTCCTCTCCGACCGGAAGGCCTGGCCATGGAGGGACGACGCTCGCTTCTGACTCCGGCTCACCTCTCTGACCAGAAGGCCTGGCCAAGGAGGGACGATGCTCGCTTCTAACTCCAACCCGCCTCTCCGACCAAAAGGCCTGGCCAAGGAGGGACGACGCTCGCTTCCGACTCTGGCCCACCTCTCTGACTGGGAGTACGCCGAACCTCTGCTTACAGCTCTTCTCCGACCGTCGCGGTCAGAGCCGACTGGGAAACAACCGAACGGGGACGCCCGCTCAGTAAGAACCCAAAGAATCAGGCGGAGCGAGTAAGGCAGGGCTCTCAAGTCAATCGCAATATCGAGGATAGTACCGTGCACACCTATGGGATAGTACTGTCAGGCCATGTCAGAAGGGTGCCCTGCAACCTTCTAGACATATCAGAATATAAATAGTGTTGTGGGCGCCAACATTTGACCTACAGTATGGTAGGTGCCGACATTTGCCATACCAGAAGAACACGGTGGAACCAACCACATGCATCCAGCCATCAACAGTGTTGTGGGCGCCGACAAACCACCTTGTACCCTATGGCATGGGCAACAAGACTAGGTAGCACGCACACTCTCTTTCTCTCTCACACACACTCTCTCTCTCTCGTAAAGCCACCCCTTTATCTATAAATGGGGATGCGCTCTCTCCAAAAGGAGGATGATTCGAACAACCTACGAAGATTCCAACGAACAATAGACGGATCACTCTGATTCTCTCTGCTAGACTCTTGAACTCTAAGGCCAAACAAAGCATATGTTCGAACACTTAGCACACGTCGGAGCTCCTGTCACCCTTGGCCCTTTGGTCTAGAGTCCGACCAGACCTCTGATACCCCCCATCTTACTCCCTCTTGTTTGTAACCCCACAACAAACTTCAAGCACCTGGGCTCAGGAATAAAGTCATCGACCGACTCAAACTGGACGTAGGGCACATTGCCTAAACCAGTATAAACCCTGTGTCATTGAGTGTTAGGCCACATCCGATCACAATGTACGGCAAAACTACAAATATTTACATGTTGGTCACTTTTCGCACCAACATCAACTGTATGCTAAACTAAGCAAGTGCGAGTTCTGGCTGAAGGAAGACTCTTTTCTTGGGCATGTTATCTCTAATGGTGGAGTCGCTATGGATCCCAAGAAGGTTAGTGATGTGTTGAGTTGGAATCCGCCTCACGATGTAAGTGAAGTCTGGAGTTTCCTAGGAATGGTCAGATATTATCAGAGGTTCATTGAAGGTTTTTCTAAGATTGCCAAGCCTATGACATCGCTACTTGAGAAGAACGCTAAGTTTGTATGGACTGAGCAATGCCAAGCTAGTTTTGAAGAGTTGAAGAAAAGGTTGACTACAGCTCTGATGCTGGTACTACCAGATCTAAAAAAGAGTTTCTCCATCTACTGTGATGCATCTCGACTTGGTCTAGGTTGTGTTCTTATGCAAGAAGGATGAGTAGTGGCTTATGCATCTAGGCAACTAAGGAAGCATGAACTAAATTATCCAACTCATGATTTGGAGTTAGCAGCTGTGGTTCATGCATTGAAGATTTGGAGACATTATCTTGTTGGGCATAAGTGCAACATCTATACAGACCACAAGAGTTTGAAGTATATCTTCACTCAGTCAGAGCTGAACCTGAGGCAACAACGTTGGTTAGGGCTAATCAAATACTATGATCTAGAGGTACACTATCACCTTAGCAAGGCAAATGTTGTAGCTAATGCTCTGAGCCGAAGGAGCTATGTTAATGTAGCTCTAGTGTCAGTGCAGAAAGTGACCAACACATAAACATTTGTAGTTTTATTGTACATTGTGATCGGAGGTGAGCTAGCACTCAATGACATAGGGTTTATACTGGTTCAGGCAACGTACCCTACGTCCAGTTTGAGTCGGTGGGTGACTTTATTCCTAAGCCTAGGTGCTCGAAGTTTGCAGTGCGATTACAAATGAGAAGGAGAAAGATAGGGGGTACAAGAGGTCCGGTCGAACTCTGGTCTGAAGGGCCGAGAGTGACGGGAGCCCCACTATGAGCTAAGTGTTCAAGCGTGTGCTTGTGGTTTGAACACGGCGGTTCTGTTGTTGTATACTAGAGAACTTGATCGATCTGAATCAACTGAGTCCTATTGGAGAGAGCGCATCCCTTTTTATAGATGAAGGGGATGGACTTACAAGTGAGAGGGAGAGAGTGCGTATGCTACTAAGTCTTTTTGCCCATGCCGGTGGGTACAAGATGATGGTAGGCACCCACAATACTGTTTTAATGTCAGATGCACGTGGGAGGTTGCGTCATCTTCTTCAGGTATGGCAGACGTCGGCGCCTACCACACTGTTGATACCTAGAGGTAGGCAAGGGGTTTTACCCTGTTCATCTGGTACGGTAAATGCTGGCGCCCACAACACTGTTGATGCCTCATAGGCACGTGGGGGGAGCCTTACCGTATTTGTCGGGTATGGGAGTTGATGGCGCCCACAATACTATACGAAAAATGTCGGCGCCTATGACACTGCTTCGGCACTGTCATGCCAGGGAGGTCACAGGGTACTGTCCTATAGGTGTACAGGGTACGGTCCTCGGTATTGCGGTTGACTTGAGTGCCCTACCTTACTTTCTCCGTCTGTTTCTTGGTCCTTACCAAGTGGGCGTCCCTGGTTGGTTGGTCCCAATCGGCTCTAATTGCGCTAGTCAGAGATGAGCTGTAAGCAGGGGTTCAGCATTTTCCCGGTCGGAGAAGAGGGTCAGAGTCAGAAGTGGTGTTTTGGCTAGGCCTTCTGGTCGGAAAGGCCATCCGGAGGTGGGCTGGAGACCGAAGCGAGCGCTCTAGTCAGAGAGGCGGGCCGGAGTCAGAAGCGGGCGTCGTTCCTCCTCGGCCAGGCCTTCTGGTCGGAGATTGGATCACCCTTCTAGCCTGTCATTTTTAGGTACTTGGGCTGGCCCAAGAGTTGCGCGTTGGTTCGTAATGTTGTCTGCTGGGCTGAGCCTTTGCTAGGAAGCCGGTCCATGAGGGACCCTGGGTTTATGAACCCGACAGGAGCCCCTGAGCCCCCGGGCGATTCAGGTAGAATTGTCTGGGGGATTTTTGTTTTGACGGCGGGTGCGCGCGAGCGCACCCGCGGGTGTAGCCCCCGAGCCCCCGAACGATTCAGGCAGAATTGTCTGGGGGTTTTTCGTGTTGCCAGCGGGGGAGGTTTTGTTTTGTCAGTGGGTGCGTGCGAGCACACCTGCAGGTGTAGCCTCGGAGCCCCCGGGCGATTCAGGCAGGATCGCCTAGGGGGTTTTGTCAGTGGGCGTGCGTGCATGTAGTTTAGGCCAGATAGAGTTGTCCTGGCGTCGGTGTAGCCCGCGCAGCCAAGGCAGTTAGTTTAGAGATCGGGTGAGGCAGAGCTCATGGATCCTGGCGTCGGTGCAGCCCGTGCAGCGGAGGCAGTTAGTTTAGGGATCAGGTGAGGTGGAGCTCGTGGATCCTGGCGTCGATGCAGCCCATGTAGCCGAGGCAGTTAGTTTATTGATCGGGTGAGGCGGAGCTCGCAGATCCTAGAGTCGGTGCAGCCCATGTAGCCGAGGCAGTTAGTTTAGGGATCAGGGGAGGCGGAGCTCGCGGATCCTGGCGTCGATGTAGCCCACGCAGCCAAGGCAGTTAGTTTAGGGATCGGGCAAGACGGAGCTCGCAGATCCTAGCGTCGGTGCAGCCCGCGCAGCTGAGGTAGTTAGTTTTAGGTGTCTTCAGCCCCTGAGCCCCGTTGGGCTTAGTAGGGGTCGGTTTGAGTTTTGTGCATTACCCCATCCTCAATTTGTCATAACCAGAGGTGCTGAGCTTTGTCGCTTGCCTCGATGGCTCGGGCTCGAGTGACACGCTCGGTGAGCTCGATAACGGGTATGATCAAGTGGAATCCAGGTCCGTCGTTCATGACAGGGTCGGCATAGCCCTCTTGTGACATTCCACTGGTCCTTCACTTGCAACCTGGTAGATGCCTGGGTCATTCTAGAGACCGACCCAGGTGGCCCGCTGGCCTCTCCTCGATGGAGATTCTGAGGGTTTGGCAGAGGTTTAGGATCGAACGAGAAGGTTGAGATGACCCTGTCCGCTTCAGGGCAGACTGGGCGAGGGCCGTACAGGGCTCATCTGTGTTTTCTCCCCTGTCTCTGTTTGACGTGAGGCAGCCTCGAGCCCTTCGTGGGCCGGCATTCGAACCCCGGTCGGTCGTTGCTCATGTTTGAATGAGGCAACTGCCACTTCGTGACGCAACACAAAGCGTTGTGATCCATTTAGCCGCATGTGCGATGCCTTAGTTCCCGAGCCCCCGGGCGATTTGAGTAGAATTGTCTGGGGGGCACGGGCGTATGGAATGAATGCGTGTATGGATGTATGAATGATTATATAAAGAAATAAGTGGGGTTTGGTAATGTTACCTTGATGACTCGAGTGACGGGGTTTGAAGAGCTCCAATCAGAAATGTCCGACCAGGATCCATGCTCGTCGTTCATGATGGAGTCAGCATGGACCACATGGGGCATCCCTTTGCTCCTTACCTGTCTCTTGGTGTTCGCCTGAGCCGTTCGATTATCTTTGGGAAGCCTGACGGTCTCCCTTGGGCGGAGATCTTGTAGTTGGGCCTTTCCAAGTCCCGCCTGTGCGTGGTGGCGCTTTGGTTCTACGCCCGACATGTGGTAGTGGTGGGCCATACCCAGGCCACATCCCGTTTGACCAGGCATTGTTCCATCGGTCAGTGTGCGTCCCATCGGTCAGGGCACGTCCCATTGTTTCCCATCGGCATTGAATGGGGGAAGGGAGAGAGTTTTTTGCTTTGATCCTTTGCCCTTCTCCAGCTGCTGCATT
The DNA here is from genome assembly GCA_904845875.1 of Miscanthus lutarioriparius. Lineage (NCBI taxonomy): Eukaryota > Viridiplantae > Streptophyta > Magnoliopsida > Poales > Poaceae > Miscanthus > Miscanthus lutarioriparius. The sequence continues at coordinate 69,512,049 of CAJGYO010000008.1, forward strand.
TCTTCCTTAAATAGGGGAAGGGAGAGAGCTTCTCGTTGCAGTCCTTTGCCTATTCTCCAACTATTGCCTCTCCTCCTTCCTTCTCACCAAGAGTGCATGTATGTCGTGGTGGTTCCTAAGTGAGAGAGAGGGTAAGTGAGGGGGATAAATCATAGATCCCTTCATGAATCCAGAGCTCAATGTTGAGCTAGAGGCTGCCCAAGGCGGTGCTGGCCATCTTTACCTGAGAAGGGGCAGCTTTCACCGAAGGAGGTGGCGCGACTGGATTCATCTGCGAGGCCTTTTTCGGGATGGAGCCATGCGCGGACTCTTTCCGGTGGATCTTCACCGGGTGAGCCTTGTCAGAGGGGAAGTTGCCCAGGATCATGCTGGTGGAGGGTTCCATGCCTGCAGCTGCTCAGGTTGGCCAGTTCATAAAGTTTGATGAGATATCTTCCAGCCACGGTCGCCATTCCTCGGTGGGCAGCGTCCCTACCCAGGAGCTACCTTGACTGCATGAGAAGGTTAGGGGCTCCATGCTCTGCTGCTGAGCATCTATGGGTGCGACACCCTTGAGGTACTCATTGCGCTCGCCGAAGTTGAGGGAGGGAAACCGAGCGGGGTCCTTGAGGTACCCGTTGCGCTCACCGAAGTCGAGGGAGCGAAACCGGGCGGGGCCCGTGGCTTCTCCTTTGGCATCAGCTGATGCCACCGAGCGGCCACAGTAATATTTGGAGTAGAAGTAGTTAGCAAATGTAATCGTTAAGTTCATGGGGGAGCCCCATGTGAACAATTTTTGTATCAATGAATACATTAGTTCCATTTTTGTGATAAAATCACTATTTGTTCCTTGTTTTTTATCCTAGCATGGCTTTGTTTTTATCCTTTCTTTTTCGCACCTGCTCGTTCGTTCCATAGGCTACAACTTTTAAGAACCTGGGCATGGCCCGTGGGGCTCGGCTGCTCGTAACCGTAGGTCATGGCGGGGTGCGTTCGGTTGGGAGTAAGAACAAAATCACGTAGGGTAATCAAAGGAATAGAATGCGCTTTCATTCGGGCAAAAAGTTCTTTACCATGTGATAGTAAAAAAGAGACGTAGTATTTAGTATTGTACCCTCATGGAGACCCCGAGCGACCCGAGCTGAAAGTGTTCGGGCTGGGGTGCCTTATAGGAGCAAGTGTTGACTAAACAGCGGTAAGACCAAATTTAGGGGAAAATGACGTAGCTGTTCAATGTTCCAAGTGTTGGTGAGAACGTTGCCATTGTCATTCTCTAGTCGGTAGGCGCCCGGTTGGATCACTTTAGTTACCGTATAGGGTCCTTCTCATGGTGGAGAGAGTTTGTGTTTTTCCTTCAATGATTGGGTCCTCCGAAGCACAAGATCACCGACTTCGAGGATCCTCCCCCTGATCTTCCTTTCGTGGTACCTGCGGAGAGTTTGTAGGTAGCGAGCGGAGCGGATGATGGTCATCTCGCAGGCCTCTTCGAGCAGGTCGATTGTGTCTTGCTGAGCCTCCACGGCTCAGTCCTGGTCGAAAGCCTTTACTCTTGGGGCACCGTGGTCGAGGTCAGAGGGCAGCACTGCTTCAGCTCCATAGGCCAGGAAGAAGGGTATGAACCCTGTGGATTGATTTGGGGTCGTTCTTAGGCTCCAGTGGATCGCTGGGACCTCTGCAACCCATCGCCCGGTGTACTTGTTGAGTTGGTCGAAGATGTGTGGCTTAAGTCCTTGGAGGACCATGCCATTAGCACACTCGACCTGACCGTTAGTATGTGGGTGTTCGATCGAGGCCCAGTCGATCCTGATGCCATATCCATCACAGAAGTCCAGGAACTTCTTCTTGGTGAAGTTAGTCCCGTGGTCAGTGATGATGCAGTTAGGAACGCCAAACCGATAAATGATGTCGAGGAAGAATTTGACCGCCTCTTCCGAACAGATGTTGGTGATGGGCTTGGCCTCTATCCACTTGGTGAACTTATCGACTGCTACGAGTAGGTGAGTGAAGCCGCCCGAGCCCTTTTTGAGGGGTCCTACCATGTCGAGGCCCCAAACTACGAATGGCCAGGTGATGGGGATGGTTTGAAGCTCCTGTGCAGGCAAATGAGTTTGCCGAGCATAGAATTGGCATCCTCACACCTGGGACCATGTGATGCAAAAGGCTTTTTCGACCAGCGACCTCGGGGCCATGTGATGTTTGCAAATCCTGGCATGGACCTCGAGGAGGAGCTGCTTCCCTTGGCTGGTGGGGATGCACTTCATGAGCACCCTCGATGGACTCCGTTTGTAGAATTCGTCCGCGAGCGCGACGAAGGTCTTGGTGCATCGAGCGATCCATCAGGCTTTAGTCCTTTCGGGCGGGAGAACCTCCTCGAGGAGGTAGGTGAGTAGCGGCGCTCGCCAGTCGGTTTGATCGAGTGCTAATATGGTGACGTCAGCGTGTGACGTCGTCATAGAGGCACTGGGGTTGGAGCCCCCGAGCGCCGGCTTGGCGTCGGGGTTAGAGCCCCCGGGCACCGGCTTGGCATCGAGGTGTGTCTGGATCGAACCTTCCAAGACGCGGGTGGACGGCTCATGGAGATCGTTGATGAAGATCCCGCTCGGAGACGATCCCGCCTAGCAGCCAATTTTGTGAGAAAATCGGTGGCATCGTTGTCCTTTTAGGGGACGTGATATAGCTCGATCCCCTAGAATTTGTCCTCGAGCTTGCGCACCTCCTGGCAGTATGCTGTCATGAGGGGGTTTTGTAGGAGGATTCCTTCATGACCTGGTCAACGACCAACTCTGAGTCGCCGTGGACATAGAGTTGTGTTGCGCTGTGCTCGATGGCGATGCGGAGCCCGTTGATAAGGGCCTCATATTCACAGCATTGTTTGAGACCAAGAAATGGAGGCAGATGGCATAGTGGAGCCTACTCCCGTCTAGGGAGATCAGAACCACTCCAGCCCCCAAGCCGGGCGCCATTATGGACCCATCGAAGTACATTGTCCAGTACTCGTGGATGACATCCGGGGTCGGTAGCTGCACCTCCCTCCATTCGGCAATAAAATCCACGAGCCTAAGATTTAATAGTGGTATGGGGGATATACCTAATGTCGTGGCCCATGAGTTCAAGTGCCCACTTGGAGATCCATCCCGCGGCGTCACGGTTGCGGATGATGTCCCTGAGCGGGTATGAAGTGATGACCGCAACTTTGTGGTTGGTGAAGTAGTGCAGGAGCTTTCGGGTCACCATTAGCACAGCGTATAGTAGTTTTTGCACCTGGGGGTATCAGACCTTGGGGTTGGTGAGTACCTCCCTGATGAAGTATATGGGCCGCTAGACCTTAAGGTGGTGTCTTGGCTCCTCCCTTTCGACAACCAGGGCGTCGCTTACCACATGGTTGCTGGCCGCAATGTAGAGGACGAGGGGTTCTCCCCGTTCGGGAGCGATGAGGATTAGGGCCGACGTCAGGGACGCTTTGAGGCTCTCTAGAGCCTGCTGAGCTTCCTCAGTCCAGATGAAGGTGTTCGTATTTTTGAGGAGCTTGTAGAGTGGCATTCCCCGTTCGCTAAGCCAAGAGATGAACCAGCTTAGGGCGACCAAACAGCCGGTGAGCCTTTGCATGCCCTTGACGTTGTGTATGGGGCCCTTGTTGGAAATGGTTGTGATCTTTTTGGGGTTGGCCTCGATGCCAAGCTCGGACACAATGTATCATAGCAGCTTCCCCTTTGGAACCCCAAAGACACATTTCTCGGGATTCAATCTAATGTTGAACCTTCGGAGGTTCATGAACATTGCGGCCAAGTTTGCGATCAGGTCGCATGCTTGAGCCGTTTTGACCACATGTCATCAACATAGACGGCGATTGTTGGTTTCGACCACTCAACTTGATCAGGCTGATCGAGCGGGTCGATTTGGTCGGCGAAGCATTGCTGCATGCACCTTTGGTAGGTGGTGCCAGCGTTCTTCAGGCCAAAAGGCATGGTTACATAGCAGTACGAACCATACGGGGTGATGAACGAGGTTGTGAGTTGATCAGACTCTTTCATCGCGATCTGGTGATAGCTCGAGTAAGCATCCAGAAAGGAGAGGATGTCGCAACCCGAGGTGGAGTAGACTATCTGGTCTATGCGCGGCAAAGGAAAGTGATCCTTTGGACACGCTTTGTTGAGGCCAGTATAATCGACGCACATTCTCTATTTCTCGGTCTTCTTTTTAACAAGAATGGGATTGGTGAGTCAGTCGGAGTGGAATACCTCTCTGATGAATCCGGCTGCCAGGAGTTTGGTGATCTCTTCACCTATGGCCCTGCACCTCTCATCGTCGAAGCGGCGTAGACGTTGCTTAGCGGGCTTCGAGCCTGGGATGAGGCGCAGTGCGTGCTCGGCGATGTCCCACAGTATGCCCGACATGTTAGATGGCTTCCATGCGAAGACATCACGATTGGCGTGCAGGAAGTCGATGAGCTCGCATTCCTATTTGGTCGAGAGCTGGGTCCTGATCCACACCGTCTTGGTTGGGTCGGTGGGGTCGATTCCCATTGCCTTGGTTTCCTCGAGCGGGCGGAAGGCCGTCAAGGAGGTTGGTTTGTTGTAGTCTACGACTGCTGGGGTCGATGACTCCCCGAGCCGTGGGAGCTCGGACGAGTTGATGAACGCGGTGGCGAGCTTGAAATGCTCGATGTCGCACGTGAATGCGTGCGAGAAGGCGCTGGTCATGGTGATGATGCCATTTGGTCCTGGCATCTTCAGCTTGAGGTAGGTGGAGTTGGGGATTGCCATGAATTTGGCATAGCATGGCCGCCCCAAGATGGCTTGGTAGGACCCTAGGAAGTCCACCACTTCGAAGGTGAGGACCTCCGAGTGGAAGTTGGCTCAGTTGCCAAACGTGACGGGCAGGTCAATCTGCCCGAGTGGGTATGCCTGCGCTCTTAGGATCACCCCGTGGAGGGGAGAGCTCGCTAGATAGAGTTCTGACTGAGGGATCCGCATGGCGTCGAGGGTGTCGACGTAGAGGATGTTGAGGCCGCTGCCTCCGTCCATCAGCACCTTGGTGAGGCGCTTCTTGTGGATGATGGGGTCAACGACGAGTGGGTAGCGTCCTTGTCTCTCAATGTGGGAGGGATGGTCCCTCTGATCGAAGGTGATCAGAGATTCCGACGAGCCGAGGAAGGAGGGGACGGCCATCTCGGTGGCGCATGCCTCCCTATAGCGCACCTTGTGCTGGCATTTGGACCAGATGGCATCAGATCTGCCAAAGATCATGATGCATTCCTTAGGGTCGGGGAAGCTGTCTCCATCCTTGCCCGCCGCGCCTCCTTTCTTGGCTGCCGCCTCTTTGCCGTCTCCCTCTTTTGGCCCGCCGGCCTGTCGGAGGAAATGTTTGAGGAGCTCACAGTTCTTGTAGAGGTGTTTGACAGGGTAGGCATGGTTGGTGCATGGGCTATCCATGAGCTTATTGAAGTGGTCAGGCAGGCCCTGCTGGGGCTGCTTGCCCGTGCGGTCGGCTACAGCGACCAACGCGGTGTTGTCCGGTCGACGCCAATCCTTTTGGTTCTTCTTGCCCCTCTGTGTGGAGGGGCCCTCTTCTTGGTCAGCGCACTTGGCCTTGCCTTTGTCCTGGCCTCCATTGAAGACTGCTCCGACCGCCTCCTCACTAGAGGTGTTGTTAGTGGTGACGTCAAGCAGGGACTCGCAGGTCGTCCCGGAGAGGAATGCGCTAATGACGTCCGTGTCGACGACATCAGGGAGGGAGTTGCATCATTGGGAGAACCTGCTAATGTACTCCCATAGGGACTCGCTGGGCTCCTGTTGGCAGCTCTTGAGGTCCCAGGAGTTACCAGGGTGGACATATGTCCCCTGGAAATTTCCGACGAAGTTCTTCTTGAGGGCCGCCCAGTCGCGGATGCTGTTGTGCGGGAGGAATTCAAGCCATGACCGAACATGTTCCCCTACGCAGATGGGGAGATATTGAATGATGAAATGGTCATCATCCACCCCTCTGGCTCGGCAGGTGAGCCGGAAATCTTCGAGCCAAATACCGAGGTTCGTCTCCCCGGTGTACTTGGTGATGTTGGTGGGCAGTCGGAAGCACTGCGGGAACGACGCTCTCTGGATACGGTGGCCAAAGGCCTATGGTCCTGGGCCCTCAGGGCTGGGACTCCGGTCATCTGGCCGGTGACCATGCCTGTGGCATGTTTCACCTCTGCCCTTGATGGTTCAGTCGGGACCCGTGTCGCCTGCCCTCATCGTCGCCCGGTGGACATCATCATCATGCCGGGCCTAATGTCGGTTGCTGATGATGCTGCGAGTGTCTTGGTGTGGACCAGGTCATTTGTGTACCGTCGGTTAGTGTAGAGCAGGCGCTAGGTCGGACCGTGGCGCAGTTGCTGCCTCTCGAGACGCGCTTGGTGGCTATAGCGGTGAGCGGATGGAGCGATCTATCTAGTGTGTCCCCACTCCCCCAGTGGGGAGAGAGGGCGCGTGTTGGAGTCATGATGCAGAGCTTTCCGCCTGTTGAATGGCGGCGGCTTCTACCAGCGCCCGGAGGTTCTGGTAGACCGCCCGCTCCTGGGGGTCGACGGGCTCGGGAATGCTACGCAGAAGCATTGCTGCAACGGTGATGTTCTGGCTAGCCCAAGCGAACTGTGGGGGGTCATTCCCCTCGTTCATGATGTCATGCTAGACCTGGTGGGCGTGACCTCAGCGCCACCCGTTGGGTCATGTGCATGGGGTGCAATGTGCTGCATCGAGCGCGTCGGTGCAGGTGGTGGCTGGTTCAGCCACCGTCGTCGTAGCTCCTCGGCGTGCTCTCGTGCAAGCGTGAGGGCCCCCGCACGTGGGTCTGGAGGGGTGTGAGTCTACACGGACTCCGCAACTACCGATGGCTGCCCCGGAGCGTCAGTCATAGCGCACTCCTAGGACAGTCGGTGGCTAGGTGCCACGTTGCCGATGCTAGAGCCATCGCTCTCAACCTCGTGATCCAAGAGTTCGTGGAAAGTGGTGGGAGCAAAGCTCGCCATTCCCATGAATTTAGATGTGAGAGGGGGTGGCGCTAGCGTCCTTCGGAGCCCCCAAGCGCACGCGTCCGCGGGGAACGCGAGGCCGTAGGGGAACCGGTCATATAGTTTTGCGGTGCGGACAATACGGTCCCTCCGGATAATCGATAGCGAGATAGTAAATAGAGAGTGAATAGTGAATAACAATATGCATATTACTCACAGTGGGGTTTGAGCAGAGAGTTTGCTCGGAATGAAGTGCAGGCGCCTCGTCGTTGAAGTCGTCGTGTGTCTCGGAGCCGATGGAGGGCGCCCCTCCGATGGGCGTCAGAACAAATGCCTCCTCACGGAGGTTTAGTACGTCGAGCCGGTCGGCAATGAAGTCCAGGCTTCCAAGAGGAAGACCTGGGATGGCTCGAAGATGGGTGGAACCCACATCACAATAGGTGGGAGTGCGGGAAACTCCAGTGAGCCGAAGCGAGTCATATTGCTTGAGCCCGCCATGGTGAAGGTTTCAGAAAAGTGGGCCATCCGATGACCAAAAGTGTTGAACGTACAACGTCTTCCCCACGGATGGCGCTAACTATCGGTGCAGAAAGTGACCAACACATAAATATTTATAGTTTTGCTGTACATTGTGATCGGAGGTGGCCTAGCACTCATTGACATAGGGTTTATACTAGTTCAGGCAACGTGCCCTACGTCCAGTTTGAGTGGGTCGGTGACTTTATTCCTGAGCCTAGGTGCTCGAAGTTTGTAGTGGGGTTACAAACAAGAAGGAGAAAGATAGGGGGTACAAGAGGTCCGGTCGGACTCTGGTCTGAAGGGCCGAGAGTGATGGGAGCCTCGCTGTGAGCTAAATGTTCGAGCGTGTGCTTGTGGTTTGAACCTGGCGGTTCTGTTGTTGTGTACTAGAGAACTTGATCGATCTGAATCAACTGAGTCCTGTTGGAGAGAGTGCATCCCTTTTTATAGATGAAGGAGATGGCCTTACAAGTGAGAGGGAGAGAGTGCGTAAGCTACTAAGTCTTATTGCCCACGCCGGCAGGTACAAGATGATGGTAGGCGCCCACAATACTGTTTTAATGTCAGATGCACGTGGGAGGTTGCATCGTCTTCTTCAGGTATGGTAGACGTCGGTGCCTGCCACACTGTTGATACCCAGAGGCAGGCAAGGGGTTTTACCATGTTCGTATGGTATGGTAAATGTCGGCGCCCACAACATTGTTGATGCCTCATAGGCACGTGGGGGAGCCTTACCGTATTTGTCGGGTCTAGGAGTTGATGGCGCCCACAATACTATACAAAAAATGTCGGCATCTACAACACTGCTTCAGCTCTGTCATGCCAGGGAGGTCACAGGGTACTATCCTGCAGGTGTACAAGGTACGGTCCTCGGTATTGCAGTTGACTTGAGTGCCCTGCCTTACTTTCTCTGTCTGTTTCCTGGTCCTTACCAAGCGAGCATCCCTAGTCGGTTGGTCCCAGTCGGCTCTGATTGCGCCAGTCGGAGAGGAGCTATAAGCAGGGGTTCGGTGTTTTCTCGATTGAAGAAGTGGGTCAGAGTCGGAAGTGGTGTTTTGGCCAGGCCTTCTGGTCGGAGAGGCCATCCGGAGGTGGGCTGGAGACCGAAGCGAGCGCTCCAATCGGAGAGGCAGGCCGGAGTCGGAAGCGGGCGCCGTTCCTCCTCGGCTAGGCCTTCCGGTCGGTGATTGGATCGCCCTTCTGGCCTGTTGTTTTTAGGTACTTGGGCTTGCCCAAGAGTTGCGCATCGGTTCGTAACATTGTCTGCTGGGCCAAGCCTTTGCTAGGAAGCCGGTCCATGAGGGACCCCGGGTTTATGAACCCGACATCTAGTGACACAGTTACCTAAGGAGTTATGTACTGAATTGGAGCATCTTAATTTTGGAATAGTTGCTAATGCGATGGAATTGGAAGTGGAACCTACACTTGAACAAAGAGATCCGCAAGGGTCAGTTGGAAGATGAGAAAATCAAGGAGATAGCAAAACTTATCACAATTGGCAAAGCACCGGTTTTTCGATTGGATGATCAAGGAACAGTGTGATTCAGAAAGAGAATATGTGTGCTAGAGATAAAGTCCATTCGAGAGATGATTCTAAGAGAAGCTCATGACTCAGCATACTCTATCCATCCAGGAAGTACTAAGATGTACCTAGATCTAAAGGAGAAGTACTGGTGGTATGGTTTGAAAAGAGATGTGGCAGAGTATGTAGCAATATGTGACACATGTCAACGAGTCAAGGCAAAACATAAAAGACTAGTGGGTTTACTTCAACCTATGAAGATACCTGAGTGGAAGTGGGAAGAAGTTGGTATGGATTTTATTGTTGGATTACCACGAACACAGAGTGGTTATGACTCAATTTGGGTAATAGTAGATCAGTTGACTAAAATTGCTCACTTCATACTGGTCAAGGCTACATATACGGGTGCAAAGTTGGCAGAATTATACATGCAACGGATAGTATGTTTGCATGGAGTTCCTAAGAAGATTGTGTCAGATAGAGGCACTCAGTTTACATCACACTTTTGGAAGAAATTGCATGAGTCTATGGACACTAAGTTGAACTTCAGCTCAGCTTATCATCCATAAACTGATGGACAAACAGAGAGAACCAATCAGATCTTAGAGGATATGTTGAGAGCTTGTGCTTTGTAATATGGTACAAGTTGGGATAAGAGTTTGTCTTATGCTGAATTCTCCTATAACAATAGTTACCAGAAGAGTCTCAAGATGGCACCATTCGAGGCACTATATGGTAGAAAGTGCATAACTCCATTGTTCTGGAATCAGACAGGAGAAAGTCAAGTGTTTGGACCTGAGATCCTCAGGGATGCTAAAAGGCAAGTGCAGACTATGAGACAAAACTTAAGAGTGGCACAGTCAAGGCAGAAGAGTTATGCTGACACGCGAAGAAGAGAGTTGGTATTTATACCTAGAGATTATGTCTATCTCAAAGTGTCACCCAAGAAAGGCATAAAGCGGTTTAATGTGAAGGGCAAGTTAGCACCTCGCTACATTGGTCCATTTAAGGTTCTGGAAAGAAAAGGAGAAGTGGCTTATTAGTTGGAATTGCCAGAGAACTTGTCTAGGGTACATGATGTATTCCATGTGTCTCAACTGAAGAAGTGCTTGCGTGTGCCGGAGGAACAAATACCTTTGGAGGAGCTCAATGTGAAAGAGGATCTTACCTACAAAGAGTATCCTGTCAAGATCTTGGAAATAGCTAAGAGAGTTACTCAGAGTAAGGTGATCAGGATGTGTAAGGTTCAATGGAATCGATACTCAGAGGAGGAGGCTACTTGGGAAAGAGAAGAGGATCTAAAGGCGGAGTATCCACAACTTTTTGAGGCAACATCTTCCGAATCTCGAGGACGAAATTCATTTTAAGGGGGGTAGGTTTGTAACACCCTAAAATTTGCTACTTTGGAAAAGTAGTTAAATCTATTTAATTTTAAAATTTTGAGCACATGAAACATAGGAAAGATAACAAGTTTTATTAAATTAACATTTATCCTAGGGTGTAGCAATATTGTTGTGCATACATGCTAGAACATTTGATTTATTGTGATGAGTGGTTTTGATCTAAAATTCAAAATGATTCAAATTGCTTTTAAAATGGTTTTGAAATAGGCTTTGAAATAAAAGAAAAGAAACAAAAAAATGGAAAACTCTACTCTCCCTCATTTTGGCCCGAAGGCCCACTCTCCCAGCCTATCTCCTCACCCACCTTCCTGCAGCCCACATCGGCCGGTGGCCTAGTCAGCCGGGCCGGCCCAGCAGCCTGGTGGAGAAGCCCACACACCCCTCCTCTCTGCTCTGACAGCCGAAGCAGCCCCATGCCCCAGTCAATGACAAGTAGGTCCGCGCCGTCAGCTTCCTCTCTTATTCTTCTTTCTGTGGCCGAGCCGGGCTCTGCTCGTAAGTAACCACTGCCGCGCTGGAGTCCGCTGTCGCCCGACCTCGCCTGGATGGTGTGCGCCCCACGCTTATCCGCCCCCTTAAATAGTAGCCGCGGGTGCCGCGCCGCCCCATCTAACCTTAAGGCAGCCGCCTCGCTCGTCAAGTCGTTGCACCACCGCTGCAACCCTAGCTCGCCGTCGCCGCATGTGATTCCGCCACGTCGTGCTCCGCCGTCGATCTAAGCTGCTCTCCGGTCTTCGTAGCTCGGTTAGGAAGCCTCCAGGTGTCTGCACTCGCCCTCTCTTGCTCTCATTTACCTTCACGCCGCCGCCGCTACTTCACCGGAAGGTCCGAGCCACTTGAGCAAGCCCCGCGCCGCCCTTGTGCCATCTCAACTCTCCCAAAGCCCTAGATCAAGTTCGCCTCGCTCCCCTCGTTCTCCCAGTGCTTTTCTCGTTGAAAACCGTGGCCCGTATCCTATTTTCCGAGCTTCGTCGCCGGCAATGGCCGACCGCCGCGCGGCCCTCTGTTCTGGCCAGCCCGAGTCCTAGAGCCACCGCAGCCGTTCGATTCATGATCAATGGTTGAAAATAGAAGATACCCCTTCGTTTGATATTTTGCTAAAGAGCCCCTGCGCTTTCCTATTTTCGAACCCACCGTCCCTGTATTTTTGCTAAAGAGTCCCAGAGCTTCTATTAAATAGAACCCACACTCCATAGCGTATTTTCAGAATACGTTTACTTATTTTGAAAACGTAGTTTCCTTCGGTTTAGATCCAGAATACGTTTCCATCTATTTACAGTTTTGCTACTGGTTTCTATAGGCCATAACTTTCACGTTTTAGCTCCGTTTTGATCCGTTCAACTTGCGTTAGGTTTGGAATTCCATAATCTACGTGTTCATACTACTCTTAAGCATGTTTTTAACATTTAAAACTTGAGGTTAGCTTTAATTTATTATTTTACTAAAGGAAATCTGGTTTAATTCATAACTTCTTCGTTTTAGCTTCGATTTTTGTGATCTTCGTGTCTGTGTGCTCGTAGCATCGCGTAGAACAGTTTTAAAACCTTTTTAACTTCTATTTCTACTGTTTGGTTTATTGTTCTAATTAGCTTATATTTGTTTGCTATGCATGTATGTATGGATGCCCGTGTGGTGCTGTTTGATCTCGAGTAGACAGTAAGTTTTGTGTTGGTGATCTGGAGCAACTCTTTGAGGATCAAGACTAGCAGCGATACTTTGAATTAAGGCAAGTATAATATGAGGCTCCTTGTTATCTATTCACTTTAATGGTGAAAGTGTACAACCTCTGCAGAGCGTAAAACTGGTATATCAGCCGTACTCAAGGACACGAGCGGCCTGGATCCTTACTGAATAGTTGGTTACTCGGATGGTTTGGGTTATAATTAAAATTGACGATATCTCTAACTATTCATATTTGGGAGGCTAAGCATAACTCAGCAACTTATAATTAATAATAAAATATGACCAACTAAAAATAATTACCGCAGTTCAGCTGTGTCAAGCCTTTTGAGCCTGCATCCCCTCATATTATGCTTGCTAAGCGGTAGTAGCTTACGCTTGTTTTATTTCAATATTTTGGCAAAATCCCGGATGGGTACCAAATGGAGGTTCTTCGGTGGACTTTTCCAAGAGGTGTTAGGCTTGTGATCAACCAGTTGACGATTCCTATGGTGTTGGAGGCTTCACTAGAAGAATAGAGTTATAGTATATACTATAAAGTAAGATTATGTCTTTTGTAACGAATATTTATGCGCTATGTAATAAAGGCATTGTCTTTGATATTACCCCTTCATTTGTAACTATATGTGTGAATTGAATTTCTGAGCACACATATGATGTGTATCTGGTTTTGTCATTAAAACCTGATGCGACACAACAACGGTTCAATAGGAACAAATGTGTACCTTTCTTTCCCGGGTCAAAGTGCCAAAGAGGTCAGGGCAAGGCTACACGACAAAGACCAGACTCAGAGGCAGCTCTCACTCTCAGCTACAATTCATGGGGACATTTCTCAAGAAATAAGTTAAGGAAGAGGGATTCACTGGACATAAGCAGCAGACTGCATGTATGAACATAGAAGATTGACAGCACCTCAAATGATATTGTCAAGCACCATGAGATTTCACATAAGTGAACAAATGTCATTGGGTCCATCTTCCTGAAAAAAGCAGCATGAAACATAGTTGCTTGTCTTAAATAAGCAGCATGAAACAATTCAAGCGGTTGATAATTGATAATTGTACCCTCGGGAGTCAATGGGTGAAAGCATTCACATGCATATGATTTCCCTTTCTCATGTTGATACATGTGCAAGTACACAATTAACATCAAAATTTCTTTACACAAGCTGCATCCATTATTCAATTTCTATACAGTGTGTACCAATATCTATCAAGTTTTGCTTCGAGACACCATTATTCAATTTCTATACAGTGTGTACCAATATCTATCAAGTTTTTGTTCGAGAGGTTGATAATTGAATCTGCTATGACCCGAGCACTTGACTTCATATAACCTCCTAAGGAGATAGAGATTCAGAGAGGACAGACACATCGTCAGTAGGTCTCAGTGAATATAGCTAAGAGTCAAGGCAGATGAAGTTAAAGAATGAAGAGCACAATCCCCACCTGATGTCAGCATGAGGAGAGGAATACTCTGATCCTTTGCAAACCTGAAAACCTTTTCGTCTCTAATAATCACACCCTCTGGGCTAACCTGGAAATGATGGAAATTTTATATGAGCAGAATAGGACCATTCATGCATCTGTAAGCAGCTTTGGAAGAACTACAACCTATACGCCACTGCAGATATGTACATTTACATGTTACATGAATGCTGCGAGAAAATGTGAAGAAAATGTGAAGTTTGCATGAAAAGCATACCTTTAGGCTGCCTAAAGGATCGCCATCTAGGATATCAGTTCCAGCATTGTACAGAATCAACTGGGGCTGAAATCTACTTTCAGCTACCTGCAAACAACTAGGATCAGTTAATGACAGTTTAAGTGGCCTTGCCAGTTCAAAGCAGAGTAACAGAACAGTCTATTTAAGCTTGCCAACGATGTATATAGGAAATTTGCGTTCATGGTTTATTTTTCAAACAGGTGGAGCCATTTTGAACAGGCCTACAAATTTATTTAGTTGGTAGCAACATGCAGGGAATTTGTTGGGTGAAAAAAGTTGCACAAGAGTGTATCATTTATTTAATTGGTAGTACCTAAGTGTATCATTTATTTTCCTGTTTCTTTCTACATGCTCTTGTTTCCGTAGACAATGGAACCAAATAAACAAATAAATGCAAATCACGAATAGGCATGCTTAAGATCTTACTGGTGTGAACTAAACTACACACTAGACACTTTTGTTGCCTAAGAAAAAGGCGCCTGGATGTATATTCCCTCTTCCATATCATAAGTTCATAACAGTATTGCCACTCAACCTCAAATATTAGCATGGTGTTTTACGTGAATATCCCAATCAATCAATGGTTTGCACTTCTCTTCGTCACGAGATTGTCTGCCAGAAATGAGGGAGGTAGAGTAGAACCCTGAACTCAATCTCCCAGCCCTTTTATCCACTATATTTCTTTCCGTAAAGGAACAGAAGGAGAAAGCTGTTCTGAACCATAGTATTTTAGATCTCAGCGCTTAGGGAGAGGAAGTAAATTGATATTAACTGCCAAAAAATAAAAGTGAGAAAATAAAGATTGTTTTATTGCCAAGAAGTTCTCTCTCAAAAATAAATCCGGACCCTATATAGTCCATTCCTGACACAACTTCAAGGATGTCTGCCCGTGACAAAAACTACTATAGATGACAAAGTTTGCATCTGGAAACTATCTTGAGAAGTAGATGAACTCATGAACAACCCTTGAGTGAGGTACCAAAAGAAAAGGTACAGGAACCCACCCATAAATAATCAACAAAGTGCAACTGTCCCATTCAAAAAAAAAAGTGCAACTGCAGTTACTTGCTATAGGATGATGAGTCAGATGAAGTAGTATGCCATCACATCCTTAGCCGTGAAACATGATGAAGGGTGGAGGCCATGGCGTGGTTTCAAGGTGCCCATGTCAGCGATGGCGAAAGGCGGCTAGGATGAGGATGCAAGCGCAGTGCTTTGAGGGCTTGGCTTCTGCGTGTCGGTTGGGCGACAGTATGGCAGAGCTGTGCTCAATGGGTGTCCGCGAAGTTGGCATGAGTGGCCGATGCGGGAGGGGGTGGACAGCAGAAGTGCTTTGCCGAGGTGGCTTGCGCAGTGACGCAGCAGGCGGTCCTGCATAGTAGTTGATCGTTTCGGTGCAAGGTCTTCGGATGGCCGTTTGAAGTGCTGCTTGACATTCCTGCTATCTTCAATAAGGCGACCTAGTTGTCGAGAGCTATGATGCGCACTTTCAGATCTCGAAGGACATGGCTGGATTGGAGGTGATCAGAGGCACTTTTTCATGTCTTCGGCTTGGCGGCTTGCAATGGACTGTGGCGGCTAGCCCTACTCGGCAGAGCTAGTCCGGTGCTGGACTGGACATTGTCGATACATGGCGCAAGCGGAATCGACGATCTGACAACTACCTGGCTTGAAGCGGCCTGAGGCGGCCAACCCTACAAGGCAACAATTGGTTCGATGTCCAACAATATCGGCAACAACGGTGCAAGCAAAGGGCAATGGTGTGTCGATATGACAACTTTGTCATCTGGGTGATGTTTTTGCAGCGTGGTAATCGGCAGGTGGGGTTGTGGTGCTTGTGGGATGGCCGTGGTCAGACAGTTTAGATGTAGTGTGGTGGTGCGGTGTGTATTGAGGTCCCAGTCCAACTGGCCACCATCTATAATCTATAATTGTCTAGTTGCTAGCTTGTTTTTTTTTGGTTGTTGTTGTGGTGGTTGCTTGACTTTTTTGAGGTCTTTGTTGCTCTGTTGTATCTGCCCAGTCTGGGTTATCACCTTTTTAATATAATCGTCAGCTCTTCTGCCTGTTTCATTTCAAAAAAACATGACAATAGCTTAAATCTAGCAAAGTAACTGACTAACACCAAAAGAGCTCCTTCTGTAAATCTCCTGCTGCTGTACATGGCTCTAAACCATCTTAACAGGAGGGAGAAATATACACGATCTAGATCTATAATTGTAACTTCTTTTCCTACCAACAGAATTGAATCCTCGTGGCAGGGAAAGCTCCATTAATTAAACAAAATTGTCTTGATTCTTCAAACTACAAAGAAACAGCAGATTTTGCAGTACACTCGATCTATGACAGGATCACTTGCCAAAACTTTTGCCCTCAAAAAAAAACTTGCCAAAACTTCATGTTTCCTGACATCCTAAATGCTCTTAAAGCCACTGTAGGTGCTGAAATAAAGGTCCATCTTGGTTTGATGTGCTTATTCTTAGTTCTCCCAACACTTTTTAGTTAATGCTGTGCACTTGCATTCATATTTTGGCTCAAGGGAAATGACAGACTGTAGGTGAAATGAAATGTATATAATCACTGATACTGTAGGTGAAATGACAGAGATACTGCGGCAATGCACAAGTTACCTTGAGAGCCTTATCAAGGATGTCCAAATAATCTTCTGTTTTTGTCCCACTCTAAAAATGCAAACAGGTGTAGTTTAGTTACAAACTCCAACATGAAACAGATGCCAAAAAATATAATACATAACAGGATAGAACGTGCAACTTACATCTAACTCGACATTTTGATCAATGTACTTCTTAACTCCGCCTATGTTGTCTCAACATAGCAGGTCCCAAGCCCTGGATAAAGGAGGAGGGTTGTGATAGGTGTGGCGAGCCAACGTTAAATCTAACCATTCTAATGGAGATGAAACCCGAAAGAAAACCGTTGGGGCGTAACCCTCTTAGCGACGCGCCATATCGGAACCCGGGTATGGTGTTAAATGAGCAAGGGCCGGGTCGTCACCCCCGTGACGCGCCATGTCGCGATCTGGGCACGGTGTCAAGTGAGCAAGGATCGGGTCGTCGCATCCTTAGTGGCGCGCTACATCGGCGCCCAGGTGTAGTGAAAAATGAGCAAGGGTCTTCACATCTGAGTCGACGGGTGCGAAGGGTAAGGAAGCTAGTCGAACCAACTAGGATCCGTTTAGGTAGTTGGAATGTAGGGTCGCTTACAGGTAAGTTAAGAGAATTAGTTGATACCGCAACTAGGAGACGTGTAAATATATTATGCGTTCAAGAGACTAAATGGAAGGGTCAGAAGGCGAAGGAGGTAGACAATACAGGTTTCAACCTTTGGTACGCAGGGACAGTCACGAATAGAAATGGAGTAGGAGTTTTGATTGATAAGAGCCTCAAGAATAGTGTGGTGGAAGTGAGAAGGCAAGGAGATAGGATTATCTTAGTCAAGCTTGTCATTGGTGATATGATCTTGAACGTAATTAGTGCGTATGCCTCCCAAGTAGGCCTCGACGAGAGTGCTAAGAGACAGTTCTGGGAAGACTTAGATGGCCTGATTAGAGCTGTACCTAGTAGTGAGAAACTTTTTATAGGAGAAGATCTTAATGGGCATGTAGGTACTACAAGCGCAGGTTTCGAGGCTGTTCATGGAGGTTTTGGGTATGGTAGTAGGAATCAGGAGGGGGAGGAAGTTCTGGACTTCGCGGTAGCTTTTGACCTGATGATAACCAACACTTTCTTTAGAAAGAGAATCTCATCTAGTGACCTTCAGTAGTGGACAACATTCTAGCCAGATTGACTTTGTCCTTGCAAGAAGAAAGGACAAACAAGCATGCTTGGGTTGCAAGGTGATACCAGGGGAGTGTGTTGTTTCTCAATATAAGCTTTTGGTGACAGACTTTCGTTTTCAGGTGCGTGCCCATAGGGATAAACAAGCTAAGATTAAAAGAACAAAGTGGTGGAAACTGAAAGGGGGAGACGTCAGAGGTATTCAGGGAAAGGGTTATCAAAGAGGGCTTTTGGAAGAAAGAAGAGGACATAAACAACATGTGGGAGAAGATGGCAACCAACATCCGGAAGGTGGCCTCAGAGGTGTGTGGAGTAACCAAAGGAAGTGGAGCACGAGGCTAAAAATACTTGGTGGTGGAACGAGGAAGTCCAAAGGGCTATTAAGGAGAAGAAAGAATGCTATAGACGCTTGTACCATGACAGGAGTGTGGACAATATAGAGAAGTACAAGGTGGCAAAGAAGACTGCAAAGGGAGCTGTAAGTGTGGCAAAGGGTAGAGCGTACGAGGATCTTTACCAATATTTGGGTACGAAGAAAGGAGAGAAGGACATTTATAGGATGGCTAGAGTTCGTGAGAGAAAGACAAGGGATTTCAACCAAGTTAAGTGCATTAAGGATGAAAGGGAGCATCTCTTGGTGAAGGAGGATGAGATCCGACATCGATGGCAAGAGTATTTTGACAAATTGTTCAATTGTGAAAATACGGACACAACCTTCTAGTTGGATGACTCTTTTGATGACACCAATAGGCGCTTTGTGTGGAGAATCCAAGAATCTGAGGTCAAAGAGACGTTGAAAAGGATGAAATGAGGTAAGACGATGGGACCGGATGGTATCCCAATCGAGGTGTGGAGATGCCTCAGGGACATAGCTATAGTATGGCTAACCAAGCTGTTCAACCATAGTTTTCGATCGAATAAGATGACTGATGAGTGGAGGAGAAGTATATTGATACCGATCTACAAGAATAAAGGGGATATTCAAAGTTGTACTAATTACCGAGAAATTAAGTTGATGAGCCATACTATGAAGCTATGGGAGAGATTATCGAGCATCGCTTGAGAGCAATAATGCGGGTATCTATGAACCAATTTGGTTTCATGCCCGGTAGGTCAACCATGGAAGCAATTTTCTTAATAAGACAAGTTATGGAGCGGTATAGGGAGAAGAAGAAGGACCTACACATGGTTTTTATTGACTTAGAGAAGGCTTATGACAAAATACCAAGAAATGTTATATGGTGGGCTTTGGACAAACATAAAGTCCCAACGAAGTACATCGGGCTCATTAAGGACATGTACAACAATGTTATGACTAGTGTTCGAACAAGTGATGGAGACATGGATGACTTCCCGATTAGGATAGGACTACATCAAGGGTCAGCTTTGAGCCCTTATCTGTTTGCCTTAGTGATGGATGAGGTTATAAGGGACATACAAGGGGACATCCCTTGGTGTATGCTTTTCGCGGACAATGTAGTGCTAGTTGATGAAAGTCGGACAAGAGTGAATCAGAAACTGGAGTTATGACGGGAGATTTTGAAGTCCAAAGGTTTTAGACTCAGTAGAACTAAAACTGAGTATATGAGATGTGACTTCGGCACTACTACTCGGGAGGAGGAAGATATTAGTTTGGAAGGTCAAGTGGTGCCTAGGAAGGATACCTTTCGAAATTTAGGATCAATGTTACGGAGAGATGGGGATATTGATGAAGATGTTAGCCATAGAATCAAAGCATGGTGGATGAAGTGGCGCCAAACATCTGGTGTCCTATGTGACAAAAGGGTATCACAGAAGCTAAAAGGTAAGTTTTATAGGATGGCGATTAGACCTGCTATGTTGTATGGTGCAGAATGTTGGCCTACGAAAAGACAACATGTTTAACAGATAAGTGACGCGAAAATACGTATATTGTGTTAGATTTGCGGTCATACAAAAAGTGATCGAGTTCGGAACAATGATATACGTGATAGATTAGGGGTAGCACCAATTGAAGAAAAGCTTGTCCAACACCGGTTGAGATGGTTTGGACATGTCCAACGAAGACCTCCAGAGGCACCGGTGCGTAGTGGAATCCTAAGCTAGGATAGTATCGTGAAGAGAGGCAGAGGAAGACCGAAGTTGACTTGGGTAGAGGCAATAAAAGGAGACTTGAAAGGATGGAATATACCCAAAGACTTAACCTTAGATAGGAGTGCTTGGAAAATAACTATTCACGTGCCTGAACCTTGATTGCTTCTGCTGGGTTTCAACTCTAGCCTATCCCAACTTGTTTGGAACTTAAAGGCTTTGTTGTTGTTGTTGTTGTTGTTGTTGTTGTACTTCTTAGCCGCATGACCCTGAAACAAAATAATATCATTTTATACAAAAAAGAAACATATCGGGCACAAGTTTGCTATTAAATGATGTAAAGGAAAATCTATGAAGAAAATGCTTTCTTTGCCCTCTACGGTTCAACAGTGAATGTGTTGAACCTCCCGGGCTACAAAACCAAGTATACTGCACCCTTGAACTTTCAAATAGTTATGCAAACAACCCCCCTAAGAGGGTGAACCCCATCACAAAATCCAAAAAAAGAACACAAACAGATGCACAGCTGTTCCTCCCACTCTCCCAATCCTCTTGCACCATGTGGTAGAGATACATCATATTAGTTTGATTACTGGCTCAAAGGCACTGCAAGTCTGTGTTAGTGAAACCATTTCCAAACATGAGGGCTAAGTTTAGGGTGTCCGAAGTCCAAACAACAGCTTACAATAGCCAATTTTGGTAGTTTTGTTTGTAAGCATATGCACTGTAATATTACAGGGAATTAATATAAGTCTTTTTCTGTTTATTGCAAATGAACACCTAAGTACCTAACTTTAGACCAGTAGTAATGTAATGCAGAAGACTGTGGCTTGAAATGAAATATAAAGAGCTACCAAAGTTATAGTTGTCACACAGACAAAAGTATTACAATTTAGACAGCTGTAACTAGCTGTCCTGTACTCCTGTGTCGACCTCTTCTTATGTAGACTAAGTATTAATTGCCAGTGCAGCGATGGATGCAGAACCAGTTATGCCATATGTGACATAATAAAGTAGATGATAATATTCCATATTTCTCAGAATGAAATATATGCTGTATCAGCAAGAACAAAAACAAGAATTCCATGGAATGGAAGGGAGGTAGCAATTAGCTGAATATCAAACAGAAGTACTCATCTGTTTCTTTTATACTTTATGTAACCAGTTAATGAACAACCCTAAGGAAAAGGTGTTGGTTGGCAGATGTAGGAACCATTTCAGGGTTAAGTACTTACAAAAGGATATATTCCAGAGTTGTACATGTCCAGGATGTAAACTCTCCCTGCAAGTGAAGAATATATTTCAATAAGCCATGAAATAGTAGCAACTACAAAATATGTGCAAGAAAACAATAGAGCACACAGCCTCTCACCATCACTCCCCAAGTCTTTTTCATGGCCATTTCCTTGGTGAGCATCTAGATCAATGATCATTACTCTGCAAACGAGATGAGTGACTCTTGGAACCAAAATACCTACATGTATTCTCATATCAATAGTTTATGTTCCTTATTATTGGAGTGCTTTTAGAAGAGTAACGAAGAACTATAATGCTTTGCTTATGAACTGCGTGTTTTGCATTAAAAAAGGAACATAATAATAGGCACGGGCGACACTACATTGAGCGGGTAGAAGTTTTTTAGCACTAGCTAGGCTCATATTCGCCATATATTTACTATGAAATAGTATCTGTTCCTTCCCTGGTGTACCAGGGCTAATTTAGAGTTGGATTCACCCTGGATAATAGGCCGACTTACTTATCTGTGCATACGGAATATACAGAAAATATGCTGCAGATGTCTAGTGCAGTTCAATAGTTATCCTACCTTGAGATATTTAAACGAACGAAAGCAAAATGGATGCACAGAGAAATATCAGCATATGCACAAAATCCACCCCCTTCCTCTGCCGAACAGTGGTGGAAGCCTCCGCCATTGTTGATAGCCCATCCTCTTTCTAGTGCAAGTTTGGCTGATAAAATGGAGCCCACCCACCTACATAAAAGGTGAAAGCTCACTTCACCATGCTTCTTGAACATAAAAAATAAACAGCCAAGGGAGCATTTAGCTGCTTCCGAAATGGATAAAGGAGTTTTTGCTGAACAAGCAAGTTAGGTAGTAATGCCACTGCTGGAACCTAGGATAAATCAGGAAATATTGATTACGATCATAAGTTTCAGGTGTATTTTGTTTCATTAGAACAAAACTCTGACTATACTAATGTCATTTTTTAGTACAAAATCTTAATCACAAGTAAGTAGTGAGTACTTTCGAATAGGATCCAATAACAACACTTTTGTATCAAAAAAGGCTTGTCCCAACGAAACCAAATGCACCTTACATATTTGAACAGAAGGGGGTGTAATAACTTCATACAATTTTAGCAAAATGAATGACCGAGCAGATTGGTTTGTAACAGAGAAATCTGCAGATGGTCAAATGCTTTAGAAACCATCATGCTTTCCATGATGCAGAAGACAATTTTGTGAGTGTTACAGGCTTATAACATGCAAACGGTCACACTGTCAAATATGCAATACTGAATTTAGCTGTACCTCTACAATGCGAGCAACCTTCACACTGCTCTTAAGGCTGCTAAGTACGACTCTGAGTGCACCTGATTGGGATAGGCCACAAACGATAAATGGTAAATTTACACTGCATCCTACAGTACAAGTCTGCTACGCATCACGTGAACAGCAGCTGCTTATTACGCACCACTAGCAGATCATCTTCGGAGGCTTCCAGCGGCTCGATGATCCGATCGTTCTGGAGGAGCCCCGCGTCGACGAGGAAGTTGTGGACACGACCCCATTTCGCCGAATCAAACGGGTGCCAGCACGAGCGCGTCAGAAAGGGGTGGTGAATTACAGCGCCGCGACGCGATGTGGTGCAGTGGGGTTAAACGTGTGAAGTATGACATATTGCTCAGTCACTGCTTCTCGATCCCGTTGAACTCGATGTCGTACGCGGCGAGTAGACCACGGGTGCCTGCGCGAACGGCATGCGGTTGTCACGACCCACGGCGGCGAAGTGGGAGGAGAGAGAGGGGTTGGGGTGACGGACCTTGGAGCTGGGGACGCCGTCGACGTAGAGGCGGCTGGAGAGGATGCGGCCGCGGCGGAGAGCCTCCGCTGCCGATGGATCCCCCGACGTCGACGCCATCCACGCCTCCGAAAGGAGATTAGTTATGGTTCGGTGTTGATTTGACGAACAGTACCCAGTAGGACAGGGTTTGTAGAAGTGATTGCCGCTCTGCTCAGCTCTTTCCGAAGGTCCGCAAGTGGACGGATGGTCAGTCAGGGCAGCGCAAGGATTGGTTATACCGGTGTTTGGTTCCCGCTTCTCTTCCACGTATAAACCCAAGAAACTTACTGATATTTGACGGTGGGTGCCGTGCTAAAAACTTAAGCAGATTGTAATTGCCATATAAAGTGTGGGGCAGCAAAAATTAAAACTACACTTATGATAAGATTTAACAAAAATACTACTTCTTCCGTTCTAAATTATAAGTCGCTTTGATTTTTTTTAGACATCGAACTTGCTATGGCCCTGTTCACTTGTCTTATAATCCGTACTTTTCAGCTTGTTTTTTCAGCGGAAACCATGTTTTTCTCTCCCAACAAATCAGTCGGAACAGTGTTTCTCGCCTCGTTTTTTTAGCAAAACGAACGGGGCCTATGTATCTAGATATACGTTATGTTTAGATACACAATAAATCTAATATACTTAAAAAAAGACAAAAAGACTTATAATTTAAAACGGAGGTGGTAAGAAGGTGGGGTGTATCATAGTTGTGGCGGTATATCAAACAACTACCTAAAAAATTTTATATGGCTATCTTTGTGCTGTGGCAACTTATGGTCATGCACCAAACAGGCCCTTAGAGTAACTCCAATAGTAGCTCCTAAATCAAGGCCCCCATTTTTTATTCGGGTGCCCACCCCTAATTTTGTTGGTCCAAATTTGCTCTTCCACTCCGGCAGTAGCCCCAAAACAAAGCCTCCCAAATTCCTTCCCATAGCCACTGACACCGTGGGGCCTACCTATCAGTGGGACTCTCCCTCTCTCTCTTTTCTTTGTGTTCAGTGGATCAGGTCGGGTCTTGTTCCTCGATTCCTCCCGATCCATGCGCAGCCGAGCTTGCACCTCCGCCCGCCTCCTCATCCTCCCTCACGAAGATGCAAGCTTGACAAGCTCTGCCTCCTCCGCCTATCGCCTCTCATCATAGAGTCTCGCGCCGAATCTGCCTCCTCCTC
This sequence comes from Miscanthus lutarioriparius, assembly GCA_904845875.1. NCBI lineage: Eukaryota > Viridiplantae > Streptophyta > Magnoliopsida > Poales > Poaceae > Miscanthus > Miscanthus lutarioriparius. The sequence goes on from CAJGYO010000008.1 coordinate 69,535,986, forward strand.
CCAGAACCCTAACAGCAACCAAAGCTCGATACCACTTGTTACTGAGCGGCGTCAATATGAGCTCAAACCTCCTCCTCCTCCTCCGATGTGCAGGGGAAAAACCACGCCTCCTCCTCAAGAGTTTTGGGTTACGCCCTGGCGGTCGAGCTCACGCACCTAGCAAGGTGTGTATATACCGCCTGCGCCCGCCCAACTCTTGTCGTTCGCGGCTGATCTCCTCCCTCCGCTCCACTTCGCCCGCAAGCTAGCTTGTCGCAACCCAGGTTTGTAGAGAGAGAGCACGTGGTCAAATGGGAGCCCCATGCTCATTTTTGTGAGTGTCAGGGGAGATCTAGCTGCCTAAAAGGTCCTTGTTTGGTTTTGGTAATTGAGTGACAACCTAGGTGGACTAATTATGTTTAATCTGAGATACACAGGTAATTAGTCCACAGGTACATGTGTATGAGCAACGCATGCCATGGAGGTGAAAATGGTTCGGAGATGTTGCAAAGCTCACACATGTGATGAAGGAGCTCATTGCATATGAGCCATGACATTGAGTCATGTGACTAAGGTGGAGAAGATCAAGACAAGACTTGGCTCGACGCCATGCCTCCGAAAGGAGATTAGTTATGGTTCGGTGTTGATTTGACGAACAGGTTACAAGTGTGAAGGGCAAGTTGAGTGATGACTTGGCGGTGGGTGCCGTGCTAAAAACTTAAGCAGATTGTAATTGCCATGGACCGAGCAAAAATTAAAACACACGGAGAAGAATAAGTGAAATCAAGATCGATGAACCAATACGGTCATGTGATGATATGAAGTGGTGTTGTGAAAAGAGTGCTAATCCTTTGGAAAATGTTTGTTAAAAGCTAACACATGTGCACAAGGTGGTATTCACTTGGTGGTGTTAGCACATTTCACGGGCCTCGTGCCTTGCCATCAGCCCAAGCACGGCCCATTCAATAGTAGCGTTTTTTATTCCATTGGTCCAAATTTGCTCTTCCACTCCGGGGGCCCACGACAAATTGCGCAGCAGCCAGAGAGAGGGGAAGGGAGGAAGTGAGCGAGGGACAGCCGGAGATCGTGGGCGTTCCTCGGATCCATGCGCTCTGTGGCTGGATCTAGCGTCCCTCGGCCGACTCGTGGCCGATCTCGCGTCCTCCCGGCCGAGCTTGGCAGCCGCCTCCTCCCGGCCGGTTGAGCTCGCACCTCCGCTCCCACAACTGGCCGAGGCGGCTTGACGCCAAGGGAGGCGATGGCGGCGCTTCGGCGTTGATCCCATAGCGGACTAATTATGTTTATGGAGGGATTAGTCCACAGTACATGTGTATGAGCAACGATGCCATGGAGGTGAAAATGGTTCGGAGATGTTGCAAAGCTCATGGAGCTCATTGCATATGAGCCATGACATTGAGTCATGTGAGGAAGATCAAGACAAGACTTGGCTCGAGGCGTTAGCGGCACGCAGTGATGACTTGGCGGCCGAACACGAGGTTGAATAAGTGAAATCAAGATCGATGAACCAATACGGTCATGTGATGATATGAAGCGGTGTTGTGAAAGAGTGCTAATCCTTTGGAAAATGGGAAGGGTGCAGGGTGGTATTCACTTGGTGGTGTTAGCACATTTCACGGGCCTCGTGCCTTGATCAGCGAAGCACGGCCCATTCAACTGACGGGGTCACCGGAGGGGGAAGTAGCCCGCGTGGCTCCGTCGTGGCGTCGCCGAGCTGAGATGAATCTAGCGTCGGGAGGAGCTCGGACTCTCGGCCAGCCTTCGTTCCATGGGGGGGAGAGTGGAGGAGTTAGGGTTCCCAGGGTGGGATGGGGCTTCTGGCGCTGCTGCTGGGAGAGCTGCCATGGCACGCACGAGGCGCGCTCTTGTGTGCGGCTTATATATGAGGAGGGAGGCCAACGGGGGTCACCGATGTGGGGCCGACGGGGGTCGGTCAGCCGGCTGGGCCTTGGGGGGAGTGTAGGAGGAGTGAGGAGGGGGGGAGGGGGTGGCTGGCCACGGCCGGGCGGGTCGACTCGGAGGGGAGGCCAAGCTGGGCTATGGGGATTGCACCCAGCAGCCACGGGAGGGTGGAGGAGTGAGGAGGGGCACGGGCCTGCTGCCTCCGGTCGGCCGGGCCAGCCGTGCCCGTATGTCACCGGGCCGTGCCCGTGCACGTGCGCCTCGGGCTAAAAAGCGGGCTTCGTGTCGTGCTAAAAAGCGGGCTTCATGCGGGCTGCATGGACAACTATGCTTGAGAAGATTATTAGATCATGTAATCCTAACTAAATTGTAGTTCTCTATCTGTATTCGTCCGTTTCCATATGTCCACAATCCATATACCATTTCCGATCATGGTTTTTTCGAACTCGGTCATGTTTATGCCAAAATATATAGAAACAAAAAATAGGAGAGAAGTTTTCATGTCCGTTTATGTCCATTTTCATCCCTAGTTATCTAGATGTCATGCAAGGTGGAAGGGCTTAGAGTTAGTGATGGAGCTTAGAGATAGATAAGGATATAGCAGTCATGAGACGCTTGCTAAAGAGGACTTGGAGCCATAAGTCAGCTCCATAAGGTTTGGCTCTCATACTTACCTTCCATGGACTCCCTACACCCATTGAAGAGTGAAGATCGCCATGGATCCACCTAGAGAGGTTGAAGGTGATGCTTAAGGGATGGAGGATCTTCATGTCTTTAAGACTTAACTAGTGGATTGGGGAGGATGAGAGATTTGGGGATGGAGAGATTGGGGAGGAAACCCAAGGTCTAAAGTATAATTTTTAGACATTTATCTTAAAAAAATCAATGATTATTATGATATTTGTAAAAAATTGAGCTTATTAAATTTAGACGAACAGGTCCACCGTATGAAATCTAAATAGTTGAACTAGACTCAAGTTCATAATATAGATACAATTTGACTAGGTCAACCTTTTTCCAAATTCTAATAAGGTTTGTAGGCCTTCTTACTTTCTTTCTTTTCTGACACGTGCTTGCATTGGTTGGCCACTGGGCCTTGGTTACAAACATCACGAGACCTTGCCCGTCACGCGGTTTGTTCGTCTATCATCATCATCCGACGGTGATCTTTATTAGGTTGCATGCACCTACTAATTCAATCTAAAAGCTTAAATTGATGGGGAGAGGTGGGCAAATTACTTATATTCCAATACTCCCCTCACGTGGAGGCTCCCTTAGGCCTCAAACGTGGAATAGGAGCGAGCAGCAATTATTTTATTTAATTACGCTAACCAGAATTCAAACTTAAGACCTCTGACTCTGATACCATATTAAGTTGCATGTACCTACCAATTTTAACCCAAAAACATAAGCTAAAGAAGGGGTGGACAATTCACTTATATGTTCAACAATCTTCCGTGCGTGCTCACAAATTGTACTACCACGCTTGGTGAACGAAGCCTGGCGACTTCGCAGGATAAGATAGGACTCTGAGATGTTTGGTCAGCCGATGAAATTGGTATGTGTATCTCCCTTGCTCTATATTATGAGACCAGTGGGAGTGGGTTGGTTGTTGCACATGACGATGTCTCAATGCGTGTATCCATGACCACTTGCACCGGCATGCATGTGCGTGTTTGAACAGAGCAATTTTTACAATGATAATAGTATTGTAAACTAACCAGATAGGAGATATTTTTTATTCTTTTTGTTTAGCTTTTTTTTAGATACATAGATTTTTACTGCTACATGTTAGATTTAATGTGGGCCAGGCCCATATATTATCTAATTAAAACAAATAAATTCTAAGGTCCGTATTAAATAATGTGCATAATATTATTTAGTTCCATACGGGATATTAACTGGATGTTGACTCGACTTATATGTGCGGGCTGTGTCTGCTTACGTTGGATGGTTGAGTGAAGGTGTGGCCGTGCCATGCCATGGCCAACGCAATGCATGCGGTGCAGAACATGAAAAGTTTTGTCACTCAAGCCATTTATGGGCAGGAGTCATGGGAGTTTCTACCCCCAATTGGGAAAGTTAATGCGGTAATGACAGGAGTTTGGGAGTTTCTGCACCCAAAGTCGAAATTGATGAGGAAGGTTATGAGAGTTTTTCTCCCGTAGTGTCATGCCTCCTCCGCTTCCTCTCCCGCTGGCATCGCGCCCTCTCCGCTCCTGCTGGCCTGAGATAAAAGACAGACTTCAACATTCAGTTGGCTTAGTCTCTAATGCACACAAGTCTCCACACTTCCGCTGCATCCCAAGGCATCTCCATCCCGGTTCCTGCGAGCACGGGAATAGGGAGAGCATGCCTCCAAAACCGGGTCGTCTTCTTGTTCATCTGCTCGGGTGAAAGGCGGCCATCAGGTTTTTGGGGAGCGATCACGCGACTGCTCAATCGTTTGACAACTTCATCTTCTTCCTGGCATTCAAAGCAGCGGCAGGAGATCGACACTACAACCTCTCTGCACTGAGCGGGACAACTACTCCAATAGGCATTATGTTGACTAGCGTAACCGGCTCTGGTGCCACTGGGTATGTTCTAATTCATCCCCTATCGTCAATGATTAATCATGATTATTAATATCATCTACATGTTCATGTCACTAAGATCACACAAGTACATACATGATGTCACAAACCTTTTGATTATTGCTATTTTCTGGATTAAATTATTACTAAAATTCTAACATTCCAAAAATCTGATAGGCAATTCTCGATAGTTGGCTTTACGAGTATGCTGAAACTGAATGTCTTTGAGGGCACTCATTACAAGAGGTGGCGGCAGAGGTGCATTCTATGGTTGTCGCTGAACCTAGGGTTGTTGGGCCGCATACTCGTGATGAGGAGCATGTGTTCAAACATGCTGATACTATGTTCAAGGCTGTAATTCTGAGCGTGCTAGGAGACTCCATAGTTGATGCATATGTGCTGCTACAGACTGGTAAAGAGATGTGGGATGCAGGCCAAATATGGAGTTTCTAATGCTTGTAGTGAGTTATATGTCATGGAGCAATTTCATGACTACAGGATGGTTGATGACCGTTCTGTAGTAGAACAAGCTCATGAGATACAAACTCTGGTAAAAGAGCTCAAAATTTTTGGTTGTGTATTGCCAGATAAGTTTGTGGCAGATTGTATTATTACAAAGCTACCACAGGCTTGGACAGATTTTGCTACTTCTCTAAAACATATGAGACAGGAGTTTGGTATTGCCGACCTCATTGGCTCTTTGGATGTTGAAGAGAAGGCAAGAGCAAAGAACGTCCGTGGCAAGAAAACTGTTGACCAAGGTTCTAGTGCCCATGCGGTGTAGAAAAATCCTCAACACTCCCACAAGAAGAAATTTCATCAAAAACTCAAATAAAAGAACACTACACCTTTTAAGAAGAAGAACAAGAACAAGAACAAGAAAAAGGGGAATTATTTCACTTGTGGCAAGCCTGGGCATTATGCTAAGGATTGTCCGGATGGTAAGTGGAAGCCTACGGTTCTTTGAGTTTGTCATTCACCTGATTGGTGGGTTGACATAGGAGCTAATATTTATGTGTGTGCTGATATCTCTTTGTTTTCTTCTTATCAGGTTAGGTGGACTTCCTCCTTGTTGATGGGGAACAGGACGCGTGCGGCTATACGTGGTGTTGGTACGGTTGATCTAAAGCTTACTTTGGGAAGACCGTGCAGCTAAAGAACATGCAGCAAGTCCCCTTAATAAGGAAGAATTTGATTAGTGGTTCTCTGTTATGTCGTGATGGTTATAAACTTGTGTTTGAGTCGAATAAGTGCATACTTTCTAAGTATGGAACATTTGTGGAAAAATGCTATGAGAGCGGAGGCTTGTTCCACTTGTCTTTAACTGATGCATGTGTTAATTCTGTGAACCATGTGAGCCAGGGTAATGAGACAAATATTTAGCATTCGCGTTTATGTCATATTAATTTTGGTTGTATGACTCGCTTAGCTGGTTTAAATATAATCTAAAAATTTAATTTGGTCAAAGGTTCTAAATGCCATGTATGTGTTAAATCGAAACAACCTCGCAAGCCTCACAAGGCTGCCGTGGCAAGAGACTTGGCACCACTAGAACTAATTCATTTCGATCTATGCAAAATGAATGACGAGTTGACCAAAGGTGGCAAAAGGTATTTTATAACGTTTATAGATGATTGCACTAGATTTTGCCATGTATATTTACTAAAATCAAAAGATAAAGCGTTGCATTTTTTTAAGATTTATAAAGCTGAAGTAGAAAATTAACTTGAGAAGAACATCAAACCGTTGCGAACTGATCGTGGAGGAGAATATTTCTCAAATATTTTTTCTGAGTTTTGTGCGGAGCATGGGATTATTCATGAGAGGACACCACCTTACTCACCACAATCCAATGGGATTGACGAGAGAAAGAACCGCACTCTAACTAAGTTAGTTAAAGCCATATTAGAAACAGCGGGACTATCTAAGGAATGGTGGGGTGAGGCGATATTAACTACAAGTCATGTCTTGAATAGAGTGTCCACTAAAAACAAAGAAGTTACACCATTCGAGGAATGGGAGAAGAAGAGATTAAATCTCTCTTACCTGCGAACATGGGGTTGTTTGGTAGAGGTCATTGTGCCAATTAACAAGAAGCGAAATCTTAGACCAAAAACCATTGATTGTGTCTTTCTTGTTTATGCTATTCACAGCTTGGGTTATAGATTTTTAATAATAAATGCTGGAGTGCTAGATGTAAATGTTGGTACTATCATGAAATCTAAAGATGCTATATTTTTTAGAACGAGTTTCCTATGAAGAATACACCTAGCACTTCTAGACATGAATCTATTTTATTGCCTGAGACACATGAACCGGTAGTACATACTGATGTTGAATCCCATGAAGAAAATCTAGAGGAGGATAATAATATAGTCACTCGAAAGAGCAAGAGACGGAGGGATGCAAAATCCTTTGGTGAAGACTATATTATATACCTTGTGGATGACACTCCTAAAACCATAGAAGAGGCATATTCATCTCTTGATACTGACTTATGGAAGGAAGCTGTTCAGAGTAAGATGGACTCTATTATGTCTAATGAAACTTGGGAGGTGGTTGATCATCCTTATGGGTGCAAACCTGTGGGATGTAAATGGGTGTTCAAGAAAAAGTTTAGGCCTAATGGTACAATTAAGAAGTACAAGGCGAGACTTGTAGCAAAGAGCTATACATAGAAAGAAGAAGAAGATTATTTTGACACTTATTCACCAGTTGCCCGTTTAACGACTATACAAGTGCTACTTTCCTTGGCTGCCTCACATGGTCTTCTCGTTCATTAGATGGATGTTAAGACAGTTTTTTTGAATGGAGAGCTTGAGGAAGAGATCTATATGGATCAGCCGGATGGATTTATAACAAAGGGTCAAGAGGGAAAGGTGTGTAGGTTATTGAAATCTTTGTATGGTCTAAAATAAGCACCTAAGCGGTGGCATAAGAAGTTCAACAGAACTTTGACATCAGCCGACTTTGTTGTGAATGAAGCTGAAAAATGTGTTTATTATCGGTATGGTGGAGAAGAAGGTGTAATCTTATGCTTATATGTGGATGATATACTAATTTTTGGAAATAATGTTAATGTGATCAAGGAAGTGAAATATTTTTTATCTATTAACTTTAAAATGAAAGACTTGGGTGAGGCTGATGTTATTCTTAACATAAAGCTACTGAGAGAAGGAAATGGTGGGGTAACACTTGTGCGATCCCACTATGTGGAAAAGGTGCTGAGTCGTTTTGGATATAGTGATTGCGCGTCCGCTTTAACTCCTTATGACCCAAGTATGCTATTAAGGAAAAATCAAAGAATAGCATGGGATCGATTGAGAGATTCTCAAATAATTGGCTCACTTATGTAATTAGCTAGTGCAACGAGGCCTAATATCTCATTTGTTGTGAGCAAACTTAGCCGGTTTATTTCAAATCCGGGAGATAATCATTAGCGTGCTCTTGAAAGGATATTACGCTATCTAAAAGGGACTATGAGCTATGGCATACAATATACTAGGTATCTAAGGGTACTAGAGGGTTATTATAATGCAAATTGGATATCTGATGCTGATGAGATTTACGCCACAAGTGGATATGTGTTCTCACTTAGAGGTGGCGCTGTTTCATGAAAGTATTGCAAGCAGACTGTCTTAACGAGGTTAACAATGGAAACATAACTCACATCATTAGATACCGCTACAGTTGAAGCTGAGTGGCTTCGTGAACTCCTTATGGATTTATCGATGGTTGAAAAACCAATACCGACTATATTCATAAACTGTGATAATCAGACTGTGATAATCAAGTGAACAGTTTTAGAGATAACATGAAGTCTATAAGGCATGTGAAGAGGCGGTTAAAATCTATCAGAAAACTAAGAAACTCTGAAGTAATAGCGTTGGACTATGTCCATACATCTAAGAATCTGACAGATCAGTTTACAAAGAGACAATCACGCAATGTGATAGATGGTACATCGAGAGAGACGGGCTTGAGACCCACTTGAAGTCATTCTATGGCTTGAGACCCACTTGAAGTCATTCTATAGTGGTAACATGTCCTATGTGATCGGAGATCCCGTGAAGTAGGATGGTGAAACAAGCTAGTGGTTGACTGATGGAGAAACCCCTTATACCAAAGTCCAAATCGTTACGAGATACACTGTTTCTCCTATACTGTATGGTAGGTTGGTTAATTCCTTAATGTGATCCGAGTGGCTTATTTAAGCAGAGATGTTGCCCTACCGAACATCCTAGAAGGAACACACCCATATGAGTTCGACTGCTAGTCACAGTCTATGATATGTGGGTAATCTCTAGATACTCATGAAAGACATCGATGTGTGACTTATATGCTTCAAAACAGAGGGGATGCTTGTGGGAACCTAGTATCATAAAAGAACTTTGGTGAAACTCAATTCGCACAAAACTGTCAATTCAAAGCATAGTCCATTGTTCAGTTGTGAATGAGTGTAACCCCTATTCTAGACGGATGTTCAACTTAACAGTTTCCATTAAAACTCTGGTATATCAAAGAAATATGGATTTGAGATTATTTAACATGTGCCTTCGAATTTGGTGGGGATTATTAGATTTAATGTGGGCTAAGCCCATATATTATCTAATTAAATCAAATAATTTCTAAGGCCCGTATTAAATAATGTGCGCGATATTATTTAGTCACATACGGGATATTGACTGGATGTTGACTCGACTTATATGTGCGGGTTGTGTCTGCCTACATTGGATGGTTGAGTGGAGGCGTGGTCGTGCCGTGCCATGGCCAACGCGACGCACGCGGTGCAGAACATGAAAAGTTTTGCCACTCAAGACATTTATGAGCAGAAGTTACAGAAGTTTCTGCCTCTAATTGGGAAAGTTAATGCGGTAATGACAGGAAAGGAAGGTTATGGGAGTTTTTCTCCCGTAGCATCGCGCCTCCTCCGCTTCCTCTCCTATTGTTATCGCGCCCTCTCCGCTCCCTACTGGCCCGAGATAAAAAAAACATACTTCAACATTCAGTTGGCTTAGTCTCTAATGCACACAAGTCTCCACACTTTCGCTGCATCCAAGGCTTCTCCATCCCGATTCCTGGGAGCACGGAAATAGGGAGAGCAGGCCTCCAAAACCAGGTTGTCTTCGTGTTCATTTGCTCAGGTGAAAGGCGGCCATAAGGTTTTTGGGGAGCGATCACGTGACTGCTCGATCGTTTGACAACTTCATCTTCTTCCCGACGTTCGTAGCGGCGGCGGGAGATCGACACTGCCTCGAGCAGGACGACTACTCCAACAGGCGCTATGTCGACTAGCGCAACCGGCTCTGGTGCCGTTGGGTGTGTTCTAATTCATCCCCTAATGTCATATTTTAAAATCATGATTATTAGTATCATCTACATGTTCATGTCACTAAGATCATACAAGCACATACATGATGTCACAAACCTTTTTATTATTGCTATTTTCTAGATTAAATTATTACTAAAATTACCTAAAATTCTAACACTACATACATAATATAAGACATAACGTATATGCAGATTTACCCAAAAAAAAACCACAGTCCACAGCGATTAGGCTTTGGAAAGGAGGTAGTACTACGGAGTACTGTACTTTTTATTTTTTCGAGCAAATACGGAGTTGTACATGCGTCGGCCTCAAACAACGAGCGAGAGCGACCCAACCGAAGCAGAAGTAAGTGGTTGGGCCATGGCACAGATGACAGACCGGAGTCCGACACACGGGAGCCCCGCGAATCGGAGCCGTGTAGTCCCGGACTCCCGGTGGCCCGCTTTGCCTGCGCACCCGGGTTCTCGCTTCTCCGTATACGACTAAACGCGCGGACGCGCCACGCGGGATCCGAAGTTTCGAACGGCAAGCAGCAACGGGTCGCTTCGCAGGCTGCCTGTACCGTACGGTTGCCGGCCAGTGCATGTGGCCGCGTTCACCAAACCACGGCCGGTTCCCCCTTCGCGATCGCGGCCAAACAAGGCCAAGTTTAGATGCAAAATTTTTTGCAAAATGAACATCGTAGCATTTTCGTTGTTATTTGACAATTAGTGTCCAATCATAGTCTAATTAGACTTAAAAGATTCGTCTTGTGGATTTCGTCTAAACTGTGTAATTAGTTTTATTTTTTATTTATATTTAATACTTTATGCATGCGTCTAAAGATTCGATGTGATGAAAAACCTTGAAAAATTTGACAAAACGAAGTGGAACAGGGCCCAAGTCAAAACGTCCTTGGCTGCGAGAACGAGGGTGCTGCTGCGCTGCACTTCGCCGGCTGCCGGAAGAATCCAGGTTCCACCGACAGCTAGCTCGTCGCCCAGAAACTGCAACGAGAGCATGAGCGGATACAGTAATCTATATGTGCATGTGGGCGAATACATAAACTCTTCACTGACATGTGAGTCAGCACGAGATGCATAGCATCACCTAGTCTGGATGATCACTGAGGCCCCATTCGTTTCGCTGAAAAAACAAATCGAAACACTATTCCGGTTGATTTGTTGTGAGAGAAAAATACGGTTCCGGCTCAAAAAAATAAGCTGAAAAAGACGGATTATAAGAGAAGCGAACAAGGGCATGAGAAGTCTATATCTGTTCATATCCACTTAGCAAACAACCAAACATACTTTTTTCATACTATATAGATCTATTCAGCTAGGATAAACAGATACAAAGTGTTGTGTTCATCAAGCGCGGGGTGGGCCTAATGACAAACAGCCTGTTCGTTTGGCTGTGGTTTGTCGTAAACGATCGTAAATTTCTAGCCAAAACAGTATTTTTCTCTCATACAAATTAGCCAGCAGTACTTCACGAACCAGCAACGATACGAACCAGCCAACCGACAGGCTGAAGAGAGATATTCATACACTATAGTACATACTAGTTTATTATGAAGTATATACTCTATGATCAATATAATGACGTACATTGCACATCATAGATATTAGTATCTTTATGTCTATATTTGCTCAAACTTGAAAAAGTTTGAGTCCTCGATAAGTGAGATGGTTATTTATTTTGGAACTGAGTGGGTACTTTTATCGGGTTCATTAACCCGGGGTCCCCAATGAACCCGTTTTTCTACAATACTTGGCCTAGCAGTCAGCGCAGCGACATCGCGCGTCTGGGCTGACCCAGATACACAATGACAGGCCGAGACCACGATTCGGTCCCCGACCGGCACCTCCGACTAGGAGACCTGGTCGGAGCCCCAACCGGAAGGCCTGGCCGTGGTGGGACTGCAGTCCGACTCCAACCCCGTTCCTCCGACCGGGGATATGTCGGACCTTTGCTCGCTTCTCTTTCCCGACCGACACGGTCGGGGTCGACTGGGAACGACCGACCAGGACGTCTGCTCGGTGTGGGCCCGAGGAGCAGGCGGAGCAGATAAGGTAAGGCGCTCAAGTCAACTGCAATACCGAGGACCGTACCCTGCCATGCCCTGCGCACCTATAGGACGGTGCCGCTAGGCCATGTCAGATGGACACTATACAGCCTTCCAGCTGCGTCAGAATACAAACAGTATTGTGGGCGTCGTCGTTTGCCGTCCCTGGCGAACACTATGTAGCCTGCCAGGTCATGAACAGTAAGGTGGTCGAACACTGTGCAGCCTGTCACATACAGCAGGTCATGAACAGTAAGTTAGGCGATGGCCTGCCGTACCTGATGACGTGGGTAATAAAACTAGGAAGCACACGTACATATTCTCTTCCTTTCCGTATTTGACTTGTAAGGCCATCCCTTCATCTATAAAAGGGGATGCGCTCTCTCCTAAAAGGAGGACGGCTAAACAGCTCAACAGCTTGATAGCTACATAGTTTACACGCTCTCAATAGCTGATAAACTCGGACACACAGAGCATACGTTCCAATACTTAGCGCACGTTTGAGCATCCATCACTCTCTTCCACTCGGTTCAGAGTCCGATCGGGCCTCTAACACCCCTTCCTATTCATTACTTATTTGTAACCTCACAACAAACTTTGAGCACCTGGGTTCAGGAATAAAGTCACCGACCGACTGAAACTGGATGTAGGGCACGTTGCCTGAACCAGTATAAATCTTGTATCATCGTGTGCTAGGCCACATCCAATCACAGCGCACGGCAAAACTATAAATATTTACTTGTTGGCCACATTTCGCACCGACAGTTGGCGCCATCCGTGGGGAAAGACGTCGTGCGTTCACGCTTTTGGTCGTCGGATGGCCCACCTTTCCACCATCTTCGGCATGGCGGGCTCGAGCGATACGATTCATTTTGGCTCGCTAGAGTTTCCCACACTCCCACATGTCGAGATGTGGGTTCCTCCCATCTTCGTGCCACTCCAGACTTTCCTCTTCGGGAGTCTGGACTTCGTCGCCGACCAGGTCGGCGTATTCCGCCTCCGCAAGGAGGCGCTAGTCCCGGCGCCCACAGGAGGAGGAGCGCCCTCCACTGGCCCTGGGCCACTCGACGACCTCAAGTCGAGACACCCGCGCTTCGCCACGAGCCTATGCTGGGCTCAAACCCCACGGTGAGTGATGTACATATTGTTCTTTACTCACTATTTAACACCTTCCGCCAACTCTCCGGAGGGACCCCATTGTCCCCACCGCAACCGCCGTGCGACTAGTCCCCCTACGGCTTCGTGTCCCCCATAGACGCGTGTGCACGGGGGCTCTGGAGGATGCTGACGCCGCCCCCTCTCACGTCCGAGTTTGTGGGGATGGAGGGCTATGCCCCTACCTCTTTCCGCGACATCGTTGATGATGAGGTCGAAAGCGACGGCTCTAGCATCGGCGACGTCATGGCACCTGGCCACCCTCTGTCCTAGGAGTGCGCTATGGCGGACGCCCCAGGATAGCTACCGGAGGTGGTGGAGTCTCTATAGACTCACACCCCTCCTGACCCCTATGGGCAGGCCCTGGCATGTGCATAGGAGCACGGCGAGGAGTTACGACAAAGGTGGTAGAGCCAGCCGCCACCTGCGTCGGAGAGCCTGGTGCATCACGCTGCGCCACATGCACGCAACCCGGTGAGCGACGCTCGGGGTCATGCCGTTTAGGTCCAGCGTAACATACTGGATGGAGGGGACGACCCCCCTCAGTTTGCTCAGGCTGGCCAGAACATCACTGCTGTGGTGATGCTTCTACGCGGCCTCCCCGAGCCTACCGACCCCAGGAGCAGGCAATCCACCGGAACCTTCGGACGCTAGTGGAGACCGCCACCGTTCAGCATGCGGAGAGCTCTGTGTCGCCACACCGGCTCAACATCGCCCAACCGGGGGACTAGGGCCGCACCAGTCGAATCGCTCTATCCACTCACCGCAGCAGTTGCCGGGCGTGGAGCAAGAAGCCACGGCTGCACTGTAGCCTGACCCGGTGCCAGCTCCACTCTAACCACCTGTGCGTGAATGGCTCGGGCCGAACCATGACGCTCGCAGCGTCTTCAACAATCGACGCCACGCCCAGCACGATGATGACGCCCATCGAATGGCGGCGAGAGCAGGCAGCGCGGGCCCCGGCCTAACCATCGAGGAGTGCGAGGACATGCACCCTAGGCATGGCGGTCGACTAAACCACCAGAGCCCTAGCCCGGATGACCCAGAGCCATGGGCCTTTGGTCGTAGCATCTAGAAAGCGACGTTCCCATAGCGCTTCCGACCGCCCACCAACATCACCAGGTACACCGGGGAGACAAACCCCGGTATATGGCACAAAGACTTCCGGCTAGTCTACCGAGCCGGGGGAGTGCATGTTGACTACTTCCGCATCTACATGGGGAGCATGTTCGAGCATGGCTCGAATTCCTTCCGACCGATAGCATCCTCGACTGGACGGATCTTAAGAGGGTCTTCGTCGAAAATTTACAGGGGACGTATATTTGTCCTAGGAATTCCTGGGACCTCAAGAGCTACCAGCAAGATCCCAACGAGTCCCTGCGAGATTACATCCGCATGTTCTCAAAGTAGTGCAACTCCCTTCCTAATGTCGTTGACGCGGACATCGTCAGCGCGTTCCTCTCTGGAACAACCTGCAAGTCCCTCTCGGCTGTGTGAAGCCCCATACCACCCGCGACCTGCTCAACATCGCCATGAACCATGCCTCCGGCAAGGAGGCAGTTGGGGCGGTCTTCAGCGGTGATCGGGCAGGGGCAAGGCCAAGTGCGAGGGCCAAGGCGAGGGCCCCTCCACACAAAAGAGCAAGAAGAACAAGAAGGATCGGTGCTGACCGGTCAACCCAGCTTTGGTCGCCGTGGCTGACCGTGCGGGCAAGCAGCCCCAGCAGGGCCAGCCCGACCACTTCGACAAGCTCATGGAGAGTCCATGCACCAACCACGCCTATCCCGTCAAACACCTCTACAAGGACTGCGAGCTCCTCAAGCGCTTCCTGCTGCAAGCCGCCAAGCCAAAGGAAGGTAAAGGCAAGGAGGAGGCGGCCAAGAAGGGAGGCGCAGTGGGTAAGGATGGAGACAGCTTCCCTAACCCTGAGGAATGCCTCATGATCTTTGGGGGATCTGACACCGTCCACTCCAAATGCCAGCATAAGGTACGCTACCAAGAGGCGTGCAGCACCAAGTCGGCCATCCCCTTTTCCTTAGCTGGTCGAACTCCCGGTCACTTTTGATAAGAGAGACCATCCTTCCCATGTCACCCGACTGGGTCGCTACCCGCTCGTCGTTAACCCCATCATCCGCAAGAAGCGCCTCACCAAGGTGCTGATGGATGGAGGCAGTGGCCTCAACATTCTCTACGTCGATACCCTCGATGCCATGTGTATCCCCCGGTCGGACCTCCGCCCAGTGAGCTCTCCCTTCCACTGCATGATCTCGGGGACGTAGGCATACCCACTTTGGTAGATTGACCTGCCCGTCACGTTTGGCAATCGTGCCAACTTCCGCTCGGAGGTCCTAACCTTTGAGGTAGTGGACTTTCTGGGGTCCTACCACGCCATCTTGGGGCGGCCATGCTACGCCAAGTTCATGACGATCTCCAACTACACCTACCTCAAGTTGAAGATACCGGGGCCAAATGGCGTCATCACCGTAGGTAGCATCTTCTCGCACGCCTACATGTGCGACCATGAGCATGACGAGCTCGCCCCTACCGTCATCAACTCCACCGAGCTCCCGGAGCTCAGGAATTCAGCGACTCTAGCAGTCCTCGACCGCAATGGGCAGACCTCCTCAAAAACCTTCCATCCGATCGAGGAAACCAAGGTGGTGGAGATTGACCCTAGCAACCCAACCAAGATGGTGCGGATAGGGACCAAGCTCCTGGCCAAATAGGAAAGCGAGCTCGTCGATTTCCTACGCGCAAATCGCGATGTCTTCACGTGGAAGCCTTCTGACATGCTAGGCATACCGAGGGAGGTCACTGAGCATGCACTATGCGTCATCCCTGGCTCAAAGCCCGCCAAGCAACACCTACATTGTTTTGATGACGAGAGGCGCAGGGCCATAGGCGAGGAGATTGCCAAACTTCTGGCAGCCGGATTCGTCAAAGAGGTATACCACTCTGACTGGCTAGCTAATCCTATTCTTGTGAAAAAGAAGAGTGGGAAATGGAGAATGTGTGTTGACTATACTGGCCTCAACAAGGCGTGTCCAAAGGACCACTTTCCTTTACCATGCATAGATCAGATAGTCGACTCCACCTCAGGGTGCGAAATCCTCTCCTTCCTGGATGCCTACTCAGGCTACCACCAGATCACGATGAAAGTGTCTGACCAGTCACGACTTCATTCATCACCCTATATGGTTCATACTGTTATGTAACCATGCCTTTCAGTCTGAAGAATGCTGGCGCCACCTATCAATGGTGCATGCAGCGATGCTTCACCGACCAAATAGACCCGCTCGACCAACCTGACCAAGTCGAGCGGCCAAAACCAACAATCGCCGTCTATGTAGATGACATAGTGGTGAAAACGACCCAAGCTAGCGACCTGATCGCAAACTTGGCCGCCACATTCGCGAACCTCCAAAGGTTCAACATCAAATTGAATCCTGAAAAAATGTGTTTTCGGGGTTTCAAGGGGAAGTTGCTTGGATACATCGTGTCCGAGCGTGGCATCGAAGCCAACCCGAAAAAATCATGGCCATCTCCAACATGGGCCCTATACCCAACGTCAAGGGCGTACAGAGGCTCACCGGCTATTTGGGCACCCTAAGCTAGTTCATCTCCCAACTAGGCAAACGGGGGATGCCTCTCTACAAACTTCTCAAGAAGACAGATGCATTTGTCTAGACAAAGGAGGCATAGCATGCTTTGGAAAGCCTCAAAGCATCACTGACGTCGGCCCCAATCCTCATCATTCCCGAACAGGGAGAATCCCTCCTCCTCTACATCACGGCAAGCAACCACGTTGTGAGCGCCGCCCTCGTCGTCGAGAGGGAGGAGTCAGGACACCCCCTGAAGGTCCAATGACTGGTGTACTTCATCGGTGAGGTACTTACCGATGCCAAGGTTCGCTACCCCTAGGTCTAGAAGCTTCTATACGCTGTTTTGATGGTGACCCAAAAGCTCTAGCACTACTTCACCGATCACGAGGTCATCGTCATCACTTTGTACCCGCTGGGAGACGTCGTCCGCAACTGCGATGCCACGGGATAAATCTCCAAATGGGCACTCGAGCTCATGGGCCATGACATCAGGTATGTCCCCCACACCGCTATTAAGTCTTAGGCTCTTGCCGACTTCATTACCGAATGGACAGAAGTCCAGCTCCTGACCCCGGACATCACCCACGAGTACTGGACGATATACTTTAACGGGTCGGACATGGTGCCCAGCTTGGGGGCTAGAGTGGTTCTGATCTCCCTAGATGGGAGCAGGCTCTGCTACGCAATCCATCTCCATTTTTAGCCTCGAATAATGCCACGGAGTATGTGGCCCTCATCAATGGGCTACGCATCGCCATCGAGCTCGGCGCAACACAGCTATATGTCTGCAGCGACTTGGAGCTGGTCATTGACCAAGTCATGAAGGAATCCTCCTGCAAAAGCCCTCTCATGGTGGTGTACTACCAAGAGGTGCACAAGCTCGAGGGCAAGTTTTGAGGGATCGAGCTACATCATGTCCCCGAAAAGGACCATGATGCCGCCGACTTCCTCATGAAATTGGCTGTCAGGCGGGTTTTGTCTCTAGATGGGGTCTTCATCAACGATCTCCATGAGCCATCTACCCATGTTCTGGAGGATCCAACTTCATTGCAGCTCAACCCTGACCAAGCACTCGGGGGCTCTAGTGCTCCGATGCAATCCGACCCCAACTAGGAGCTCGGGGGCTCTGGCCCTAACATTCCTATCGCGATGTCGACAGGTGACACCGCCATGATGACGCTTGGCCTAGCTGACTGGAGAGCACCGCTGCTTGCCTAGATCCTCGAAGAAGTCCTCCCACCAAAAAAAACTAAAGCACGATGAGTCACTCGATGCGCCAAGATGTTCGTCGCCATCAGTGTTGAACTTTACAAATGGAGTCCGTCGGGAGTACTCATGAAGTGCATCCCAACCAACCAGGGAAAATAGCTCCTCCTTGAGGTCCACGCTGGAATCTGTGGACATCACATGGCCCCGAGGTCGCTGGTCAGGAAAGCCTTTTGCCTAGATTTCTACTGGCCCACTACACTCCGAGATGTAGAGGAGGTTGTCCATAGGTGTGAAGGATGCTAGTTCTATGCTCGGTAAACTCACCTACCAACGCAGGAGCTTTAGACCATCCCCATCACCTAGCCATTCGTGGTCTAGGGCCTCAACATGGTCGGACCCCTCAAAAAGGCCCCGAGTGGCTTCACTCACCTACTCGTGGTGGTGGACAAGTTCACCAAGTGGATAGAGGCGAAGCCCATCACCAATATCCGCTCGGAAGAGGCCATCAAGTTCTTCCTCGACATCATCTATCGGTTTGGTGTCCCTAACTGTATCATCACCGACCATGGAACAAACTTCATCAGGAAGAAGTTCCTGGACTTCTATGATGGATACGACATCAGGATCAATTGGGCCTCGGTCGAACACCCGCGTACTAACGGTCAGGTCGAGCAGGCCAATGGCATGGTCCTCCAAGGACTCAAGCCCCGCATCTTCGACTGACTCAAAAAGTATGGTGGGCGATGGGTTGCAGAGGTCCCAGCGATCCTCTGGAGCCTAAGAACGACCCCAAACCGGTCCATGGGGTTGACCCATTTCTTCCTGGCATACGGAGCTGAAGCAGTGTTGCCATCCGACCTCGATCATGGTGCCCCAAGAGTAAAGGCTTTCGACCAAGACCGAGCCACGGAGGCTCAATAGGATGCGGTCGACCTGCTCAAGGAGGCTCGTGAGACGACCGTCATTCGCTTAGCTCATTACCAGCAAACTCTCCGCAGGTACCATGAAAGAAAAATCAGGGGGAGGATCCTCGAGGTCGGTGATCTCGTACTCCGGAGGACCCAGTCAACCAAGGACAAACATAAGCTCTCTCTGCCATGGGAAGGACCATACACGGTGGCCGAGGTGATCCAACCGGGCGCCTACTGGCTGAAGGACGACAATGGCAACGTTCTCACCAACACATGGAACATCGAACAATTACGCCGTTTCTTTCCCTAAAGCTCGGTCTTACCATTTATTTCCATTCAATGCTTGCTCCTACAGTGCCCCAGCCCGAGCACTCTCGGCCTAGGTCACTTGGGTGCTCTAGGGGGTGCGATACCACCCCCTTTTTTACTATCATTTTTAACTATCATGAAGTAACACTTTTTGCCCAAACAAAAGGGCATCCCGTTCTTTTGATTATCCTATGTAACTTGCGCTTTAACCTCCCGACCAATCACATCCCGCCATGAGCTACGGTTATGAGCAGCTGAGCCTTGCGGGCCACTCCTAGGTTCTTAAGGTTGTAGCCTATGGTTCAACGGACAGGTGCGAAAAAGAAAGGACAAAAAACAAAGCTACGCAAGGATAAAAACAAGGGCGGACGGGACAAGCTTCCCCTCACAAGTGATTTCATCACAAAATGAACTTAAAATATTCACAAATGTAAAACTATTCGCACGGGGGCTCCCCCACGAATTCAACTTTTACATAAACTGACTATTTCTACTCTAACTCTACTGTGGCCCCCCGGCGGCATCGGTTGTTGGTGCGGTTGGCGAGGACGAAGGCAACTTGGTTGCGGTCAGGACGATGTATGGCTCAGCTAGGGGTGGGACGATGCTTGCCTCTGACCCAGCCTCCGCTACCTCCATAGGGTGGATGATGTCTTCCCAACGCACTTCTATGGCCACGGTCGAACGGCGAGCCTCCATCACCCACTGCGCGTGACCTGCTCAGCGACCACCTGTGCGTGTGGCACCAAACTTTCCACCAGCACATGGATCTCGTCTGTGCTCCACCCATCAGCATATCCTCTATAGATGGCCATGAAGTCCAGATCAGGGTAGTGGGTCACCACCGAGGTCAGCACCCCCGATGTTCCATAAAACATGCCATCGGAGATGAGCGCCCAAACTTCATTCGGGACCTCCGCTAGCTGGACGGCGGACGTACTGGTGCTCGGTCCTGACCTGAACACCTCAGTGACCACCACCTGCGCAATGTTGTGAAGCTAGTCGAGCTCTCCCTCGAGAGCGCAGTGCTCCTCAAGGGACTGGGCTAGCGCCTCAGCGCTCCGACCGACTGCCGCTTTAACCTTCTCCAGCTCTTGCTCTAGAGAGCTGATTTTTCCACCTAGTTCTAGAAACGGACGACAAATTCAGGAGCAAGGAAAAGAAAAATTCAAGCCATCAACCGAGGGCAGAATAGGTACGTACTGAGATGGGCACTTTTGAAAATGGAAAGTCCTTCCTCTTGCTAGGTCACCCTCTTGAGCAGTCGAGTGTTCGACTCCTTTGCCTTGAGCATCTACCCCCGGAGCGCGATGACCTCCCGCTTGGCGTCTGACCGAGCCTTCCACTCCACTTTTAGAGCCTCCAAGGACTTCCTGAGTGCCACCTCGATCTCCACCAAGTGGGCCTTTGCCGGTCGAGTTTCTGCTCGGCCGCAATCAGCCGCTCGATCGCACGTAGCTCCACCGCCCGTGCTCCGCCACCTAGTCTTGGGACTCATGGCGGGTGTCGGTGTTTTAAGTAAACACCAACGAGTATATTTGTATTTGTTGCGCATTAGGCCTGGATGGTGTGCTAAAAGACACAAGGTTTATACTGGTTCAGGCAGAATGTTCCTACGTCCAGTTTGTGGTTGCTACTCGTGTTATTAGCACTGAAAGGTTTGTTGTAGGGTGTACAAATGGTTGAGAGAGGGACATGTCCCAGGTCTCTAATGGAAAGGTTAAAAGGGCACTCAGAGATTGGTTGCTGCTCGGATGTGTGTTATGTGGTGCGTGGTGTGTAGAATCGATCCGTCCCCTTAGTGGGGTGCCTTGCCCTCCCTTTTATAGATCAAGGGGGAGCAGGGATTACAGATGGGAGAAAGAAGAAAAACTAGTGGTAAAGAAGGTCCTTCGAAGGTGTCGGGTCTTCCTTTTGGTTTGAGCCTGCCCTACTGACATGACAGATGGTGCCAGGGATAGCACATTCGGTGATTCTGATAGGGCCCTGCTCTGGCTTCGTTCAGCAAGTGGTCACGTCCCATCCTGCCCCAGCAGGCGGCGCAACGCACCAGGGTGCCGAGTCACGACCCTACGAGGAGCAAATGGTGTAGAGGCCCCTCGTTCGTCACTATAGATCACATGAGTTTCCTCCTGGACTATAGTGGTTGTCGTATGTTTCCGTCAGGATTCGTGTCCGAGGGCAAATGCCGGCGCCCATAACACTATAGGACAAATATCGGCGCCCACAACTCTGTTTGGGCTCTAACATGCCTGGAAGGGCTTAAAGCGCCTGTTTGGTGATATCCTAATGGTACTTTCCCACAGGCGCGCAGGGTATGGTCCTCGGTATTACTGTTGACTTGAGTACCTCACCTTATCTGCACGCGTAGTTATGAAGGAGTAGCGCATAGACGTCGGGCGAGGCGAAGCCTGCCCCTAGACGTCGGGCGAGGCAAAGCTAGCCCTTAGTCATCGGGTGAGGCAGAGTTTGTCCCTAGACATCGGGCGAGGTGGAGCCTAACCCCTGGACGTTGGGTGAGGTGGAGCCAGCCCTCGGACATTAGGCGAGGTGGAGCCTGCCCCTAGACATCGAGAGAGCTAGAGCCAGCCCTCGGACATCGGGCGAGGTGAAGCCTGCCCCCAGATGTCAGGCGAGGCAGAGCCAGCCCTCAGTCATTGGGTGAGGCGGAGTCTGCCCCCAGATGTCGAGCGAGGCGGAGTCTAGCCCTTGGGGGTCAGGCAAGGTGGAGCCATCCCTTGGACGTCGAACGAGGCAGAGTCTGCCCCCAGACATCGAGCGAGGCGGAGTTCGGCCCTCTGGGTCGAGCGAGGCAGGGCCAGCCCTCAGGGGTCGAGCGAGGCGGAGCCAACCTTCGGTCGTTGGGCAAGAAGTGTAGTTGCATTCTTGTCTGTTCAGAAGCATCAACGTTTGATGGTTATTAGCTCCTCCTCTTTGGGTACCCCAGTATTTGGTCTCCGATAGTAGCCCCCGGGTGATTCGGATAGAATCACCCAGGGGTGATTTGACTTGACAGAGGGTGCGCGTGAGCGCACCCGACGGGTGTAGCCCCCGAGCCCCCGAGTGAGTCGGATAGAATCGCCCGGGGGTATTTTGATTTGCCAGAGGGTGCACGTGAGCGCACCCGTCGGGTCTAGCTCCCGAGCCCCTGGGTGATTCAGATAGAATCACCCGGGGGGTAATTTGGAGCCTTCGCGGGTATGTCTGTGAGATTTGGTGTTTTGATAACTAGATAGTTTGATTGGAGTCCCGATATCCCGTTTGCGGGGATCTAGCAAGAGTCAGCCTGGCTGAGACTCAATCATGGGTCGAGATACTTGTGGCACTCGTGTGCCTGGGTTTTTGCCACTCACGGGCCCATCCTTCGTCGTAAGGCTGCCTTGGGACGGTCATCGAAACCATTGATGGGCCAGCCCTCAAACTCCTGGGCCCAGCTAGGCCTGGAGGAACACTTTTTGACCTAAATCTTTTTGCTGGTAAAGAGTCCTGGTCTACCCGAGGAGGTCAAACGTCCGACGTGTCTTCAGAGGGAAAGGATAGGGATTGCGGGTGCACATCCCGCGTGGTGACGTGGTGGCAAATCGTGGCAGGCGCGGAGATCCAGGCGGACGGTTACCTTCCTCGCATCCGTCGCCCCTATAAACCAAAGGGTTTGCCCCTAGGGTTTCATACATTGCCTCCTTGCCTTTGCATCTACAACCTCCGCCACCAATCGCCTAAGCCTCTCGCATCCGCATCTCAACCGCCGTCAAGTTCTCATCCATCCACCCCAATCATTTAATGGAGCCATGGTGTAGATCTGATGTCACCCTCCAGCGCCTGGAGGGCCTCATTCGCCGTGGCCTTCTTTGCGTGCGGACCGCCACCGAGGAGTGGCGGCTGCCTGGCAATGAGGACACACTATCGCCGCCCGAAGGCTACGTTGTGTCCTTTGCTCACTTCCACGAGCGAGGATTCTCCATCCCCGCCCGCAAGTTCCTTCGGGGGTTGCTGCATTACTATAATGTGGAGCTACAACACCTTACTCCCAATGGGATCTAGCACATTGCGTCGTTCGTCGCCCTATGTGAGAGGTTCTTGGGGATTAGTCCACACTTCGACCTGTGGCGGTATTTCTTCACCGTCACCCTCCTAAAGAAGTGGGAGAAGAGGCAAGAGCTGAACGTGCCGATGGGATGCGCCGGCATCTAGCTCCGTAACAACCGGGTCAATGAGTACCCGCCGATGTGTCCGTCAACCTCCAACAAGGGGTGACATTCGCATTGGTTCTACGTCAGGAATGACACAGTCGCTCCCTTGCCAGAGTTTACCAGGTGCCTCATCGAAGAGGTCCTAGACTCATGGAGGAAGTGGGGGTGCCAGAGAAAGATAAGAAGAGGATCTAGGACCACCTCGCCGCCATCCGCTGTGGCAGAACCTCCTAAGAAATCGGGCCCACGTGCACCTATCGATGTCTCAACAGACCTCAGATAGCGTACACAAGTTCCCAACAACTTAACAGGTCTGTCGGGTGTCCTCAGGAAACCCGAATCATCCACGAATCTTTTCCAAACAGGATCCCAATCACAGTCATTGCAGATTACAATAGTTTTCAATATACATACCAGAGATTATAAAGCGGAAGACTTAAGTTTTGATATTACAAACCACTTGTTTCAATCTTACAAAATCATAATTGTCATACAACCATAGTAGCGGGATAATATTACAGTAACATTATTTATTTCACACAAACTAGTGCCTTGTCCAAAGGCCATTCATCATTCCTCATCGTCATCGACTTCAAACACTGACATGCAGCAGGGACCAAAACAAGCCTGCGCATGCGACTCACCTGCAACAAGGGTTAACAAACCCTGAGTACAAAAGTACTCAACAAGACTGACCCGACCAAAAAGGGCGAAGGTCTTAGGGATGCAGGTGTTGGGTCAAGGTAAGGATGTAGAAAGATTCAAAAGTTCTTTGCCAAAAGCTTACTATTCTTGATCCTAGTTTCAAGTTTTACCCCTAAGTAC
This sequence comes from Miscanthus lutarioriparius, assembly GCA_904845875.1. Classification (NCBI taxonomy): domain Eukaryota; kingdom Viridiplantae; phylum Streptophyta; class Magnoliopsida; order Poales; family Poaceae; genus Miscanthus; species Miscanthus lutarioriparius. The sequence goes on from CAJGYO010000008.1 coordinate 69,560,041, forward strand.
TTTAGTTCATTATCTTCAACCAAGTGTTCATATCCAAGTTTTGGAAATGTCTACATGAGTCTTTGGAAACTAAACTTATCCGTAGTTCTACTTATCATCCGCAAACAGATGGATAGACGAAAAGGGTGAATCAAATTCTTGAAGATATGTTAAGAGCATGTGTTCTCTCCTATGGTGCTATATGGGATGAATGCCTTCCCTTAGCTAAATTCTCATATAACAATAGCTATCAAGAGAGCATTAAAATGGCACCATTTGAAGCATTGTATGGTCGTAGATGCCAGACACCTTTACATTGGTCAGATGTTGGAGAACGTTGGTTCTTTGGACCGGATGTGGTCAAGGAAGCAGAAGAGAAAGTTAAACTCATACAAGCTAATATGAAGTTAGCTCAATCCCGACAGAAAAGCTATGCTGATAAGAGGAGGTGACCTCTAGAATTCATAGTGGGAGATCATGTCTACCTCAAGGTATCACCAATGAAAGGAGTTCATCGTTTTGGGATTTGGGGAAAGTTGGCGCCCCGTTATGTCGGTCCATTTCAAATCCAACAAAGATGTGGACCAGTCGCCTATCGCGTCAAGCTACCAGATCACATGTCAGCTGTGCATGATATTTTCCATGTATCCCAGTTGAAGAAGTGTCTTCAAGTACCTGACCAAGTGATCGACTTTGGTGATGTAGAACTAGCACCTGATTTGACTTATGTCGAGTACCCCATTAGAGTCTTAGATCAGAAAGATCGAGTCACTCGAAGGCGTACAATCAAGTTCTACAAAGTACAATGGAACCAGCACACTGAAGAAGAAGCTACTTAGGAGTTCGAGGATTACTTAGAATAAAACTTTCCTGACTTCTTTGCTTCTCTCTAGTTGCAATACCTTGTCTATATTGTAACTTGTTTCTTTTGTCAAAAGAATGGAAAACCCCCTCACTAGTCTTTTGAATAAAGTTATGATGTGTTAGCTTGACACATTTCCTTTTCCATTACTTAGCCTTAAGTTTTAAATCTCAGGACGAAATTTCTTTAAGGGGGAAGGGTTGTAACACCTCTGGTGTTTTGACCTAGCGCTAAAATTTGACATGTCATCATATGCATTGCAAAGCATTCATGGAGTAGAAAATTTTGAATGCATTCACTAAATAAGCTTTATTTCATAATGTTGTTATTTCATGTGATGTGTTTCAAAACCCTAAATAAAGATCATGACCACAAGGGTCAAATTTCATGTGATCATGTGAGGCCATGTGTCTTTTGACTCAAATAACCCTAATGGGCCATGTTACTGGTCAAAAATCAAAGTAAAAGTAAAAGAAAGACAAATCAAATTTGAATTCAAATTCAAATTATAAAAGTCCTTTTTGCCCCTTTTGACTAATTCAAAATCCATGTGGAATTTGGGGTTGAGGAAAAAAGCAAAGTTGAAGATTATTTTATGTGGATCAACTTTGGTATTCAAAGTTTTTCAAGTTTACATATAAAATTTGGAGTAATTTTGAAATGATTCAAATACTCAAATGCACCCCAAATTCAAATTTCAAAATGGAGGCAGAATTTGAAAATGTTCATTGAAGCAAAGTTGTAGAGTTTGAAAAGTTGAGCAACTTTCATTTTTGGAGATTTTCAACTTCTTTAGAAAAATTGAGAGTAATTTGCAAAATGAACTCAGTGGCAATTCTGTAATTTCTCGGAACAGTAGCCGACCACCGCCCCACCGCCGGTGTCCTTTCTCCGGCCTTCCAGGCGCGTCTGCGACTGCCCTCGACTTCGCACTAGCATTAGCAGCTCGCTGCGTGTCGAGACCGCGCGCTCCTGGCCGAGCTATAAAGCCCAGACGTCGCCGTTCATTTTTCTTCCCTCCCTCTGTTTTTCCGACGCCGCCATCTCGACTCCGGTGAGCTTCTCTCATCTCCTCAGCGCAAGCAAGCCCCATAAAAGCTGTGTTCTAGTTCCGCCTACTCCTCGTGCATCCGACCGAGCTGTGGTTATCGCCTGAGTTCGCCGAGAGCTCGCTGTCCACGTTCATCTTCCTCGCGGCCGGCGACCTCAACGGAAACGTCGATTCACCGTGGCCAGCCTCATCCGGTGAGCCGTTGCCCTCGATTGTTGGCTCTCTGGTTTCGTCGCAATGCTGTAGTGCTCATTCCACTCTTGCCTGCTCGTTTTGTCCACTGCAGTCGCCGGAACTCCATTGTTGATGAGGTTCGCTCCGCCGTGATCCCGATCACCGTCGAAACGCGTCACCAGAGCTTCTCCGGTCCTGCTTGTTGCTTCAACACGATCGGGGTGAGCCACTGATGCTTCCTGTACGCTCTGTTTCACCGTTACCGGCCTTGTTTCACCGGCGTAACGCCGCCGTGCCACCGCGTCCTCCATGGCCGGTGTCAGCCTTATTCCATGCCGTAATCAACCTCCAAAGTGCCACTAATCGATGGGCCTAGCTCTTGTGAACATGTTAGTGCTTTGGCCGTCGCTGTTGGGCTCATCGTCGGCGAGTTTGCGCCGGTCAGCGCCGTCGCAGCCACGGTCAATGCCCGAGGTTGGGGATGACAGGTGGGGGCCGGCTGTCAGTGAGAGCAAGAGAGAGAATAGTGCTTTTTGTTATTTTCTGATTTTGAATAGTGCTGAATCTTTGGAAATTTGTAGGAAAATAATAATAGCTCCAAAAATTCTGAAAAATTTTGTGTAGCTTCTGTACATGCTCTAGTATGGTTTAAAAATTTGAAACTTGAAATTTGAATAAATTTTTAATGTTCAAATATTCAGTCCATTAATTAATAAATGTAATTTCCATGATTTTTGTAGGCCACTGTATAGCTCCAAAAATTATGAAATTTATTTTGGTACACTAATTTGTTATGAGGAAGCTTACATAAAATTTTGAGGTCATTTCAAACAAGTTTATTTTTGGGCTTATTTCAAATTAATTAAAAATTGAATAAAAGCAACCCTAATTGTTAGGGTTAGGGTTTAATTTTTGTTTGGGTCATGTTGTGTGACCAGTAGGGTTTCAAGATCAGTTTGGTCAAGTCACATGTGTGGTTCTTGCCGGTAGAATTGCAAGTTGGTTTTGTTGGCTTGCAACTGTACCGTGAAGGAAAATCGTATTCGGGGTGTTGTTACATTTCATGTACCGTGAAAGCATCATGTTTACATTATCATCATGTTAAAGCATATGTTATCATTTCGTGTAGAACCCGAGAGTGAAACGATTCTAGTTGAGCAAGTCCTGGAAGAATCCCCGGTTGTCACGGGATTTGATAATTGTGGTACTGATCCGGAACCTGAGATCGTCAACGAAGGCAAGCCCCGGTTTATGCATTAAACCATTACCTTGTTTACTTTGAAAAGTTTATCACCTATGTTACTTATTGCATTAAGTTGATTAATTCAAATGTTATCTACTTGATACATTGCCTACCTTGTTAATTGTTTACCATCCTTGAAGATGATTTCATTTACAAAGGCGTAGAATTGCTTAGTATGCTTTGTGGTAGGCTTTCAAAGTAAAAGTTTGGATACAATCAAAGATGGCATACTGGCCAAAGAAAGAAAGAAAGAAGATAGAATGAACTAGAGACTAGTCGGGTGGCTTATCTTGAATGTTGGGTAAAGTTGCCGACTATGTCGCTTAAAGGCCACTCATTGTGGATCTTCTGAATGAGACACTTTGTAGTACTGGTCACATACTCCGGTAAGCCTACTTCGGCTAATCCAATACTAAGACAAATGCCCACGCACTGGGAGTGGTGAGATGGCGGGAGTAGCGTGTACCCTTGTGGCTTGAATGCGGCCGGATTTGAGGCGTGCTGTGCTCTCGGGTGGCGTGGAGACGGCTTAGTATGGGAGGATCCGGTAGCGAGGTTGATATATGCAAGATTAGGTTCTACATATGTCGTGTGATAAGGAATCCCCAGCTGAAACTTGAATCAATTTGAATTGCTGGTGCTCCACGGATATGGAGACTCGATTCATTATAGAAGCAATGCAGGACTGGTGAATTACTAAAACATGAGAAAAAAAATGGAATGAGAAGGATTGGAACATGGGATATGAACACTTAGTTGGGATATTGAACTAAAGTACTTAGGGGTAAAACTTGAAACTAGGATCAAGAATAGTAAGCTTTTGGCAAAGAACTTTTGAATCTTTCTACATCCTTACCTTGACCCAACACCTGCATCCCTAAGACCTTCGCCCTTTTTGGTCGGGTCAGTCTTGTTGAGTACTTTTGTACTCAGGGTTTGTTAACCCTTGTTGCAGGTGAGTCGCATGCGCAGGCTTGTTTTGGTCCCTGCTGCATGTCAGTGTTTGAAGTCGATGACGATGAGGAATGATGAATGGCCTTTGGACAAGGCACTAGTTTGTGTTAAATAAATAATGTTAATGTAATATTATCCCGCTACTATGGTTGTATGACAATTATGGTTTTGTAAGTTTGAAACAACTGGTTTGTAATATCAAAACTTAAGTCTTCCGCTTTATAATCTCTGGTATGTATATTGAAAACTATTGTAATCTGCAATGACTGTGATTGGGATCCTATTTGGAAAAGATTCGTGGATGATCCAGGTTTCCCGAGGACACCCGACAGACCTGTTAAGTTGTTGGGAACTTGTGTACGCTATCTGAGGTCTGTTGAGACATCGATAGGTGCACGTGGGCCCGATTTCTTAGGAGGTTCTGCCACATCCGCGTCCTAAAGGAGAGGGGTGTGAAGGGGTCGGGGATCATCGGTGCCTACCACATGCGGAGAGTGGCGCTGCTGATGAGGCGCGCGCTTCCCTTGCACATGATGGGCTTGGGGTGGCGCTTGATGGGACGGTGCTCGCCGAGGGAGCGCTCTCCCCCTATGAAGTGGCACAGCGCATCAAAGAGGCAATGGAGACTTCACGGGACAACACTGGTGCTATTCTTGATTTCATGTATCTGGTGCTAGGGCTTCCCGTAATACGGCCAGAACCAGGGTACATTGACTTTGTAAGTTCTCTTTCCCTATGCCTCCTTTTTAATTGAACCCCCGACCCCTTGATGCTGATATTGAGATAGGGGAACCAGTTAAAGAGACTTGTCTTTATGGATTGCCCAGCCCCGCTGCCGAAGGACCCGCTTGTGGCGGCAACGAATTGCACCGTGGCCGAGTGGCAGAAGAAGGCCAAGGAGGATGAGAGGAGGAAGAAGCAATAGAAGTTGCGGGCACGGGAGCAAGGAGAGGAGACAGACAGTGATGATGATGATGATGATGATGATGATGAGGATGATGAGGTAGTTGCCAACACTGAGTGGGATGACCTGGTGAGTGAGGATATGCTGACAGGTATATACTCATCCGTGCAGGGGCCTTTCCTGTTCCACGCAGGGGAAAGCACGTCCGCGGGGCCGGTGGAGATAGACCAAACTGTTGGCCTACCCCAGGAGATAGCAAGAGTGGGTGGGTCTGCCACCATGCCCGAGGTGCTGGCACAGGGGGGCGGCCCCATCGCCATGCCTGAAGAGCTATCAGGCACGGGCAGATCTATCGCCACGCCTGAGGTGTCGACGCAGGGGGTGGCCCTGCTGCCACGCCCCTAGACGCAAGGGAGGCAGGTCCCTCTACCCAGGAGCAGGGGGTGGGCTCAAAATAGTCCCACCCTGACTAGGTGAAGCAGAGGCCTAGGGGTTTGTCCCCCAAACGTCTCCACCACCCAACAGCGCGAACGTAAGTCACCAGCTTCTCTGTTTTCTCTGTTTTTGCCTGTTGTCATCATGACTTCCACCTTTTGTTTCTTCTACTGTGTTAGGAGGTGGGTCAGACGGGGCACTTCTTTAGTGCTAGCGCCCCAGAAGAGCATCGCGATTCAGGCAAGGCGGGGGCCATTGCCTGATGTCGCTCCCATTTTGGGCGAGAGCGGAGCCGGCGTCACAGCCTCATTGGCCAATCAGGCGCCGCCTGCGGTGGTGCCCGTGTCCTCAGTGGGTCAAGTGGTCGGTGAGGCTGAGGGAGCGCCCTCGGTGGTCGCCGCGCAACTAGCGACAGAAGTGATTCTGCTGCCGACGTCAGAGCGGATGGAGCTATCGGCCGCACTCGCTGCGTCGACCACGGTGGGCATGGTGCAGCTAGACGAGGTCCCGTCGATGGAGGCGGAGGTGATGGTGGCTATGATGGATAGGTCATAGCCAGAAGCTACGGTGGCAACGCCCGAGGCAGCGATGTGTCCCGTGCTAGAGGCGACCCGAGAGACGACGCCCGTCGTGGCAGGACGGAGGGGGTCATGGCCGAGGGACCCTCGAACACCACGGTGGTTGCTGAGGAGACCGATAGGGAATTGTCCCTGGTCCTGACACTAGGGGGTAGCCACCCACCCATGTGGGATGAGCCCCTGCTCCGGCGGGTGAGTCCGCAGGACCCGTCGTCGGAACTCTTCACCCTCGATGATGCCGCTGAGGGCATGGAGCGGGAGAGTCTCAACGAGGGGATCATGGCCGTGCTAGAAGCTCTGAACTAGGCCAGGGGCGCCCTGTGAGACGTCATCATTCCCACTGGCCAGGTATTCATTTAGTCTTGCCTCTCACCCTCCTCTTTCTTCCTCTGTTTTTGTGTTCTGACCACCGTTTTTAGTCTCTTATTGCTCGCGGCCGGGAGAAATCCTGGTTCCTTCATGAACATAAGGAGGACTAGGACCGCCTCATTGATGAGGCATGGTTGCATAGGGATGTGATCACAGAGCTCCAATAGAGGGTGGCCGAGTTGACTCCCCTTGCCATGGAGTCCGACAATCTTCGACAGCGGGAGGCTGAGGCCCATCGGGATGCAGAGGACGCCGAGAAGTCTTTTGATGAACTATCGGTGAGGGCACAGTAGGATGAGGAGGAGGCCGCCAGAGTGTGGAAGGAGTAGGATGAGCTGCTCCAGCGGGATGCTGATACCCACCAGCGGATCCTCGACCTCTTGGCTGAGGCCAAGAAGGAGTGGGACCTTAGGCTAGGAGCCGAGGAGAGGTCCACAGCCCTAGAGCAAAGGGTGAAACTGGACGCCGAGGCAGTCGCTCGGCTACGCAAGGAGCGAGATGAGCTATGCCAGATTGCGGAGAGGCTCCGCTCGAAGCATGGTGCGGCCCATGGGGAGCGCGACCAGGCCATCCAAGAGCGTGACGAGGCACAATAGAGGATCAGCTCTCTCCAGGCTGAGCTTGGAACTACAAAAGCCCAGAAGCTGGAGGCCGAGGGCACCGCTGCCAGACTAGCCACAGATCTTGCCAAGGCAAGGAGTCTTATTCAAGTGGAGAGCGACGAGCTCGATGTCCTGAAGGTTGCCCTTGGCGTAGTCTGCGACAACCTACAGGTGGTGCAGGCGGAGGGGACCAGCTCGCTCGTGGCCCATGCCGTAGATATCACGGTGCGTGTGCACCAGCTGGAGAAGGAAGGTCTTCGCTCATGGATCACCCAAGCCTTCGCCATCGCCCGCTCACATTATGATGAAAGCATCGACTTGGAGGCGATGAGCCTCGATTTTGTGCCTGGCTACGAAGCCTCCGAGTTGGATGAAATAGAAGCTATGGTGGCTCCTTTTGTGGAAACCCTAGTGAGCAAAGTTGAAGACATGGTTCTCCCCTAGAGGGGGTAGTTAGTTGAATGGGTTTGATGGATATTATCTGTAATATGTAGACAAGTGTCGGTACTTTTGTATCTTAAAAATAGATTTGTAATTTCATTTCGTTTGATTGAACTTGCTTTCTTCCCTTTTCGTATTCGAAAAAGAAGGGCTCATGCAATCTGACCCTTCCATTCATTAAGACCATAGGGCCCGAGGTGTGTAAGAGGGAAACTTCGATTATGCTGGTGAGCAAAGTTACCGTAGCCGTCGGGGCATGGGTTTTTTGCAGTCTGACTAGGCAAGCTCGGTTATTCATTCCCACAAACCTTGCCACTAACCTTAATGTGAGGGAGAGGTCCAATGCAGCGACTGTTTCAAAAAAGGGGGTATTTATACCTTTATTAGCCCCCGAGTGAGATCCGACCCCTTGCGGTTGCTGGGGTCGAATGTCACTGGACACCAAAGAGAGGATAGCAAAACTACTCTTGTATTCGCATGTACCCCTTCCTTAGGATTTTTGCTATCGTTCTACGACCGTGTGTTTGATCTCCTTGCAAGTCCAAACTTCCCCGAGCCCCCGCGTATGGCAGGGATTTGGTCAAGGGTCAGCTCATTTTTGTGACTGTTGCCCCATCCGCGGTTTTCGCAACCGGAGGGGTTAAGGTGACATCACTTGCCTCGATGGCTTGAGTGACGTGCTTGATGAGCTCACTAACAGGGATGTTCAAATGGAATCCGGTCTCCCTCCCCTACCACACCCATCAGGTGGCATTCTGTTGCTCCTTAACCCACCTTCCAACAGATTCCCCTCAACGGGGATTCTATGGGCTCGGCTAGAGGCTGGATCGAATGAGAAGGTTGAGATGACCATATCCGCCTCTATGCGGGTTGGGCGAAGGCTGCTAAGGCTCATCTATGTTTTCTGCACTGGCTCTTGTTCGACGTGAGGCGGCCTCGGTCCCTTCGAGGGCCGTCCTTCGAACCTCGGTCTCTTGATCTAGGATCGGGTGGCTCAAGCCCCCGAGCCCCTTGGGGTATGATAGGGGTCGATCGTGTTTCATGCATCACCCCTGTCATCGGTTTCCATAATCGGAGGGGCTGAGCTAACTACACTTGCCTTGACGGCTCGAGTGTTGCGCTCAATGAGCTCGCTAACGGGCATGTTTGAGTGGAATCTGGGTCCATCATCCGCTGACGGGGTCGGCAGAGCCCTCCTGTGGCATTCCACTATTTCTTAACCCACCTCCCGACAGATGCCCGACCGTTCGATAGGCTTGGGTGGCCCGTTGGCCTCTCCTCGATGGAGATTCTGTGGGCTTGGCTCGAGATTAGAATCGAACGAGAAAGGTTGAGATGTCTCTGTCCGCTTCTGAGCGGGGTTGGGCAGGGCCACTGGGGCTCATCTTAGTTTTTCTCCCCTAGCTCTGTTTGACATGAGGCGGCCTTGAGCCCTTCACAGGTTGGCCTTTGAACCTCAGTCAGTTGCCACTCAAATCGAATGAGACAACTACCGCTTTGTGACGTGATGCGAAGCGTTGAGATGCAGCAATTGCATATGCAATGCTTGGATGTATGGGATGAATGTACAATATAATGGAAACGAAAGCAAATGGTCGGTGATGTTACCTTGGTGGCATGAGTGACAGGGAGCTCTTACCAGACATGTCCGTGCGGGTTTGGGTCTGACGTTTGCGACGGGGCTGGTGTAACCTACACGAGCATCGCAATTTTTTGTTTCTGTCTCTTGGTAGCGATCCGAGCTGTTCGATCAACTTGGGTGACCTGATAGCTTCTACTTCAAGGAGATTCCATAGGTAGACCCCTCTGAACCCTTCTCGAGAAGGTGGATGCTAAAGCTTGGGGTGCGGGGACAAAGAATTGGATCACGCTGGTGAACAAAAATACCGTAGCCACTGGGGCGTAGGGTCTATCGGTTCGATCAGTTTTACTCAAAGTTTACACCCGCACACCATGCCTCTGGTTTTTAAACGTAAGGAGGGGTCGGGCAAAGAGAATGTCTAAACGAGTAGACACTCTCAACAGCCCTCGAGCGATGTTCGTGCCCCTGCCGTTGCTGGGGTCAGAGGCTCAATAGTGAAATTGATACGTAAAGTAAGTAAATAAGGATGCTTATCTTTCAGCGGCCATTTGGTTCCTCCAACCCATTGCTCAGCATTTGCCTAGGCCATCCGATTGACTCAGGAGGCCCGTTGGTCTCCCCTTGATGGAGGTTCCATCGTTGGGCCCTTCCAGGTCCTACCTGGGAAGGCGGAGAGCCGCTTGCATGCGGCTGCGCCTCGTTTCTCATGCCCGGCGTGCAGTGGTGGTGGGCCATGCCCAGGCCACATCCTGTTTGACCAGGCACCATCTCATTGAGCAGGGCGCATCCCATCGGTCAGGACACGTCCCATCGAATTCCCATCCACATTGAATAGGGGAAGGGAGAGGGTTCTCATCCCATTCCTCCACCTACTCTTGAGCTGCTGCCTCTCCTCCTTCCTTCTCGCCGAGTGCGTTCATGCGTCACGGTGGTTCCTAAGTGAGAGAGGGTAAAGCGAGGCAGAGGAGAACTCACAGATCCGCTCGTGAATCCGAAGCACGATGTCGAGCTAGAGCTCATCCAATGTAGATGAGATGGTGCTAGCCGCCTTCGCCAAGAAGGGGCCGCTTCTGCCGAAGGAGGAGGCGCACTAGAGGGTGCTACATGTCGCCGACTTTGTCACCATCTGCGAGGCCTTCGTTGGGATGGAGCCGTTCGGAGACTTCTTCCAGTGAATCTTCTCCGGGCGAGCCTTGTCGGTGGGGAAGCCACCCAGGACTACGTTGATGGGGGGTTTTGCCCTTGCAGCTGCTCAGGTCGGCTAGTTCATCAAGTTTGATGAGATGTCGGAGGCATCCACCAGCCATGGTGGCCATACTTCGGTGGGTAGCGTCCCCATCTAGGAGCTACCTCGTCTCGAGGTGTCGTTGTCATGGTTGTGGCTGGTCACGATGGCGTAGCCCTGGATGCCCCAACGAAGACACCATGGTCACTGACGTGGTGCTCGACATTGCAGACGATGACACCCTCAAGGATCCCATGGAGCGGTAGGACGTTGCCGATGGAGAGCATGGTGCGGCGACCGCAGTAGTATTTAGAGTAGAAGTGGTCATCAAATGTAAATGTTTAAGTTTATGGGGGAGCCCCCGTGTGAACAGTTTTTTTGTATTCATGAATACATCAGTCCCTTTTCATGATGAAATCACTTTGTAAGGGGAAGCTCGTCCCATCCGTTTCCTGGCAATGGTCATGCCGTTCGGTCGATTCAGGCTACCTGTTGAAATAAGAATTTCCTATGGATATAAAGGATGCGGACATCCTACGCAAGAATTTAGTTAAGCAGGGAAGCTAGGCGGCGAAACTTATAACAAATGGATAAGCTTTCAAATTTTGTTACAGCAAACAGCTTCTTATTTCTTCTCCCCTTTTTTGTGTAAAAAGGTTTAGCGCATCCTGACCCTTTCCGTGGTTAAGGTCGCAAAAGCTCAGCGTGCGGGTGAGCCAATTCTGATCATGCTGGTTAGCAAAGAGACCATAGCTGTCTGAGCGTGGGTTTCCCGCAGTCCTACCAGTCATACTCAGGAATTGATCCCGTAAGTCTAGCTCCTAGGAATTAACGTGAAAAAGGAGGGCATGCGCAGAGAATGTTTGTCGGATAAATGTACTCATACTAGCCCCCGAGTGAGGCCCGACCCCTCACACTTGCAGGGGTCGGATGTCACAAAAGATCAGGGATTGCAATGACAAAACTAATAAGAGAAAGTATGCATTTATTTAGGGGTAAAAACGACGTAGCTGCTCGATGTTCTAGACATTGGTGAAGACCTCGCCGTCGATGGTTTTTAGCTTGTAGGCGCCTGGCCGAAGTACTTCCACGATGATGTACGGCCCCTCCTAGGGTAGGGAGAGCTTGTGGCAGTCCTTATTGCTCTATACGAGATAAAGGACCAGGTCCTCGACATTGAAGGCTCGACCCCGCACCCATCGACTGTGGTACCGTCGCAATGCCTGTTGGTACTTGGTCGAGAGGAGGAGGGCGACATCACGTGCTTCGTCTAGCTAGTCCATGGTGTCCTCGTGGGATGCCTTGGCTCCCTGTTTGTCGTATGCCTTGATCCTTGGTGCTCCATAGTCGAGGTCGGTTGAGAGGACGGCCTCGGAACCATAGACCATGAAGAAGGGCGTGTAGCCGGTGGCTTGACTGGGAGTTGTCCTTAGGCTCCAGAGTAATACAGGGAGCTTAGTGACCCACCGTGTGCCAAACTTGTTCAACCGGTTGAAGATCCTAGGCTTGAGGCCCTGTAGGACCATGCCGTTTGCGTGCTCGACCTATCCGTTCATTCGGGGGTGCACGACGGTAGCCCAATCGACCCGGATGTGGTATTTATCGCAGAATCGAAGGAACTTCTTTTCGATGAATTGCATACCATTGTCCATGATGATGGAGTTTGGGACTCCAAAGCGATGGACGATGTCGAGGAAGAACAGTACAGCTTGCTCAGACTTAATCACAGAGATCGGTTGATCTTCTATCCATTTTGTGAACTTGTTTATGGTGATAAGCAAGTGGGTGTAGCCTCTAGGCGCCTTCTTGAGAGGTCCAACCAGATCGAGCCCCCAGACCATGAAGGGCCACGTGATGGGGATCATCTAGAGTGCATGGGCTAGGAGGTGAGTAGGTGCGCACGATCTGCTCAGCGTCGGCTACTGCAGTGGGCCAGTAGAAGCCCTATCGGAATATGTTTCCAACCAAGGTTCTAGGCATGGCATGGTGACTGCAGACTCCACTGTGGATATCACTCAGCAAGAGCTTCCCCTGCTCAATGGGGATGCAGCGCTGTAGGATCCCGGTGTGGCTTCATTTGTAGAGTTCACCCTCCACAAGAATGAAGGACTTGGCACGGCGAGCGAGCCATCGAGCTTATGTCTTGTCCATCGGTAGCATGTCCTAGAGGAGGTAGTCGAGGAAGAGTACCCTCCAGTCGATCAGAGGTTCGAGCTCCATCGCGGGGTCTTCTTCGAGCTCCATGACTTTGGGACCTAACCCAGCCGATGGTTGGTTAGCCCCTGAGGCTGAATTGGGGGATCGTTATCGGCCTATTCTGACCCCTCGTAGCGAACCGAGGGCTTGTGTTGGTCATTGGCGAAGACACCCGCTGGCACCGGCTCTCGGCTAGATGCTGTCTTCACAAGCGCATCAACCGCCTTGTTGAGGTGCCTTGGGATGTGATTGAGCTCGAGGCCATTGAACTTGTCTTCCAATCGTCGGACTTCCCGATAGTATGTAGTCATCTTGGCATCGTGGTAGCTTGACTCCTTCATGACTTGATCGACAACTAGCTGGGAGTCTCCCCAAACATCGAGATATCGGATGCCCAACTCGATGGTGATGCGTAGGCCATTGACGAGCACCTCATACTCGGCCACATTATTGGAGGAGGGAAAGTGAAGGTGAATCATATACCTCATGCGTACCCCTAGGGTGACATGAAGACTAGCCCCGCGCCGGCGCCCTTCTTCATCAGCGATCCATCGAAGTACATTGTCTAGTACTCTTGATTGATGACCACTCGGGGCATTTGGACCTGGTCCATTCCATGATGAAGTCCGCCAACACCTAGGACTTGATCGCTATTTGGCAGGCATACATAATGCCCTGATCCATCAACTCAAGTGCCCACTTTGCGGTTCTTCCCATGGTGTCCTAGCTATGGACGACCTCACCGAGGGGGAACGACGTCATGACCATCACCAGGTGTGACTTGAAGTAGTGGCGTAGCTTCCTTTTGGTGATGAGGACGACGTATAGGAGCTTTTGGATTTGGGAGTAGCGGGTCTTAGAGTCAGATAGTACCTCACTGATGATGTACACAGGGCACTACACCTTGAGGGCATGCCCCTCTTCTTCCCGCTCCACTACCAGGGTGGCGCTGACCACTTGCGTGGTGGCCGCTATGTAGAGCAGGAGGGATTCTCCATCGGTAGGAGGAACCAGGATCGAGGCCTTTGTTAGAAGTTGCTTGTCCGTGTCAAGTGCCTCCTAGGCCTCGAACGTCCATTTGAAGTGATCGACCTTGTTTAGAAGTCAATAAAAGCGGAGACCTCATTCGTCGAGGCGCGAGATGAAGCGGCTAAGTGCGGTGAGGCACCCCATAACCCGTTGTATCCCATTTATGTTCTGAATCAGGCCCATCCTTGTGATGGCTGAGATCTTCTCTAGGTTGGCTTTGATGTCATGCTCGAAGACGATGAAACCAAGCAGCATACCCCTCGGGGCCCCGAAAACACACTTCTCGGGATTGAGTTTGATGCCATTCGCTTGGAGTTTTGAAAAGGTCTGCTCAAGATCGGCAATGAGGTGGTCAGCCTGTTTGGACTTAGCCACGATGTCATCGACGTAGGCCTCAACGGTCCACCCAATGAGGTCCTAGAAATACTTGAGCATACAATGCTGGTATGTAGCCCCAACGTTCTTCAGACCGAACGGCATTGAGATGTAGCAGAATGATCCAAAGGGGGTGATGAACGATGTTGCGAGCTGGTCGGACTCTTTCATCGCAATTTGATGGTACCCGGAGTGCGCATCAAGGAAGCAGAGGGTTTCGCACCCTGAGGTAGAATCAACTATTTGGTCTATGCACGGCAAAGGAAATGGATCCTTTGGGCATGCTTTGTTGAGACCCATATAGTCAACACACATCCTCCATTTTCCACTCTTTTTTCATACAAGAATAGGATTGGCCAACCACTCTGGGTGGTGCACTTCCTTGATGAATCCGGCCGCTAAAAGCTTTGTGATCTCTTCACCGATGGTCCTGCGTTTCCCCTCGTCGAAGTGACGCATGCGCTATTTTACCAGCTTGGAGCCTGAACAGATCTTCAAGGTGTGCTCAGTGACTTCCCTCGGGATGCCTGGCATGTCCGAGGGTTTCCACGCAAAGATGTCCTTGTTGGCGCGGAGGAAGTCAACGAGCGTGTTTTCCTATTTAGAAGAAAGTGTGGTGCCAATGCGCACCACCTTGCCGTCGGGGCTGCCAGGATCTATGAGGACCTCTTTAGAGCCCTCCGTAGGCTCGAAGGACCTGGTCGACTTCTTGTTGTCGGGCGCTTCTTTGGTGACCTCCTTCTTGATGGCGGCGAGCTCTACGGAAGCGATGATTACTGCGGCGTGACCGTAGCACTCGACCTCGCACTCATAGGCACGCTGGAAGGAGGTGCCAACGGTGATGACCCCACCAGAGCCTAGTATTTTTAGCTTGAGTTATGTATAGTTGGGGATGGGCATGAACTTCGCATAGTATGGACGTCCCAGGATGGCGTGGAAAGTTCTAGGGAACCCAACCATCTCGAAAGTGAGAGTTTCTGTCCTATAATTGAATGGATCCCCAAAGGTAATGGGCAGATTGATCTACCCAAGTGGCATGGCCTACATTCCGGGCACGATGCCATGGAAAGGTGCTTGGGTTGGGTGGAGGCGTGTTCGATCGATGCCCATCTCGTCGAGCATCTTGGCATACATGATGTTGAGGACGCTGCCTCCATCCATCAGTATTTTGGTGAATCGTTTCATGCCGATGATCGGGTCGACCACGAGTGGATATCTCCCCGGATGCAGGACGCTCTCCGGGTGGTCGGTCTAATCGAAGGTTATGGTGGACTCTGACCCCTAGAGAAAGGTAGGCGTGGCCGGTTCGGTCGTATAGATCTCGCGGCGTGCGATCTTCTGACGGTGTTTGGAGTCATAGGTTGCTGATCCTCCAAAGATCATGAGGCACCCATCTAGTGTCGGAAAGCCACCGTCCTTCCCCTCGGTGTCATCCGGGTGGGGTCAGGGTCCTTCCCGTGCTCCCCTTTGTTAGAGCCTCTAGACAAGAACCGCCTCATTAGGTTGTAGTCCTTGTACAGATGCTTAACTGGGAAGGCATGGTTCGGGCATGGCCCCTCGAGTAGCTTTTTGAAATGGTTCGAAGTGCCCTCCATGGGCTTCTGACCACCCTTGCGGTCAGCAGCGGCCACGAGCAAGTCCTCGCGCCGTTGCTTCTTGTTCTTCCTTTTGGCAGAACGATTGGAGGCGCCTTTGCCGGTGCCCTCATCCTGTCCTGCCTTACCATCGAGATGATCGAAGATTGCTCCGTTCGCTTCTTCTCCTGAGGCATGGCTGGTGGTGATGTCTAGGAGTTCCTTAGTGGTTCGCGGGCCCCTGCATCCTAGCTTGTGAACCAGAGACTCACAGGTAGTCCTAGACAAGAAAGCTCCTATAACATCTATAACACCCTAGGTGTTTGGCTTCCACTAATTGCATTTCATTTCATAAACATGTGCATCATCTATCTCAGCATGTCATTGTTACTGAAACATGCATATGCAACATTTTAAATTGTATGTGTTTCATGCTTGATTGCTTAGAATGGTAGTAGTGCAACATGTGAATGTAACATGAAATTCTCATACTTTTGAAACATGGCAATATGGTAGTAATGTGGCAATTATAAAATGACAACAAAGTCATGAAACATGTGAAACATTGCATTGCAACATTGGGTGAATTGCTTGTTTTGTTGTTTCATCACATGTGATCATTTGGATTGGTATAACAATTGTGTAAAGTGGTTGGTCATGGTCTAATACAACTTAACTACACTTAGGGTAATTGTTTGGACATTGTTCATGTAGATCAAAATGACAAAATTGCCCTTTTGGTGAGGTTTGACTTGAATTGACCCCTAAAGTGGCACTGTTTGACTGATTCAAAAGTCCAACTTAGGGATCTTGCATGGTTGTACACTCTTTACCAAAGTTGTAGCTAATTTATCAAGGAACAAAAGTTATTTTATGATCATCTCATGAAAATGGCTAGAACATGCTCAAACATGGCCCACAAGTCAGAATTTCATGCTGATTTCAACACTAAAAAATATGCTAAGTCTTAACTGCAATTTCAGTTGGATCAAGCCCACTTTGGCTTGATGTAACTTCTGATCCATGGCGAATTAGATGATGGTCCTTGAAAAGAAATTGTAGATGGATGGTAGGCCTACATTTTTCATGTACACAGTTTTTGCGAAGGATCAATGGTTTAGCCGTGTGGACACGTCGAAGTCACGTTGTCAGGCTTGTCATTAACACTGAATCGCGATTTTCAGAAAACGTTCAGTGAACGTCGTGGCTGACCAGTTCAGAAAACAAGCGCCGCGTATTGCCACCCGTCGCTGGCCTTCTCCTCGCGCAGGCCATGCGCCGTGTGCATCCTGGCGCTGCTAGCCGCGTCTTGAGCACCCCGCGCGCCTGCCCGACTGACTCGCCTGCTCCATTTGCTTCTCCTTCGCCTTCACCGCGCACAGCGCCGAGCCATAGCCGCTCCGCCATTGCCGCCCGAGCCTTCGCCCTCGCCTAGCTCACGCGTCTTTGCAAAAACACGTTGCCCAGTTCACCTAGAGCCTCGCCGTGATCCCCTCTACCACCTCCACCGTTCAAGCGAGTCAATCGAGTCTTAGTAAGCGTGTATTCGCCGTTTTCCCCACCGCCGCCATGTCGGGACTCGCCGGAGTTGGCGCTCCACGCGGCCAACTGTCATCGCATCCCTTGCCGTCTCTTCTATCCCTTGCGCTAGGTCTGGTGAACACTACCGAAGCTCGTAGAGTCACCCGTTAGGGCCGAGACGTAGTCGTCTCGCCGGAGCCGACCATGCCATTACCTTTAGCTGCGACAATAGCGTCAATTGAGGGTACCACTAGATGCGCACGAGTGAGGCGAACACAGTAGCGCCGATGGTCTCGCCGGAGATGCCACCGTCGACGTGTTGCGCCGTCGTCTTCCTCCCTTCCCCTGTTTCTCTCGCTGATGCGCGGGTCCCCCTTGTCAGTCGCCGCTGCTGAGGCGGGAGCTAGCGTGGGCCGCGTCGTGTTTGGGCCGCGTCAGCGCGTGTGTCTTGGGCCGCCGGATCTGTTCGGGCTGGTCCAGCAGTAGATTAGGGTTTCATTTATGTTTTGTTTATTTTGTTTTTCATAGATTTGTGTGCATGATTCAAAAATGTGTATCTCCTAGTTGGTAGATTCAAATGATGTGGTTCCAATTTTTCTGAGTTCATGATAATGTCTAGTATTTAATAAAAATATTATATGAGCACATGTTATAGAAATTTTGGATGAATTAAATAGGACTTTGAGATGTGTTTTTAGATGCATGCAAACTTGTTTGAATTTTATCTTGAGTTTCTATGGTCCAAAAATTATGAAATTTTGTGGGTAATCTATTTTTGCTTAGTATAAGCTCTGGTTAAAATTTCAGAGCTAGTGCATGTGTAGTTTTTGAGTTATAGAATTTCCTTTTATCAATGGATGGATCTTGTGTGAATTTTCATAATTTTTCTATAGATCCAGTAAAGGTAAAATTTGGTGAGTGCTATTCTTATGCTTGAATGATACTAGAAAAAATGTGAAATCTGTTGCTTGACACTTTTCATTAGGGTTTCCTAATTATGCTAGAAATAGACATGCCACCTGTTATTTTGGATACAGCAAGTTTTGCTTGCCCAATGGCTTTGAAATTTTATGGTAGTCTATGTGAAGCATGAGATAGCTACTGTAATTTTTGTAGATTTTTCTAAACAGCTTTACTATATATTGCTTTAATCACCTAATTAACTAAATAAATTAGAAAAGGATATTAAATAATTTATTTAGAAGTTGGCACTATACTTTCTGGTGTTCTTGTGATATGTGTGATAAAGTTGTAAAGTTGGTTTTGTCTGTTTATGTGTTTACCACATAAGTTAATAATTATTTCTTTTTGCATTATGTTCTTCTGGACAGATCTGGAGACTTTATAAAGTTTCCCATGATAATTTGGTTTTCTGTGAATGTGATGAATACAAAAGTTGTGGATAATTTATGTATCTATCTTCTATCAAAATTTGAGGGCATTTAGCCCAGTAGTTTAGAAACTACAGCTGTTTAAAGTTAGGATTCCAGTTTTGCTTACTCTCTGTCTTGTGAGGACAGAGTTCTGTTGATCAAAGAATTCGACCTGGTAAAGGGTTGAATCATGCTTTGATGTTTACAAATTATTTGTAGATAATTTCATAAGCTTTCCAGAATGTCCTCTTGCAAGTCATTTGGATTTGTAGAACTCTTGTTGTGATTGAATTAAGGAACTACCCGTTTGCATATGAAGCTTTAACTGTTGTTTTAAGTATGCCTTTACTATTTCTAAGTTTGTGGTAATGTTCCTAGGTGTTAGGCCTTTAACTGAAGATGAGCATCTTTATCTTAGGTTATGCAAGTGAGGTAAGTTGATCTTGTCCTTCAAGTTAAGTTAAATATATGTTTTAAAGTGATTTGAATAGGGCTATTCTTAATCGGTAAACGAGTGTCCAGTAATGTTTTCGTTAAACACTTACTGTGATTCATTCATCATGAGCATCATGTCATTCCTTATGCATCCATGATATTTATCTTGTGCATCGGCATGCAATAGGTGTACCGAAAGGAGTGACCCTGCTGGAATTCGAGGAACCGAGCGAGCAGCAGCAGCCGACACCGGAGGTTCAGGAGGTGCAGCCTTTAGAAGAAGTGCCAGACGAGGTCACCGTTGAGTGCCCGGATCACCGTCCGTGCAACTTTGTGAAAGGCAAGCCCCAGAGCATATTAAGCCTCCTAATTTTCGAAATGCAGTTACAGTATTATTATTACATATATATATATTGTTGCATTAAGTTTAGGTGTTGGATGCAAACACTTGCTGCATTGGTTATCCAATCCTTGTCCAGATATTGATACCTTGAATCCTATGTAGCTCAGGCTCATGTAGTGCTTAGCCCTACTTAAACATGGTAGAAGTCAGGTGATTTCCTGTCACCTGCGAGATATAGGAAGATACATATGGCACGGTTGGCTATATTTGCTATCATGGAAAAGAACCAGTCTTAATTTGAAATGAAGACCGGATGGAGGCTTGCTGGTTTGTAGTGACTCCGTCTGTGTCGATTAAGGACTGAATCTTGGAGCCTTTCCTGTTCATGTTGAACGCATGCCTCTCTCTTAGTTGGCCGTGTCTGAAGACCGACCACGAAGCCGAGTAGCTCACCTCAGGCCGGGAGTCGATAAGTATAAAGTGCGCCTCGGAAGGGAGCCGTAGGCGTGAGTCCAAGGGTAGGTGATTTAAAAGTCCTGATCGTCCTGGCAGAAGGGTAATCCCTGAGAGTGCTGGCGCTGATCGAACCCGCGAATTTGGTTCCTGAGTTGTTCCAAAGGTGACCCACGGCTACCCTTGCTAAGTATGCCAGGGTGAGAGTTAGGAATACCCCCTCAGCTGAGTTGTAATTCGATTCGAGTCGTCGTCTCTCCCGGTTAGTGAGAACTTGACGGGCTTATCTCCAATGTAGATACACTTAATAATATAATGGTTCGGAAATGATGATATGATGATGACAGCCTTATTATACCTGCTATGGTTAATATTGTTTCCTCCTAATAAGTGAGTGCTCTAGTACAGGTGCTAATCTAGTGGACAGGTAAATGATGATAAGCTGATGCTAAGTTTAAATTGGTTACTATAATCATAAGCTCTTTTATGCAACTGTGTCAAGCTAGCCCACCTCATAAGCCTTGCATGATCCTTGGTGTATTTTATTTCTGGTTTTGTCGGGTAAGTCTAGCTGAGTACCTTCTCGTATTCAGGGTTTATCTCCCACCTGTTGCAGATGACCAGTTCTACTTTGGTTGCTGCAAGTACTGCCTTCTCCCAGCTGGGGATGAAGACTAGACCGTTGGGCGTGGTCTCTACTAGTTCTCATACCTGATAATGCTTTTGTGGGACATGACTCAGACTTGGCAATGTATTTGAAACTATGAAGTTATGTACTAAACTATGTTGCTTCCACAAATTTGAACCTGGTTTGTAATATTTTATTCGCACTATGATGGATGTAATCCGAATGCTACTTATGAAATGTTGTAACGGATGATGTGTTGTGTTGAATCACTACGGTCTTGGTTTGTATGTCGAGAGTTGGTTGAAATCCTTCGTGATTTCTGGACTACCGGGATTATGGGAGCTTAAGTATAGGAATTTGATCACTTCGGTGATTGTTTTTGTACTTACGTTCTTATGATTTGGTCGGTTCTATTACAGCTGGCATCAGAGCAAGATTCGACACTAAACATGTCATTTGTGTATTTAAAACAAAAGTATTTGCAAAAATCTTAAATTAAATACTAAGTATTGCCAGTGGTCATATCCCTTATGCCCAAATAAGGACTCTTAGGTGGCTTATTAAGTACTAACTTGGGGGTTCCTGCTTGTTTCTGTTTCGTCGTCCATACGGCGTGCTATTGTATGGATGCCATCCGCTTGGGTGGTAATATTTGGATCAAATACCTCTACGCTCTGGTAAGTGGGAGTTGTGAGAGCATGACCGTCCAACCGTCGGTCTAGGGGAGAGTAGTTGTGGTTGCTCACATACTTACATGTTCGATCATGTATCTATGAGAGTACTTAAATGTGGGTATCTCTGACGGGTAGCTATGATACTAGAGTATATGCATTTGGGGATGTATGTATGAAAGTATTTAGTTTACATGCCTTTTTGGGAAATTATTGGGCTGAAATGAAATCTTCTGTAGGTACACTAACAACGTATCATTGTAGATCGACTAGCTACCGTGTATGAGAGAGCGTATGTATGCCACCGTATATTTCGCTAGCCTTTAAATTTTTCTAGGTTTGTGAGGACGTACGGATCATGCATGCATCATGTTCAAGCATACATAGAATTTTGCATTACTCCCTCCTTTAAAATATGATTGTCCCGACTAATTAAATTCCGTATTCCTTAAATGATTCTCCCCTTACGTTGCAACTTTTTGCTACAGATGGCGCGCACGAAACTTACTGCTCGCAAGTCCGCTGGAGGCAGGGCGCCTCGTCACCGGTTAGCTCCTCGTGAGCCCCGTCTGGAGCCTACTGAGGCGGAAAGGCTGAGGACAGAGCTGGCCTAGGTGACTGCTGAGAGGAATACAACTCAGCACCGTTTGGAGCAAGTAACACAGGAACGGGATCAAGAGACTCTGGAGGTTCAGAGGTTGACAGTTGCTCACCGCAACTGTGAACGTATGTTGATTCACATGATGAACCAATAGAATGAAGCCTGGCACGAAGAGAATGTGTTGAGAGCACGACAGGTGGAGTTAGAGCAGCAAGTGGCAGTTGCCGAAGAGTACAATGACCATCTCCATGAGGAGGTTCACCTGTTACACAATCAACTTCACCCTCTCCTGCCACCTGATGATGAGGATGAGATGGGCTCTGGTGTCATCATGGCTGAAGGTGATGATGGCATTGAGGTCAATGGACCCGAGGATGATCTACCTGATGAGGAGGAAGATGAGGAGTTAGAGCCTGCTAGTGATGAAGATGGAGGAGAGATCTTCGACGCTGACTCCGAGGACGATGCGTAGTTTAGCTTACTACTTAGCTAATGCGCAAGAGCTAGTCTTTTGTTGATCCTCATGCATGAATGCGTAGCTTTGTAATAAGTTAATCGTTGGGATGTAATATCGAACCATAAGTTATCTTTGGATGTAAGTTTGGAACCACTATGGCTTGGATGTAACCTATCGAACATGTTATGCTCCACGTATGTGAGCCTTTGTTAAATTTCGTCTTTGTGGTCTATGGATCTCGTTGTTGGTTAAGTTCATCGCATTTATGTGTCAATTGATGCGCTTGATGAGTTGTGTGATTGTGATGAATGATTGTGCCTCTGTTGATTATATAAATGCATTCCCTCCAATGGACTCAGTTTGGCATAATTATACGATTCATCTACAAAAATTTCCACATCATCAGTGCTCATTGGCTATACATTTTGCAGATGGCTTATAACCTTCGTCGCGGTCGTAGCATGGGACATGAGGAACAACCACCTCCTCCACCGCCCACACCAGCTGAGCTAATGCAGACAGTTGTCGAAAGTCAGCGCATGCTAGCTGAGGCTATGCGCCAAATGGCTAACCGCGAGGATCGACATGTCTGCCAGGGACCCGAACCAAACTAGTACAGTAGCTTTAAGGACTTCATGGACACAAAGCCTCCTATCTTTTATGAGGCAGAAGAACCATTACAAGCTGATGAATGGTTGAGCACGATAGAGCAAAGGTTTGGATTGCTCCGTTTGACTGAAGGTAT
This sequence comes from Miscanthus lutarioriparius, assembly GCA_904845875.1. Lineage (NCBI taxonomy): Eukaryota > Viridiplantae > Streptophyta > Magnoliopsida > Poales > Poaceae > Miscanthus > Miscanthus lutarioriparius. Next base: position 69,582,841 of record CAJGYO010000008.1, read on the forward strand.
GAAGGCCACATATGCAGGACACCAGCTCCAAGGCCCTGCAGGCATCTGGTGGACCCATCACAGGACCACCTTCCCTGCAAACGTCGAGATAGTTTGGGGCCAGTTTTAGGCAGCTTTTAGGGGACATTTTATCCCTCCTGGTCTCATGGCCATTAAGCATACCGAGTTTATGAAGCTAACCCAAGGCAACAAGAGTCTTAATGAATACCTCCAGGCATTCAACAATCTAGCGAGGTATGCTCCTGAGTTCGTTGATACTGATGCCAAAAAGATAGCTAGTTTCAAGAGGGGACTTTCCCCTAAACTGATGAAGTCTATGGGCAACTGCAAGTGTGTCACCTTCAATGAGTTTATCAGTGACACCCTGACTCAAGAGAATAATGATAAGGTATATGCTGCTTCCAAGAACCGTAAAAGAAACTTTGAGGCAGGTGCTTCTCAGTCTAAGGCTCCAATGGTATCCAAGACCCAGTACCGTCCACCCAATGCTAATGTCCGGTACCACCCACCTCAGAAGAAGAATCAAGCTAAAACTGGTTTTCGCAAGGGGTACACAATTTCCTTGCCAAAGAATACCTCTGGGCAGGGCAGCTCCAATGTCCCACCAGCTAACAGGCCGTGTTGGAACTGTAACCAGCCTGGTCACTGGGCAAATAAGTGCCCCTATCCTTCTAAGCAGAATGCTCAGGGAAACGTCCGTCAGGGGCGTGTTCACTACACTACTGTGGAGGAAATTCCTACTGGTGAAGTGGTCACCGCTGGTAAGTTTCTTATTAATGATCACCCTGCAGTTGTGCTCTTTGATTCAGGTGCTTCACATTCCTTTGTGAGTTCTACTTTTGCATCTAAGCATAAGATGAATGTGATTACAATTGTCAAGGGTGGTTATTGTATTAGTCCTGCTGGGAATAATATCATGACTAACCAAGTAGTTAAAGATGTAAAGATTGAGATTGGGGATCAAGAGTTCCTTGTAGATCTTATAGTTCTGCCGAGGGTAGGAATCGATGTAATCCTAGGGATGAAGTGGATGAGTGGGAATGGAGTGTTGATCGATACATCAACCCGTGTGGTAATGTTGAGGGATCCTTTGGATAAGAAGGGTTTTCTAGTGCAGTTACCTCGTGATATCGCTATTCACAATACAACCAACACTACCCTAGCCAAAGCCATTGAGGAGATACCGGTTGTCTGTGAGTTTCCAGATGTCTTCCCTGATGACTTGCCTGGATTACCTTCGGACCGTGATGTAGAATTCAAGATAGAACTCATTCCAGGTACGGCTCCTATTTCTCGAAGGCCCTATAGAATGCCACCCAATGAGTTGGCTGAGCTAAAGAGTCAGTTGAATGAGCTTTTAAAGAAGGGTTTGATTCGGCCTAGTTCTTCTCCTTGGGGTTGTCCGGCTATATTTGTGAAGAAGAAGGACGAGTCTCTACGCATGTGCGTGGATTATCGCCCCCTTAATGTTGTTACCATCAAGAACAAATACCCTCTTCCTCGCATCGATATTCTGTTTGATCAGCTCTCCAAAGCTAAGGTATTCTCCAAGATTGATTTGAGGTCGGGTTACCATCAGATCAAAATTTGTCCTGAAGATATACCTAAGATAGCTTTCTCTACTCGTTATGGCTTGTTCAAGTACCTTGTCTTGTCCTTTGGGTTGACAAATGCTCCGGCACATTTTATGTACCTGATGAATTCAGTATTCATGCCGAAATTGGACAAGTTCATCATCGTGTTCATTGATGATATCCTTGTATACTCTCAGAATGAAGAAGAGCATGCTGAACATCTGAGAATTGTTTTAACTCGGTTGCGTGACAACCAGCTTTATGCTAAGTTCAGCAAGTGTGAATTCTGGTTGAACAAGATACCTTTTCTAGGTCATGTGTTATCTGGAGATGGAATTTCGGTTGACCCTACTAAGGTGCAAGAAGTCCTAGAGTGGAAGGCACCTACTACGGTCACAGAAGTCCGAAGTTTCCTGGGTTTGGCTGGCTATTATCATCGCTTTATCCTGGATTTCTCTAAAATCGCCAAGCCCATGACTCGACTACTTCAAAAGGATGAGAAGTTTGTGTGGACTTCGAAGTGTGAAGAGGCTTTCCACACTTTGCGGACCTTACTAACTTCGGCTCCTGTATTGGCACAACCTGACATCGAGAAGCCTTTTGATGTCTATTGTGATGCATGTGGCACTGGTTTGGGGTGTGTTCTTATGCAGGAGGGCCGAGTAATTGCTTATGCTTCGCGCCAGTTTCGAAAGCATGAAATCAATTATCCTACCCATGACTTAGAGCTAGCCGCGGTTGTTCATGCCCTGAAGATTTGGAGACATTACTTGCTGGGTAATGTGTGCAACATCTATACTGACCATAAAAGCCTCAAGTACATCTTTACTCAACCCGAGTTGAACATGCATCAACGACGATGGTTAGAATTAATCAAAGACTACAACCTTCAAGTGCACTACCATCCTGGTAAGGCAAATGTGGTTGCTGATGCCTTAAGTAGAAAGGCCCATTGCAATTCCTTAGTTAGTGAAGACTTTCATCTGGCACACCTCCTTCATCCTGTAGTACTCCACAATATCACTGTGGATTGCTCTCTTAGAAGTCGAATTATCGAACTCCAGAAGACTAATGTGGGTGTGTTTCACATCAAGCGGAAGATGAAAGAGAAAGAGACCAAGCACTTTAGGGTCGATGACAAAGGAATTCTCTGGTTTAATGATAGGCTTGTGGTACCCAAAGACAAAGAACTTAGAAATCAAATTATCGCTAAAGCCCATTCTTCTAAATTGTCCATCCATCCTGGTAGCAGTAAAATGTATCAAGATCTCAAGCTGTATTATTGGTGGACCAAGATGAAGAAAGAAATCACAGCTTACGTGGCAAAGTGTGATAACTGTTGCAGAGTCAAGGCTATTCACTTGAGGCCTGGATTATTGCAGCCACTCTCTATTCCTGGCTGGAAGTGGGAAGAAATTAGCATGGATTTCAGTGTTGGACTACCCATTACCAAAAAGGGTTGTGATTCCATCTGGGTTATCATAGATCGTCTAACTAAATCCGCTCACTTTATTCCGGTCAAGTCTACCTATCACCCTCACAATTATGCTGAGATTTACTTTCAACAAGTGGTACGTCTCCATGGTGTACCCAAATCCATTGTTTTAGATAGAGGATTGCAATTCACGGCTCGCTTTTAGGAGTGCTTACATCAGAATCTTGGCACTCATCTAATTCGTAGTTCTGCCTATCATCCGCAAACATCAGGACAGACTGAGCGTGTTAATCAAATTCTTGAAGACATGCTTAGAGCTTGTCTTATCTCTTGCAAAGGCTCTTGGGAGGACTGGTTACCTCTCGCTGAATTCTCTTATAACAACAGTTATCAAGAGAGTATCAAAATGGCTCCTTTTGAAGCTCTTTATGGCTGCAAGTGTAGAACTCCTTTGAACTGGGTGGAACCCGAAGAAAGAAGATTCTATGGTATTGATTTTGTAAAAGAAGCCGAAGAGCAAGTCCAAACTATACAGAAGAATATGACTGCCGCTCAGGCTAGACAAAAGAGCTATGCTGACAAGAGAAGAAAACCTATTGAGTTTGAAGTAGGTGATCATGTTTATCTAAAGGTATCCCCTATGAAAGGAGTCAAGCGTTTTGGAATTAAAAGGAAGCTTGAGCCTCGATATGTTGGACCTTACCGCATTATCGAGAAAAGTGGAAGAGTAGCATATAAAGTCGATCTACCACGTGAGATGGGAGCTATATTCCCGGTATTCCATGTGTCCCAGCTGAAGAAGTGTCTCCGTATTCCCGAGGAAAGAATAGCAACAAGGAAAGTCAACTTGAAATCTGATCTTTCTTATGAGGAGAAGCCCGTGCAAGTTCTGGATACTCAAGAAAGAGTGACTCGTACGTGAGTAGTTAAGTTATACAAGGTAGTTTGGAGTAATCATAGTGAACGGGATGCAACATGGGAGCGGGAAGATTATCTAAAGGAAAATTATCCGGCTTTCTTTATTAAATGGTACGCTTTCCAAATCTCGGGACGAGATTTTTCTAAGGGGCGAGGGTTGTAACACCCTAGGTGTTTGGCTTCCACTAATTGCATTTCATTTCATAAACATGTGCATCATCTATCTCATTGTTACTGAAACATGCATATGCAACATTTTAAATTGTATGTGTTTCATGCTTGATTGCTTAGAATGGTAGTAGTGCAACATGTGAATGTAACATGAAATTCTCATACTTTGAAACATGACAATATGGTAGTAATGTGGCAATTATAAAATGACAACAAAGTCATGAAACATGTGAAACATTGCATTGCAACATTGGGTGAATTGCTTGTTTTGTTGTTTCATCACATGTGATCATTTGGATTGGTATAACAATTGTGTAAAGTGGTTGGTCATGGTCTAATACATCTTAACTACACTTAGGGTAATTGTTTGGACATTGTTCATGTAGATCAAAATGACAAAATTGCCCTTTTGGTGAGGTTTGACTTGAATTGACCCCTAGAGTGGCACTGTTTGACTGATTCAAAAGTCCAACTTAGGGATCTTGTAAGGCTGTAAACTCTTTACCAAAGTTGTAGATAATTTATCAAGGAACAAAAGTTGTTTTATGATCATCTCATGAAAATGGCTAGAACATGCTCAAACATGGCCCACAAGTCAGAATTTCATGCTGATTTCAACACTGAAAAATATGCAAGTCTTAACTGCAATTTCAATTGGATCAAGCCCACTTTGGCTTGATGTAACTTCTGATCCATGGCGAATTAGATGATGGTCCTTGAAAATAAATTGTAGATGGATGGTAGGCCTACATTTTTCATGTACACAGTTTTTGCGAAGGATCAATGGTTTAGCCGTGTGGACACGTCGAAGTCACGCTGTCAGGCTTGTCATTAACACTGAATCGTGATTTTCAGAAAACGTTCAGTGAACGTCGTGGCTGACCGGTTCAGAAAACAAGCGCCGCGTGTTGCCACCCATCGCCGGCCTTCTGCTCGCGCAGGCCATGCGCCGTGCGCATCCTGGCGCTGCTAGCCGCGTCTTGAGCACCCCGCGCGCCTACCTGACCGACTCGCCTGCTCCATTTGCTTCTCCTTCGCCTTCACCGCGCGCAACGCCGAGCCACAGCCGCTCCGCCATTGCCGACCGAGCCTTCGCCCTCGCCTAGCTCACGCGTCTTTGCAAAAACGCGTTGCCCAGTTCGCCCAGAGCCTCGCCGTGATCCCCTCTACCACCTCCACCGTTCAAGCGAGTCAATCGAGTCTTGGTAAGCGTGTATTCACCGTTTTCCCCACCGCCGCCATGTCGGGACTCGCTGGAGTTGGCGCTCCACGCGGCCATCTGTCATCGCGTCCCTTGTCGTCTCTTCTATCCCTTGCGCTAGGTCCGGTGAACGCTACCGAAGCTCGTAGAGTCACCCGTTAGGGCCGAGACGCAGTCGTCTCGTCAGAGCCGGCCATGCCGTGGCCGTGCGCCGCCATGGCCGTCGCCATTACCTTTAGCTGCGACAATAGCGTCGATTGAGGGTACCACTAGATGCGCACGAGTGAGGCGAACACAGTAGCACCGATGGTCTCGCCGGAGCTGCCACCGTCGACATGTTGCGCCGTCGTCTTCCTCCCTTCCCCTGTTTCTCTCGCTGACGCGCGGGTCCCCCTTGTCAGTCGCCGCCGTTGAGGCGGGAGCCAGCGTGGGCCGCGTCGTGTTTGGGCCGTGTCAGCACGTGTGTCTTGGGCCGCCGGATCTGTTCGGGCTGGTCCAGCAGTAGATTAGGGTTTCGTTTATGTTTTGTTTATTTTGTTTTTCATAGATTTGTGTGCATGATTCAAAAATGTGTATCTCCTAGTTGGTAGATTCAAATGATGTGGTTCCAATTTTTCTGAGTTCATGATAATGTCTAGTATTTAATAAAAATATTATATGAGCACATGTTTTAGAAATTTTGGATGAATTAAATAGGACTTTGAGATGTGTTTTTAGATGCATGCAAACTTGTTTGAATTTTATCTTGAGTTTCTATGGTCCAAAAATTATAAAATTTTGTGGGTAATCTATTTTTGCTTAGTATAAGCTCTGGTTAAAATTTCAGAGCTAGTGCATGTGTAGTTTTTGAGTTATAGAATTTCCTTTTATCAATGGATGGATCTTGTGTGAATTTTCATAATTTTTCTATAGATCCAGTAAAGGTAAAATTTGGTGAGTGCTATTCTTATGCTTGAATGATACTAGGAAAAATGTGAAATCAGTTGCTTGACACTTTTCATTAGGGTTTCCTAATTATGCTACAAATAGACATGCCACCTGTTATTTTGGATACAGCAAGTACTGCTTGCCCAATGGCATTGAAATTTTGATGGTAGTCTATGTGAAGCATGAGATAGCTACTGTAATTTTTGTAGATTTTTCTGAATAGCTTTACTATATATTGCTTTAATCACCTAATTAACTAAATAAATTAGAAAAGGATATTAAATAATTTATTTAGAAGTTGGCACTATACTTTCTGGTGTTCTTGTGATATGTGTGATAAAGTCGTCAAGTTGGTTTTGTCTGTTTATGTGTTTACCACATAAGTTAATAATTATTTCTTTTTGCATTATGTCATTCTGGACAGATCTGGAGACTTTATAAAGTTTCCCATGATAATTTGGTTTTCTGTGAATGTGATGAATACAAAAGTTGTGGATAATTTATGTATGTAGATCCTATCAAAATTTGAGGGCATTTGGCCCAGTAGTTTAGAAACTACAGCTGTTTAAAGTCAGGATTCCAGTTTTGCTTACTCTCTATCTTGTGGGGACAGAGTTTTGTTGATCAAAGAATTTGACCTGGTAAAGGGTTGAATCATGCTTTGATGTTTACAAATTATTTGTAGATAATTTCATAAGCTTTCTAGAATGTCCTCTTGTAGGTCATTTGGATTTGTAGAACTCTTGTTGTGATTGAATTAAGGAACTACCCGTTTGCATATGAAGCTTTAACTGTTGTTTTAAGTATGCCTTTACTATTTCTAAGTTTGTGGTAATGTTCCTAGGTGTTAGGCCTTTAACTGAAGATGAGCATCTTTATCTTAGGTTATGCAAGTTATGAAATCCGAATGCTACTTATGAAATGTTGTAACGGATGATGTGTTGTGTTGAATCACTACGGTCTTGGTTTGTATGTCGAGAGTTGGTTGAAATCCTTTCCGGACTATCGGGATTATGGGAGCTTAAGTACAGGAATTTGATCACTTCGGTGATTGTTTTTATACTTACGTTCTTATGATTTGGTCGGTTCTGTTACAACATCGGCGTCGGCGACATTAGGAAGCTCATTGCATTGCCGGGAGAAGCACCGGATGTACCCACGGAGGGTTTCTCTGACCTTCTGCTGATAGTTCTTGAGGTCCCATGGGTTTCTAGGGTGCTTGTATGTGCCCTGGAAGTTTCCCACAAAGATCTCCTTAAGGTCCACCCAACTTTGGATTCTGTTGGATGGAAGGTGCTCCAACCATGTTCGTGCCGAATCGGCCAAGAACAATGGAAGGTTGCGGATAATGAAATCATTATTATCCGCACCACCGTCTTGGTAGGCAAGCCGATAGTCTTCGAGCTATAGTTTGGGGTTTGTTTCCCCAGATTACTTTAGGATATTAGTTGGTGGTCGGTACCTTGGCGGGAAGGCAGCGTTGAGGATGTGTCTACCGAAGACTTGAGACCCCGGTAGGCCGGGGCTCGTGTTTCAGTCCTCGCCGCTGTCGTATCATCCGCCATGGCGAGGGTGATAGCCATGTCTGGCTCCCTCTCTTGGGTCATGATAGGTGCATCTGCAGGCGTCGAGGGTGTTGCACGCGTCACGATTGCAGCCAAGACGCTGACGCACCGAGACCGCGGTGTGCTGACTGCTTCCTTGTGGCTCCTGGTGGACCGACGCGTCCCTGGCAGGGCATGCCAAGGGCGTGCACTAGCTGTTGTCGAGCTCGCATCATCAAGACAACGAGCTCTCAGCCTGCTGCACCGCTGCACGCTCTAGTAGCGTGCGAATCTCATGGTGGGCCCGACGATCCTCAGGCGTCGCAGCGTCTAGAAGGCCATGGAGCAGGGCCGCTGTAGCGGTGATGTTCTGGCTTGCTCGAGCAAAGCAAGGAAGGGCTTCATCATCGGCGATGATCCTCCGATTCACGTCGTGGGCCATGGCACGTGCGCGCCCACCGTCTCCTTGACGCCTCGATCTCCCTATCGAGCTCCGTGCATTCCCGCACAAGCTAGAGTCACGCTTCCTCGATCTCTCGGTGTTGGGCTTTCAGCTGCTCCACCCCCATATGAGGTGGGGCCACTATCTCCCCCTTGGCCTTGTCGCCAAGGTTATTCACTAGGGTAGCCTCCTCCTCGGAGACACTTTGGACGTGTCCCTTGGGGGTACCCATCATGAAGCATTCACGAGAGGGGTGATGGCTCCCCCTCCTAGAGTCAGAGCCAAAGGACGACCCCAGCTCCTCTATGAGGAGGTTATGGAGAGATTCCATGATGTGTTCGACCACCCCTACGAACTCATTGTCTGCGGGAGGTGAGACCATGCATTGTGCCACAAGGTGGCTAACGGTCACCGCGGTGTTGCGGAGACCAAATGGAAGCACCGTCGGGGCGCTCCGTATGGGGTTTTCCAGAGAGAAGGGTTCCCCTCCGGCAAGCCATGCCATGTCATTGGTGTCGGAAAAGGTGAGGCAGCACCGGTCCTCCCTGGACAGCTAGGGTCCTAGGGAGACACCAAGATGGCGCTCAAGCCTCTGGTGGTTGAGGCTGATGGAGGGGAGAGGTTGGATGGCGGCATGAGCCAACGCCAACTCTCCTCCCACCATGACAACAAAGTCTAGGTCCCTGAAGTGCACGTGTGTGCCCGAGACCCAGCTGATGCCGTGGCTAGCCATCCATGGCCTGATGTTAACATTGAAACTCGCAAAGGTCCCCTACCTGGTGCGCCAATTGTTGGTGTTTCGAGTAAACACCAATGAGTAAATTTGTATTTGTTGCGCATTGGGCCCGGATGGTGTGCTAAAAGACACAAGGTTTATACTAGTTCAGGAAGAATGTCCCTACATCTAGTTTGCGGCTGCTGCTCATGTTATTAGCACTGAAAGGTTCGTAGTAGGGGGTACAAATAGTCGAGAGAGGGACAGGTCCCAAGTCTCTGATGGAAAGGTTGAAAGGACACTCAGAGCTTGGTTGCTGCTCAGGTGTGTGTTATGTGGTGCGTGGTGTGTAGAATCGATCTATCCCCTTAGTGGGGTGCCCTGCCCTCTCTTTTATAGATCAAGGGGGAGCAGGGAATACAGATGGGAGAAAGTAGAAAAACCAGAGGCAAAGAAGGTCCTTCGAAGGTGACGGGTCTTCCTTTTCCTTTGAGCCTACCCTGCTGACACGGTAGATGGTGCTAGGGATAGCACGTTTGGTGATCCTATTAGGGCCATACTCTGGCTTCGTTTAGCAAGTGGTCATGTCCCATCCTGCCTCAGCGGGCAGTGCAATGCACCAGGGTGCCAAGTCGCAACCCTACAGGGAGCAGACGGCATAGAGGCCCCTCGTTCATTACTGTAGATGACATGAGTTTCCTCCTGGACCATAGTGGTTGTCATATGTTTCCATCAAGAATCATGTCTGAGGGCAAATGCCGGTGCCCATAACACTATAGGACAAATGTCGACGCCCACAACACTATTTGGGCTCTAACATGCCTAGAAGGGCTTAAAGCGCCCATCTGGTCATATCCTGATGGTACTTTCCTGCAAGCGCATAGGGTATGGTCCTCGGTATTGTGGTTGACTTGAGTGCCCCGCCTTATCTGCACGCGTAGTTATGAAGGAGTAGCTCATAGATGTCGAGCGAGGTGGAGCCTGCCCCTAGACATCGGGCGAGGCGGAGCCAGCATTCAGTCATCCGGTGAGGCAGAGTTTGCCCCTAGACATCGGGCGAGACGGAGCCTAGCCCCTAGATGTTGGGCGAGGCGAAGCCTGCCCCAGACATTAGGTGAGGTGGAGCTAGCCCTCGGACGTTGGGCGAGGCGAAGCCTGCCCCCAGACGTCGAGCGAGGTAGAGCCAGCCCTCAGTTGTCGGGCGAGGCGGAGTCTGCCCCCAGACGTCAGGCGAGGTGGAGTCTAGCCCTCGGGGGTTGGTTGAGGCAGAGCCAGCCCTCAGACATCGGGCGAGAAAGAGTCTTCCCCAGACGTCGGGTGAGGCAGAGTCCAACCCTTGAGGGTCGGGCAAGGTGGAGCCAGCCCTCAGGGGTCGGGTGAGGCGGAGCCAACCTTCAGTCATTGGGCAAGAAGTGTAGTTGCGTTCATGTCTGTTCAGAAACATCAACATTTGATGGTTATTAGCTCCTCCTCTTTGAGTACCCTAGTATTCGGTCTCCTACAGTGGGTGAACTCTAGCTTGTGCCTGAGCTCGTTGACCCGCCACAATGCCACCGCTTCTTGCTCCATCCGATCGTGCTCCTTCTAAAGAAACCGAGACTTACGGATCGACGTCATCTCCAAGTCCTACGAGACAAGAAGAAGGCATGCTGAGACAACGGTTTAAATGCCAAGGAATCAAAGACAACACCAAGAATGTAGAAAACTTACCTCTGCAACGCGTGGTAGGTCGACAGTCATGGCCTGATGGATGAGCTCAACCCTCTCCAAGGCCACCTTGAGCTTCGCCTTGGTAACGGCGAGATCAGACTCCATCCATAGTCCTCTCTCCCCAAGTAGGTGCCAAAGTTTCACCTCCTCCTTGTCGCAAGGGACAAACCAGGCCTTTCCTAGCTCGCCGGGGCAAGGCCACACCAGCTTCTGGGTCACCCCCGACCCATCAGAAGATCTAGCCATCATAGTATCAAGCGACGATCGGATCATCACCAACTCCTAGGATGACAGGATGGCTGGCGGCTCCACCCTGATGTCTTCCTCGCTGCTGAAGGGGATATCCACCACCAGGACTCCATGGCTCGCCGGTGGCTGCTCTACTTCCAGCCTGGCCATGGCTCTTTCGGTCCCCTCTAGCTCTGACCAGGCGGGCAAACCGTGCGCTCCTCCACTAAGCGAGACAGGTAACCCAGCTTCCCTCCTCTCCTCCTCTACAACCGGTGGGGGAGGGACCGCAAGAGTCATCCCCGACCCGGCCTCTGCCGACACCATGGGGATTGCCGCCATCACTGCCGCCGCCGCTGTCGCCGTACTCACGACCGGTCGGGAAGGCGCGACCCTCATTAAGGAAGGTCACGCCACCACCAACCTACTTCCCCCACCGCTCATCACGAACCGCTATAGGATAGGCCTCCACTCTTCTCACATGGGAGGTGGGGAGATCCCCAGTCCTACCAGCCCCTGGCTGCTGCCAAACAAGCGTAGGTTAGTCACACTCAAAAACTCAACTATGAGAACAAAGGGAAGCATGAATACATACCTAGACAAAAGCGGTAGAACCTTGAAGCCCCGTCCGGTTGATGACGAGCCGACCGGACAAGGATCCCTCAGGGGTTGCGACCCGTGCCCCCTCGGATCAACCGAGGGTGGGGGCAACCTAGCCGGTCCCTGTTTGGCCCATGAATGGCCAATGTCGCTAGCTTGTGATGAAACCACCGAAGCGACTGGCGGGGCATCTCCCCGTTGGGGGTCACGCACATGCGTCGACCCCGAAGACAGCAGGGAACGATCGTGGTCCCCCGACTGACCGACGTACTACATCACACTAGGAGCAAGGGGCCAAGAAGCCATCGGCGCCTCCGAAGGGTGAGGAGACCGCACTCGCTTCACCTCTTGTATGAGGGCGGCGTCTTCACTTGCGGTGTGTTTCCTCGACTCAGGAACATCACCGCGTCTCCATACCACGCCCACCGCCGACGAGCACAGCCGTGGTGCTCATGGTGCTCCACTAAGGCCACAACAGTGCCCCTACCTCCCTCGTCCTCTGAGGAACTCGTGTCATCACCCATCTCCATGGGCTCCTCCAACTCGAGCTCTATCTCCACATCGCTCCGGCTCTCGCCACCCTGGACCCATCGGTTGATCTTCTTCTCCTTATCAAACCTCCTTTAGACCTTTGTGATTTTCTTCTTCTTGGCAAGCACGACCTCCCTCTGGCGGCTTGTCAAGCCGCGCCTTCCGCCCCTCTCAAGATGCGGCTAGGATTTATACCCCATGAGCCCCTGTGAAATAGGCGGCTTAAAATCGATCTAAAGATCAGAACAAAAAGGAAAAGGGTCATGGGAAAGGAGTATACCAGATCGGATAGCTTCACGGCATGGAGAGGTTTGGGCGTCCCTTCGAGGGACTCATCATCCCCCAACTATAGCACCTGATTGAGATGACTCCAGACTTCATCCCTTGACAACTCCTCTGGCGACACGTGGTCGGGATCCATCGGGCTGGAGTATTCCCACATCGACCGTGTTCTCTCTGCCAATGGGGCGACCTAACGGCAGAAGAAGGTATGGAAGACCTGCAGCCCATCGAGGCCATGCCATACGAGCCTTTGAAGCTACGTCTCGATGATCTCTAGCTTGTTCTGCCGACGGGCAGGACCCCATGACCAGCTTTCCATCCTCTCCGGCCTCTCCCCGGTGAACGTCAGGAATGGCACCTCCACTGGGTTCCTGATGTAGAACCACTAGTTGTCCCATCCTGGAGCGATTCTGTGTGGTTTCCTGAGTCACTGGGGGAGTACGTCGGGTAGGGGACCAACGTCTTAGGCCGCTTCTATAGGATGAACCCGCCGACTGGAGTGATTCTGGGCGGTTTCCCCTCGGACAGGGCTCGCCCGCTGAAGATCCACCAGAAGAGGTCAGCGTGCGCCTCCATCCCGAGGAAGGCCTCGTAGATGGTGATGAAGCTAGCAATGTAAAGCACCCTAGTCAGGTTGAGGTGCTGCAACTCCAGGCCCCACTCAATGAGGAGCCCACGCAGGAACCAGTGCATAGGGTACCTAAGATCGCACTCGTGGAAGGTAAGGAAGGAGACGACCTCGTTGGCCCAGGGTTGCTAAACAACCTCCCCTAGAGTGGGAGCCATCTAATACGCCAATTTGTTTGACAGGCGCAGACCTTTCTCGGCAAAGGCGGCCAGCACCTCCTCATCCACGTTGGAAGGCGTCTAGTTCGACATCGCACCTCGGATTTATGAACGAATCTGTGAGTTTTTCCTCTCCCTCGCTCTGCCCTCCTCTCTCTCCTAGAAACCGTCATGGCACACAAACAGGCTTGGCAAAAGGAAGGAAGGAGAAATGGCAGTGGTTGAAGAAAGGCGAAAGAGCGGGAGGAAAACCCTCTCCCTTCCCCCTATTTAATGCGGAAAGGCAAGCGGCGGGACGTGGCCTGCCCGACGGGACATCGCTTGCCTAACGGGATGTGGCCTAGAAGGGGGGCACCACTACCACAACCCAGGTATGGGAAACGAGGCACAACCACATGCAAATGACCCTCCACCTTCCTAGGTAGGGTTTGGAGGGGCCCACCAATGGAATCTCCATCGAGGAGAGGCCAACGGCTCACCCGAGTTGATCGGATGACTTGAGTGGCTGTCGAGAGATAGGTAAGAAGCAGTGGGATGCCCCATGCAGGTTATGCCGACTCTGTCATGAATGATGGACCCAGATTCCAGTCGGGCATATCCGATAGGAGCTCCCCGAACCCATCACTCCAGCCATCAAGGTAACTTTACCAACCCCCATTTTACTTTTTCAGTGCATGAGCATTCATTCATCCATTCTCATGCATGCATTCATACATTCAGTCATACATTCATCCCATACATCCAAGCATTGCATATGCAATTCTTGCATCACAACGCTTCGCGTCGTGTCACAAAGCGGTAGTCATCTCATTCGATATGAGCTGCGACCGATCGGGTTTGAAGGCTGGCCCACGAAGGGCTCGAGGCCGCCCTGCATCAAATAGAGCTAGGGGAGAAATGTAGATGATCCCTAGTGGCACTCGCCTGACCCGCTCAAGAGCGGACAGGGTCATCTCAACCTTCTCATTTAATCCTGACCTTGAGCCATGCCCATAGAATCTCCATCAAGGGGAGGACAGCGGGCCACCTAAGTCAGTCTCTAGAATGGCTCGGGCATCAACCAAGAGGCGGGTTAAGGAGCAGCGAAATAAAACACAAGCTCCATGCTTTTAGAATAACACGCAAAGCATGTGTGAACAGCCTCGGGACTGCTCCACACCTTGGGGCATGAAGCGAAACAAGGGAGCCAAGATCCTTGTCCTCCCGCTATAGTGCTCTCCTCCCTCTCTCCGTCCTCTGATCCAAAATCCAGGATAGGGGCCGTTTGAGATGTATGATGCTCTCTCCTTACGAGAGATCTTCTAACATCGTACTCCCATGCGCTCTCAAAAGCATCAACTCAATAGCCCCTTTATGCCTTCATAGAAGCCCCAAAGGGGCTTGGGGGCTCCTGTTGGGTTCATAAACCCGGGGTCCCCAATGGACTTGCTTCCCTGCAATACTTGGCTTAGCAGGCAGCGCAGCGATAGCGCGTGTCTGGGCTGGCCCAGATACACAATGGCAGGCCGAGACCATGATCCGGTCCCTGACCAGCACCTCCGGCTAGGAGACCTGGTTGGAGCCCCAACCGGAAGGCCTAGCCATGGTGGGACCATAGTCCAACTCTGACCCCGTTCCTCTGACCAAGGATATGTAAGACCTTTGCTCGCCTCTCTTTCCCGATAGATACGGTCGGGGCCAACTGGGAACGACTGACCAGGACACCTGCTCGGTGTGGGCCTAGGGAGCAGGCAGAGCAGATAAGGTAAGGCGCTCAAGTCAACCATAATACCGAGGACCATACCCTGCCATGCCCTGCACACCTGCAGGATGGTGCTGCTAGGCCATGTCAGACGGACACTATACAACCTTCCAAACATGTCAGAACACAAATAGAATTGTGGGCACCGTCGTTTGCCATCCCTGGCGAACACTGTGTAGCCTGCCATGTCATGAACAGTAAGGTGGCGAACACTGTGCAGTCTGTTAGATACAGCAGGTCATGAATAGTAAGGTTGGTGATGGCATGCCATACCTGATGACGTGGGCAACAAGACTAGGTAGCACACGTACACATTCTGTCCCTTTTCGTCTTTGACTTGTAAGGCCATCCCCTTCGTCTATAAAATGGGATGTGCTCTCTCCTAAAAGGAGGACGACTAAATAGCTCAATAGCTCTAGAGCTCGATATCTACACAGTCTACAGGCTCTCAACAGCTGATAAGCTCGGACACACAGAGCATACGCTCCAATACTTAGCGCACGTTTGAGCATCCGTCACTCTCTTCCACTCGGTTTAGAGTCCGACTAGGCCTCTAACACCCCCTTCATATTCCTTACTCATTTGTAACCCTACAGCAAACTTCGAGCACCTAGGCTCAGGAATAAAGTCACCGACCGACTGAACTGGATGTAGGGCACGTTGCCTGAACCAGTATAAATCATGTGTCATCGCGTGCTAGGCCACATCCGATCACAGTGCACAACAAAACTACAAATATTTACTTGTTGGCCATATTTCGCACCGACAACTTTAGAATATCTAACACAAAAGGTCAATTTCTGTGTGGTAAAAACTATTATCAAACTTTTTTCCACAATTTTACCATTTATGGACGTCACAAAAGGATAACTTTCTAGAATGTTCTTATGCTATTGTTGATAGAACAATGGGACACTATGGTAATTTTGGATAAAACAACTTGGTGCATTTGCATGTGTGTTTTAATCATGGGTTTAATTGAATGAGAACGGAGAGAACTACTCTAACTTCCATAGTAACGTGTGCCAGGGGCGCCTTCTTTTTTTTAGATGGGTCATATGTATTGCCTTTGATTTGACTATTTCAATTTGGCACGACAGTTGGAACAGGTACAAAACCGGTAGAACTTGCCATCATCAAGTTTCATAGGTTTGGACGAGGACGTTGTTCTTTTGAAAGCGAGACCTTTGCATAAACAAATAAGAAGGCTAGCATATTGATCTTTTCTTTTTACGGGTATTGTTCTGTTTTGTTTCTAAATATCTGATATTAGTCACAAGTGTCAACAACCGTCAGTGCAATATTAAGGGTCTATTTGGATGGACTAGGACTAACAACTAGTCGCATTAACTCTTATACATGGACTAATCAACTAACAACTAGTTCATAACTAGGAGATTAATAATTAGTCTACCTATTTGGACCGAGGACTAAAAATAATTAACTAGTTGTTAGTCCTATGGATTGAAACAGGGCATAAAGCGAAAAATGGAGTTAATTTATTTTAGAATGGAGGGGTAACTAAAGTTGATCAGGTCAAAACCTGTCATAGAAAGGAACCGACAAGCGATGCTTCATAGATTGCGAGGTTATATAAGATAAGATTGTGTGCATTTGCATTCTTCCACTCCATAAGCTCATATGACAGTCATGCATTTGTGGGAGCTTTCTGACAACTTTTGCTTCATACAAAGCACAAAAGCCAAAATCACCCCTAAACAGGGTTGTTACTTCAAGCAGACAAAAACTCTAAGGGTCCGTTTGGATGTAGATATTGGAGACGCTGGAGTTGAATTGGTACCAATACCAATCAGACTTACATTGGAAATGGATACCAATATCAAAGTGGTTGTTTGGCTGTTAGTTGAAATCAAATGTAGTGCCGAATATAGATTCTTGTTTGGATGTGCATATCGTGGAATTGGGATCGACCCATCTTCTTCCCCACCTCACAAACGACATAGCCCCTACCGGGCATGGCGCCACACCTTGCTATTTGAATCCCCCTACCGTCCTCCCCCTCAAATCCCCCACTCCCCTCAAACTTGAACCTTCCGGAATCCATGGAGGCCAGCCCTCAAACTTGAACCTTCCGGAATCCCTATCCACCATGAGCCGCCGCGAGCCCACCGCCTCCCTGTTCTGTGACCTCTCCAACCTCCGCATCCATGGACCCAACCCCAATGTTGTACCCCTCTCACCGTAGTTCTTCACCGCCTCCAAATCCCCCTCGAGACTCCCACTTCGACGCCACTCCGATGCTAGAGGCCTCACAATAATGCCCCTACCCCGATGCCCCTTGATCGCCGCCTCCGCATGCTCGAGGTTTACCAATCGTGCTTCGTCTCCAGTGAGGGGGGCGGAGGAGCTGGTGCGTGAGGCGAGCGGTGACTCCTTTTTTCGCGAGCACAAAAGCATTATGCGTGGAGAAGACGAAGTGGTCCGATTCAAGAGAATACAGAGGGTGAGGCCTCGGTATTGTGGGCTAGGTCGCATAGGCAGATGAAATGTCGTGAGGTATTGGTACCCGTTTCCACCTGCCAATTCCATGACCATCCAAACAACGGAATTGAGGGTATCTAATGCCAATGCCAAATTCTAGGCCTCAATACCAACATCCAAACGGGCTATAAAAGTTACACTCTATACTAAAGAAGTAGAGAAACTCCCTCATAGTAGCTTTTTGAACTTTTTTAGAAACTCTCTCCAAGAGGTGCTACTAGAAAAGCTATAGGTCCCCAAACATGGTCTAAGACAATGTAGAAATAGGCAAAGTGGAGAGCTAAACTCTGAGATGACATGGCACAAAGGTGATTGATGATGCAATCAAGCGCGACAACACAGGATGATTGCAATCTAGGGCCTTTAATGTGAACGCCAATGGACCTACCAACGGTCCACTACTACATTCGGATCTTTCATAGCCACGTCGTAACCCCCATCGCAGCCGCATTTCGGCCTCGGCAATAAGCTATCGGCAGTGATGGTCCTAGCCATCACCATTGGAATCTGAGACTGACTATGGTGTACACTACACCGCTGTATTGGCTTATGATCCTTCGTGATAAGGTCCTTACTTCCATCGCATTGGAGCACGACCCGTCAGTGGGTATACACTAACACCGTCGTATTGGCAAATGATCCACCTATGTGGAGGCTATCATCACCATTGTGTGGGCACATCAATCGCTGGTGTAATGGTCACTAGCACCGTCACTTTGTACTTTGATCCGGCTGTCTATGGTGTAGCTTCGCTATCGCTTTGACGGCCGAGATGCCTGTAGAGGTAAACATCATCGTCGCTTCAGCATATGAACCGTTAGCACAAAGGTCATGGTCACCTTTGCCTTGCACCACGATCCACCTTTGATGATCATTTAGTCAGTGTCTGGTTACTAAATGATTCAATGGTGATACACTTTTATCCCTGCCGCATAATACGTATAGCGATGATGTTAGATGTTTGCACCACTAACGACGGTGGTGATAACAAAACAATAAATGGCCCTTAATAGCTTACTGAACACAAAGCATACAGATATAATCATTGCATCCATAAACCATGTTCTTACAATAACAATGGACGCTTACCATAATATCTTTCTCAACTGATGTCCTAACACAAGCGGTACATAGATTGCAAACTAAAGGTACTAATCTCTACAGACTTACATAACAAAACGGCGTAGCTGTGCTCCTCCTATGTGGCACTCCTGCTTGCTAGGAAAAAATAAATATAATTAGTGCATCCTTCAAATTGGTAGGCAATGCACCATGGAACCCCTCTTCTTCCTCCTAGCCAATGCAGGAAAATTGTTCAAAAGCACTCAGACTCCACCTGCACAAAGCAACACAATTAATAATATTCAACACACCATTCCTTCAGTTACGAAGCCCATACTAGCCTATATATAGAATCAAAACAACTACCTACCTGAACAAAGGCATAACATAATTACAACAAAATACAGCATATGCACCTTTACTGCTCTACTAATGACTCCATGAACAATGGAACATAAGGAAGATAGTGAGGTCCACCACTCATACATAATAGTTTCCAGGTACTTCTAGGATAGTCGATGGCCCAGGTAGGGAGGACATGAACTTTACTACGGTTCATGTCATATGCAAGCAGTGATTTGTCCTCCCCAACAAGGAAAATCAAATTCCATTCTAGATGAATTGCAATCACTCTGTAGGTCGCATCACAAACATCGGTACCAATTTCAATATTCTTCTTTCCAAATAGCTCCAGTGTGGTCACCTTATGCTTTAATGTCCATTTACTAGTTCCATAGTCTTCAAGGATCTAGATTGAAAGCTCGTTCCTATTCAAAGTATCAGCAGTACATAAACACAACTAACCCTAAGCTTCATGGATGGAGATTGCATCACCAGTTGGCCTTTGAATTTTCCTCCATGTCTTTCCATCCATATCAATAGCAACTATCTGGGTGAACTCTAGCATGTGCATAAAACCATTAACAAACACACCTTTCCCATATGTGGATACTAAAATACCCTCGCCCCATTCAGATTCTTTAAAGATCCATGCTCTAGTTTTAGATGAGTAGATGTTAACACCTAAGGAGTCCATCATTGATCCCATATTCAAACACATGGAAGTGCGAGGAGACTGTCGGATTGAACCCCAAGCGAGCTGAACCACAAGAATGGTTGCTACCCGGCAGTGGCAACCATTTCTTAGTCACCGGATTACAGACAACATAGCAAAACCCAGAGTACTAGAAGAGGATGAGGCCTCGGGAGCAATTTGAGATCACGACATCCTAAATGGGAAGGGCAAAAAGGACAAGGAGGACTATTCACCGTTGACGCTGGTGAAGTTGCATTTTTATTTCTAGCTATGGTAGAAGAATCCGGGGAGAATATAGGGTAGCTCCTTACGGTACATGGATCCCAAGATGAGGCTATTCTAGGAGCGACAGACACACTTGCAGCTACACAAGGAGCGGGCAGTGAGGCGACTAAGGATGAGGACCAAGACATGGTCTGTGAGGATGGCCACTTTGTTCCTCTTGTTGGGGGCCTCCTTCTCCATCTTGACGAGTGTCTGGTGGAGCAAGGAGGGCGATGGAAGCGGCGGCACTGTCGCCAGAATCAGAGAAGGAGCGACTGTAGAGATGTGTTCGTGAGCTCGTTAATAATCAGATGGAAGCTTCATTCGCACTTAGATGAGTGAAGAAGGGAATAACAATCTAAGAACAATACATAAGGGAAGTGCGAAAGCATTACCATTGCCTTTGCATATTGCGGCATTGAGCTCGAGCGGCGACAACGGTGATGAGTACCAGCCTGGTCACCGGTGGATTTGTGTTGTCTACCTGCCGGTGAGGTGTATCGGTGCGGGGCACTAGCTTGTCGGCGGTGACTGGCGGCTTGCACGCCGCTGAGTAGGGGCGGTCGTGTAGTTTGGCATTGGGGAACAAGTGCAGTGATGAGGAACAACAACACTGAGGAGAAAGATACGATGGGGAGCGCCCTTTGTAAGCAACTATATCAAATGCGGGAGTGCAAATTTCTGCAAAACTTTGTAAATACTTGCAGGAGTGACGCGTAGGACTCACGCGCGAGCTTGAAAATTGAGGAAAGCGGAGGTGAAGGCTATCGGCGGTGATTATTGGAAGATGTTAGCACCTACTAACGATGAACGTGTCATATGGTCTGCGAACTCTAAGGCACACAAATGGAATGTTCAAGTCACAGCAAACAGAGATGAACTTAAAGTAATAACTACTAAATATTATGAACATTTTTATTCAGATTGCAGAGGCATGTTACAATTGAACTACCCACGGGGAGCATAATGAATGATGTCCTTTACATCCACCATGGCCAAGACACCATCGCCACGGCGGAGAACTCGCCGATCAGGTTCTCGCGCTACCGATAGCTCGTTACTCCCGGAAACCCCAAGGCAAATGCAGTACATGGCCACCTCCATGACTGAAAGGTCCTCATATGGCTAGAGGGGCTGAATAGCCTATTTAAACTCTACAAAAACTCTAGAGCAATTTGATTAGTAACACAAATGGCGTAATGCAATTTTGCTCTAGCTCTACAAGGTTTGCAAGCCACCTATCCAACAATTCTAGTTGCTATGATCTCTAGTCACACAAGAGGCTAAGTCACTACTCACTAAGAGCTCTCAACAAGGCTGCACTAAGAGCTCCACTAGATGAAACAAAGCTACCAAGCAAGCTCTCATTTCTAGCTACACTAAAGAGCTTGCTACAACTAGTTTGCAAGAAAGTAATGCAATGAGTAAAGTGATTATACCGCCATGTAGAGGAATGAACCAATCACAATATGATGACAACCAATCACCGGGAGAACTCCAATCACAAGAATGACACATGATTTTTCTCCCGAGGTTCACGTGCTTACCGGCACGCTAGTCCTTGTTGTTTCGACCAACACTTGGTGGTTCGGTGGCTAATAGGTATCACACACCTAGCCCACCACAAGAGGCGCCATAAGAACCTACCCACAAGTGAGGTAACTCATTGACACGAGCAATCTACTAGAGCTACCTTGTGGCTCTTCGCCAAGGAATGTGCAAGACCCCTCACAATCACCGAAGCTGGCCATGAACAATCACCAACACATGCCGAAGCTCC
Source organism: Miscanthus lutarioriparius (assembly GCA_904845875.1). Classification (NCBI taxonomy): domain Eukaryota; kingdom Viridiplantae; phylum Streptophyta; class Magnoliopsida; order Poales; family Poaceae; genus Miscanthus; species Miscanthus lutarioriparius. The sequence continues at coordinate 69,604,290 of CAJGYO010000008.1, forward strand.
ACCGCTGCTCCAAGCCATCTAGGTGGAGGCAACCACCAAGAGAAACAAGAAATTTGTAGCCACAACAATCCCCAAGTGCCACTATATGCAATCACTCAAGCTAATGCACTTGGAATCACTCCCAATCTTACTAGGATGATGAATCAATGATGGAGATGAGTGGGAGGTGTTTGCGTAGGCTCATAAGGATGTCAAATATGTCAAAGTGCCAAGAGCGACACCCCAATATGGCCACAATCTATTTACAAGCCCCCAAGTCTCGAAGAGCTGTTGGGCTATCAAAGGGGCATTGGACGCACTGACCGAACGCCGCCCTGCGTTCGATCGGCTGAGTCCGATCGCACCCCAAGCCACTCCGTGCCTGCCACATCTCCTCCATTTAAATTCGACTGTTGCCACCTCTTTGCGCACACACGACCAACAACCGGACGTGTCTCTCCACTTGACTGGACGCAACACACCCGAGCATCAAGTCAGTTCTAGTAAGGGTCCAGAGCGTGTTTTCTCAACCGGACGCGTTAGGTTCAAGCTGACCGGACGCGCCGGTGAGTCCGGTCTTCACTTCACGTGAACAACACAGCAACGTCAGCATACGTCATCGTTAACCTAACGCGGACCCTGCGCGTCCGATCGCGCCAACTCACCTATTCTGAAAAAGTGACCAGACGCGACGCTAGAGTTAGGTCCAGCATCTGGTCGCTCCTTGGCCTTCTCAGCCAATAGCGCGCCACCGCCTATAATTGACCGGACTCAGCTGCTACCATCCGGTCATAGCGTGGCAGTGTCCGGTCCTCGACCTTCCCCTCCTTTTCTTTTTCTAAGTCCACAACCACTTTGCCTTTGCTTCCAAGTTGCTAACCACAAAGTGTAGAACTTGTATGCACGTGTGTTAGCATTTTACATGGGTCAAAGTTAGCACACTAGGTCCCTAAATGCATATGCAAGAACAATGTCACCTAGTGGCACTCGATAAACTGTTTAGCCAAAGATTTCCCATCTTTATAGTACTTCTATCGATCCTAAATCACTCACACCCTCTATGGTGTCTTGAGTGCCAAAACAAAATCTTATTAGATACCTTTGCCTTGATCTCCTTGGGTTTTGTTTTTTTCTTTCTTCTTTTCCAAGTTGAGCACTGGATCATCATCACATGTGGCCATCTCCTTCACCATGACCATCTTCTAGCTCTATAACTTCGATTGGACCACCTTATCCAAATCACATACTTAGATCAAAGGTTAGTCCTAGGTTTCATCAATTAACCAAAACCAAACTTTCAATCTTCCCCTTTTTGGTAATTGATGACAACCTTTTCACAAAGATATTCAATAAAAGTTTCTTGGATTCATGTTGCTTGCCCAAGCATATTACCATGTGTAAAGGTTATGGACAAGTTTTATAAACCCAATTTAGTAGCATTAGCTCTCCCTACATATGTGCTAAGAGTTTGGATTTGAAAGCTTGCACATATACATGGATTAGGAACTGTGGGGAAGTAATGTCTACCAAATGATGCTAAGGTGTGAAGAATGGACCTTTAAAGCGTGATACCAATCGGAGTTGCTATTTGAACACCATCCTTAGCACCGTAGTTTACTAGATACCACTTGAAAACAAAAGACACTAGATACCTCATGAGATCAACATTAGAAACAACGTTCTAGTACCACTTGTAAAATGAATTCAAGTGTTTAGCTATCCTATACTTGCTAGTTTTCATTACATCAATCATTTTCTATAATCTAGCATACACCACACAAGCAAGGATATTAGAATTTAAAACATGTGCCATGCAAGCAAACATATGTAATGCACATACAAATGCAACATACAAGTTTATGAGCTTGCTACCTCTACTTGTGTGCTTCAAATTTTAATTGATTCCCTTCCTTTATCAAACACCTATTTTTGTGAATTACTTCTCCCCCTTTGTCATCGATGACAACAAAAGGTGAGCTCAAATTTTAGATAGGTTGGGGTGAAACCATGTGAAATGAGGATTATTTTCCCATATTTGGTTCAATCTAGATTACTTGCAAAAGATATTTAACTTGGTTTGATCCAAGGACAAGCTTCTTCACACCTCCAAATAAGGGTTATCTTGTACCATGTTAAGTTAAACACTTATAGCTCATTTTCTAGATTAAACACTAGGTTCACAAGCCCATAAACATGTCATATGCTACCACTAGATCAATTCAAGCATGGAAACAATAGTGGTACCATACGAGCATCAAATTCATTTGATTTTCATGAATGAGTCTAAGACATGTGAGGAATGACTAGATGCACTAAACAAGTCCTTAGCAATGGATGAATGACATATCAATCAATTTTACCTTGCTTTGCTCGAGGGAGAGGCATGTCATATAATGGGGGTGCATCAACACATATTTGAGAAGTCAAGTATATTCAATTCATTCCTTAGCTTGCAAAACCTCTTCTCATCCAGTGGCTTGGTGAAAATATCGGCAAGTTGGTTATCAGTGCCCACACTCTCAATGCAAATGACCCCTTTTTGTTGGTGATCTCTTATGAAATGATGGCATACATCTATATGTTTTGCTCTTGAATGTTGAACCGGGTTGTTGGTGAGCTTGACAGCACTCTCATTGTGACATGGCAATGTCACTTGTTTGAATTTGATTCCAAAGTCACTCAAAGTAGCCTTCATCTAAAGTAGTTGAGCACAACAACTACCGGCTAAAATGTACTCCGTTTCAGTGGTTGAAAGTGCTATATTATTTTGCTTCTTTGATGACTAAGACACAAGTGATCTTTCCAATAATTGACATGTGCCCGATGTGCTCTTTCTCTTAACTTTGCATCCCGCATAATTGGAGTTCGAATATCCAATCAACTCAAATCTTGCTCCTTTGGGATACCACAATCCAACATTTTGTGTATGCTTCAAATACCTCAATATTCTTTGTTGCCTTCAAATGACTCTCTCTAGGTGAGGCTTGAAATCTAGCACACATGCATACACTAAACATCACATCCGGCCTTGATGCGGTCACATAGAGTAGGCTTCCAATCATAGACCGATACATCTTTTGATCCATCATGTTGCCACTAGCATCACTATCCAAGCTTCCATTTCTCCCCATTGGTGTACTAATAGCTTTGCTCTCATCCATGCCGAACTTCTTGAGCATATCTTTGATATACTTGCCTTGGCTCACAAATGTGCCATTCTTCATTTGCTTGATTTGAAGACCAAGGAAGTAACTAAGGTCTCCAATCATAGACATTTCAAACTCACTTGCCATCATCTTTCCAAACTCCTCACAATAATCTTGATTGGTTGATCCAAAGATTATGTCATCAACATAGATTTGCAACACAAATAAGTCATTGCCTAGCTTCTTGGTGAAGAGAGTGGTGTCAACCTTGCCCATCTTAAATCCCTTAGAGAGTAGGAAATCCCTCAATCTCTCATACCATGCTTTTAGTGCTTGCTTCAAGCCATACAAAGCTTTTCTCACCTTGTAGACATGGTTGGGTTTCTTCTCATCTTCAAAACCGGGAGGTTGCTCAACATAGACAAGCTCATTAATGTACCCATTTAGAAATACACTCTTCACATCCATTTGGTACAAATTAATGTTGTGGGCACAAGCATAGGCTAACAAGATTCTAATTGCTTTCAATCTTGCAACTGGGGCATATGTTTCTCCAAAGTCAAGACCTTCAACTTGAGTGTAACCTTGAGCCACTAATCTTGCCTTGTTCCTTACAACTATCCCATCTTGATCTTGCTTGTTCCGAAAGACCCATTTGGTTCCAATCACATTATGATTCTTAGGCCTCTTAACTAACTCTCATACTTGATTTCTAGTGAAGTTGTTTAGCTCTTTATGCATAGCATTCACCCAATCAACATCCAACAAAGCTTCATCTATATTCTTTGGTTCATTTTGTGAGACAAATGAGAAGTGTTCATAAAATGATGCTTTGCACAACTCATAAGTATCACCAATTATGGAGTCCGATGGATGATCTCTTGCAACATTGGTTGGTTGAAGCACTTGTACATGATTGCTTGCACTTTGTTTATCATTTGGTTGAGATGATGAGCTAGCCACTTATTGATCTTGCTCTTTGTCATCACTTGTACTAGCTTGATTTTTATCATAAGAACCACTAGCTTGCACATTTGAGTTAGACATCACTTGATTCTTGTCATCTTCAACTTCAATCACTTCTCTAGGCCTTATATCACCAATGTCCATGTTCTTTATTGCATTGACCAATTGAGTGCCTCTCACACCATCTAGATTCTCATCTTGCTCTTGGGAACCATTTGTTTCATCAAACTCCACATCATGAACTTCCTCAAGAGTACCACTAGCTAAATTCCAAACTCTATAAGTCTTGCTAGTAGTGGAGTAGCCAAGCAAGAAACCTTCATCACATTTCTTCTCAAACTTGCTCAATCTAGTGCCTTTCTTCAAGATGTAGCATTTGCAACCAAAAACCCGAAAGTATGCAATGTTGGGATTTCTATCATTCAAGAGTCCATATGGGGTCTTCTCCTTCAATGGGTGACAACTGAGTCGGTTGCTATAGTAGCAAGCCGTGTTGATTGTTTTGGCCCAAAAGGAATGACTAACATTGTATTCACTCAACATTGATCTTACCATGTCAATCAAAGTTCTATTCTTCCTCTCAACTAGGCTATTTGATTGTGGAGTGTACTTGGCCGAGAATTGATGTTTAATCCCAAACTCATCACACAAATCATCAACTCTTGTATTCTTGAATTCACTTCCATTGTAACTTCTCACTTTCTTGATGGATGTTTCAAACTCATTGTGGATTCTCTTGATGAATGTCTTGAAGGTTGCAAACATACCACTCTTGTTAACAAGAAAGAGTACCCATCATCAACAATCACAAATCCATATTTGTTTCCACCAATGCTAGTGTATGTGTTTGGTCCAAATAAGTCCATGTGCAACAACTCAAAAGCCTTAGATGTGCTCATCATGCTCTACTTAGGATGTGTGTTACCAACTTGCTTTCTAGCTTGACATGCACTACATATCTTATCCTTCTCAAATGTGACATCTTTCAAGCCTTTAACTAGATCATGATTCACCAATTTATTCAATTGTTTCATTCCAACATGACCAAGCCTTCTATGCCATAACCAACCCATGCTAGACTTAGTGAGCAAACATGTTGACAATTAAGCTTCTCAAGCATTGAAGTCAACCAAGTATAGATTCTCATATCTAAATCCTTTGAATATCAAGTTAAAGCCATCTACACTTATGATCCCTACATCATCCACACCAAAAATGCACTTGAAAACAAGATCACAAAGTTGGGCTACCGACAATAGGTTGAAGTTCAAGCTCTCTACTAGTAGCACATTAGAAATGCTCAAGTCATTGGATATTATAATCTTACTAAGACCTTTGACCTTGCCTTTGCCATTGTCACCAAATGTGATACTATCAATCCCATTGCTATCATTTGCACTAATTGAATTGAACATTCTTGAATCACGGGTCATGTGTTGTGTGCACCCACTATCAAGCACCCAATACCTTCCTCCGGCTTCATAATTGACCTACAAAAGAAGATCAATTCCTTTTAGTACCCAAACTTGCTTGGTGCCTTAAAGGTTAGTCACTAAGGTCTTTGGTACCCAAATGGCCTTCTTCTTTGGGCCCACAATTGGTGTACCAATGAACTTAACCTTCACACCGTTGGCACCCTTAACAAGCATATAACAAGAATCAAATCTAATTGAGGATACATTAGGTTGCTTGTTCTTGTTAGTCTTGCAATATTGCTCTATGTGCCCAACTTGCTTGCATCTATTCCAAAACCGATTATTGCCTTCATAAAGCTAGCTTCGAGAGTGACAAAGGTTGCTTTGCCTTTCTTGGGGGTTGTTGGCACTTCTTAGCGCAATCACCAAGTGTGGAGCTTTTAAGTCCATCATCGACAACGGCATAAAAAATGCCTATTGGTATTTCTTAGCACCATCACTAAGATTGAGTTAACCTTAGCAACGCCGCCAAGAAACATCAACTACGATAGTTCTTAACGATTACATAAAATATCTGCAAGCGCATGAATCTATCATTGTAGCATTTCACTCAGAAGTATTCAGGGCATCGTTATTTATATTTTCCCAAAGGAGGGCAGGGTGTAAGAGTCTAGCATGAGCATGAACAAGATTACATACTTGCATGAGCAAACCAATAGTTCATGACAGGGGTAAAATGGTATATCAAGGATAGTGGACACACACCTAGGCCAACCTCAAGGATAAAAGGAAAACAAACAATAAAAGAATGTTCCTACATGGAGCCAGTATGTTCTAATATAACCATGCAAAGAACAGTTAATGATCATATAAGTTATATGACTAGAGTTAGAACTAAGTTTAAGATGGACGGGGAGATCTTTGGGACCTGGTGTGCCAGCGTATGGGAGACTTTAAGACTCCTAGACAGTACCCAAACATGGGGGATTACAAGGGATGGATAGGGCTATCACCACCTATCGCCTACCCCTCAACCAGGGGCACCGTCATATCTGAAAGTTCCTATCCACCCGAGCACCACGCCCGTGTATAAGGAAACTACCCATATCCCCTTGGAACTCTGACCCTACGGATCGACAAGCAAGAATATGGGCAAACCCAAAGGAACGACAAACCGCCACCTCATCCCTAGCTCTACTTCTACTCATACAAGTCATATGAATGGTTAAGCATAAAGTTGAACATGTTAAGATCATAACACAAACTATATGCTAGTTCATATATCATGATTATAACAAGACAACTATACTCTAGTTCATATGCACTACTATATTGAAGATATGAGAGCGTGACTTTGGAAGAAATTCTCTTTGTATTCATACCAAGCTTTCTCTATTTTATTCCAAGGAGCCAAGCCCTCCTTGATAGATCTTGCTACCTCCAAACTACTACTAAGAACTAAAGATTACAAGTAGAGAGGTGAGGTGTGTAGCTCCAAAATGTTGTGTGTGAGAGGTGAGCACTAGCCCTCTATTTATACATGCTTCAAGTCGGTTTGGCATAGATAAAATAGGAAACCGCCTATGCATGCCTCCATGCAACCACTGGAGCAAGGTGGGCCTGAGAGGCGGTGCTAGGGTGCGGGCGCCCCCTGGTGCGGCCGCACCAGGGCTGGCCTCGCTGGCCACCGCCTTGCTCTGGTGGGTTGCTGGCTGGGCCTGGGTTGCTCCCTCGGTGGTGCTCGGCCCAGATAGTGCACGAAGGTGGGCTTTTGCTTGGCTCTTTAGTAATTGGTTGCATGAATCTGCTTTATGCTTTGCCTGATTGCGCCTTTTATTCAAATATAGTCCTGCAAAACATGTTTCTTCCAATACAATTGGAACTAGGTCAATAGTATATGCATATGTGTCAAAAGTTTGTTTGTTTCTCCTGTTTTGGATATTAATTAACAGTCAGAATTGATCGTTAGTGACCCCAACATATCCCCCAAGCTTAACCTTTGCTCATCCTGAGCAAATAGCTAAGTACTTGATTGTTGATCAGGAGTTGCTACTATGCCGAATATATTTCATAAGTGCCATGCCAATAACAAAGTATTCTTCCATAATTCAAATAAGTCGGCATTTTTATCCACCCTTTACCATGATCCTTGTGGGGCGTATAGCCTTTTCAAGTTCTTGGGTGGTTGTAAGATAGAACGGTTATAACAAAATCATCAATCATTCATTCTTTGATCAACCATCTATCCGGAGGTTTTATAAATTTTGCAAAATAAAATGTAAGTTTCCCAAATGATTCTCTCGATCAGTCAATGTGTATGAAACCTCACCAAGGCATTTTGATTTTTGCCTTCTTTTCATATCATACCATAAAAGGCTTTTTGAGTGGAGTTTTTCGTAGGTACGAAAGTGGGGCATACTTACATCACATATTTTGCTAAGTCAAAGACCAGACCTCAAGGAGATGCAAGTCATACACTTTGATCAAGACGTGCAAGTGTGGAATTTTTATAAAGTTCCTATTTCTAAAATATTTTTTGTACTCCTTTGAATCATGAATCTCTCTCTTTTTGGATGAATGTCTTTTTATTTGAAAGTATGGGCTATCTTTATTTTCTTCTTTCTTTTCCTTTTCTTTTCTTCATGTTCTTTGACATGCATTTTTTCCTCTTTTGCTCTTTGGCTTGGATATTTTTTCTTTTTCTCTTCCCTTTTTTAGTATAGCCCATTCTATTCTTTTTGGCATATGAAATTTTTGAGAGAGAGACACATGATAAAGTGAATGGAGTAATTATTTGGTGGACGAAAAACATGTTTTTGCATAACTCTTAGTGTAAGAGTCAGCAATTTTATTTGTAGGTGTGCGTGTGTCTTGATCATGGGTGCATGACGAGAATCTCAACAAGGATCATAACAATTTGACAAAGCTCAATGTAATAACAGGTAGCATATGACTAAGGTTTGAATTTTGAATCATGTCATATGGCCTTGATAGGTATTTATAATTATTGAGGAACTTTTATATTTTAGTATTTTTGAAAATAAAATCTTTGGATGTCAAGTCCCTCTTAGAACAAAGTCATAGCAAATTCTATTTGTACCATATCATAACCCACAACAACTTAGAAAAGGAGCATGCATTTGCAACCCACAAGTTTTTCAAGTTTTAGGATGAGACATTTTTAGCCAACAAACTTAAATCTTGGGGAATACTAAGTTATAGCCTAGGCATAGATGAATTATAGATAGAGCAACTATTCATCATTTCAACATAAGAGAAACTAAACATTTCTTAAACACATATGAGAATGGAATTTATATTTTTGGTGTTTTTATCATTTTTATTTTTTTTGGAATTTTTAATTTTTAGATTTTTTAGATGCTAATAAATAAATAAATGTAGAAAATAAATGCAAAAATTAAAAAAATGTGAAAAGATACAAGGTACCTCTACAGGGTTCTCCCCAAACTAGCTCAAGGCCTATGGTTCGAGATGGATTGGTGATGACTCTAGGGTAGATTATTTTATTTTATTACATATTTTTATATGATTTTTATTCCACCCATGTTTTATACTCAGCAGTTTTAGTTCAATGATCAAACTGGACATCATATTTAGTTTGATCAAGGTAGGCTAATCAACCTAAGCACCATGCTTATTTTGAAAAGCCTTATGAAAGTATGATCGTTGAAAATCATACTTCAAACCAAAACATTTTCTTGGGTGGTGTGGGAACAACCTTTGGTTTTTTTCTTCTTTTGTTTTGGGTTGTTCTTCTTCAGCTCCGGCCTCTTTTGCTTTCCTTATTTTTCTTGATGAGGCTCTCCACCAGTTGAGGTTGTATCTCAACCTCTTTTATTCCTTGTGAGTTTGGCCCATACTTGATACGAATCATGGAGTATTGCTCCCGTCTAGGCCAAAAGTCAAACTTTTCTTCCTTGCCATTGATGTTGAAGCGGATTTCTCTGGCTCCAACATCAATCTACGCTCCCACAGTGCTTAGGAAGGGTCATCCAAGGATGAGGGTGACTCCTTTGTTGTTTCCATGTCTAGCACCACAAAGTCAACAGGGACGAAGTATCCCCGAATTTTCACTGAGATATCTTTGGCAATCCCTACCGGATAGCGAACCATTGAGTCGGCCAGCTGGTGCATCATTGGCGTAGGTGCTAAGTGTGTGAAGTTCAACTTGTCAAACATGACTTTGGGCACGCTGACGCTAGTCCCCAAGTCACACAAGGCATGATCCAACTGCTGGGTGCCAATGGAACATGTGATGGGCACCCAGGGTCCTTTTTCTTTTCAGGTAGATGGTTAAGTATAGCAGCGCTACACTCTTCCGTCAGCTTGACAACTTCTGTGGATGGCAATGGTCGCTTGTTGTTGATGATGTCTTTGTGTACTTTGCGTAAGAGGGTACATGTAAGACGTTCATTAGTGAGACGCTTACATGTATCTTCTCTATCATCTCAACAAAACGAGTGAATTGCTCGTCCACGGCTTGTTTTCTATTTCTGGTGGGAAACGACAAGTAGTTGGTGTTGATGAAGTCTTGCGGTGCCATTTCCTCCTCTTTGCAATCCTTTTGCACTTTTGTTGCTAAAGAAGAGCCTTCCTCTTGTTGCCCTTATGCTTTTCCTATTTTATTGTTAGGATTTGGTGGATCACGAGTGGACATACCACCCCTCGTGGTCACCGCATTAACTTTTTCAAAAGAATTCTCGGGTTACCCCAGGATTTTCCCTTCATTATTAATAGGTAAAGCAACAACAATTTGAGCTAACTGTGTCTTGATCGTTTTATTAAAGCTCAGTTGATTTTTAATAGAGGAAGATAGGTTTTCAAGTTTTGAATTAATATTTCAATCATTTTATCATTAAACATAAGCTTTTTAGTAATATTTTCATTAATTTTTGCTTGACCTAAAACTAGGTCTTTCAAGGAAGGTTGATTCGAATTGTAATTTGAGTTAAAGTTTGAATTACCACCTTGTAGGTGGGACTGATTGTTCCACCCATTATCGTTACCTTATCAAAACTCGTTGTTGATATAAGATGCTTCTTCATGGGTCTCGCGGCAGTCATTCCCCAAGTGTCCGACTTCTCCACAGACCTCGCAAGTCATTTGCAAGTCTGTGGCCTGAACAGTGGCCTTCATGGCTTCCTTCTCGTGGGCCCTTTTGTTCAATCTTTTCAGTAACAAATCTATTTTTGTGGCAAGCATATCCGCCTCCTTCATGGTATGTATGCCTTTTGTTGTTTTTGTTCTCCCCCCAGCTTTGATTGGCCACCATCTTTTTAATGAGAGTCGTGGCTCCATCGATGGTGAGGGAGAGGAACGCTCCTCCAGCAGCGGCATCCATGTGCCCCTTCGACATGGGTGTGAGCCCCTCATAGAAGTTTTAGAGCACGAGCTAGTTTTCTATTCCGTAGTGTAGGCAGGCTTGGATGTAATCCTACAGCCTCTCCCACGCCTCGGGGTTGGATTCTAGTGAAGTTTTCTAGAAGTTTGAAATTTTCCCCCTTAGGGCATTGGTTTTGCCCATGGGGAAAAAATTCACGATGAACGGCGCGGAACATTTGTCCCATGTACTGACAGCTTCCTTCTTCTCGTAGAACCATTTTTCACCTTCCCCGTAAAGGAGAAGGGAAACAGACAGAGCCTTATGCTAGCTGGTGCGACGTCTTTGATGACGATGGTGTCGTGTAGCTCCAGGAAGTGTTGTAAGTGTGCACTTGCATCATCGCTTTGCAAACCACAGAATTGGTTTAACTGCACCATCATGATCAGACCAGTGCACAGCTCGAATTTTCTAGCTCCCGTGTTGACAGTGGGCCCAACGGGCACATTGGCACAGCGGGGGTGTAGTCGCGAAGTGTCTTGGCCATAGCAGTAGTAGCGGATGGTGTGGAGCTGACTGGTTGACTTGTCAATGGAGTAGCGGAGGAAGAAGCAGTACAGGACCTGTTCTTCCTTAGGAGCACCTTTGGATTTTCTATGTAGTTATCCGGTAGGTCGAAACCACTCATACACTATTCAGTTTTCATCCACAACAGGAAGAAAACAAGCAGAATTATCCTACATAAACTATGGCTACCATTATATGCATGTGATCATGATCATGTCCTACTAGATTCTTTAACCTATGCTTTCCTCGGCAACGGCACCAGAAATACTTGTTGGCATTTCTTAGCGCAATCACCAAGTGTGGAGGTTTTAAGTCCATCATCGGCAATGGCGCTAGAAATGTCTGTTGGTATTTCTTAGCACCATCCATAAGATTAAGTTAACCTTAGCGACGCCGCCAAGAAACACCAACTATGATAGTTCTTAATGATTACAGAAAATATCCACAAGCGCACGGATCTATAGTTGTAGCATTTCACCCAGAAGAATTCAGGGTATCGTTATTTATATTTTCCCAAATGAGGGCAAGGTGTAAGAGTCTAGCATGAGCATGAACTAGATTACATACTTGCATGAGCAAACCAATAATTCATGGTAGGGGTAAAAACGGTATATCAAGGATAGCGGACACACATCTGGGCCAACCTCAAGGATAAAAGGAAAACAAAGAATTAAATAATGTTCCTACATGGAGCCAACATGTTCTAATATAGCCGTGCAAAGAACAGTTAATGATCCATCAACACCTGCCACCTACCCCTCAATCGGGGGGCACCGTCATATCCGAAGGTTCTCGTGCACCCGAGCACCATGCCCGTGTACAAGGAAACTACCCATATCCCTCCGGGACTCCGACCCTACGGATCGACATGCAAGAATATGGGCAAACCGAAGGAACAACGAACCACCACCTCATCCCTAGCACTACTTCTACTCATACAAGTCGTATGAATGGTTAAGCATAAAGTTGAACATGTTAAGATCATAACACACAAGCTATATGCTAATTCATATATCATGATTATAACAAAACAACTATACTCTAGTTCCAATGCACTACTATATTGAAGATATGAGAGCATGACTTTGGAAGAAATTCTCTTTGTATTCATACCAAGCTTTCTCTCTTTTCTTCTGAGCCAAGCCTTCCTTGATAGATCTTGCTACCTCCAAACTACTACTAAGAACTAAAGATTACAAGTAGAGAGGTGAGGTGTGTAGCTCCAAAATATTGTGTGTGAGAGGTGAACACTAGCCCTCTATTTATACATGCTTCAGGTCGGTTTGGCGTAGATAAAATAGGAAACCACCGAAAACCACCTATGCATGCCGCCATACAACCGCCAGAGCAAGGTGGGCCTGAGAGGTGGTGCTGGGGGTGCGGGTGCCCCCTGGTGCGACCGTAGTAGGGCTGGCCCCGCTGGCCACCGTCTTGCTCTGGTGGGTTGTTGGCTGGGCCTGGGTTGCTCCCTCGGTGGTGCTCGGCCTAGATTGTGCACGAAGGCGGGCTTTTGCTTGGCTCTTTGGTAATTGGTTGTGCAAATCTGCTTTACACTTTGCCTGATTGCGCCTTTTGCTTGGTTTTCCACTTGTATTCAAATGTAGTCCTGCAAAATATGTTTCTTCCAATATAAGTGAAACTAGGTCAATAGTATATGCATATTATGTGTCAAAAGTTTGTTTGTTTCTCCTATTTTGGATATTAATTGGTGGCTAGAATTGATCGTTAGTGACCGTCAACAGGGGTGTAGCCTAATCCCTCTTTGTTGAGAGAAAATCTTTGGCTACCCAAGCACTTTAGCAAGCGGGCATCTCCACCATAGGCATTGCCTAAGGCACAAGTGAGCTCATTCACCTCCTTCTTGAGGGTCTCAGTTTCCACCATTAGTGAGGCATCACAAGTGAAACTATCACTTAAAGGTGAAGTAGAAGTGGTAGTGCTACAAGAAGGGTTAGTGGGAGCAACAATAATGGGCTTATAAAAAGATTCATCAAGAATATCACATGTTAGTCCCACATCACAAGACACAATCACTTGCTCCTTCTTGGCTTCCTCCTTGACTTGCTCGAGGAGAGAGGAGTGAGCTTTTTCAAGCTTAGTGTGCGCATTGCCAAGCTCCTTATGGTCTTCCCTTAAACTCTCATGAGAAGCATTGAGCTCATCAAAGGATCGCTTGAGAGCTTTGTGTTCTTTCCGTAATTCTTTGCACTTCTTTCTCTTCATCTCAAGACATGTGTGGGCATTCTCCAACATGTCCATGAGAGCTTCCTTGGAGTTCTCCTCATCATCATTATTATTATCACTCCTACAATCATCACTTTCACAAGCATCATCATCACTTTTATCATATTTTACCTTGGTAGGCTTTGCCATGAGACAAGTTGATGAAGTGTCGAAGATGGAAGGCTTGTTGTTGATGGTTATGCTTGCAAGTGCTTTCTTTTTGGATTTCTTGTCATCATCACTTAAGTCATCATCCTCTGAAGAAGCATCACTATCCCATGTCACAACATAGCCGCCATCTTTCTTTTTCTTTTGGAAGGTCATCTTTTTCTCCTTCTTCTCCTTCTCCTTCTTTTGCTTCTTCTTCTCATCCTCATCATTGTCACTATTGTAGGGACAATCCGCTACAACATGGTTTGGGCTCTTGCAATTGTAGCATCTTCTCACATATTCTTTGCTCTTGTTGTTGTCTCTTCTTTTTCTTGCACCATAGCCCTTCTTCTTCGTGAATCTTCCAAACTTGCGCACAAAGAGAGCCATGGCCTCATCATCAATGTCACTAGCATCTTCATCATCACTTGATTCTTCTTTCTTGGACTTGCCTTTGTTCTTGGATGATGAGCTAGCCTTGAATGCTACACTCTTCTTCTTCTTGTCTTCATCCTTCTTCTCATCTTGATCAATCCCTTCTCTTTCCACATGGTATGTCTCTTGTGTCATGACATCACCTAGTACTTGGTTGGGAGTTAGTTGCTTCAATCCTCCTCTTATGATAACATTCTCAACATCTCAAAATCTTAGAGGTAAGCACATCAAGAACCGATGAGACATATAATCATCATTGATCTTCTCACCCAAAGCCTTTAAGTCATTGACAATACTTGCAACCAATGAAACATCTCTAGAATGCTCTCATCATCCTTCATCTTGAAGCTTGTCAACTTGTCCTTGAGGATATATAGCTTGGCACTCTTGACCACTGGTGTGCCCTCATATGTTTCCTCCAATCTCTTCCACACCTCACTAGCTCTATCACAATCCTTGATTTGCTCAAACACCTTAGAATCAATGGCGTTGTAGATGGTGTTGAGAGCTATTGTATTGCATTGCTTGTTGGTCTTGTCTTGGTTGGTGAGATTGTCGGGATCAATGATAGCATAATCATTCTCGGTCACATCCTACACTTGATCATTGATTGAACCAAGATACATCTTCATCTTTCTCTTCCAATAATCATAGCATGTGCCATCAAAGAACAGTAGTTTATCCCCCACATGGTTGAACACAACTTGAGGCATCTTTTGACACCGATGTTGTTAAGCCTTCAATCAAACGGTGACCACGGCTTTGATATCACTTGAAAGGTCGTAATATGGCTAGAGGGGGGTGAATAGCCTATTTAAACTCTACAAAAACTCTAGAGCAATTTGATTAGTAACACAAATGGCGCTCTAGCTCTACAAGGATTACAAGCCACCTATCTAATAATTCTAGTTGCTATGATCTCTAGTCACACAAGGGGCTAAGTCACTACTCACTAAGAGCTCTCAACAAGGCTACACTAAGAGCTCCACTAGATAAAACTAAGCTACCAAGCAAGCTCTCATTTCTAGCTACACTAAAAAGCTTGCTACAACTAGTTTGCAAGAAAGTAATGAAGTGAGTAAAGTGATTATACCGCTGTGTAGAGGAATGAACCAATCACAATATGATGACAACCAATCACCAGGAGAAATCCAATCACAAGAATGACACGATTTTTCTCCCGAGGTTCATGTGCTTGTCGGTACACTAGTCCCCATTATATCAACCAACACTTGGTGGTTCGGCGGCTAATAGGTATCACACACCTAGCCCACCATAAGAGGCGCCTCAAGAACCTACCCACAAGTGAGGGAACTCAATGACATGAGCAATCTACTAGAGCTACCTTGTGGCTCTTCATCAGGGAAGGTGCAAGACCCCTCACAATCATCGAAGCCGGCCACGAACAATCACCAACACATGCCGAAGCTCCTCCGCTGCTCCAAGCCATCTAGGTGGAGGCAACCACCAAGAGAAACAAGAAATCCACAGCCACAACGATCCCCAAGTGCCCCTATATGCAATCACTCAAGCAAATGCGCTTGGAATCACTCCCAATCTCACTATGACGATGAATCAATGATGGAGATGAGTGGGAGGTGTTTGTGTAGGCTCATAAGGATGTCAAGTATGTCAAAGTGCCAAGAGCGACACCCTAAGACAGCCACAATCTATTTATAGACCCCCAAGCCTCAAAGCGTTGCTGCTGCGTCCGATTGGCTGAGTCCGATCACACCCCAAGTCACTCTGCGCCTGCCATGTTGCCTAAATTTAAATTCAACCGTTTCCGCCTCTTTGCGCGCGCACCAGCCAACAACCGGACATGTCTCTCCACTTGACTGGACGCAACACGCCCAAGCGTCAAGTCAGTTCCAGTAAGGGTCCAGAGCACGTTTTCCTCGACCGGACGCGTTAGGTCCAAGCTAACTGAACGTGCCGGTGAGTCCGGTCTTCACTTCGTGACGAACAACACAGCTATGTCAGCATACATCATCATCAACCTGACGTGGCCCCTACACGTCTGATCATGCCAACTCGCCTATTCTGAAAAAGTGACCGGACGCGATGCTAGAGTTAGGTCCAGCGTCTGGTCGCTCCTTGGCCTTCTCAGCCAACAGCGCGCCACCGCCTATAATTGACCGGACTCAGCTGCTACCATCCGGTCAGAGCATGGCCAGCGTCCAGTCCTCGACCTTCCCCTCCTTTTCTTTTTCAAGTTGCTAATCACAAAGTGTAGAACTTGTATGCATGTGTGTTAGCATTTTTCAAAGCATTTTACAAGGGTCAAAGTTAGCACACTAGGTCCCTAAATGCATATGCAAGAACAATGTCACCTAGTGGCACTCGATAAACTGTTTAGCCAAAGATTTCTCATCTTTATAGTACGTCTATCGATCCTAAATCACTCACACCCTCTATGATGTCTTGAGTGCCAAAACAAAATCTTATTAGATACCTTTGCCTTGATCTCCTCAAATTTTATTTTCCTCTTTCTTCTTTTCCAAGTTGAGCACTTGATCAACATCACATATGGCCATCTCCTTCACCATGACCATCTTCTAGCTCTACAACTTGGATTAGATCACCTTGTCTAAATCACACACTTAGATCAAATGTTAGTCCTAGGTTTCATTAATTAACCAAAACCAAATTAGGGCTTTTAATGACCCACGGTGGCATGGTGCAGAGGCGGTCTGCCAGGGTCCTCCCCGCAGGCGTAGGAGGCGAAGGCACGCGAACGGCGTTGCCTGCTGCCGCGTGGAGGTCCTAGTAGCACCTGTTGCTCTTGGCCACCATCCGGGGGAGCACGGGCGTTGTCCTTGGCTACCTGGCGAAGACGGATTGCCTCCACCGCCTCGCCCTACGCGGTGATGAGCTGCTCCTAGATGGCTGAAAATGAGACAAGAAAACGCTATAACTGAAGACACGATGTCGCACGTAGTGAAAAAGCAAGATTATATCGTGACGAATGCCTTACCAGCGAGGCGTGCCTAGGCCTCGGCGGCGACAAGCTCTGTCGCGGTCGTTTCTTGCTTCGCGGCGACAACGGAGAGGCGTAGCCAGTCTGCCTCCTGGCTCTCCTCACGGAGGGCAAAGGCGGCCACGTCTAGCCGCCCCACCAACTCAAGGACATCATCCACCGCCCCGTCATCGAAGGAGGAGATAGCCAGAAACAGGGATCGGCTCTTCGGTGGCGGTGCCGCCGAGCTGCCCTCCCCGTCCAGTCGTAGCATCACACAAATATGGGGACGAGCAGGGACAACCTCCGGTGACTCTTCCATTGGGCGCTTCGTTGCCCGGTCCGCCATTGGATGAGATCTGTAAGATGGGGTGTCGAGGCGGAGCGTCGGACGAAGAAGATAGAACGAGAAGATAATTACTGTAACGAGTTTAGAAAATGAATCGTGTACTTGCTTCCCCACCTTAGCCTCTGCTTTTATAGAAGGATGGGCAAGATAGGCCCTCTTCGATTGCACTGAGCGAGAGCAGGAGTTAAGGCAAGGCCACGTCTCGCATGATCTTAGTGGAGCACGCTTCTCCCGACGGAAGTAATAGTGATGGAACAGTGTTGGAGGTTGGATGAAGAAAATGTCTCGCACTATCTTAGTGGAGCATGCTTGTCCTAGTGGAAGCAATGGTGATAGAACGGTGTTGGAAGTTGGATGAAGAAAATTGACTCGACCACGCGGCTCGGCCCCTCTAGCGCTAACCACGCGATTTGGGGGAGACGAAGTGACAAACCGCTAGCCTATTTTATTCTTATCGACTGCTTTGAATTATCTTTTGTAATGGCAGAGGTGGGTAATTTACATGCAAAATTAGAGGCTTCACACGGTTTACGCGGTTCAAACGGTTTACACCATTGGGGCCTCTAATTAGCAATCATAAGATAGTAAGATAAGATTCTTTCATTCTGAATTTTTGTTGCATTTTCATACACGGTTTACATGATTCACACGGTTTGGAGGATGACGATTGACTTCCCCGAGACGTTCGACATCCCCGCGCCACTAAATCTTTAAGAATGGAGCGGTCATAAAATCCCAAGAGGGTTTTTTGGAACTCACCTTGCTCTGCTCCGATCCCTCTCATCCTCAGTGCTCCGCTCTGCCGTGATGTCGCTCTCCGGCCCAAGGATCCATCTTTTGCCATCGTTGCGCGTGTCCTCGTTCCATGGAGAAGCTCCTAACGGATGTGGCTGTTGAGATTGCTAGCTGCGTCGCTGCGGCTGTAGCGGATCCCATGGAAGATCTTGGCAGCCTGCGGGTAACCTGTTCACAGATGCGTATGGTATGTGGCGACGTCGTAGTGGGACGGAGCATACCACTGCAGCGGGTACTGCTGCGTGGGATCCAACGTGGGACCTAGGACTGGTTCTACGACCACGAGTACCGCACCTAGCTCATCGCCAGGCTTGCTAGCGTCGGCAACCCGGAGGCCTGCTTCTACGTTGGGATGTGCACCGTCTTCATGGAAGACTGCAGCATGCTCATGCCGTGGCTCGACATTTGATTCCCTACGCTTTGCGATCTAACACTAACGCTGAATCACCGTATGAAATGGAGACGGGAGATGCAATAATGACAATTTGCAAATACAGCAAAGCAATTTGCAAATAAACCAAAGCAACTTCCACCCCAGCATCATCTCAGTGAGGTGCTTTATCTCACGTCTATGTAGCCAAGACAAATAGTACGACACTTCAAAAAATAGAGTAACAAGCATCACAACCATTTAGTTATTAATTATTTTTAAGGTAAAAACTCTATATAAACGACATAGTAACAATCATCACAGCAATTTCATTGATGACTTCAGTTACATTCTACAGTTGTACAATAACAAAGACATATCGAAGACTACTGGTTGTATAATAACAAAGACCTATCGAGTACAGGTATATCCTATAGTCGAGTCTGGAGACAGGCAGTGCAAGCTAAGGACAAGGCAGCACCTCGCAAAACTTCCACTAGCATCTCAATGAAGGAAATCAATTTTTGTCCACCTTTCTTGTGTAGTGACTTCCTTGTCGATTAGGATATGGTGGTGCTCACGTTTCGATTCCTCATACCGAACAGCAGGCTTGAAAATGGGAACACAGAGCTATTCAAGAAAGAGAAAGAAAAGATGAGGTGAAACTTCCACTAGTATCTGCACCTCTCACGGTCAAGAGAGAGAGCAAGAAGAAACTTGTGAGAGAATATATGGGTGGGTTGAGAGAAGGCTACAAAGATCCTTATTGTTGGTCTCTAAGCGAACCCTCTTAATAACAAAACTTCCACTAGCATCTAGATCGAGCAGCCCCTGCTGCGCTAGATGCCGATAGTACCTAATCTTGAAGGCCTTCTCCTAACGCCGCTGCTGCCGCCGGAGGAGTTAGAGAAGGAGCGCCATAACTATGAAGAAAATATAGATGATTAGCTCAAGAGTTTTTTTTCTGTATCTATCTGTATCTAGGGAGGAAGAAGTTAAACAGTTAGAGAAGGAGCGCCATAGCCCAGCACACGGTGTTATTGATAACAGTAATTAATAAAAGAAATAATAAACGCACGGAGAGCAAGGTATTGGTGCGAGGTGCTCCCTGTCGGTTGGCCGCCTGCGTCTGCGTCTGCGTCTGCCTTCCTCTTCCAGGCTTCTCCAGCCGCGTCGCCCCCGAGCGATAAGCATCCACGACGACGCCCCAACAGAATACTCTACAAAAGAACCACAGGTCACGAATGGATAGGTAGATCGCTCGAAGCGATTGAATAATAATCGGGCTCCGGCAATTCCTACCGCGGTTCGGTAGCTGCTGCCTTGGATCGGATCGGTTTGGATCGGCGCCGGAAGAGGAGAGGAGGCGGCGTGGGGGGTTCGGGGCCTGCCTCGCATGCCGCCGGGCCGCCGCCCATGTCCCGCATGAAGCACTTGCTACGCAAGCTCCACCTCGCCGGGGGCCCCGCCGGGGGCGGGGGCGCGGCGCCCGACCACCACCGCCCGAGGCACCGCCGCTCGGGGCACCCGCCGCCGCCGCCGCCGCCGGGGGCGGCGGCGGTCGTCATCGCGGCGGGGGCCCCCGAGCCGCCACAGCCGGCGGTTACTCCCGCCGCGGCTGTGTCGGTGTCGGTCGCCCCCGCGGCGGCGGAGGAGCCCAGGGGGCTCGAGGCGGAGGCGGCCACGACGCGGCTGGAGGAGGACTACCAGGTGCGGCTCGCGCTCGCCATCTCCGCGTCCGACCACGCGGGGCTCGTCGACGCGGACTCCGTCCAGATCCGCGCGGCCGAGCTCATCAGCCTCGGGACCGCCGCCGGCTGCGGGCCCCACGACCGGAGGCCCGCGGAGGCCCTCTCCGCGCGGTACTGGAACCACAGCGTCGTCAACTACGACGAGCAGCTCCCCGACGGCTTCTACGACGTCTGTGGCGCGCAGCTGCATCCCGGCTTCCAGGCCAAATTCCCCTCGCTCGTCTACCTCAGGGCGGTCCCGCCTGGGTGCGATGTCGCGTTCCTGGCCATCTTGGTGGATCGGGAGCACGATCCTGCCCTAAAACGACTGGAAGATAGGGCTGCTCAGATTGCCGCACAGACTAGGGCACGGCACGGTGGTGCTGCTTCAGCTGAGCTTGCACAGAAGATTGTGGGTCTCATTGTTAATGCGATGGGCGGTCTAGTTGAGGATGCTGATGGTATGAACAGGGAATGGAGCATCAAGAGCCGCGAGCTCTCTCTCCAGCTAAACAGTGTCGTTCTTCCACTTGGTTCACTTCGGGTTGGGCTGTCACGGCACAGATCACTGCTATTTAAGGTTAGTGACTTAGCATCCTGCATCATCTTTATGTTTAATCTGATATTTATCTTATGATGTTATTAGATAGCAAAAGAGTGTAGGGAAGGATGCTAATAGTTTCCATCTTGTCATATGATTATATCTGGATCGTTAACATATGACACTGCACAATAGTTTGGTGCTTTGTGCACAGCTATTGTCGTTCATATACATTCACTCTTTCCAATCTTTCTATTTGAATGTTAGATTACCCGCGGAAGATTCAAGACAAAAGAATAGAACTTTAACTGTGATTTAAGAAACTTAGAATTGGTTTCTCAGAACTTACGATTGACCCTTTGTGTATATCTTTTTTAAACATTGTCCTACTCACGCTGAGAACTTACAATTTGAATGTAATCTTTTCAAATAGGATTGCATATAACTGGGCATTCAAACTTTGGGTTTAAGAATTTAAAATAGTGGGATAGAAAGTTTTTTCAAACCAAGTTATGTCCCAAGGTTGGTAGCTTCCATTTGTGGCTGCCCGATTCTAGTTTAGTCAGTGAGTTGATTCAGCCAGTGTATGGTGGCTTCTGACTGCTCTTTGGTCAGTGATGGTGGACTGAGATGATAAGGTTGCAGTGGCTGTGCTAAATTATCAGCATTGTTGGCGTTGACATTTGGGACTTAACATGAGCGCATACAAAAGATGTTTGAGAATGAGAATGGCGAAGAATAGTGTATTAGTGGACATCCAGACATTCTCCTATGTGTTCTTTGTGTCATTCTGTGGCCATGGCCCCGCAATCATAATTGTCGTGCAGGATTGATGTTACTTGTAGAAGGTTTGAACACATCATGTTTTGTGTTCTTAGCTTTGTTGCTAGAAGCACTTCTAGTTATGATTTTTAATGGTTAATGGTGTAGCACTAACGTGTGGCAGTTGAGATAATTTATTTAAGTCCTATGTTGTAGTCAACTCAGGAAGCCAGCCTATTTTGTCAATTTGCACCTGTGGATTGTGTATTTGTGACACCAGATTCATAATCAAAGGGTTTCTCCATAAAATTTATTTGATTGCTTAAAAGTAGGGATTTGTGTAGGACTGTCTACCACAGAGCGCCAGTCCGCCAGATACATAACCGAAGGGTTTCTCTAAAAAAATGTATTTGATTGCTTAAAAGTAGAGATTTGGGTAGGACTATATATACCACAGACACCAATTAACCAAATTGTTTTCAGGTACTTGCTGACCGAGTTAACCTACCATGTAAGCTTGTGAAAGGAATATGTTATACCGGAACAGATGAAGGAGCTGTTAACTTGGTCAAAGTTGATTTTGACAGGTATCTGCTTGTTTCTTTACCATCTTTCAAATAATTGATCTTACACATTTTAAGATTGACAACAACAATGACAACACTAAAGCCCTTTAGTCCCAAGCAAGTTGGGGTAGGCTAGAATTGAAACCTAACATGAGTGACCAACAAAAAAAGGAAAGAAAGAGAAAAAAGAAACTGTTGCAGCATTGAATATTTTGATATTGTTCACAGCTATTAACCTTAACCATATGTACTGTAATTCTTGCAGCACGGAATATATTATTGATCTGATGGGAGCTCCAGGCACCTTAATCCCTTCAGACATTTCTGGGAGTCAGTTTCAGGACTCCAACAATAGCCAACTGAGCAGTGATGCCATTGAAGAGAGTGTCGCAGAATTGTGCTTAGCTCTTGACCAGATTAATGGTGGATATGAGAACAAAAGTACCATTGGAGGATGCTCATCTGGTCACAGTTCTATTTTAGCGCTCACGAATTCACACTTGGGAGATTTATCTCAGACAGAATTTAAACAAAATGTTGTCTCTGAGAAAAAAAATGAAGGGGATATTTCTGAGCATGTTAAAGTCAATAATGTTTCGAAGTATATTGTGCCTGAAGTAGTGGACCCACAGTTTGCACAAAATTTGCATGACTTACTTTTGGAGGGTGGAGCATTGCTACCCTCTGATTTATTATCTGATCAAAATAGTCACAACATTCATGAGAAAGAAAGTGCAGGATGGTTATTAATTTCTCAAACAACGCAAAATTTGCCAAATGCTTTTGTAGCTAACGATTCTTCATCACCTGATGAAGATGCACAACACCCTGCGGAAAATACAGAAGAAGTTGTCAGAGATTTGGACTTGCATGGTCATACTGCTAGTGCTATTTCCAACGAGGATCAAAGGGCTGCAGAAGGTTCTTCAGTGAACATGTCAGGAAGTAGCAATGGAAATTTGGACAAGTTGAGCTGGTCTAGTGCGAAAACTATTGGCTCTGTTATAGATGACGTTGCTGAATACGAAATACCATGGGAGGATCTTGATATTGGAGAACGTATTGGTTTAGGTATGTGCCTAATCCATAGCCCTTTACCAGTAAGACAGTGAAGTACTAGATAATAGAGACCTTCTTGAAGATAAAGTACTGCTTTCCACCAGTGTCAAGAGTACTTTTTCTATTTAATTGCAAAGTCAAGCTTTATAAATTAGTACATTTTAATAATAGAGTCTTACCGCCTGTGACCGGAAGGTCCCGGGTTCGAGTCACGGTCTCCTCGCATTGCACAGGCAAGGGTAAGGCTTGCCACTGACACCCTTCCCCAGACCCCGCACAGAGCGGGAGCTCTCTGCACTGGTACTCCCTTTTTACTAAAAATATGATTCACAATAATCGACTGTTCATTTTTCCTCTCTTACTACAAATCGGTGGAACCATTTCTTATGACTTTACCATTATTTTGATTATTTTATATTGCTGAAACTAAGTGATGGCAACTTTCCTGTGCTTATTCTCTTGAAGCTTTACTGCTGTTTTCTGATTTCACTTCCATATTCCCATTGGTCATCTTTTAAACCTTCTGAATACTAAATGGCACACAAACTACTTTTTTTCTTGGACACGCAGGAGAGCTGCATATCATTAGATTAAGAAGAATAAATGGGTACAGAGAAACCTGAACAACACACAGTCACCCACCCACACACACCCCTAGGGAAAAACAGCATATGACACACCTATGAAAACATAAAAGCATGGCCATGACCAAAATACGTTAGTCCTCTGGCATCAAAGCAAGGAGATGTGAAACACCTCTAGCTCTGGCCAAACCCCACAGCTTGAGCTACTCACTAGCGGGTGACAGAACTCTAGATGAGTTAGGAGCATCCCTATGGAAAACATGACGACTATGGCATACAAAATACTACCGTGCTAATGTTATTATCTCCTCCACTCCTAGATTAGTGCAATTCTAAAATATGGAAATTCAAATCCTGTAATTTTCACAACTACACAAAGATACCTAAATGACACATAATACACTTTTCTTTGCATTAAATTTTCAATAACTTTTATCAATAAAGCTACAGCCAACAATCAATTTTCAAAATTTATCTTTGAGGCCATGAAAAGCAAAAGTGAAAAGAATTATTGTGGATTAAAAAACAGTTAGTTAGACTTCACTCTGAGGCTCCCCATGTTAATTCCTCTCAAGTTCCTCTTCTTTTGGCATTTACTACTGTTATTGTTAGAGTAAACTTATTTTTGTGTTGTATTTTTGCAATTAATTGGTCTTTTCATTTCCGTGTACTATTTGTTTCTTGGCTATGGCAATCCCATGTCATAAACTTAGGATTTATATCGTTGCAGGTTCCTATGGGGAAGTTTATCATGCGGACTGGAATGGCACGGTAAGTCAGATATTCTGATAGCGCGTTCTTGCATGACATTTTGCTAGGGATTGAACATAGTGTACTATAAACATTATTGATCATAAGATAACAAGAGATAGTTTAGTTGCTTATGCTGATAAATTGTTATATAGTAGTTGTCTTTATGCTTCTAGTTTGTTTAATGAGTAAAAATGTGTGCTATCTATAGCTGATGAGTACACAAAGTTTGTGTCTTGTGGCTACAGGCATTGGAAACATTAGAAATTTAGCGTGTTTTTGAGATTGACAAATCCATGTAAGTGATGGGAAATCATGCTACTCTTCACCTGGTAGCTCATTGAGCATTTCACCTTCATTTTCCTGATTAGTTATTGCCTGGATTGCTGATGGCTGTAAAGTGTAAACCGAACCTTTGAGCAAGGCAAACAAAATTGCTGACAATATTAAGAACCGAGTGATGGTTCTGTTGGTAGACCCTCCAGTTCAGAGGCTGCTCACCGCCCCAGTTATTGCCTGGATTGTTGATGGCTGTAAAGTGTAAACCGAACCTTTGAGCAAGGCAAACAAAATTGCCGACATAATATTAAGAACCGAGTGATGGTTCTGTTGGTAGACCCTCCAGTTCAGAGGCTGCTCACCGCCCCAGTTATTGCCTGGATTGTTGATGGCTATAAAGTGTAAACCGAACCTTTGAGCATGGCAAACAAAATTGCTGACATAATATTAAGAACCGAGTGATGGCCTGGTTGATAGAGCCTCCAGTTCAGAGGCTGCCCACTGCCCACTGGGGCTCGAACCCTGGCGCTTGTAGGTTTTGCGTAAGTACCTCCCTAAAACGTTAGGCATACACTTCTCTCTTATGACAAAGCCAAAGGATGGTTCTCCTCATTGTCAAGTTTTTCTTCTTCTTTTCTCTCTCTCTGTAACTGTGATATCTGCTGAAGATATGGTTCTGATTTCTGAAGAACTCACACATACTAACATTTTGTATTAACATTCTTCCCTCCACCAAATCTACCCAAGCATGGAATGACATGATTACATGCGATTATACATTAGGCAATGGCGTTACACGTTTGAGCAATTCCTGTAGCTGCAAAGTTTGATAACCTTCTTAAACAGAGCCATCTTTATATCATATGTGGATAAGCATTAATTGATAGCAGGCAAGCATTGTGCATCAGGTTTTGCTCCTAACAAGGCAAAAAATGTTTAAGTTTGCCTGCACCAGTTTACCTTTATGTACATCTTAGCGTATAGAGAAAACTGAACTAGGAATCATGTGACGCACAAGTCAATAATTATGAGCATGTTGCATGTGTATCAAATTGAGCTGTCAGCATGATCTACAGTCCATATGCTTTAACATTACTAGGAAGTAGGAACCTTCAGATTAAACATTCAAAAGGTCTTTTCTTATCTTCAAGAATACATATTTCAGTTGGCCAATTCTATGGAGGAACATATGCAATCTTCCCTTGACTTCTGATTATTTGGGAGTTTCTGTTCTGATGTATTTTCCTGTAAATTCCAGGAGGTTGCAGTGAAGAAATTTCTTGACCAGGATTTATCAGGTGTTTCACTAGAGCAATTTAAATGTGAAGTAAGTTAAATTTTAACACATGCATCTCTGTTCCAACTGGAGCTTAATGATTATTGGGTTCTTTTCCCTCAGCTAAGATTATATTTGTTACATTTTAGGTGAGAATAATGTCAAGGTTAAGGCATCCCAATGTCGTTCTTTTCTTGGGATATGTGACACAACCTCCTAATCTCTCTATATTAACTGAGTACCTCCCAAGGTTTGTACAAGCTCCTCTATTTCTAGTCAAAATGGCAACTGATAATTTCAACCTATCTTGGCATGATATTATGAATACGAAGAGTTCTCACAGCAGTACAACAATCTTTTTTTAGGGGGAGTCTATATCGCCTGTTGCATAGGCCAAATAGTCAAATTGATGAAGTAAGGAGGCTAAAAATGGCACTAGATGTGGTAAAAACTTGGGCAAGGTTTTTGTGTTTAATACATACATGGTGGCTTGTTCTTTGCAGCTGTTTAATATTGTATTCTTTCAGGCAAAAGGGATGAACTACCTGCACTCTAGCCATCCTACCATTGTTCACCGTGACCTGAAATCCCCCAATCTTTTAGTGGATAAAAATTGGGTTGTTAAGGTGACTTTCCCTTCTATACCATCTCACAGCTATTTTCTTAGCTAGGGTGTTTCATCTGGAGACCTATTACTGTTCACCACACTAGTCATAGCAGACCAGTGTTTGGGGGTAGGGACGGCTGTGCCTATCCCCCCTCCATGTAAAAAGGCCCAGCGCCTAATTAGTCCGAGGACCTGTATGTAAATTTGTGAACCAAAGGGGGTCGGGAGGAAGATTGCCTCCTCCCTCCATGTAAAGGGAGGAAGATTGCCTCCTCCCTCCTACTTATAAATAGAACCCAAGGGGCAAGGGCTAAGGGGCTTCTGACTTTCCCCAAACCCTATTATTGGAGCACTTACTCTCTTTCCTGTGCGGGACTAGTTCCCGAGCTTCCCCCTCGCCCCGGACGAAGGAACCTCTTTCCTGGTTGGTGAGGGTGCGAACGAAGGGCTATAACCCCACAACCAGAAATACTGTGGTGATAAAATGTTTGATTTAAAGAGTGCTCTTAGCTTGTTGCTTCTGTGTATGTAACTAATAGATTGATTGCTTGCACTGTTTAATAGTCAGTGTCAATGATCAGTTTGCATGGTGCACTGTTATCCAATCTCAATGATACACGAAACCCCTGAACCTTTGAATTATGATTTAATTGGAGTAAAGCAAATACTGGATTCCATGTACATTATCTGTGGGGTATTTCTTGTTAGCATTGTCTCCAATATGTAATATAGTACTCCATCTGCTCCAAATTATAGTTCACTTTGGCTGTCCTAAGTCAAACTTCTAACTTTGACCAAGTTTATAGAAAAAATGCACCAACACCTACAACACCAAATTAGTTTCATAAAACTCTCCATGTAATATGTTTATAGTGCATTTATAAGTAATATATTTTCCTAAAAACTTAGTCAAAGTTAGAGAAGTTTGACTTAGTGAACTATAATTTTGAACAGAGGGAGGATTGTTTATCAGTTTAGAACAACACATGCATTGTTCATTATTGTTGTTTATTTACCTTTTATTATTATTATTTAGCAACAAGTAACTTGTTCCGTACCTTCCCCAGACACTCTGAAGTAGTAGTTACTTTGGAGGAATCCATGTTCATTATGCATTCATTTTACGCTTATATCACCAAAACTTCATCTTGGAGCTCAACATAATATGCATTTCTACCTTTTCTTGGCAGGTGTCTGACTTTGGCATGTCAAGGTTGAAACATCATACTTTTCTTTCCTCTAAGTCAACTGCTGGAACAGTAATACCCCTCACCCGTTAATGTTTTTATTTGTTCATATGGATTGTTTTATTATCTGAGATGACACTCCTAATCACAAAAAAGTGGTACTTCTGACCTTTGGAAAACAACTTTGACTATTACTTTTTCGTTGCAAAATAGTTATAAAGCTTAGTGAAAATGAACTTCAATAAAGCTCTGTTTTGAGACAAATCTGCTTGTGTCATTTTCAAATATCCAAACCCAATAAAAGTAATTTCTAACCAAACTGAATATTTGACTTAAGATAAGCCCAAAGCTTCACTTATTTGTGACTGGAGGGAGGATAAACATAGAATATACTACAGCTAACAGCTAGAACACTGAACCTACGGATTCACCAAATGAAAGAGGTGTTAAGCAAGGCAGGAAAGAATAACACAAGCACACCTCATTTAGACAAACTTAATTAAGACAAAAGGTGAGAAAATTGTAGTTAGCATTCATGATGAGCGGATTCTGATTATACTATCCTCTTGCTCAATGCTAAATTGCCAACTGAAACATGACACATGTTCTAACGTAAAAATGCATCATTGTTTTGTAGATCATTAGAGTACTTGTTTCTTGCTCAATGCTAAATTGCCAACTGAAACATGACACATGTTCTAACGTAAAAATGCATCATTGTTTTGTAGATCATTAGAGTACTCGTTTTGGAATTAGCTAGGAAGGGATACTGAATTCTTTTGAGCATTAGAGTACTTGTTTTTGGCAAAAGGGCCTCTAGCTGAGTTGGTTAGGTGGCAAACGGGCCTCAGGTCCTGGGTTCAACTCCCCGTGGGAGCGAATCTTCAAGCTGGGGTTAAAAAAATCCTCTCGTCTGTCCCACGCCAAAGCACTGGTCTAAGTTCCGGCCCTGGTCGTGGTCGTTGTCACATGGGATGTGGTGCCGCTGTGTATAGGTGGGGCAGGGGTTCCGGGGTTTTCTAATGCAAATACCTGGGGGCTGTCTTGGCCCCCCAGGTCGAGTTTTTTTAAGTACTTGTGTTGGGATAGGCTGGGAAGGGAGACGCCATTATTCTGTAGAGCATTAGAGTACTCACTTTGGAATTGGTTCGGAGCGGCAATATAGTGCTGGCAAACTATTCGAAACACATCATTTGAGCATGCAAATCCAAAATGCACATGCACTTGATCTAGGTCTAATACATGACTACAGAAAATTTCTTCTTTTGCAAATAGCAAAGCTATCTTGGAATTAAATTGATTTCTGGTTGCATAGGGACACAAATCTGCACAAGTGAAATATTTCCCATAGTTCCATATTTTAGGAAGCTGCATCATGCATTACGTGGACCCTCTTTGGATCAGCTAGAACTTGTGTATTGTGGCTTTAAAAGTTCTAGCCGATCCTGTTAGACATATATGTGTTTATGTATGCGTGTATATAGCTGGCTGGGCCTGGGCCGTGTGCCACCTGCCCTCCTATAGCCTGCCGGCCTTCTCCTCTGTTTGTTATGGATTCCTAGGGGATGAGATCTTGTTTGGTTATGTTTCTGTAAACCCAAGATCTCTGGACTACATATACATGTACCCCTGTACCTTGATTAATCAACCTGCTATTTCCACGCAATCCCTATTTGCTTTCAGGTCCGAACAGGTCAGCTTGTGGAAGCAGCTTTTCATCCACAAGCTCTAGTTATCCAAGCAGCTTTTAACAGTCTCTAGTCCAGATTGTGACAATCCCACAATCCATGTTCCCCTAACCTTTTCCAGCTTTTAACAGTCCACAATTTACAAGCCAGATTTTTATAACCTCCAGCTTGTCCAATGGGGACATAATCCTCAGCATAATTATTTCATGTGTCTATGTTTAACTTAAAACCACTGCTTTTGTTTAATGGAAAAACAAGTAGATACATAGACATTGGTTCCAGATTTTGTTATTGATGCCCTATGTTCTACAAGAATATTGCCTTCCGTTTGTTTTCTTGTTCTGCATCGCTTGTTTTCTATAAATAAACCTATAATCACATCTTTACTAAGCATTTCCTGTTGGCCTGCAGCCAGAGTGGATGGCACCTGAGGTACTGCGAAATGAACCATCTAATGAGAAGTGAGTAGTTGAGTTGCACGGACATGTTGCTCTTTTCGATTGCTGCTGTTTCAGCGAAAATTGATGTTTTTTGTGCTGGCTTTAGGTGTGATGTCTACAGTTTTGGAGTAATCCTGTGGGAGCTAGCAACCATGCGTGTACCATGGAGTGGGTTGAATCCAATGCAAGTTGTAGGAGCAGTTGGATTCCAGAACAGACGACTAGACATTCCCAAGGATGTGGATCCGCAGGTGGCTAGCATAATATCTTCATGTTGGGATAAGTAAGACTCATTAGCCCCCACCCCCACCCCCTCCCTGCGTGGTCGCCCCACTGATGCTGAACCCCATTTTTTTCCTTTTTTTTTTTTTTGCAGCGATCCGAGCAAAAGGCCGGCGTTCTCCCAGCTCTTGTACCCTCTAAAGCAACTACAGCGTTTAGTTGTTACAGAAAGCTGCTGACATACGTTTCCTGAGACAAATCTCAGGACACATATATTCAGATATTTAAGCTGTCACAGGGCAAAATTTTCATTTTGAAGCCCGTGGAGGTATATTCAGAATCTCTGCGGTATAGATGTGTTTGGGCGAAGGTTCTACACATCACCTTGTGAAAATGTGAGTCTCTGAAGCTGTGCAAAGGCGCTGCTGGAGAAAGCGTAGTGTGTAGTCTCAAGTGAAGAAAAGTGGTGCGACACGAAGTGCTCTGTGCCATGGTAAATAATTGTTCAGTTCTGGATTTGAACGGGTGATTCTGAAAATCGGAATTCACCACAAAGATAGGATCTTGAAGTTTTTTTTCCCCTTGCCTTACAAAAGATGAAAAGAGAGGTCAAAATTTCATGGTGTCTGCAAAAAATTGCAGCCCGATGCCATGTGCAAAATGTATATCATGTATACTGATGCTACCTTGCGTCTTTGTGAATGTGAATTTTAATACTTTTGGTTCCCTTAAAGAGGACACCTGACTAAAAGTATACACTGTCGATTCGCCTAAATTTTGCTTTGGAAAGGCAAACATAAAATTCAGTCTTGTTCGATAGGCGTTTGGAACTTGGGTTCTGGTTGAATTCAAGTACTATTTGTTCGATGATTTTGCAATTCAATCCCATTTCGCCTGGAAAAAGTGCTACAGCTAGTCTGAGGTCCTCGTCATCTCATTTGGATGATCGAAGTCGGCAGCTCGCTGCAGTGAGATATCGCGGCACCTATTTTTTTTAAAGCGTAAAATTTTTCATTTCTCCAAGACAGTACAGAGATGGGGCAGAACGAGGCCCATTGAAAGTTCTCCAGATCGTGCCACCATTACATGTTACATGTGAGAACTCCATACAGTTACGGAACTTATCCCATGTGATTATTTCCATCCTCTGTTTCAAATAATAGTCAATTCTATTATGGGGATATAGCTTTTACTACGTAGCTAGACATGCATTATATCTTGGTGTGTAAAAAACTTGTGTAACAAAAGCTTAAACGACTTGTAATTTGAAATGGAAGGAGTAGTATCTGTTTATTTTGGCTGTCCTAAGTCAATTTTCTTTTAATTTTGTTCAACATTTACAACGTCAAATATGTTTTGATAGAGGATTCCCAAACACACACGTTTATCCTAAGTTTTTTTTTGAAACAATATTGTTTATCATAAGTTAAACTTCTCTAGTTTTAATTAAATTTCTAAACACACACAAGTTTAAATATATATATATATATATATATATATATATATACATACATACATACATATACATGTATGTATGTATGTATGTATGTATGTATGTATGTATATGTGTGTGTGTTTTGATAGAGCATTTATTTAATTTTAAACTTGTAAACGTCAACCTATGTATGTATGTATATGTGTGTGTGTGTTTTGATAGAGCATTTATTTAATTTTAAACTTGTAAACGTCAACCTCTGTATTTAGAAATTTAATTAAAACTAGAGAAGTTTAACTTATGATAAACAATATTGTTTCAAAAAAAAAACTTAGGACAAACAGTAATGTGGAACGGAGTGTCAGGGCAATATTCTGAGACAACTGCTCCAGTACTCCTCCTTTAAAAAAAGCACAAATCTTAAAACAGCCCATTAAGCTAATTAATTATTTTCTTATTTATTTGTTGCTTGGGTCACGGTTGGGCTGAACCCGTCACCCAGCCCCGAGTCCAGCCCCCCATCGGCTCTCACATCCTTTCTTCCGTGCCTCACCGTTACTTCGTCGAAGGAGGAGACGGCGTTGGCCATTACCGAGCAGCGGCAGCTGGCGGACTGAACCAGGGGCGGCAGCCCCTCCCCCTCCTCTCCCGATCCCATTTCGTTGCGCTGGCAGCTCGGCGGCACCGTCCGATTTGGCATGCCCGCGCCTCCAGCCACGTCCTCGACTAGCGGCGCGTGAGATTTGGGGTGAGGTCCACGTCCTCGACGGGGCTAGGTTCGGCGGTGGCGGCGGTGGCGGCGACAACTGCGGGTCACCACCGAGCGGGTCAAGGATGGAGGCCCGTTGAGCCCTTCCCTTCAATCTGATTTGTTCTGATTGCCTCGATGGCGGCTGCATGGACTCCTCTCGGAGGCAGGCCAGCTCGTGCCATTCAACGTAATTCCTGCTTCTCTTTACTGTCGCATCTATCTCGTTTGTGTCAGTGACAGGCCGCAATTTTGTATCTGGTTTAGTTCTCCATCAAGTTAGACCTTATGCATACCTGTGTATTTCCATTAAAAAAAGATCAGTACATGTTTCATTAATTCATCTACATGATTCTACGTTACAGCTTCCAAATTTGTACAGTGTGCAAATCAAAGAGGCAAGCCAGGACTAGCCTCCTGGTTAGTTTAACAATCTAAGAAGTGGGAAGCAAAGACGAGATCCTGCCAATTTGGACACCATGCAATTCGTTGAGGATCTCTGTATAACACTTTTAAAACAGGTAATGATCAGCACTTCACTTGAATATTCTATCTTAACCAAGGAATCTTCAGACAGTCACTTAAATCTGAATGGAGCTCAGAAAACAATTCGCATGATGCAACAACAACAACAACAACAAAGCCTTTAAGTCCCAAACAATTCGCATGCAAGACCAAAAATATTCTGTTGTCATGACTAAACATCTTTAAACAGAGATACAAAATATACAGAAGAAAACCCATTTGACTGAAACGCAAACTGATCACAAGAGAACTTTTAGGTAAAGGTTTGCATGCTTAAGCATGTTCGTTACACAACTACAGATCGCATTTGGCTTCAAAAACAAATACAGGAATAGCATGACTTTTTCAAGAATCAATTCTAATGTGCATGTGCGTTACATATGATTTACTGTGGCATCAATGTACTAATTTCAAAAGGTAGTCAGCACTCTGCATTGCAAATTTGACAATTCAGGCTGATATGGATTATTATCAATAATTGAGACAATTCAGACAGAGTCAGACAGAGACAGGTCAAATAGCTATACATGCTTTTTTTTTTCAAGCTCACCAGAGTTAGTTGTATAAATGCTTTAAAAAACTTTATTTATTCTTTCTGCTAAGTGAATAGTTGCAGAATTACTAAATTAATCTTGACCTTGGAAACAAGATGAGCCTGAACAATTCGTTTTTCAGTTCAACTTTTCAATGCTTTTCAGGTACATCAACTCCATGGAGGATGTGATCAAGAAGATGTGCATGCAGATGGAGTTTGATTTTTTTTTTGATGATAACGTCAACTACTCAGATTGTGTACCCAGCAGCAGCAAGCAGGAAGACGCCACGGTCGATAGGCGACGTACCCACTGCTGCAACCGGACACTAGGAGCAACCAGCAATGCGAGGATGACCAGCATGATGAGCTGATGGCGAGGCAAGCTGTGGAGGCACTGTTCCTCCCCTGGTCCGGTTTCCTTGTGTGGCAGCAGGCAAGGTGTGGTGGCACTGTTGGATATGGCGTCAGGAGGTCGGAGCCTCCACCCACATGTTATTTGTTATTATGCTTATAGGTTCTGAGGAGAATAGACATGATTTTGTGATAATTAGATGACATTCTGAAATCTTTTGAATGATTTTGTACTTGGATCATGTTTTACACTGTCATAGATCACATATCTGCAATGAGAACTAATAGAATGCTCGACGTCTTACACTTAGTTGTCACGATGACTTTACTACCACTATACAGGCGCGCACTTTGAAGTGAAGCTTCTGTTCATCTTTTCGTCAAGCATTCAGAGCAGTTCATATACGGCTCTAGAAAAAGACTGAACTGAACTTCTCTATAGCTTCTGTTCATCTTTGCATGCCATTTTCTTGATGGGCTTTCATATATTGCTAATCTGCATTCAGGTGGAGGTGTAGAATTTTCTTCGTCTCAGCTTTATTGTACTTACAAACGAGACCTGTCGAGTGCCTGTTTCTCTATATCTCAGCTCTTTCCCTTCCTCTGTCAACAAAATTCTGCTCTTGGCTGTGGGATCTTGTCCCCAATAGTGACACAACAAAGCTGCTTGCTTGTGCTTGCGTTAGCATGGCAATTGTTGGTATCTTCGTCAGCAAATTGGCAGACTACCTTGTCGAGAAGCAAGTGTTCTTCGAAGCAGAGCAAAGCGAATCCAAAATGCACAGCACAATCGATATGAACGAGATAAAATACAAGTTCTATACGGATACAAATGAGATAAAAATACGCTTTACACGGTTGCTCTACTTGTGATGGATGTCATTGCTCCTCACGTGCCGCCCATCGAGAAGGTCTTCATGAATGGCACGAGTTGGCCTGCCTCAGAGGAGTCGATGCAGCCGCCACCGAGCAATCAGATCAAATCGGATTGAATGGAAGGGCTCACCGCGCCTCCACCCTTGACCCGCAGTTGTCGCCGCCGCCGGCGAACCTCCTCGCCGGCTGCCAGCACACCAGCACACGACGAAATGGGATCGGGGACGACCGGACGAGGGGGAACGAGGTGCCGCACTTTGCTCGGTCCGCCGGCTGCCGCTGGTCGGAATGGCCGCCGCAGGGGATCGGAGGAGGGGTTGTAGGTGCTGCCTTCCGCCGGCTTCCAGACGGACTCGGCCGCGGAGACGGAAACGGCGGTGTATCCGCCCACCACCGAACAAGGAAGGATCGAATCCTGCACACGTTACTTTCCCTCGGGCTGGGCCCGGGCTAGGCTTCGACGGGCTGTGCTCATGCGGGACCCAAGTGCAAAAATAATAAAAAATAATAATTTATTAAATTGGTTGCTTTGAGATGTGTGCAGTTTTTAGAAAGAGGAGTACCAAAGCGATTCTCATATTCTGATAAGAAACAACAAGTGCATAGTTGAATCGTTATTTGATCAAGAGTGTTTAGTTGTCGTCCCATGCATAGAATTTGACTGTAGAGAGCAAACAGTAGGGGAGCGGTTCCATCCCAAGTGCGATGAGTTTGGTTTGAGAGCAAATGAGAGCGGAGCGGTTCCATCCCAACTCCCAAGTGCAGAGTTGAATCATTATTTGATCCAGAGTGTTTGTCATCATATGCCTAGAGTTCAACTATATCTTTTAGTATGTGTTTGGTTGGAGAGCAAACATGAACATAACAGTTCCATCCCAATTTTTCGAGTGTTTAGTTTGTTCATGCACATCAGGGATAGGATCCCACAAGAGAATATTCCCTCACTATCCTTCATTGGATCACTTTCTTTCTTTGGCTGAATGAAGCCATCCCTCCACGATGACATGGAGCACCTTCCTCTCCCTCTCTCCTCTCTCCCTCTCTCTTGTGCCTGCCTCCCTCTCTCTTGTGTGCTTGGTGGGCTAGCAGCGCGTGAGGGTTTGTGGCACGTGCTCACGTTGACGGGGAGTGAGAGCAGGCATGTGCTCGCAAGAAGGTGGCATGCTCGCGAGAGGGCGGCACTAGCAAGTGCACGCGGGCGTGTGAACGACGGAAGAGCTATCAGAAAGAGAAAAAGGATTGGTTGGCAATAGAGCTACCATGACCGAGATGGAGGGTGTAAATACCCCCACTCCAAGAGCTATCCGTTTGAACTCTATTCAATGAAACTAATCCAGTGAGTGTCCAACTAGCCGTTACTATGTACGACCATAGTTTATACAGCATGTTCGCTTGTTGCTTTTAGTCATGACTTATCAGTCAGCCAACAATGTTTTTCTCTCACAACAAACCAGCACCAGCTGAGCTTATCAGCCCAGAAACTAACTAATCCGGTGGCCAATTATTCTCTCTAGAACCTCTCTGCAGACCATTGGATCAATCCGGTGAACCATCAAACCCAGTCTGGCTAGCACGTAGCTTATAGTTCCGTGCTGCCCTGATCAAGGCACTAGACTAATCCGGTGCATGTTGTAAACCTACATTCTTTTGTATTTTAAACACCTTTGATAATGGCTTTGCTTCCAAATGATTTTTGGGCTTTGTCTGAGCTAACCAGTGCTAAGTTTGACAACACCATACCTACTCACTAGAATCACGTAGGTCAAGTTACTAGTTTATATCCCCTTTATAGTATAGCCAAAAGAAAAACAAAGTAACTACTCATTTTCGAGATCTTTTAAAAGTAGACTAATCGGACGAGGATAAAGAGAGACTCCCATTCTACATGTCAAAATTGACAAACAATGAAATGTCTAGTAAAAGGAAAATCCATCGACTTTATAAGTCGTGAGGAATGCGACAAGAACTCAATGAATCTTATACTATTCATTAAATAGATGATTTTGTCTCTCAACGTCAAACAACATTTAGAACTAGTCTCCTTAACCTTGTCAATCATCTTTGAAAACCAAAGCGAAAGCTATCAATAGGGGGCATAAAAAACATTGATTGTCCATCAATCAATCATTGTTATGACCTAACTTATGCAATACACACGTTAGTCAAAATATTTACGCTGTCGTTAATCGTTAAGAGGTTTGAGCTTTCAACAACATCACGGAACTCTCCGCTGAGAATGACCTAACTAAACACTACAACATGAACATTTTATTCTCAAAGTCAGTTAAAAAATCTTAAACTTTTTATTTTCAAAGTCAGAGATGGAACCATTCTATCCTTATCTAGCTCTCCAACCAAACGCATTTTGTCCAATCTAGGACTCAACTCTGAGATGAAACCATTCTATCTTATCTAGCTCTCCAACCAAACGCATCTTTGTGAATCCTAACAGTTGTCTTTTACTGTGTTTAACGATATAACACTTAAAAACTGCTGTTAAAACTCTGTTCCCAGCTGTCGAGAAAGCAGAGAAGACAGATGCCAACTACCGTGTTCTCCAAAGAGTTCCTGTAGTACATGTACCCTTTTTAAGCCAGACATCTTCTCGCATCTGTTCAGTAGCAGAAGCCCTAGCATGATAAGATCTTATTCTAGCTACTATGATATTCTCATATCAAATTATCATTATAGAAAGTGCTTTCTAATTGACTGTTATTAGAAGCACATGTGCTAGAATAGCAATATACAGTAGCTAGTTTAAGGGAAGCTGCTTCAATGGAAGTTGGATTGCTTAGTTTTGCTTTTGAAATTCGATTTGAACTAGCCAACTACCTTGTTCTCACGCAGGTATCGCTTACGATTACATTCTTTACTCCAAAGAGTAAGACCGGAACTTACACCGAGGAAGATATAAATAACCAGGCGCCTGTACTGTACCAAAAAAAAAATCATGACACTATTGACTAGTTACACGCTAAATGAATAAATATGTAAATGAGACGTTTATGAGAAGCGTACACATGTCAAACGATTCCAATGCAATAATCCAGAGATTGCACGCGAGTACAACCTTCCCAGTTTCACTTACCATGGCCAAAACTCTCTAACATATACTAGCACAGAAAAATAACCAGTACGCGCATATCAAAACTAACATTCATGGCTGTTTTAGAATTGGACCCCAAAAACCTAAACAACTCTTTCCTCAGCACCATTCCAAAGAGATGAAGCTCACTTGAAGCATTTTGCATCCAGCAAGGCCTCGCCCTCAAAGGGCTCCTGGTCCTCAATCATGGCATTGACCCGCTCCTTCTGGGCCTCGTCAGAGAGGTCAACCTTGGTCCACTCATAGAGCTCCATGTCATAGACTTCATCCATGACAAACTTGGGGATTTCTGAGCCACGGAAGAGCCAGAGCCCCTTGACCTTGAACGGGGGCTCAGAACCAACCACAAGCATCTTGCCAAAGGCATATTTGCGGCACAGGTCCATCCGCTGCAGGAACCCACCAACCTTGTTCATAGTCACAAATGAAACGGTGTTCTCATCATTGTACTTGTAGTCACAGAACCACAGGGAGTAGCCCTCTGGGTCATACATGTCCCAGAAACCTGAAAATACATGGGAGTTGAGTTCAATTAACTAACTAGTATATTCTGCACTACTAACAGATCAAAAATTACAAAATTTAACTACAAAAAGATCTGGGAACTTGCTTAATAAAACACCAAAAAGATATGCTAAACCCAGCTGTCTTATTTAACTTGAGGCACATGTTTGCTTCAAGTTACTCAAAAGTTTATGTTTATAGTTAGTAATATCTTACGTAACCATAATCATTGTTAAAAAAGTTCAACAGGAATTTAATAACAAGCAAACGTACCTTTAATAGCAACCTCACGGAAGTTGGTTTTAGTGTTAGAGTACAGCCTCTTCCAATCATCAAGGATCATCTTGCTTGGAGGAAGCAAATCAAGGGGATTCTTTGGCTTAGGCTTTGGTGCCTCCTCTTCCTCTGCTGGTTTCTCAGCTGCCTTAGGCTTTGGGGCTTCTTTTGGGGCCTCCTTTTTGGCTTCCTTAGGCTTCTGCTCTTTGGCTGGAGCAGCCTTCTTTTGAAGAGGTGGCACAGCTTCTGCCTGCTTCACATCACCAATGACCTTCTTGAAGTTTGGTTGGTAAGCCAAGGTCCAGAAGTACCTCTCAACATGAGGGAACTCTGAGGTAAAACTCTTAGTCAAGATACGGCTAAACCCCGAATAGAGGTTGCATGTCAGCACGATATCCGCAAGAGTCACTGAATGCCCAACAAGGAATGTGTTTGATGCAAGATGGGTGTTGAGGGAGCCAAATGCTCTCTTCAAGGCGGCAATGGCTGTTTCCTCAGTCTGTTGGGCAAATGGGAATATAAGACCACAATCAAGCTATTGAAAAAATGTGATTGAAAAAATGTGTTAGCCACATGTCAATACATACCACAGCAGCATAGGGATAAAACCCCATACGTGGGTAAAACCACTTCCCAATGTTTGCATCAACCTCTGTTGTAGCAAAATCAATCCATTGCTCAATATGGGCCTGAAACAGACAAGTACATCTAAGCACAGGTTGAAACAGAAACATCAAAGCAAAAAATTGCATTCAAGAAAATATCAATGGCCTGTTTGGTTCCAAGGAATTGAGAGGAATTGGAAAATAATCTAATAATGAAATGAGAAGCACTTTCTAGATATTGGTTTCAATTCATGGGATCCAAACATGCCCTAAATGATTTTGAATGAATATTAAACATCACTCACATAATCAATCAGTGAAGATCCATAAAGTGGGTTGTCAGCCTTCAAGCGAGTAACTTCAGGAAGATGACAGAACTCAGTGCTCAGTCAAATAAATGCAAACAGAAGACTAAACAAACCAATGGTTACTACATTTGAATTACCATATCTTGCAATTGCATTGCTCTCAAAAATAGGACCATCAGGAGTCTCCAGGAC
Source organism: Miscanthus lutarioriparius (assembly GCA_904845875.1). Classification (NCBI taxonomy): domain Eukaryota; kingdom Viridiplantae; phylum Streptophyta; class Magnoliopsida; order Poales; family Poaceae; genus Miscanthus; species Miscanthus lutarioriparius. Next base: position 69,644,137 of record CAJGYO010000008.1, read on the forward strand.
AGGAACCTGCAAAGAAGTACCTGAATTACATCCTGGACTATTTCATTTTATCAACCCTCTCAACCTTCTTAACATATACAGAAGATTTTTCATACCTTCCCAATAGGGTTCATCTTGAGGAACTCAGGAGTTTTGTTGGAGACACCCATTTGAAAGTTCTTTACCAGCTCAACCTTGACGCTGCTGTATTCCGCGGCAATTAGTGTTTTGAATGCATTTTTGTTACCACTGCCAGCATGCAGTACCTACACAGTGGGTGGTGTTTAAATCAAGAGAGTAAAGTTTAAGGATGTCACATCAGAGTGTCACATGGGAGTGTTCGGATAGTAATAATAAAACAAATTACAAAAGTCCTCAGTAATCCGCGAGACGAATTTATTAAGCCTAATTAATCCGTCATTAGCATATGTTTACTGTAGCACAACGTTGTCAAATCATGAACTAATTAGGATTAAAAAATTCGTCTCGCAAATTAGTCTCAATCTGTGCAATTAGTTATTTGTTTAGTCTATATTTAATACACCATACATGTGTCCAAACATTCGATGTGATAAGGAGTAAACTTTAGGGGGAGGAACTAAACAAGGCCGACACAAAAACATATCAAAATCTGGAATATATATATCAGAAAAAACGGCAGAATATAATTGTAGAATCAAACACAAAATCAGAAAAAATAAAATAAAAAGGAAACAGAATCTTTAGTCTAGCACAACTGAAGTCAGTAGAAGATTGGTGTAAACTGATAACAGTGTGGAATCATAAGGAGAAGACCACAACTACATAAGGTAATCAATAAAAAAAACAATATGATATAAACAACAATGATGCTTATACTGATGCCTATCTCTAGTACAAAAGTTAGGAAAATATAAATTCAAATAGGCATGAAAAGGTGAATATGCCATTTGTGTTCAGAAGAACCAGAACTAAACTGTATTCTGCTTAGCATCAACAAGGAATTGTCAATCACTTGGTGCTTATCAGCTCAGGGAAAAGTGAATGAGCTTTTTTGTATTGGAAACACCAAACATATTAACACAAATTATAAGTTCAGAGCAAGGATTATATTGTCAATGACTTGATGCCCGTTAGCTTGCAGCATATTAATACAACAAACATGTTAAAAGAAAACTACTATGCAAATCAGCATCAAAGATTAGTACCATTAAAAGCATGGAATGCCTAAAATAGTGACAAGGACCGACCATATGTTTAAAGAAAACCACTCTGAAAATCAACCACTCTGAAAATCACCTGTGAAACAGGGGGTGTCTACTACCTCACAACTTCGTTCTTATTATACCATCTGATTATGGGAATAAATGGGAGGTGTTGCCATTTTCCTAACTTCAGTTAGGATCTAAATGAATTCAATCCCTAACAAGTCAAAATGGACCACACCCTTCCTCTGTAAGAAGGAAGAGATGTGACCAACAAGCAGCTAAGGCAACAAGATAAGGGTAATCAACAAATATCTATCCATGGACAATAATTTAGCGACCAAATCTTATGTTAATGTGAGAGAACATATATCCACGGTGTAGGCTGTGCTGTAGGAATCCACAGAAACCCATGAATGGAAATTAATTTACCAGAAAATAACATGCCACACCACAAGTCGAAATTACAATAAAATAATCTCGCCAATACAAGCTACTTAAACGCCCCTAGCATATCGAAAATCTAAGAGCAAGAGGCTACTTAAACAACTAGTACTAGTTGAATAAACACTTACAAGAGCCATCTCGATGAGCTTCGCCCGATCTCAGATCTGCACAACAGCAACAAAACAAAAAAGAAAATCAGTGACATCAAACACCGAACAGGAGAACACTATAAACCAAGAAAATCACACGAATTTCTCTCGCTAAGACGTGGATTTTACCGCTGCCGGCAGCGGCGAGATCGGGCGAGCAGCGCAGCAGGGGAGAGCAGAGACGGAGTAGCCAAAACTCCTAGCGGAGCCGTCTACTTATGGAGGCGCAGCTCGCAATACTTGGGATCTCGTGCCTAGGGTTGGATCTCAGCCGTTGAATGTTAAGCCGAAAAATTGATTGAACGGCTCGCATTTAAAGATGGCAACGGGAAATTCCCCGTCGGGTTTTGCCTCCCATCCCCGTCCCCGCGGGGCAAAAAAATCCCCGTCCCCGCGAAGGCTCACGGGGAACGTTTTCCTCCCATCCCCGTCCCCGACTGCAAATTCCAAATCAACAATCCAAAAAGAAGTAAATAAAGAACGAAAATACTAAGAAAAAAAGAGCATCCTGCAACAACATCAAATAGAAGTGTGGAAACAGTTACAGATCATATTTCACCTTACAGATCACAGCACACAATCACTACTTCCTAGGCGGAATTGAATGCAGATCTCACAAATAGCAAATCAATATGGTCCAGCACCTAATCGCTATCTTCCTGACTCTAAAGACCGAGCAGAGAGAGAGAGAGAGAGAGAGAGAGAGAGACGTTGCCTTCCTGAGTTTTGTCTCTGGCCTACAGATCGAGCAAAGAGTATAGGCAGCGACGCAGCGTCCCAAGGGGCGGAGCTGGGCGATGCGAGCTTGGGCGTGCTGGGTGTCGGCCGGAGGTGTTGCCGCGGCGGGCACAGCGCTCGCCACCTAGCGCCCTGGCTTGGGTGGCGGCTGCAGGACTGGAGGATTTGGGAACGGAGAGAATACGATGGACTCAGGGTTTCACAAATCGATATATGTACTGAAGCCGATGATGGGCCTTGGTGGGCTGATTTGAGATGGATATCAGAAGCTGTGTTGCTGCGTACAGGGATCGGGGCCGGGGGATAGACAACCATCCCGTTACAGAAATGTGTGGATTTTTTTTATGTATTTAGCATGACAACAGGTCGTAATGTCATTATATCATCCGGTTTATAATATTATGTTTTAGAAACTTTGCCTTAGTAACAATAAAAAGTTGTATGTCACAAAAAAAATCCATCATATAGCTAGTTCAATTCCATCCAATGACAATATTTGCTATATCACAAAGGCAGTTTCAGTATCACAAAGGTTAATTTACAAATCACACTATAAAAAGAGTGAGTTTTTTTAAGGAGGCTCTCCCTCTATAATAACCATTCAATCTATACGCCATGATATATGAGCCCTCTGTCATGTGTGATCTTACTCTTTCTCTATAACAACCGTTTAATCTATACATCATGATATATGAACCCTTCATCATCCGTGATCTTATATGTAAGATATGTAAGTGATCTTATATGTAAGATATGTAAGACTCATATTGAATCTCAAACTAGAACATCAGGCTTAGAACATCAGGCGCCCCTGCCATGACTACTCTACCACAGCCTGGAATAGTTGAATTTCAGCAGGCTAAGTTATTTCATCTACGGTGCCAAGCAGATAAGCCCTACGTAACCATCATCACTTGAAAGCAAGACGAAATCTACATTCATTGTACCTCATGAAAATCGGATATAGCGCTACAGCTGTCAATCTATTTAATCATTGTCTCAATCTCTAGGGTAGGTAATACCGAAAAAGGACAAATTTCGTCAAGTTATGCCACTCTGCTCATTTTATACAAAGTAATAACATTCTAGAGCCATTTACATCATTTGGTGAAAAATAATCCTACCTAAATTTTGCCCAAATAAAAGGTCGGCCAAACAAGTCAAAGTTTTTCCTCAACTTCTCCTCAATTTTTGTCATTTGCATAATATTCCAATAACTGCACCCTGCACCCTGAACATATAAAAATGAAGTGCCTGAAACAAAAGCACCAGTGTCAGGTTTACATAAATAATGCATTTGACAAAAAATTATACCACGTTAGATACAATATTTTGCAGTGGGTTTAGCATGAGAAGTAGAATGACCATTAGACAAAGTTATGTCACACCTGGATCTACTTGGTCTTGGATCATCTAAAGACCATGACTGCAACACATTAAACATTATTGCTTAGTTTTTACCCTGAACACATAAAGCAATGGTGCAGCAGCATAATTTGAGAAAGTGGACACCGCAGGTACACAACCTGATGGTTGTTATTAACTTTCTTTATATAGTGAACAAATAAATAATGCAGGTAAACTCCAAACTCCTTCGCCTCCCAACCTTTCTTACCAGGTCAGAGCCAGGGCTGCTTTCCTCTTTTTGATCTCGGGCGTCCTGCAGTGGATGAAGAGAGACGCTACTGTCTAGTAAACATAACTTTGTGTAGCTATGATAATTAGATGGTAACACTAAGATCTAAGCACATACATCTACATATATTGCTGGATTTCATAGAGTCACAGTTTTAGAAAGTAAACCCAACAATAAAAAACTGCATCCATTGTGCAGTGCTATTTTCAGGCCACTCATGCTAAGCTGTTGTGCTTAGCGTCAAAAGAGAGCGATAAAAAAGGGAACTGTAATGTATATAACCAGGATGTAAGGACCACAAATGATAGCTCAATGCACAGAATCATGGATATAATATGTAAAAAAGCTTTAGCGAAGTCCATACGACTCGATTTAAAACACATGCCCTATGTCGACACTGCTATCAATGTGATTTAATTTCACTCATACAACAAATTGAGAAGGTAGTCGCAGAATTCATACGTACTAAGGTTAACATAATTATATCCACAAGAAGACCTTATTTCAAAATTCCCTGGTGCATCTTTTTACAAGAACCACTCAAAGGTTGATGAGCTATATGAGATCTAGCCTGGAAACAAAATCTATAGTTGAAGAAACATGATATTAATATAATGCAATTCCCAAATTAACCAAGAGACACGCACAAGCTCCATCTAACTGTCTAAAGGTACACACTAAACCTACCATTTAATCATAAGACAAAACTAATCCACCTCACTGGATTAAGAGTCATCATTCAACACAAATTGTAGGGTGTTGTAAAATTAAGGTTCATAACTCCACACAAGTTGTAAGGTGCCGAGTAAAATTAAGGTGGTTCTATCCCAATAGATGGTTGATTCTAATACAAACAGGGAGAGAAGAGACATGGATGGTAGGAGTAGAAAATGTGTCAGATCAGGATAATTCGCATTTCATCCACCATGGAGGATTTTTTAGTAACATGAATTGTAAAAAAACACAAATCAAATTCTATATATGCCTTGCAGATTCTTTTCCCCTATGACTGTTATCTAACAGCTAGAAATTTAAAACTATAGGAGCCAAAACTGAAACACAACATTTTTTGTTTATTTCAAGCTAAAACCTGACAGAGATCTCCTAAGTGGATGACATAGACTCGGTTTGTTTTAGTGAGACACTACTCGTTTTTAGCCACTACTAAGTGGATGACTATTCAATTTAGGAGCAGTAGCGGTACACCTAATATTAACACTAACCCTGTTGAAATAAATGGCAACTCTGAAATTTAGTTAGCATGAGATGCATCTCTGCCCTACTACTGTAATAAAAAAAATACTATAGTAGAAACCAATGGTCCAATTTTGATCACTACAGACAATGATACAGCTTAAAAAGATCTAAATGACCAAGAGAAACATTGCAATTAGAATATCCAAACGTAATGTACCTATGCATGGTGACACAAATTACATATGTCGATATTCCTGTTATGATGTTTTTTTGGTATTGTAGCTTTGATGTGAGGATCAATGCTACTGCCATGTATAACGTTCCCCTACTCTTTTCAAAGCATTTCTGAGCTCAAATTACTCTTTATGGACATAGTGCTGATTCATGGCCTCAAACAAAATCATTGTTTCTTTTTTTAACACAGGAGAAGAATATATTTCTAAACACTAACGCTGATTCTGTGATTCAGGGCAACCACACGCGGAGTAATAACAGCATACTTGAAGTATTACTTCTGAACACCATCCCCCTCACCTGGCATTCTAGTCACGATGTCGTGCGGCACGGCATGCCTGTCGCGCTTTGGAGTTCAACCCTCTTGTCTGCCCTCATACTCTTGGACAAGGCCACGACCATCCTGCATACCAGACACGTGCATTTGCCATTTGTTAGAGCCTGTCATCTTTACTCCAACCATCCAATATACAAAAGCTAGTGCAGCTCAGCAAGGGTGCTTACTCCCACGGCACATCAACATCATCCAGTTGCCATCGCTGTCCTCAGACACGACGAAAGCTCTAGTTTGGTTTTGGTGAATTGATAAAACCCTAAGTGCTAACTTAGTTTATCAAGTGATCATGAGATAGGTAGCATATTCCAAGTGGTGAAGCAAATGAAGATCATGACATGATGATGGTGATGCCATGACGATGATCAAGTGCTTGGACTTGAAAAGAAGAAAGAGAAAAACAAAAGGCTCAAGGCAAAGGTATAAATGGTAGGAGCCATTTTATTTTGGTGATCGAGACATTTAGTGAGTGTGATCACATTTAGAATCGATAGCCGTACTATTAAGAGGGGTGAAACTCGAATCGAAATGCGGTTATCAAAGTGCCACTAGATGCTCTAACTCATTGCATATGCATTTAGGATCTAGCGGAGTTCTAACACCCTTGAAAATATTTATGAAAATATGCTAACACATGTGCACAAGGTGACACACTTGGTGGTTGACACATTTGAGCGGTTAGAAACTTCACCGGCAGAGTGTCCCCCCGTAGAGTACGGACAGTCTGATGGTGCTACCGGCGCACTGTACAGAAAAGACAGGGTTTCACAGAGCATAACGGGCATGTCCGATGGCTTAGCCCAGGTGAACGGAGGTCACTGTAAGTGATCGGACGCTGGTCTCGGTAGGACCGGCACGTCCGGTCAGTGGCAGCAGTGAGCGTGCGGTTTCGGTCTCATGACCGGACGCTGGTGCGATAAATGACCGGACACTCAGGGCCTGAGTCCGGTCAGTATGACTATGATGACATATGCAGCGCACAGGGAAGACGTTGAGTGATCGGATGCTGGGTGAGTCCGGTCGATCATCCGGTCGTGATTTTTCGCTTCTGGTACCTTACTGGAAATGATCGGACACTGGTGTTGGTGCGTCCGGTCACTTTGAGCAGCGCGTCCGGTCACTACTTAAATGTACAGATGACCATTGAGATCGGACTATCAACGTTTGTAGCCGATGACACGTGGCAAGCATCGGGCGACCGGACGGTGGGGTCCTACGTCTGGTCGAACTGACCTGAGCGTCCGGTCACCCCGTCTTGTGCTCAGTGAAGGGGTACAACGGCTCTATTTTATGGGGGCTTCTATTTAAGCCCCAAGGCCGGCTCTAGCTCACTCTCTTCGCCATTTGCATTAACATAGCAACCTTGTGAGCTTAGCCAAAGCCCTCCCACTCATCTCCATCATAGATTCAATATCTTTGTGAGATTGGGAGAGAATTCAAGTGCATTGCTTGAGTGTTTACATCTAGAGGCACTTGGTGTTCATGTTTCACTGTGGGATTTGCTTGTTACTCTTGGTGGTTGCCGCCACCTAGACGGCTTGGAGCAGCGATGATCGTCGAGCGGAGGTTGGTGATTGTCTCCAGCTCCGATCGCGGTGATTGTGAGGGGTTCTTGACCTTTTCCCGGCGGAGAGCCAAAATGTACTTTAGTAAATTGCTCGTGGCTTGTGTGATCCTCATTTTGTGTTGGTTGTGCGGCACCCTATTGATGGTTTGGCGTGTGATGCCAATTAGCGCGTGAACCTCCAAGTGAGTGAATCGCCACAAGGAGGACTAACTTGTCGGCAAGCAAGTGAACCTCGATAAAAAATCATTGTGTCATCATTTGATTCCGAGGTGATTGGTATTAATTCTTGTGATTGATTGGTTCATTCCTCGACATGGCGGTATAACTATCTTGCTCTCTCTCTACTTTACCGCAAACTAGTTATCAAGCTCTTTAGTGTAGCTAGTTGTGAGAACTTATTAGTTTGCTTAGTGTGGCTCTTTAGTTAGTCTTTGAGAGCACACTAACTTAGTGTAATCACATAGCCATTGTGTGGATAGAAACTATAGAAACTAGAATTGTGGTAGGTGGCTTGCATTTTTAGTAGGCTAGCGCAACACTTGCTTCGCCTCATAATTATCTAACCGGTTTATTAAGTGTTGTTGTAGAAATTTTTAATAGGCTATTCACCCCCTTCTAGCCATTAGGACCTTTCACACCATGACATGCTCTAGGTCGCCATACAAGTCCATCAGCCCTGCACGAAATGAAATAGAAAGCACAATTCTTCTTTAGTTTCAATCCTCCCTGTGGCTTATTATACAGGCAAGCGTCATCGATCTGTGTGGGTTTTTGATTGATCTCGCGCAGCATAGCAGCAAACTTACTGATTGAGCAGTAGAAGAACATGCATATATATGCGAGCTCGTCGTAATCGTCATACAACGCCACGTCCACCTTCCTTTGGTACGGCTTCCCATCCATGCTCACTTCATATCTGCAAGGAGCCACAAGAGGCAACTACCAATAAGGAATCATAGGTAACAGAAGTGACGAAAGGTGAACGGATGGCGCAAGAGAAATAGACCAGATCTTGCCACCGCCACTGTACTGTAGGATCGATCTGGGCAAGATCCTCATGGTTATAGAGAAGAAGGTTGATGCTATTCTCACGGAGCGAAGGGGAAAACCAGAGCCACGGTTGTGGATGAGGCGAGGTAGCACGACGCGCGTGGCCTGTGGAATAGTGTGGGAGTCAGGCGTTCGTGTCAGCACGGCTGCCGTGAGCATGGGGAGGCGTAGATCCGGTACCGGTCGGAGTAGATTGGGGCCTATCATCCAGAGATGACAGGCATGCTATGGTTCGGCAGCGGTGCCCAAGACAGCTCCCAAGCTCCTATTGGCACAGATAGATGAAAGAGAGAAGGGGAAAGGACAGGAGAGCGAGCCACGGAGGAGAGCACTTCTTGTGGGCGGAGTGACGATGGCGAGTCGAGAGGCCTACACGGCGCACAGGAAGGGTAGTGGCGGCCGATCAAGAAAGAGAAAGGGGAGAGAGGAGTGAGATGAGGTGAACCGGTTAGGATTCAGGTCTGATGAGTTGGACTGTGGGTTAATTTTGGAGGATTTTCTTGCAAAACGTACACAACCACGTGTCGCACGCGAAGGAGCCAGCAATGCTCCATATGCTCTGGTGCTTACAGAACTGAGTGGGTTTAAAAGAACCTTGATACGTCAAGACTTTATGTCTATAATCCCACCCGTCATAAGTCATGTTTATTTTAGGTATATGAGTCAAGTACGACTTCTATCCTTGACGTGTGTTGAGAATTATTATTTAGTGCTCAATTAAGGATTAATCCAAAGGATGTCTTTTCACCCATCTCTATTTTTCACATGTGTAACACACTGTTCATTAGGAATACAACGGAGAATCATTTGCATCACTCGATTTCTCTTGTTCTCTGTTTTCTAACACGTTGTGACAATGAGAGTGCAATTAAGCTCACCAACAATCTGGTTCAACATGCAAAAACAAAGCACATTGATGTCTGCCACCATTTTATTAGAGATCATCAATAAAAATGGGACATTTGCATTGAGAGTGTGGACACCGAAGATCAACTTGCCGACATATTCACCAAGCCATTGGATGAGAAAAGGTCTTGCAAGCTAAGAAATGAGTTGAACATATTGGATTTCTCAAATATGTGTTGATGCACCCCCACACTTATTTGACATGCCTCTCCTTCAAGCAATCCAAGGTAAAAGTTGATTGGCATGTCATACATCCTTGCTAAGGACATGTCTAGTGCATCTAGTCATTCTCATGTCTTTTAGGCTCATTCATAAAAATCAAATGAATTTAATGTTTGTATGGTACCACTATTGCTTCTATGCTTGACTTGATCTAGTGGTAGCATATGACATATTTATGGGCTTATGAACCTAGTGTTTGATCTAGAAAACAAGCTACAAGTGTCTAACTCAACATGGTATAAGATAACCCTTATTTGGAGGTGTGAAGAAGCTTGTTCTTGGCTCAAACCGAGTTAAATATCTTTGACAAGTGTTCTAGATTGGACCAATTTTGGAAAAATGATCCTTACCCCATTAATTGACATTGATAATTTTAACCTATCTAAAATTAAACCTTTGTGGTCATTGATGATAAAGGGAGAGAAATTGGCACAAAGATAAGGTTAAATGACAAAGGGGGAGAACTTTGGCATAGGGTGAGAAATAACATAGGGTGAGAAATATGACAAATTAAGGGGATCAATTAAAATTTTGAGCACACAAGTAGGGAGAGCAAGTTCATAAACTTGATTGGTGCATTTGAATGTGCATTTCATATGTTTGCTTGCATAGCATAAGTTTTTAAATTAATATTCCATGCTTATGTGGTGGATGCTAGTTGTAGGTTTGATTGATGAAATGAAAAACTAGCATGCATAGGTTGAGTAACTAGACTTGAGTTTATTTTAACTAGACCCTTGCTTCTAATGTTGATCTCATAGGGTATTCTAGTTTTTGTGGATGTCTAGTTACCAATGGTGCTAAGGATGGTATATTTGGTGCACTCTAATTGATATCACGCTTCAAAGGTCCATCTCTTATACCTTCGCATCATTTGGTAGACATTACTCTCCCACAACTCAAATCCATGCATACATGCAAGCTTCAACCCAAACTCTTAGCACATATGTAGGGAGAGCTAATGCTACCAATTGGGGTTCATGAAACTTGTCCAAATCCTTTTACTCATGGTAAATATGCTTGGACAAGCAACATGGATTCAATTGAATTTTAATTCATATCTTTGTGAAAGCGTTGTCATCAATTACCAAAAAGGGGGAGATTGAAAACTCTAGTTTGGTTTTGGTGAATTGATGAAACCCTAAGTGCTAACCTAGTTTATCAAAGTGATCATGAGATAGGTAGCACATTCCAAGTGGTGAAGCAAATGGTGAAGATCATGATGATGGTGTGGACATGAAGATCAAGTGCTTAGACTTGAAAAAGAAGAAAGAGAAAAACAAAAAGTTCAAGGCAAAGGTGAAACTTTATAGGAGCTTTTTGGTTTGATGATCGGGACACTTAGCGAGTGTGATCACATTTATGATAGATAGTCGTACTATTAAGAAGGGAGCTCTTATCGGACAACTCAATCATCTAGTGCCACTAGGTGTTGGAAAACTTGCATATGCATTTTAGGCCTAGTGCACATTCGGTGAGAACATGATTAACCTTTGAAAAATGATTGTGAAAATACTAACACACTGCATGTGATGATGACACTCTTGGAGTGTTAGCACATTTACAAAGGTGGTGAAAAAGGTGAAGAAAATGAGGTGTTGCGAAGGTGAAGAAAATGAGGTGTTGCCGGGCTTGGGGTGCTGCCACGAGGGCGCCACCATGCCCTATCCGATGCACCGCCACCCCTGTGGCGGTGACCGGTAGAGGAGGCCGAGAGTGGGATGCACTGGTGGGGCACTGCCACCCTGTCCGGTGGAACCACCACCCGACAGAGAAGAGGAAGAGTGAGGCGGCCACCAGAGCGACCGGTGTGCACCGCCGTGTGCAGGGCGGTGCACCGCCCTAGCACCGCCATGGGTGTCCGGTGGCACCACCATAAAAATCTAGAGAGCAGGGGAAAATAGGGAGGTCACCTCTGTGGGCACCGTCGCCCTGAGGGCAGTGCACCGCCTCTTTTCTCTAGAGACTTGGTCTCTTGGGCAGAGGATTGGCCGGGTGGTCATCGTCACCCTAGGGGTAGTGCCACCACCACCCTGTCCGGTGCCCCAATGGCTTGTTTTTAGTGATTGGAAAGTAACCATTGGGAGGGGCACCGCCATGTCCGGTGCCAGGCACAGCCGTGTCTGGTGCCCTCGTAGAAAGCTGCTCAAAAGGGGTAGCAGCTCTATTTGCTTGTGGGCTTATAAATAGAGCACACTTTGAGAGATGAGCTCTATTTGCACAGCCTTGGCCACTCTCTTGGCACCTCTAACAGCTGCATACACCATTTGAGAGATGAGCACACCACTCCACTCACTTGCACACTTGATTTCATCATCTTGAGTGAGATTGGAGAGCCTTTAGTGCATTGCTAGTGTTCTAGCATCTTGTGGCACTAGTTGGGCGATTTGGGCTGGTGGAGTTCTTGTTACTCTTGGTGTTTGCCGACACCTAGATGACCCGGCAATTGGTGGATCATCGAGCGGAGGAAGGTGATTGTCTCTGACTCTGATCACTGTGATTGTGAGGGGTTTTTGTGCCTTCCTCGATAGAGCACCAAAGACAACTCTAGTGGATTGTGCGTGGCTTGTGGATCCTCATCTTATGTTGGTTGTGCGGCCCCGATTGCGGGTTAGGCGTGTGATGCCTATTAGCATGTGATATCTTGATTGTCTCCTCGGTATTCATTGATCGATTACTTGCCACGGCGGTATATCACTTCTACCCTTCTCCCTCATTACTTTGTATTCACCTTGTGTAGTGCTTATAGCTTGTGTAGCTCTTTAGTTGTAGTTATCTAGCTAGCTTTGTTCACCTAGTTGTAATTTAGCGACATAGCTCTTGTATGACATACTAGAGATCATAGAAATTAGAATTGGGTAGGTGGCTTGCAACCCCAAGTGTAATGCTAGGGCAAAATTTGCTTCGCCATCTTATTGACTAATCACTTGCTTTAGTGTTGTTGTAGAAATTTTTAATAGGCTATTCACCCCCCTCTAGCTATTAGGACCTTTCACCAATCGGTCGAGGGAGAGAAGCCACAGGAGCCGCTGGTCGTGTCCGCCTCATCGGACCACCACGCTCCCCTATTGCCGCCGTGCCAAGGCAGTTCCAACCTACTTCGCACACCTTGCGTGACGAGGAGGGGCCGTTGAGCTTCGCCACAAGCCTTCGAGTACCACGAAGGGTCTCGATTAACCATCAACATACAACCAAGATCGTACATGATTCAACATACATGTCACACGTTACATAAAGTTCACAAATACAGTTCCATACATTAGAATACGATTAAAAGTTATTACAAACCAAGTTTAGGATTAACAAGAGATTCCTTGCCCAGGGCCCTACTCCTCGTCCATGGCAGGACAGAAGCAGTTCTTACAGTAGCCATGATACATCGTATTATCTGCAACAATGGGAAATAAACCTTGAGTACAAGAAGGTATTCAGCTAGACTTACCCATCATAAACCAAAAATAAAGTTACTCCAAGGATCATGCAAGGCTTTATAAGTGGAGCTAGCTTGACAATATTTTGCATAAAAAGCTTACCAATTCAAGTATACAGTTATAATTCAGTCATTAAGTTAATTATAGCTATTCATCTCTAGATTAGCTACTAACCTGTGTCAAACATGTGGTATATCATTTAGTAGCATATAGTAGTAACCATAGCCGGGGTAGTAATTCCATGTTCTTCATAACCATCATTCCATAATACACTTACTATGATGTTGGGGCTAGCCAAGTTTCTCACTGTCCAGGAGAGACGGTGATTTGAATCGATTTCAACTAGCTGGGAATTTATTCCCAACACAAACCTAGGCAGACCAGATCAATGGCCACCTTAGGTCACCTTTGGTACACTCAGGTACACATTTTGCGGGTTCGACCAGCATCGCACAATTAGGGACAACCAGCTGCCCGGATGATCAGGACTACCCTACCCTTGGGCTCACGTCTGGCTCCTCGCACATCCTTACTACCATCCAAAGTGCGCACTCTAACAGAATGGTGCCCGGCCTGAGTTGAGCTACTTGGCTTCACGATCGGAACGAGTTATCCGGCTAGCTAAGTGAGAGGCATGCGTTCAATCTCGACAAAAATGCCAAGAATGATATGGTCCTTAATCGGCACAGACAGAATCATATGGGTCAACCTACACATAGACTCCGCTCGGCCTCCAGTTATATTACCCCATGGTTCCATTCTATGATAGCAAATATAGCCAACCGTGCTTCGGTATCCACCTATATCTCATAGGTGACAGGAAATCACCCGACTTCTACCGATCTAAGCATGGCTTTGCCTCCCTTTTCTCCCCCTATTGGACTGACCAGCCGGGCCGACGCCGGCGTGCTGTCACCATGCGGTGCGCGCGGCCTAGGTGCGGTCGGCCACGATGGCCAGCCGATTTGAATCGGTGAAGTCATTTCAGTCGACTAAAACCGCCATCTTTGCTCTCCTCTATCTCCTAATCTGTGGCAAATTTTTGAAGACTTTAGGAATACAAAGTGTAGAGCTACATGAGTACTATAACTTTGTTGTAATGATCATGGCATAATTTGAGCTAGTTTTCAAACTACAGTGCTCCAAAGTGGGGGTACTCTGAAACTGTAAACCGGTTTATGACTTAGCAAAATTTCCCAGTCTAGAAACAACATTTTATTGCTACTTGGGAGCTGTTTTAGACCATGTTAGGCACTGATTCAGCTCATGACCCTTAAATAAAGTTTGTTACTCATGACAAGAACTACAACTTTTATTTAGGTCACATAGTCATGCAAGCTCTTTAAACTACTATTCAACTTTAGTCAAACTAGTATCATGAAAATGGCATTTCAAATGAAACCAACACTTAGAAGCAAATTTGATCTATGTCATGAATATAAATATTGTTCCAAAAAATACATAAGTTAAAAACATTTCATATTTCATGTAAATAAAACATACATATTCCACGCTAAAAATTCAGTACATAAAATAAAATCTTACTACAAGACTAGCTTCAGCGAGATGCGGATGACCCTCCGTCGGGTCTTCTGCTAGGCTTGTAGTAAGGGCGCTTTTCCATGCGGTGCGTGGTCCACTTTGTTAATTAAAATATATATAGTTAGTTTCGATTGGTGATGGGAACTATGTAGTGACTTATAAAAAATTGAAAGAAGGTTGATCACAAAAAACATCATCACATAGAATTATTATTTCTTTAGTACCTTCTCCTTGCGTGCTTCCTTGTCGGCCCTATTGGCCACGTGGCGCTTGTCCCTGTGAGCCTTTACCGCCTGATTGCCGCCGCAATCCCCAACTCCACCAAGCTCTTGGTCACGGGCCATGGCGTCGTTGCTCAGGATATACTTGACCAAAGCACTATGCTCTGGCCCAGAGATCCCCTCGCCTCTATGAGACTTCCCATTCGCGTGCTGCAGCAACTCGCAAAGACTCCATGATAGCACTTCCTTGCCATGGCAAAAATGACACACAAAGGTGTCCTCGCCATGACCACAAAACCTGACGCCTCCATTAGAGAGGCCGAGTAGGATCTCACTCTCCTTCTCTTCGAATTCAGAATCGTCTCAATATGAGTTTTTGATCTTAGAGTCACTGTGGCCTGCCATGCTTACGTAGACAGTTGAAGAAAGAAAGAGAAAGATCAATTGCAAAATTTTGCAAGTTCAGAGTGGAGAGAAAGCAACACACCGCACCCCCTTCTTATACGAAGCAATGGTGACGATTCACATGGCAACGTCGACTTCCCTAGGCGCATCTTTCCCGTCGATTCACCTCGTTGTGTACCCAACATGTCCATTGAACGACGACCATTCACTTGGCAACATTGAGTTTCCAAGGCGCGTATTTCACATCGCTTGGCCTAGCAGCGTACCCAAAGCATTCAAAAACATTGGAAACCCAACCGCCACAATGGTCATCAATTAGGAGTGCGATTCACATGTAATAACACGTCATACCCAACTGTGATGTTGTGGGCTATGCCGTCGAGATTGCATCCAATGTCCAAGATCAAGTGGCACAGTGCACTGCGTGGCTGGATGATACTCTTTAAATTACCGAGAAACAAGTTTGTCATAATAACTCCTCAATCAATCAAATTAAGTTTCACAAAAAAACTCCTCAATCTGTGTACATCATGCCGCCGTGCCTCTCTAGCCCTCTAGCTCACCGTACCTCCATCCACGCTGGTAATCATGGCGACGAGGTGGCACCCCACGCCGCTGACGGCGCTCCCTGTCGAGGTGCAAATTGAGATTGCCGGCCACCTTGCTGCAACCTCAGAGCGGCCCATAGATGACCTCTGTAGCCTACGGGCGATGTGCTCGTCCATGCGCAGGGCATCTGCGGTGACCCTGCCATTGGTTGGCGTGTGGCAGTGGGTCGGTGCAGACACGGGGCGAGGTCATCGAATGACCTCATCAACTACTTCGCCCTCCTTGCTAGACTGACCAAGTCAACAACCCGGAGGCTATTTTAGATATATCCTCTAGCCTGAACTTAATCTGATGGTAGCCGGACCTCAAGCCAATCTTAGAGAATACCTTTGCTTTTGCTAGTTGATCGAACAAGATATCGATGTGAGGCAAAGGATACTTATTCTTAATGGTCACAACATTAAGTGGCCTATAATCCACACACATTCTCAAGGACTTGTCCTCTTTTTTTACAAATAAAGCTAGACATCCCCATGGAGACAAACTAGGTCGAATGAGACCTTTGTCCAAAAGTTCTTGTAGCTGAATTTTAAGTTCATCTAACTCATTTGGTGGCATCCTATAGGGTCTTCTTGAGATAGGTGCCATACCTGGCACTAACTCAATCTTAAATTTCACATCCCTATCAGGCAATAAACCCAGCAATTCATCTGGAAATACATCAAGAAATTCGCAAACCACTGGAATATCACAGAGGATAGTGGCTTGCATAGCACAAGATAAGTTTTGGAGATCAAAACTTCTAGGAAGTGGCACTAGAAAAGCACCCTTCCCCTTAGGTTCCCTCAACATGATTGTCCGAGTGGATGTGTGAATGAGAACTCCATAGTCACTCATCCAACTCATGCCTAAGATCACATCTATGGCTAATCCAGGCAATACTATTAGATCCATTGTGTACTCCTCTTGTATTGAGATGAGCACATTGCTGAACTTATACTATAACCACCCTTGTTTAGCTCAATTATTTTCTGATCATACTTAGATGCAAATGCTTGGCTCATAAATGAATGAGAAGCTCCAGAATCAAATAAAACAATGGCGGGATGTTTGTAAACAAGAAACATATCGGCGGTGACAACTTCTCCCATAGGGATTTCTTCCACAGCTGTATAATGCACGTATCCAGGATGTGCTTTAGGATTTGCCTGTTTCTGATTACCCTAGTTTTGATTGCTATTCTTCTTGGGATGGGGACACTCCTTGGACCAATGGCCCAACTGATTGTAGTTGAAGCATGGCTGGTTGTTCCTTGGTCCTGCTGAGCTTCCTTGGCCTACGTTGCCCTTAGGTATGGCAATGGTGAATGCCCTGCAAAATGTCTTCTGAGGGCGATTGGCTTGAGCTTTTGGCTAAGGAGGCCTATACTTAGGCGTTGGTGGACAAAATTGTGGCTTGGCCACCATTGGAGCTCTAGACTGAGATGATCCTAAGGCACCTGCCTCAGCTGCTCTTTTGTGGCCCTTTGCTGCTGCGTGCAAGTTGTTCTGGTTCTCCTAGGTTAAGGCATCACTGACAAACTCATTATATGTGGTACACCTTGAGTTGGCAATAGTCTTCATTAGCTTAGTGCCAAGGCCTCTCTTAAAGCTTTCTATCTTCTTTTCCTCCGTATCGATGAACCCTGGGGCATATTGGGACATATTGTTGAAGGCATGCATGTACTCAGTAAGGGTCTTGGTCCCTTGTGTGAGTCTCATGAACTTGGCTGATTTCATATGCATTAGCCCTAAGGGAATGAGATGTCCCCTAAAGGCTAACTTAAGCTATTCCCATGTGACCTATGCGTTGGCAGGTAGAGAGGACAGGAAATGGGTCCACCATATCCCTGCTGGTCCCTGCAGTTGATGAGACACATACTTGGCCTTCTGATGCTCAGTAACCCTCAACAGGCGAAACTTTTGCTCGATCGTGTTTAGCCATTCATCCGCCTAGAGCGGTTCTTCAGCCTCTTTAAAGATACGAGGCTTGGTGTCTTGGAAATCTTTGAATGAGCTATATTGATTCAGTTTAGGCCCTTGATGTTGCTGATGGGCGTGAACGGTGTTCTATGCAATGAGGCGCAGTGTTTCCTCCATGGCTCTCTAATTACCTAGGAACTGTGCAAAGAACTCATTCGCAGAAGGTGATGGCGGTGGTGGTAAATCACCATCATTACCACCTTGGCTGGTGCCTGCCCTAGCGCAAGTGCGAGTCATCTATAAAATGGCAACAATAAGTGATTATTGATTGATGTCAAGAGATTGCAGATGAATTGTGTAATCATGCCAAACTAAAATTAATGGAGAGAATCTTAAATTCATACAATAAAATAGAGGCATAATAATTCATTCTCGTAACATGACATCACCAATTTGATCACTTATCGTACTCCCAACGCGTTAACTTGCATGCCATATTTTACCAGTAAAACAAAACTAGAATTCCATCAAAGTTCAACCCATCACGGATTAACATGCAAATTACCAATATTACACCGAAGTTACGTCACGAGTACTGAAGTTCAAACTACAAGTTCATTACATAAATAGCAGGGATACAACTAGCGCTTCAAACTAGTCACTAAATGGCTCTATTCTTTAGCATGCTCGCTATCGAGGTCAGAGATATCATCATCCTCATCCTCTAGATCCACTTCTTCTTATTCCCAACCGTCATCTTCAACAAACATTTCTGGATCTTCTTCTTCCTCATCAAGGAGCGGGTGCAGTTGGTTGTTCAGATAATGCACCTCATGTTGAAGATCAACCACCATGTTCTATGTATGTGTAAGCTGCTGGCACAAGTCCCTTTTGACTCGGTCCTATTGCGCGGCTAAGGCTTCAGCATTGTTTCATGCTGCTTTTGCTAGGGCTGCGCGGTTGTTTGCTTGGATCCACTGACGCGTAGCTGTGAGCGCTTAGTCACGAGCGGCCTCCAGCTACTCCTGGAGTCCTACTAGCACTGCCTGATCATCAACTCTTACCTCTTGGGAAGCTGCTCTCTACTGATCAACTTGCTCTATCTGAGTGTGGAGATTTTCCAATGCTACATATGCCCGATCAGTTTCCCATCGAGCCTCACTTGCTGCCTTTTTGTGCTTGCGCACATGCTTCCTCAGCTTACGCTGTGTAGCTTTGGCTCTCATGAGCCTATCCATGCAAGTGGTATATGACTCCTGCTAGAAGTCTTGGGTATCCTGATGAGTATAGAACATCTTCATCATGGCAAATATTGCACTCATAGCGGGACTAGAACTATCTGCCCGCTCATCCCAGTCTCGGATCAACGCATTGCGGTTGTGCTGTGCCCAAACTATTGTGGATGGATCCACCCATGGAAAAGTACCAGTGGCACTGTCGATAAGCTCATCCCCGTGCTGCTGACATATCTGACTCAGCACCTCAAAAGCCACTACTTGGGCAGCTTCCCAAGGAGTTTTTCCTTCAGATTCTGCCTTCCACTCCTGCCACAGGGGTGCTTGGGTACGAGCTGGTATGATTAGTTGCACCTCATACCATGGCTGTCCTTCTAGGTATACCTCATTCTAGGAATAGAGAGGCGGTTTGGTATACCCCACAAAATACAAGACCCTTCAAAGAAGGGCAGGGGTACCAAACATTTCTAGGAAAGTCTCACTCCCAGTTGATGCTGTCATCTGTTCCAACAAAATGGTGCAACTCTCGTGAGAACAACGTTATAATAGAAAAGAGTTACTTAACCGAATAAGAAACTTGTAAGGGGAGGAACAATGCAAGTATGTAATGAATGATTTATCATGATGCATGCACGTTCCGTACGTCCTCACAAACTTAGGAAAATTAAAACTTGTAAGGGGAGGAACAATGCTGCCATATGTGTTTTCTCGTATATACATAGCTAGTCGGGCTACATGTTTCACTGTTAGTGTACCTGCACAAGAATTTCGTTTCAACCCAACCCCACAAGTATATATGCATAAATAAAAATATCTGGGCTCTAGGTTGCAATCTAAATACTTCCATATATATATACCCATATATATACTTCCGTATCAAAGCTACTCGAAAGTAAATACGTCCTATATATACATATAAATATGCATATATAGCCATATCAAAGCTAAGCTACAATTAAATACCTCCGTATATATATGAGACATATATATACTTTAGTATCAAAGCTAACTCTCCCATTAGACCATACACTCACATCTTGCGGTCATGCCACTGTGATGATGAGTGGCATCTTACCTTGGGCGTAGAGGCATTTGATCCATACATTACCACTTAAGTGAGTGACATCCATACAATAGCACATCATATGGACGACAAAAATAAAAAACCCCCAAGTTAGTACTTAATTAGCCGCCTAAAATCCTTAACTAGGCATAAAGGAGTGATCACTGGCATACTCTAGATTCAAACTTTATTTTTAAACACCTATATATATAGCTATAAGTTGCTAAAAACTAGTTTTGGAAAACAAAACCTTTGTTTTAAATACACATGTGGCAATTAATGTTGAATCTTACTCTGATGCCAGCTGTAGTAGAACCATCCAATTTATAAGAGCACAAGTACAATGGTAGCCCACAAGCGGTCACACTATCATACTTGAGCCCATATAAACCCGGTAGTCCGTCGAGTACCACGAAGGGTCTCGATTAACCATCAACATACAACCAAGATCGTACATGATTCAACATACATGTCACACATTACATAAAGTTCACAAATACAGTTTCATACATCAGAGTACGATTAAAAGTTATTACAAACCATGTTTAGGTAAAATAGTAGCGGAAGCAATTAAAGTTTGAAACCAATGTCTCCATCATTGTTCAAATATGGTGCTAGCTCATGATCACAATCCCACAAAAGCATAAGAGGGATTAACAAGAGATGCCTTGCCTAGGGCCCTACTCCTCGTCCATGGCAGGACAGAAGCAGTTCTTAGAGTAGCCATGATACATCGTATAATCTGCAACAATGGGAAATAAACTTTGAGTACAAGAAGGTACTTAGCTAGACTTACCCATCATAAACCAAAAATAAAGTTACTCCAAGGATCATGCAAGGCTTTATAAGTGGAGCTAGCTTGCCAATATTTTACATAAAAAGCTTACCAATTCAAGTATACAGTTATAATTCAGTCATCAAGTTAATTATAGCTATTCATCTCTAGATTAGCAACTAACCTGTGTTAAACATGTGGTATATCATTTAGTAGCATATAGTAGTAACCATAGCCGGTGTAGTAATTCCATGTTCTTCATAACCATCATTCCATAATACACTTACAATGATGTTAGGGCTAGCCAAGTTTCACACTGTCCGGGAGAGACGGTGATTTGAATCGATTTCAACTAGCTAGGAATTTATTCCTAACACAAACCTAGGCAGACCAGATCAATGGCCACCTTAGGTCACCTTTGGTACACTCAGGTACACATTTTGCGGGTTCGACCAGCATCGCACAATTAGGGACAACCAGCTGCTCGGATGATCAGGACTACCCTACCCTTGGGCTCATGTCTGGCTCCTCGCACATCCTTACTACCATCCAAAGTGCGCACTCTAACAGAATGGTGCCTGGCCTGAGTTGAGCTACTTGGCTTCACGATCGGAACGAGTTATCCGGCTAGCTAAGTGAGAGGCATGCGTTCAATCTCGACAAAAATGCCAAGAACGATATGGTCCTTAATCGGCACAGACAGAATCATATGGGTCAACCTACACATAGACTCCGCTCGGCCTCCAGTTATATTACCCCATGGTTCCATTCTATGATAGCAAATATAGCCAACCGTGCTTTGGTATCCACCTATATCTCATAGGTGACAGGAAATCACCCGACTTCTACCGATCTAAGCATGGCTAAGCATATATTTGATCCTAGACCTACACAGGGTTAAAGGTATATATCTAGACAAGTTAGTTCTATGCATCAAGTGTTCCCAACCAACTCGTACAACCTAATTCATTAAACATAAAAGACTTAAGTGATATTTTGTAAAACATGGGAGGCTTAAAATGCTTTGAGGCTTGTCTTTGAGAAAAGAAGTTGGCTTGTGGTCTGGGTAATCAAGTAAGTCTTCAAGAGTTTGCTGCTCTCCTTCTAGAGCTATGTCCTAAGGTGCCTCCTGTTGTTCCTCCGGCTCTTCTTCGAACTCCAACAGAGTTATCCCTTCGGACGATCCTATATGCATAAGCACGGAATAAGATATCATGGATGCATATATAATGACATGTATAATGTGATATGATGTAATGAATGCATCCTTATAAGTGTTCTCGACAGCATTGCATTAAGATGATAACAAGTTACTGAGTAGGTGCATATCTCTTCTCTAGTAACTTAAACAAACACTTATGTAAATCATTTTCTAGACTACAAGACATCAACCACTTGTTTTGATCATAACTGGAGTTATACACATCAAAATAATATGGATGTGGACTTTGTAGAAAGCTTATGAATTTTCCTACAACTTTCTTTTAATCATCTTAATGTGATTCAGTAGTTATCTAGGTTAAACAAATCAATCTTTCAGATCTATCTAAAGAGCAAGCATTTGTGACAGTAGACTTCTAACAGCCATAATTCTTAAACCATAAGATCTATAACTATGAAAATTTAATACTAGGTATATAAGTAAGTTATCTATAACTTTGTTATTAACAAGTTTTATAGAAAAGACCATTATCGTCGTGAAATTATCACCACAACAGAAACTATACATGCAACCATCTAGTTGAATTATAAAGCAATAATTAACTAGTTGCATATAACCAATTACTTCTAAGCCTAACTAATAACATCAACAGATCATATGCATCACAAGCACCACAGAAAACATCATGGTTAAACATAACTAATTTATTTATATTCATTTATTAATTTCCTTAGATAATAAGGTGATTTAAAGGATAAATATTTCTAGTGCTCAATTAATTCTGAGAAAATTGTAGTAGCCTACAAATGACTCTAGTAGTCTACTGTACAAATTTCATGCCATTTGGATAAGTATAGTTACCTCTACAAAAATGACAAGTTACATATGCTTATTTTAGCAAAAATAGTTTAGCATAGTGAAAAGTGTCAAGCAATAGATTTACTATTTTTTTTACTTTCCTCCTATCATGATAATACTTTGTAAAAAAATGTATGATCATATGTTATGTATTTTTACCCTAATTAATTTCACTAGAAACTAGTAATTAATTAGGATTAAATATGAAGACCATATTTCAAGTATGTCTACTATATGTTTAGTATTTTTCCTATCTAGAGCATGTCAACACAAGACCATAAAAATTGGAATCACAATTTTATCACCTTCCGAGCTCCTGTTATGCAATTTACAAGATAGAAACTATTTTAAAAGCACTTATCTTGCTTAATTTATTTTTTTTTAAAAAATACCTTAAACAGTAGATTTCATATTTTTATCAAATAGTACACTTCAATATGAATCTAACAAAATTTGGTTCACCCCATTTGCATACTCTTAGCTCCATATATAATTTTTGCAAGTTAGCAACAAAATGTGTGAAAAATAAACAAAGAAAATCAATTTTCCACTTCGAGCGCTACAACTAGGTGCACCCGGTCTATACACCCACAGTGGCTGACATGCGGGTCCCATAGTCAACCCAGCCCCACATGTTAGCGAGGTTGAGGCAGAGGTTGCGGTTGATCGACAAAAAGCTCATCAATGGCGAGGTCACTGGCGGTAGCGTCACCCCCGATGTGTTCCCCAACTCAATCCGCATCTACCTGTACCCTAGGTTGGCTAAGAGACTCGCCGGAGCTAGCTCAACGGCGGCCATGGCGGCACGGCGACAACGAGCGATGGTGCTCTGGCCGTCTCCGGCCGTGACAAGCTCGGGTGAGCATGGCTACGGTTCAAGGGTGACCTAGCGGAGTTCTAGGGTTTGGATTGGGGTTCAAGGTGGCGCCGGTGAGGCATGGCCACGTGCATGGCGGCACGGCAGCACGAGCACAGCGGCACGGCGGCGCGAGCATGGCAGCGACACAATGATGTTCCGGTGCGAAAGGTGATGCAAGCGTGCATCCGTCTTCCTCGCGAGCTTCGCCGTCCTAAGGCTAAACCCTAACGCCTAACTGCGAGGGAGAACGGCGACCGGACAGGCGTGGCCACGGTGATGTGCATGGCGGCGGCGCTCTTGGGTCACGGTGGTGCGGCTCACGTTCTGGCACCGGGGATGCAGTAGCGGCTCAACGAGCTATGGCTATAGCTTCTAGGACCTACGATGAAGATGAATCAAGAGAGAGAGAGAGAGATTGGAGGAGCAGTGGATAGGGCTAGCCATGGTAGCTCGGAGCTCGGCGGCACTCCGTGGCCATGGCAGTGATGGTAACGGCCCATAGGCCTTTACCTTGGCTCTAGCTAAGGCAATGGCAGGTCAACAAGGTGGAGGAGGTGATGGCCGAGCGGTGGGTGAGATGCGACAGACAATGGTGCGGTGGTGGCAGTGAACGAGCTTGGCGGAGGTGCGGCGGCGATGGCGCGGCACTGCGATTCGCTCTGGTGGGTAAAGGAGAGGCAGAGAGAGGGCGAGAGAGCGAGAGTGAGTGAGCGCGGCGGCTTTGCCTCCCTTTTCTCCCCCTGCTATCCTGACCAGCCAGGCCGACATCGGCGTGCGGCCGCCACGCAGCGCGCGAGGCCTAGGAGTGGTTGGCCACGATGGCCAGCCTATTTAAATCGGTGAAGTCGATTCAGTTGACTGAAACCGCCATCTTTGCTCTCCTCTATCTCCTAATCTATGGCAAATTTTTGAAGACTTCAGTAATACAAAGTGTAGAGCTATGTGAGTACTACAACTTTGCTATAATGATCATGGCATAATTCAAGCTAGTGTTCAAACTACAGTGCTCCAAAGTGGGGTACTCTGAAACGGTAAACCGGTTTAGGACAGCAAAATGTCCAAGTCTAGAAATAGTATTTCATTGCTACTTTGGAGCTATTTTAGACCATGTTAGGCACTGATTCAGCTCATGACCCTTAAATAAAGTTTGTTACTCATGACGAGAACTACAACTTTTATTTAGGTCACACAGCCATGCAAGCTCTCTAAACTACTGTTCAACTTTAGTCAAACTAGTATCATGAAAATGACATTTCAAATGAAACCAACACTTAGAAGCAAATTTGATCTATGTCATGAATATAAACATTGTTCTAATTATCATTCTAGATGTGTCTAAGGTATTTTGGTGACCTCACAACCATCTCATGCATTGGTCATACATGATTACAAGTATATGCATATATCTAATCAACATCACATGTGATAATGTGTAAAGAATGAAATGAAATTTCTTATGCTCATGCTCATGAATGAATGGATGATGCTTGTGCTCATGAAATGCAAA